>JALDNG010000043.1:2385000-3120000 GCA_024349245.1 Neodontobutis hainanensis | reverse complement strand
ATATTATAGGTTTTGTATTGCTGCTAGTACACAGACGACGTGGGGTAACTTGTGTGCCTTAGTTAGTTAGTTGTTCAGCTAAATATGTCATGTGATGTAAGTTAATTACTGAATTTAACCAGGTGTTTAAAATAGATTTGGTCCTAGTTTTAAAGTACACTAAACGGGATGGGTTTTCAGAGTTTGTATCTTGCATCTCCCTCATGAGAGTCAATTTGCAAACACACTCTAAATGTTCATGTTTTTAGGAAAGTGAAATATCTAAACATGAAAGGAAGCCTCATGGATGAACACACTGTTAAAGGACTTACCAAAGCAGGCAAAGAGGTGTGCTCATTTTTCACTACCTGCATACAGTGCATTTATATTCTTTAAAAATTTTATGAGAGTTCCCTGCATTTTAATAATGTATCTTCAACATTTTCTTTTATCACACATATTAACAAATACTCTATTTAATTCTATAGACGACCATGACAGCCAAAAACATTGTGATCGCCACAGGAGGACGTCCTAAATACCCCACAAATGTAAATATGCTTATTGCTAACTACTAAATATGTTGTAAGTTATTATGATGCTCAGTAGAGTTATTAACACAAAAAGTTTACACACTTTACTGTTTATTTGTTGTTTCTTACAGCTTTGTTCTCTTGAACGTTTTTCTCTTCAGATCCCTGGAGCAATGGAGCATGGTATTACCAGTGATGACATATTCTGGTTGAAACAGTCCCCTGGAAGAACGTAAGGACATAAAATCATATCTTCTTCATGAGCTGTGGGCGACCAGATCACAATCATCATTGTCCCTTACCTCACAACATCTGTTGCTCTCTGTAGCAGACAGGGCACGTCCCACTGTCACGCACTGTAATCTTTCATCAGCAACATGTAGTTCGTTTTTTCTCTCTTCCTGTCAGCCTGTCCTCGCCTCATGATTCAGATTAGCAACGTGCATCCTCACCTTTACAGAACAAGGCCTTTAATCCAGCCATTTAGCGCCTGTCATCACCTGGTTAATTGGTCCTTCCCTGACGTTTCCTCTTGGCACAGGCGGCAGACAGTGACTAGTGGTTGTGGTGAACCAGGGCTGATGTGTTTATTTGCTACATGATGACTGAGCTGCGGAAATTATGATTGTGTTATTTAATCTTTATATTTATTTTATTCATCTTTGCCTTAAGCGTATAAATTAATTTAAATTGAGTTAGGTCTTTAAGTGTTTATATTGGCTGATTTTTATCACAACAATATTGTGATGAAATCTGCTTTTTATCATGTCTGGGTTTTTTTGCAAGTTGTTTTCCTTCAGTCTTTTGAAAAATTATTTGTTTGGTAACAATAGTGAGTTTTTCATAAATAGTTAAGTAACTCATAAATTTTTCATAAATAGTTAAGTAACTCTTAAAACTAGTGTTTACCAATGGTAAGTGCCAAATATATGTGCAAAATCAACTACAAAAAGAATATTTTGAACAACTGGACATTGTTTTCATCACAGTAGTAGAAACCCTCTTCACATCTATTTTTTGTGCAGTCAATATTTTCATCTCATGAACACTTGGTGGCAGTAGTACTTCATCTGTAATGTGCATATCTCTGTCTCTGAACAGTCATGTTTACATTTTCTAAACTGTAACAACCATTTTACAATTACTATTGTAGCACTCACCAACTCAACAGTACACGCCTGTATTGGGAGCAAAATTATCCACTTTAGGAAACCACTTGAGTTTAGGAAGTCCTTTGATGCCATGGCAGGACAGTCCTTGTGTTCTCTGTTCCCCTGCAGGCTGCTGTTGACATCTGCTTTAACTTGGTGCTAGTATTAGCGCTCTTTTATAAGGGTTCTTAACCACACACACACACACACACACACACACACACACACACACACACACACACACACACACACACACACACACACACACACACACACTTCACACAGCTGGATAAGTTGTGCTGCTGCAGAGCTGTCAGCTGTGCAGGTGATGTCCACAAGCCTTTGGGATGGGACTAACTTTAGTGACAGGCATTTAATGGACCCTGAAGCACGCGCACATCAAAGTGATATATTTGGCAGCAGGGCCCTAGCCCAGAGCTGGTCATTGTCATGCTACTAGCATCAAGCACGTGTCAGCAGTACTGTGATTCTGACTGAGAGAAATGAGTTGAAATGAATGTGTCAAAATCTGCATCTGATGGCTTCAGTAACATTTCATATTGCAGAGGCCCCTCATATTTTAAACAGGCACGCAAATGGTTCTCTATCAGTAGAAAAAGCTTGGCCAAGGTCAACAGCAACCACTGATATTGGATAGTACACTTTTCTACAGCAAGGCTTTGGCCTGAGTTTCTAAACACACACCAAACTGTTATTAGCAAAGCCAAACGTTCTTTTTGTTGTGTGTTTCCTTGTCAAATTTAGTTAACTCTATATTTGGTCAATTTGAAATAGTGACGGGGGGATTAATGCACGCAGCTTTATTTTTTGATGTGAATCTTTAGATAATAGTTTTAGTAACTAAACCTGTTTTTTCTTTCTTTATGATAATTTTCCCAAAGTAACATGACAGTTAGTCTACACTCTACAGTACTGTTGCAGTCAAAGTGGAAGACAGAAAATTTGTTTAATTTACTGCTTTTCTTTTTCAGCAGTTTAAGCTAAGATAAATTTAACTTAATATACTTAAAAATATAAATTTTTAAAGGATACAATTAATTTTCTTAGTAACAATATAATATTTTGTTTCACACAATAATGTTAATTGCCATAAGTTCTTTACTTGGGTATATGTATGCGTTCCTTTATAATGGATACATTTTCTATTTTTTATTAGAAATGGGTACATACATTGCATTTTTAGAGAATCCTGACATGTTAAAAAAATAAAAATAACAATCAACACAATATGGAATAGGGGTCAGAGAAAGGAGACATTTTTTAGCCATGAAAGTGTAGAGTAAGCTGCCTAATCTTCTTTAAGCCACTTCACAATACGTGCTGAGTATGTGTGCGTTTCACACAACATTGTGAGCAGGGTACAGGGGCTTTTAGTGGTTACTGTTAGTATGGGCAAGGGCAGGATGTGCCTAAGGCACCTGAGCTGTCAGGTAGAGCAGACAGTGGAGGGATGTCTGGTTGAGGCGGTAAAACAAGAGGAAAGGGGCCTTGTCTGTGTTTGTGACGGGCTTCACTCAGCGTCCTGATGTGGACTTGAGCCTGAACATGGCACATCTCATCTGTAGGGATTAGCCTAAATGCTATCAATTAGCTTTCCACAGCTATACATGTCTAAGGGTTGGATTAGAAGTGTGATTTACTTGGACCACACACACATTCACAGATGCCTAGAATAAAAGCATGCCACTTTTACAGTCACTGTTTCCTGCACTTTTCTATCCGAGGTTATACAGTTCTGCAACTTGTCACAATTCTACAACATTAACAGTGCATTTTTTGATAATATGACTATCTTTGATGATCTGATAAAATAACACACTTCCTTTTATATTTTTCAGACTAGTGGTGGGAGCAAGCTGTATCCTTTGTCTGAGAGGTCTCTTCAACAGTAAACTCTTGAATTTAGTAAAACCCATGTGTAGTATTTTCAACTAAGCATTCCACAGTGTTCTGGTGCCATTGGACATCACATTTCTAAAAGAACAGAGGCCTTAATGTGTTGTTTATCAGATGTGGGTCTGGAGTGTGCAGGGTTCCTCACAGGTATTGGCTTGGACACAACAATAATAATCCGCAGCATCGCCCTCCGGGGGTTTGACCAGGTATAGATTTGTATTAGACTCCCCAAAATAATGTTGCATGCGATGTACTTCTGAACATGTAATGTTAACTTTTCTTGTAAAGTCAGTTTGTGGGCTGTTGACCTGTGCTCATTAGAGGAGCTGTCCACATGTGCTTTGTGTAGGTTGACTTTTTAACTTCATCTAAATAGTCAATTTTGTTTCCAACAGCAAATGGCTGGTCTGGTAACTAACTACATGGAGGCTTATGGGACTAAGTTTGCATGGAGGTGTATCCCCAGAAGAGTAGACAAATTGTCTTCGGGAGAATTACAAGTGACCTGGATGGACACGCAAACAGGCAACGAACACAAAAATACCTACGACACTGTTCTTTGGGCCGTTGGTGAGTTTTAAGATGCTGTATTCCTCCCACAGTAAGGTAATCAACGTGACAACAGAATGTGAAAAGCAATTCTGAAATGAAACACTTCTCAAAACTATAGCATACACATTGCACAGTGTCCACAGTTAGTCATGGTTCAGAGTGGTGTTCATTTTCATTTTTAAACTCTGAAATTCAAAAGCGTCCCACTAAACAACTACATAGGAGCACTGAAGTCAAAAGACTGGTGAATTTTCTGTAGTAATAGTAATAGAGTGCAGTGTCAGCATATAGCTTAGGAATCAAGCTGAAAACAAAGTAATAAAGCCTGAGTGATGGGGATGGCCAGGGGAAGTGTTAATCACCTCAAGCCTACACTATGGCTGTAGGGGAAGAGTGCGACAGGATGCACCCAGGCACAGGGTCACCATGTTCTCCCTCTTTGTTCTCTCTCTCTCTCGGAGCCTTCCTGCCCATGCCAGCCGTGCGGAAACCAAGCCTGCATCTGTCACTGCCAGCCCTTATGTCTCAGTCTGCCATTGCTGCCATGCCTTCTGCTCTGTAGCTGACTTTTTGCCTCTTTTTTCCCCAGCTGTATGAGTTGCATTGTTTTGTGTGGCAGTTTTTTTTATTCGATTTTTTTTTTTTTGGCACCTTTGCGTGTGACAGCGACAAGGATGTGTGTGACCCCTCAGCTGAGATGACGTGGGTCCTTCCCTGTCGTGACTGTACTCCCAGATTGTCTCAGCGTGAAACTGGATGCTGAGAAGGACATTTGTCCACTGACATCAGCAGGTGGTGTGGCACATGTGAGATATTACTAACGGTACTGCTTTGTCACAGTAAATTTGTGAAAATGTTTCAATATGTACATCCTTAGCAGATTACTGGAAAAAGGTGGACCACATGTTGCCCTGTTTTCCCAGACAGTTCAGTGAGAAACCAGAAGAATATGGCCTTCTGCTCTTTGATGTCTGTTGCAGGAGTTATGAGCACAAGGCCACTTCCCTTTACTGTGATCTTACACTAGAGGCCACACAGGGTCCCAGGCCCCTGTGGAGTTATTAAAGAGCTGGAGCAGACCCTGGGACAGTATCAGAGGGTCTGCTACATCCTACCTGCCCTGCCTCCCACCACCTTTCCCCTTCTCTTTCCTGGAATCAGGGCCGCTCCCCTGTGCAGGTGTGGCAGCAGAAACACACCAGGAAACATAACATTTCCACTCTTCCTGTCTGCGTATTGACAGTGGGCACATTAGTCTGCTTCTCTGTGGCACTCAAGGATGTCATTATATACAGTATTTATGTGTATATTTTACTATGCATCTGTCAACACACCTTGTACCTCAGCTTTACCAGTGTAGCACAAAAAAGATAATTAAATACAAATACATAAAGATGTAATTTACTTACTACAGTATATGTTTTCAAGGAAGAAGAACAAGGACACCAATCCAGAATATATTTAAATACCTAAATCCATTTGATCTACACCAGATTAATTAAAAGTATGCATGTATGATAGAGTCAGTGGGAATTCTTGGTGACCGAGGTTATTATTTAACAAAAAAAAGACAAAGACGTGGACGTTTTTCTGAAGATAAAATATACTTTTTTTCACTCATCCATGGGACTTTGTCAATCCTGTATATTACTTTACTGCACCTTTACAACCTTGAGATTACTGAACCTTGTCTGTAGCTTTATCCCATTGTTTCAAATTGTCCACGAATAGACCATGAGATATTTTTTTCTCTTTTGTGATATAGTCCCACCAGAAAAAAAAACACTCAACCTATTTCAAGTCCCCCTTTTGTATTTGTTCATTTGATTGATCAGATAAGCATCCAGCTTTATTTCAACTTGCAAAGGGTTGTTGTGGCTAGTTGGCCTGGCACTTCCTTCTAATGTCACAACAGGCAGTGTTCAAATTGGCCTGTGTGTGTCCAACTTCCAACTATTTCTCTTATCAGGCCGCACTCTTGCTCTGTCCTCATTATACAATGGGGCTGTGTCTGCTCTTAAAGCAGTGACTGGCGCTACACACAGAAAGAAAACTGCTCAACCAGAGAGATTCTTCTGATATGCATTTATATAGGCCAATTATATTTTCTCAGCAGAAATTGTCTCAGCATTAGTTTCAGTTGGACAAAAACAACATACAATATATTGGAAAACTATTGCATCTTATAATGTAGTCAGCCGAACATGTTGGCATTCTATACCAGCAATACCAACAAAAATATGCCATGAATCCGGTCCAGACTGTTCTTGTGTTACAGAAGACAAGAAAATATTTACAAGTCACACATTTGGGAATTCGTCTTCTCCAGTGTAGTCTCCATATCCTTCAGCCACCCATGCTGTGGAGTATTAGACAGGTCCCCATAGCCCCGCAGCCTGAGCACAGGGGGAGGACGGCTCCAGCCAGGAAAAGAGTCTTGCGGGTTTGTTATTTTTGCTGTCCGATAGCATCTACATGGGTACCTCAGGGTCTGCTGTTTATTATGCTACCCAGGCAGGTTGTGAGGAGCAATGGTGAGGCGGGGGGGGGGCGGCGTGTGGTCCGTACGCTATCACCATGGAGACTCAGCGTCGACAGCATCAGTCAAGCGTCCCCCAGGAAGTGTCACAAATTGCACCTTGGACAGTCCCTTGGGGTTGATGCAAAGTCGTTTCCCAGCTGGTCAGTGACCAGTCCTGTCTTGCTCTCTGACCAGATACTATTTTCTTGAACATAATATTACAAGTAAGATACAGAAATTATTAGCACAAACGGCTAATAATTTCTGTATCTCACTTGTATACGTGATTTTACATTTGGTTAATGCCTTATAGCTTGCTTGTTGACATGAGATGCTGCCACATACTGCACAATGAGGAATGGATGAATGTGGGAACATTTTATTTCCCACAAATACCTTCTTAATTGTAACATACTGTTTTTGTCTTCTTTCCCTCAGGTAGAGCCCCAGAGACTAAAGCATTAGGCCTTGACAAGCTTGGTGTGCAACTCAACAAGGAGACTGGGAAAATAATTGTCGGTGCTGACGAATCCACCTCTGTGCCAAACATTTATGCTTTTGGTGACATTGGTGAGGTAAGATTAATTAACACAGAAAACGAGGAAAAAGCAGTGCTTCAGTATTATCTCGGTTACATGTAATATTGGCTATACTTACTCAAAACAAGTCACTACCTTTTTGTTACCTTTCTTTTTTTTTTCTCCATGCTAAAAAATGATACAATAGCCATGATAATTCAAGTCTTAAGAGATACTTTTGCCTGCTGTTTACATATAACCATTGGCATTCAAAGTGCATGCGGCCGTGTTAATACTAGTTATCCCTGCTGTATGTAATGTCAGTGTTGGTTTTTCAACACAACCTGCTTGTGTGCTTCCTTCCTGGCCCCCCCTCCACACACACACACCTTTTAGACTGACAGCCCGCTTTGATGAGTCGTACTTCACCCCAATCTGTCTGTCAGCTTTTCACAGCAGCGGGAAGTTTTTTTTCCTAAGGCAGAGGAAAGATATCTCCATCAATTTGTCCAATGCATTGTTGTCATTTTTTGTTTGTTTTATTTTAAACAAGTGCAAGCGCCAAGAAATGCATTATAGTGAGGAATGCTGTGTGGGGTGTAAACACTTAAACAGAATACAGCAGCACAGATCCACAAATGCGCAGAG
Source organism: Neodontobutis hainanensis (assembly GCA_024349245.1). Taxonomy (NCBI): domain Eukaryota; kingdom Metazoa; phylum Chordata; class Actinopteri; order Gobiiformes; family Odontobutidae; genus Neodontobutis; species Neodontobutis hainanensis. The sequence continues at coordinate 3,112,181 of JALDNG010000043.1, read as the reverse complement.
ATGTTTTGGACGTCAGGATGTGTGCTGGTGATTTAACAAGTTTAAGTCATTCCTTTAGAATTGCCCTACAGCATTACTGTTTCCTGCACTTTACAACTGTATGTGTGTTCATTGGACAGACATCCTCAACAATACAGTCAAAAACACCAAAGTGTTTTGTGAGATAATAGATGGTTTAAGTGTTTTGCTTTACTACTGCTGATACTCTAGGTTGATCAAGTCTGTGTATGTTGTGTTCATACACAAATGAACTAGTTACAGTAGATATAATTATTGTAAATCCGCTTCCTTTCCCCTTTTTTCTATTTGTTGGACAGGTTATATTTGACATGTCTTAACAGGTAAATATGTCTTGTTTTAGGGTCGACCAGAATTGACCCCGACTGCCATTAAAGCAGGAAAGCTCCTGGCCCGCAGACTTGCTGGTCAGAGCACTCAGCTCATGAACTATGACAACGTAAGACACTAACACTCACTCACACATGTAGCCAATACCTCCATATTTCCATGGATTGCGCCTGTGTGGCCTTGAGGGCCTAGAGCTACCCAATATAGTGTTCTGTCTGCTAATACAAAAAGCCTCACAGGATATTTGCCAATACACAGGAAAAAATAGCCAGTTTTATAATGATGTTATTCTTTATTGTTTAATCATTTTTTCATTTTCTACTGGATGATTATTGAATTGTAGATATTTAAGATAAGTATTATAATTAATAAGGAGCTGGGTTTAACATAGCAACATATACATGGTAAATAAAAGCCGTTGAAAATGGGGTAAAGTTTATCAAAGTGTTCTCCTGCCAGGTTCCTACAACTGTGTTTACACCTCTTGAATATGGCTGTGTGGGTTTATCTGAGGAGGAGGCTGAGAAAAGATATGGAAAGGACGGCCTAGAGGTAATTCCTTTTCTTTAGTTTAGTAACAGTTTCAGAAATATATTTTTAATTTCACTTTGTTACACAAGGCAAAATTTGAGTGTATAATATAAAAAACTTAGTTCTCAAACATAAAGTTAACACAACAAGGGCAGCTCATGCTATTTGATGCTCTGTGGAGTTAGTGAGTGTCTGTCACTGTTTCCACCCACAAAGCATCACCGAAGCAAGCAGCAATGAGCTTCATCTTTACATTAATTTGCCTTTCTAGAAAAGCTTATATTACTTTGACATTTGATTTTTCTTAGCCAGGGCATAATTTTATATGGGGAAAGGTTTAAAACTTAACAAGAATTGTCTACCCAAACTTCAATCACTGATTTATAACTTCTAAAAAGTAGACTTGCAAAGCTGTTACTGTCCTCTTTATATAAAATTGTTCCTAACGCATCAACACGCTTTTTGAGACACATACGTAACATTTTGTGTACACGAGCAGCATGCCAAATACTAGCCAACACCTGCACAAGGCCGCAGATAAACGGTTTTGCCAGCAAGGTGGGGCTCCTGGCTGTGAGTGACAGCTGAGCAGGAGGCCTGATTGAGGTGTGTATGGGGTGATGACAGGCGCGCTTAGATCTGAGAAGAAGCTGCAGCACCGGCCCCCAACAGCTGCGCGGCCCTTGCAACTTGTGTCGGCACGCCGGCTGTCGAATAATACCAACTTACACTCACATCTCCGGTAAAAGGTTTGAAACCCATCACCATCAAGAGCCAGAGAAGATGTTTTAAAATTCATATCAGGTTTTCACATACTTTGTAGCTACATTAGGACTAGATGTGTTATTGTAGCCATTGGCAGGCTCTCTTCTAACTCTAAATGTGTCAGTTTTTCTTTTTTAGCTGCTCAAAACATGGGTGTACAGTTTTACAAGTATGCACCAAATGTGATCATTATCTGCACTGGAAATTTCCTGAGAAACTTTTGTGTATGAATAAGCTCAGTAAATGCAAATCATTTTTAAGTATTAAGCACCAGGAAAAAAAAAGAAGCTTCTGTTAAAAATATATATATTTTTAATATCAATCTATTGCTTGTGTTTCCATGTGTCTAGGTCTATCATGCTTTCTACAAGCCTCTTGAATTCACTGTAGCAGATCGTGATGCCAGCCAGTGTTACTTGAAGGTATCTTTTAACTGCACATCCATCTTTTGACAGATATGTGTTTGGCAGGTCTTCCATATTTGACCATATACTGTAGGGAATTCAAATTCTTTGAACTCGTCTGTCATTTATGCCTTTAGTCAAAAAGTAGCAGTCTTGTGCGTGTAGATAGGTCTTGTGTACATACAAAGAATATGTGATCCATACCCAAAGTTTAATTTAGTGTTTTTTCAGGTTGTATGTGAGCGTAGTGGGGACCAGAAGATTCTGGGTTTGCACTTTACAGGGCCAAATGCAGGAGAGGTCACACAGGGCTTTGCTATGGGCCTCCAGTAAGTTACATACATTTATTTTGTATTAAATTAAGGTGATCTGTAGGTAAAATGTCATATGTTTGTGTTTTATTCCAGATGTGGGGCTACATACTTTGACCTCATGAATACAGTAGGCATCCATCCAACGTGTGCTGAAGAGCTGACCAAGGTCCACATCACAAAGCGCTCTGGTCTGAATGCTACTGTCACTGGCTGCTGAGGTTAAAGCTCCTCGGTCTGTGAAGGTCATGAGCATGCAGGGTTCCCCAGGGATAACACGTTGATAATTGTGACAATTTGTCTCTCTCTCTCTCTTTTTCACGGTCACTGCCCTCCAGATTATTGTCAATGACACATCATGCCAACATAGCTATCAAGATTGTTATCCCTCAAACATGCGAGTTATGGGTACATGCTCTGAAGCATATTGCCATAGGTCAGTTTAGCCAAAGCTTTAGCGATACAGTGAGCGTCTTTCAAATAAACAAGCTCATCAATCAGGATTACAGCCCATATTTGGGGGTTTGTTGAAATTATAGCGGTAACGTTGCACGGACCCAAACATTTCTCTGAATATATATTCTGCAAATATTGTTGTTTCTCTGGCTGTACTTCCTGTCCATTAGTCTTCGAGGTGACACATACCATACACCCCCACACCTCCACCCCCCCATGACACTGATGGATGGCCCCAGGGCCTTCGGCACAGCGTCACCGCCCCATTTCCCATGGACACACACAAACAGTCAACAGGCTGCCTGTCAGTCAGGCAGCACAACTCAGCCTAGGGAACCCCGGATTGTTTAGATCCAACAAAAGTCCTGCAAACCACAGAGCCCTTTCTTTTCCCAACATGCACTGCTCCTTACAAGAGCACAAAATAATAAAGCTGCTTAAAGGCAAAATGTGTGATACCACAGAAAGGGGAGACACCAATCCTAACTTGCTGACAGCTGAGCTCTGCTACAGCTACACTACTCAGTTTTACCCAAAGGTGGCACTGTTGCCCTCCAGTTTTCCACATGTACAAGGCAACACAGCATTCTGTGGATTAAACATAGGTCTGAATATATCCAGGTTGTGTATTTAAATCCTTTAATCCCTAATATGTACTTTTTTCTGATAGCAGTAAACTTTATCTGAGCCAAACTGATAAGGCTTATCTGTTATGTGTTTTAAATAAATAGAAAGTTGGCCTAAGAGCCATTAGCCTCAAAGATAAGATGATTTCTTTAAATCAATAAAGCAGAAACAGCAGCTGCCAGTTTGGCAATGCACTCGTCTGTCCTGGACATCTTCAGCCAATTGTAGGTTTTCTTGGTAGAGAAGGGTAGTGCTGTCAATATGAGGGTTTCTACACATGTCGGTGGACTAGAGTGGCTTGTGGGAGTAGTTTATTTTTATTTGAAGTCTAATCTGTCCAGTCTGATTAATGGATCTGATGAGGGGAGTGACAGCGTGCCAGGAGATGGAGAGAGCAAAACAGACAGAGAGAGAGAATGAACAAACTCGCAGGTTTATTTGGACCTGGACTGGAGGAGAAAAAGAGCTGAGTTTTAGCTTGGTTGGGGAGGGACGGGGGGATTCCTGTGTGCTCTGTTCAGGGCCGAGGTGCTGATTGAGGGACCCTGACCTCCACTCAGCAGGAACAGCTTGACTCTATCACTCCGAGCATGGAGGGCTCACATGCGACGGCGCTGCATGGCAGGGGCCTGATCCTCAAGGTGAAGGGGGGGTAGGATGGCAAGAGGATGGACAGAGCCAGCCGGTCGAGCCACACAACGCTGAGCGGCAACGCGGTGTTTGCCCATGGTAATTGAGTCTGTGTTCCTGTGCTTAACGAGCCACTTCAGAGACCCCAGACTGGCCCACAGCAACATGAGGGAAGTCATTGAGGCCATTGGTGTAACTGTAATGTCTGTTTGCTTTAAACCCTCCATTTCCTTTCAGCTTTAGCTCAGCTACTCTGGTATTTGATTCACAGTATGTACATTTGTGAGAAGAAATGGTCATTTTTAACAAGACTAATGTGTCTAACTTAAAATGATTTTTCTGTTGTCGTTGTTGACACTCTGGGCTCTGGGGTCGTATACTTGTTTGTCTAAGCTGTGTCCCACAGGGGGTCAGGGTTCGTCTTTCAGGTTGGCCAGCTAATGATGACCTGCACTAAAGCCCAAACCTGGGTAGTGCAGGCCTGAAGTAAACTGGCTAACCACTTAGTTTTGAAAAAAATAAAATTTCCATTAATTTAATTTGTATAATTTATATGTAAAAACATGTATTAAAGTATTTTTGTTCACTGATTTCCATGCTTGGTGTTTTCCTGAAATAGCTTTAACTTACAGTACTCGTGCATTTGTCTAATCTAATGCTCTTCTTTGGCATTAGCGGTGTCACAAAGGTGGTCACACTTTGACCCTGAGTCGTCTCTGCTGACAGGCAGCCTTGCTATGTAGCCCTGTCACTCAACCTTTTGCACCAACAATGGCAGAAATTCCAGTGTGTTTGTTTGGTTAAGGACAGGGCTCTCAGGAACCCCTGAACCTCCTCAGGATCCACAGCAGCCTCACTCACCCTGAGAAAGACGACAGTGTCAGTCCTAACCTAGACACTGGTAAAATTCACCCCTCCCCATCTTAAGAATACCCTGCTCCATTTAGCAATTGTGTTTCTTATGTCTCCTTCACAATGGAGCAAATAGGCTAATCCACCTTGAAATGCACTTAGTAGAACATGTCAACATGTCAGGGTGCGCTCGATTCTACGCTCCGACTTAATCCAGCCCATTGAATGCTGACAGTTGTCTGTGAGTCAGACATTCAGTAGGCCTTTGTCACTTCAGGTCTTGAGCAAGGCTGAAGTAGTAGGACCTTCAGACATGCTAAAACACACATTTTGGGTATACATCTCTGCAACCAGGGTGAAAGCCTCAGGAGGAAGAGAAACCAATACAAATCTTGTGTAAACATTCAAAAAAACGGCACTACAAACAACAAAGGCTAAACCCAGGTGAGGATTATCCTTAAGAAATGAATAGGGGACAATTATGACTGCTCTGTTGTGCTGCCAGTTTATGGCTGGAGAGCTGTCATCCTGAGATGCTTTCAGGGCCCCAGCAAGGAGGAGTGGCTGGGAGGGCTTCTTGATGCCAAGGGGCACTCAAAACCTATAAGTCTAAGTGAGTCTGATGGTTTTTCATCTCCATCTTGCCTTTCAAGTTCAAGACAATCAACTCAAAGCACAACTAAGTAATAAGCCTCATAGTGGGCACACATGAATGGGAACAAGGGCCGTGAGTAAATGAACACATCTTTGTATTCTCAGAACAACACACACCAAGGTCATACAAAGCCTTGATTCAAGACTGACTACTTTGGCCAACACTCCCCATTAGGAATTTTAGGGATGTCTTCACAGATCTAAAGACTGCTTTTTTCATTCGGCAACTGTTGCAAACTGTGATTTGTTTTTAACCGGTATGCTGGAAAGCAGTAGATTTAGAGGGAGGGGGGTTCATTTGTGGTTTGCCGAAGAGGTGAGGGTCTGTAAAATGGTCTTATCTGACTCCTGATAAGAACAGGATACCCCCAGGAACAGTCTAAATTCAATACACATGGTTGCCACTGTCTTTATCTGACGGGATGTGAGTGTTTGAAAAGAAGTTGGCTGTAGCAGTGGTTGTGTTTGTTCTGACCACAGCTTTGTGTAGAACACAAGCGTCTTGCTAAAGGGTGTGCAAAAATGTCCCTGTTTGTGGTTGGACTCCCCACATATCTCTAAATGAGCAATTATAATTGACAGCCTCAGCTCTTAAATCATTTAGTCAGGTCCTATGCCACACAGGGAGCCATCTTATTACTTCTGGAAGCTGTGCAGTGATTTATAGACACAATGTTTGATGATGGAGTACAACAAAGGCATATTATTGGTGTTTTGTGCACATGCCAAACCACGGCGACTGGGACAAAACAGTCTGCATTTGGAATTAAGAAATAAGACAAATATTGTACTCTGTAATTATGTTAAGAGTGTTATATTGGCACCTTGTACATTTAACAACTTTTGAAATAATGTTGATCATTGGCACATTTGATTTAAACAGATGACATAATTTGTATTTCAGCACTGCATCACTGTGATCTGATTTTATCAGAGCAATTATATACTGTTATAGCCTGATCTCATCTATGTCTGTAGTGTGTTTGATGAGATTGGTGTTCTGAGAAGACCTGGCTCAAATGAGCGGAGTACTCTAATAGCCTAAATGTCTGGTTTATTTGAATGTTAGACAAATACTTTTCAGTCAATTTCACACAGTTCATTTTTATCAAATGCATTTTTTAATTAATTATTTGGTCGGAAATACTACCCTCTCAGTAGTGTCTCAAGGAATTAATGTTTAGCTCATATACTGACAACATTTGGAAAAAGTTTGATAGAACTAGACGAGGAGACGGAGAAACATGTTAACCAGTCATTTTAAGAATTAGGACCATCAACCATGGGTAACTGGAAATGTTTATTCATATACTCCAAGATATTCTCACCATTGTCTAGAATCTTTGAATTACCCTTAATAAAAATAAGATATTTTAGTTTTTTATCAAATTTGGTCAAATTTATTTTTTGATCAACAGGCTTCTGCACAGAAAATATAAGTATGAGACGTCAGCACTGAGCTGAGGTTCCATTTTTATCACAAATTAAAGTGCCTGGTGTTACAGCAGAACACATACAGATTGTGATTCCTGTTGATGATGTCTGCCAAGATAGAGGTTGGTGTTGCAGAGATGGACATGTTATAAGGATCACAAGGCTCACCCTGTGGTTGCTGTCAATACCTTTCTGATTGATTCTTTCTTTCTTGTTTCGACCATAAAACCTCTGTGTGTTAGTACGAGCATGACAGCGCTCACACAACTCATTCTCAATACACATTGCATGCTATGTGTATTGTAAGCCTAGCCTCTGGAGCGCACAGTTATGCCGGCCTGTGTTTATTTGTTGGTTACGAATATGATGAAAGATGGCTCGCGTGATATGTTTTACATGGTGTGTGTGAGGCAGGGGCAGGTGGTAATGTGGATGCACGGGTGTGTCTGAAACTTTAACCATATTGTGTGTACTCTCTGCGTGTGTAAATGTACAGTATGATAGCTGTTTAGAGGCATACTGTGAAACTAATTCAGTGCATGAGTACCACTAAAAATAAAGCCTCAGCCCTGTATTTCCAAAACAAACCTTTTCAGACAGTTCTAAAACAGGAGTGTCACTGCCACAGACAGACCTACAGAATGTATATATAACTAGCTCAGTAATTAGTCTTCACAAAGTAACTTTTGGCCTTAATGCCATCCTATATGACAAATGAAGTAGCAGGATTTAGAGTGGTCATTACTGTAAAGGGAGTGGTTTGCTGAAAGTGTAGGCATGTATCTTGAATAACTATTCTGGGTTTTGTGCACCCAACCAGAAGGCCTTTTTCAGTCTTTATCTCTTTTCATTTTATATGACAAGATGATAATACCACTGTAACTTATTAAGGTGAAGACCTATTACCTTTTTGTGTATAATATCTAAGTAAGGTATCTATGTATACTTTTTGCCTACTTTTAAATATTCTTTGGAAGATGTCAAGAAAAGGTTTGTTGAGACAGGCTATGTTCATCTGTACTGAAGGAACATACATTTCTCTGACACAAAAATCATAGAAAACCAATAAACAGTTTAGACTTGAGCCTATGTGATCCCATTTCTGTTGAGTCTTAACGCAAACAACCGAGCTTTTTGCTGACTAACACCTGAAAATCATATATACAGTATGTTTGTTTACTTTTGTTAGTGTGGACATAGCCCGGATGTAGTGTCCTCGAACTGTGGGTGCAAATATGATTGGCATATATTTGGTATTACGCCTCCTGGGAGTTACAGTTCAGGTCAGATAATAACTTGTTTTGGGTTAACCTAACCATGAGAAACAGCCTCAGCTTTAAAGAGGAGTTGGAAGAAGAGCTGATAAGAATATTAACTTTAGGTTTATGCCTCCTCTCCCTTCATTCATCCAAGGGAGGATGCTATAATGTTAGAGATAGTGACGGTGCATCTGCTTTCTCACTTTTCGTTACATACTGAGTCAGTGTTCTTGTCCTAAATGGGACAGGCAGGCCAGTCACTCGTCACCCTTCCTGAGATCTCTTCATTAACACCTACAATGTATCCCAAGAAAAACAAAAAGCCCCCGGTGAATTATGTATAAAACCTGGACCCACACATACTCCCTTAAGTCCTATCTTCCATTATGATGGACTTAGAGCAGAGTAGGAAAATATGAAGCCCACAAATTACCATGCTTTTAGGAGGACAATGTTGGATTGTACAATTACAAAATAAAATCTTACCTGTCATCCTCTGTCTGTGAGTGGTGTACTACCCAACCAATAGAAGGAGCTTGAGAATCTTCTGAAAATGTAATTATTCTAGAAGACAAAGCTTTTTAAATGTTGAAAAATAGATGTTTTAGAGACCGGAGGATTGAGGCCAAGAGCAGTAATATATCATACAGATAAACACATGGCTTGATATTCTATTATTTAATTTCTGGTAAAGCCTCATTTTTTTATGGAAGTGCTCTTTGAACTAGTGTAATTTTACAGCTATATACTTAAAATCTCTTATGCCTCTGATGACAATAATAATTTTTATGAGCAGTGCGAATATTTGTTAGTAGTAGCAGGTTACAAGGATGGAATAAGGACTTGAGGAGAATCTGTTCTGTATATATTATATATTCACCGTTACACATTCTTTAAATGCATTGTTTTCTTTGTATTACAACTTTATATAAATCATCTTGCTCTTATTTTTCTGTGTATACAAAGTAGATTTCTGCAGAATATTGGTCTCTGTTACGTCTCTTGTCAATTTGATGACTGGTTGCCAGCAGACTGCATGGTACATCTCACCTCTCTCATCTATTTTGACCTCTCTGTGGTCAAGCTGCTGCTCTGTCTGACCCGCAGCTTTTCTAATTTGGTGATGAGCTGTAAAGTGACCTGTCTACCCCCACAGCCAAGCAGCTGGAGCAAAAGTGGGATTCCAGGGATTTCCTTACAGCTCCTGGGTTGGATGGATGATACTGTATCCACACCCTAAGCCTGTCACACTCCTCTGTCGCCCCTTCCTTCTCGGACTATAACTAGGAGACCACCAGCTCTCAAGTGCACCCTGGTATTATCTTATCCAGGCTCTGTGACCCTGGGTAAACTGAGACATGAGGAATAATTGATGATGACCTTGGCGGTGGGATCTGCTGGCATAGTGGGTAGTGGACACTTTGTCTCACCTCATGCTGAGGACTTACTGTCTAGGCCCATCCATTTGGACTAATTAGTTTAATCTCACAACAGTTCACACAACATCTACACAATATGTCATCAGCTACTTATGTGTTTGATCCATCCCATTAGTAAATTAGACTAAGTAGTGGCCTAGAGTAGACCATAAACTCAATCAAGCTCAAGGCCAGGGGCACAAATGAATCTTTATCATTCGATTATAACATACAAGTAGATTTTGATACAGATACACTTGACGTCAATATAATACACACACAGCATATTTTCATCTTTGGCCCATGTAGACTACTCATTCATAATTAAATGTGGCACCCCGAACTAGACCTTTACTGCTCTTCTAAAGTTAAACTTGAATGATATTGTCAGAAACCTTGATGTAATTTTGTAATTATGCAGCCCATTAATCAAATAGATTTCTTTACTAATATGGGTCTTAATGTAACAACCATGTATAAATCCTTTAATTAATTTTACACGTCATTGATTGTCTTTGTGGATAAATTGTGTTGCTTCACTGTTCTTGTGCTTTGTAATCTGTGCTTGATGTTCTGTGTTTTTGTAGCATGTTCTTTATTTGCTAACCAGCTTGAATATTTTTCTAACTTTTGTAACTGTAAAGATGTTTTATTGTATATGTGTCTCAGAGTCTGTCCATGTGCCTTTTTATATCTTGACTCTTCAAAGTTGCAAAATGGATGCGGAAAATAAAATGATATATTTTTTGTTTTGGGGGGCCACTCAGCAGAGGAGGCTTACTCCTACTGAGTCAGTACCTGTACTCTTTATTGTTTCATTTCAGAGTGCAGGGGGTTATAGTTGACTCTAATCCATGGCCACAGAAGAGGTTTAAAACACTCTGGTTTCATCTAATCTTCCAGCTCAGACCAAGCTGAGCTTGAAACCCGCTTTCTCCATGATAGGAATGGACAAATAAAAGTCTCTCCCACCACTCTCATGAAAGGGCTCTGTGTGCACTATGGATTACAGCCCGTCTTTCCCTCGCTCTCTTTCTCAATTAGACTGAAAAGGATGAAAAAAAGACTCCCCTGTTGGTGCAGCATTGTGAGGCTTTCTACATATTTTCAAAGTCATTACGTTTGGAAGTGACTAAAGTTACGTGAGTAATCTAAAAATGAGATAGAAATAGGAAAAAGTAGCATATTTTTAAAAGTTACACACACTAAAATATTTATGGTGGCAATAAATTCAGACGTATGTAACTTACCTAGAAATAGAATTCCACACTCATTCATAAAATCAAACCTGAACAAAGGAATGATATATAAAAGATAATATACATGCATATTCTCTTCTTACATGTATGATGCATACCGTCAACTCAAGAGGAAATGAAAGAGAAAGCGCTGTTGTGGAGGCTATTTTGTACAGGCACTTTCACGGTAGCCCCAACACTCCCACAAAGGTCCTTCCACTGCGGCGCATGTTATGTGTTCGCTTTTTGACAAGCATGGAAGCAGACTAACTAAACCACACACAGAGATGCCTCGCCCACAGATATGGTATTTCATAGAGTTTAATTTTATATAGGCTAGTTTAAGTGACAGCGCCTCACAATGTTTTACATCTCTACGAGGGTTGTTGTTATAGGTGGTTGTTAGCATGTTGCTAACAATGTTACTCTTTGCTTTTTCTAGCATTCCAGTGGCATAGAAAACGTGTATTAACAAGTAAAGCAATGGTGAATGATGAAAGTATATCAAGATGTCCTAATGTGTTTTGTAGTGACCTAGTGTCTTTAGCCAGGAGACCTATAATATATGACTAATAAAATGTTATAAATAGAATTGGAAATAGAATAGTGTCTGAATAAATAATAGTGTCTGCCCATTAAATAAATAAAATTATTTATTAAATAGAAAAAAACATTTTTGTTAAAAAATATATAAATAGATGTCAGTAATATATAACTGAATAGACACATTTCTTCATTCACATTTGATATCCTAAGAGTAGCACATATACTAGATGTTAATATATGATTATAAGTTAGTTTAAAAACTATTTCAGAGTTCTAACACAGGGTTAATAGTCTGTCAAACATTTTTTTCTGTCACTGTCTTTGCGCTGTCACACATCACTCTAGTGAGGACAACTGACCATTGCAACACTTTGGTTTATGTTGTTCATAGTAACCTGCTGTGATCATAACATTGACTAGTTCTCATATTTGTTGTGTGGACAGCCAAATCCCACTAGGTGTGTAGACCATCACACCCCAGATGTTTGCTGATGTATGATGACACCATGCTGTCAGCCCTCTTGTGTCTCTTTATCCTGAAGTGTCCAGGTAAATGACCTTGCAGAGGAAATGGGTGATAGAGCAAACAGATAAGGGCCTGGTACCTGTTGAGCGCAGTCAGGACCTCCTAAACCAGGAGTCGCTGACACAGTGCTCCATCAGGGTTTGCCTCAATGACAGCCACAAGGCATTGAGCTCTTATCTGCACTGGCCCCTGCTTAGCATTCACGCCATTCACGCAAACAATGCCACTTCTTCCCGCTCACTGGATCTGTGACTGACAGTGGGTGTTGGTGCCCTTGTGTCCGACTTCAGCCTCTGTCTGACGCTGGGCTGTTTATCCAGTCCAGATACCCCCACCATTACACAATAAAGGGCGTGTGTCTTCCTCAACACTTCCCAGGTTGTTTGTCTAACCAAACTTTTATAATAGAGCAACTTCTGTTCTGTGAATGAGAGTTAACCATCCAAGCCCCCACTATTCCTATGCCTACTTTTAGACCACCTGAGTATCACTAAACTGGGTGAGGTTGTTCCCTATATTATGTCTTCAGATTATGAGCTGGATGCTTATCTTTGGGAATAGTAAACCAGTTACGTATAGACTTTAAAGCTCAAAAATGGGCCTATGGCAGTGTGTGTTTATTAGCACACAAGGACTAGATTCATTGGTCTCACAATAGAATATTTAGTTGTCTTTCAGTAAGAATCATTTTAGATGTTAAAGAAACAAAGTGCTATTGGTTTTGAAGCTGGCATTCACTATGAAGGGTTTCTTGAATGCATGCTTTTTAGTTATGTGTAATCTCCTTTCAGTTTTTCATCAGGCAGCTCAGATCTCATATTTGACCACTCTGATATCAGAGCAGATGATCTTTGGATCCTATGCCTCCGTAATGGCTCCTGTGAAGGTGGGGTATTATAAAGTTTCTATAATAAACCCCTGTGATCAGTATATCCTCTATGCCTTATTTATGAATGGCAGAATTTGACAAGGGGCAGCTCAGGTGGGGTAGCTGCTGATCACATGATACCAAAGTGAACCAAGCGAGGAATTTAGACAGGACTCCCCCCTCACTTTTGATGGCTCATATCATAAGCCTGTGTGCCCCTCCCTCTCATATGTGCAGTGATGCTGAGGAGAGCGCTGCAGTGGAGTGGAGGGCTGTACAGATAGTGGCTGCGTTTGATCTGAAGGTCGCCAGCCCCTTGCTGGTGTTGAGAGATGTTTGGCGGACGAGGCTGGCTCTTATTTAATAACATGAAGGGGAAGCGGACCTTTCTCTCATAATTAGGCCTAATTACCCACTAGGTGTGGACAGACGGCCCAAGAAGAGACAAACTGCCTTTATTCACGGACTTAGAGTCAGATTACACAGAGCTGTCTTATCTGTTACAAGGCCAACAGGAGCCTCAGTACTCTGCTCCTGCTTCTTCCCACTGGCTTCCATTCCTGCGTAGGTATATTAGTCAGTCACTCTCTCACTCAGTCTGATTTATTACACCCCATTCTCAGCTCACAGTTTTAATTAGCTTGTTACCCTGTTGTGATTTATTGGCCGGCCATATAATTATCTTCAGCTTTTTATTAGAATTTTGTAGATTCATGCCAACTTTGGTTGATTGTCTGATGCAATGGTCCTTTGAGTATTTGAGCAACCAGTTTGATTATTTGCTTTTCTGTCTCCAGAGAACAATTACAGTATCCATGCAAATAGATTTATGTGACACCTTGCCACCATCTTGTTTGTTTACTGTATTTGAGCAGCATGCTTGTTTATATTTAGGTTTTTAAGTCATTTATGAGCTGGCACCAAAATAGACCCATTGTTAGGGGCAATTCCAATGACTGGATAGGATGATGCTGGGAAAACAGAAGAAAAAGATGAAGTAGTGGAAGGAGAACGTGGCTAGTGCACTTGTGTTTCAGACTTGGATTATGAAATATGTCCAGCATTGTCCCATTGACTGGTTTCTTTTGAGTGACGATAAACTTTGACTGGAAGTGGAAAGTTTCAGAAGCCAGTGAAAACAGACATTTTTTTGTATGAGTCATTGGTTTTCTAAGACAATGAAGGACGCTTAATCCACCTGTTATCAGTGCGAGCCTCCCCCGTCACACACGAGGACAGGACTGTCTCAGGAATGCTGCCTTACCCACCCTTTCACAGCACGAGCAGCTTAACTGATAGACCCTCACAGAAACAAGGCTGCCATTTTCTGCCATTTTCTTCATACCACACAAAAACTAGTTTGTACAGTCAGAGGCAGTGCTTTTTTTTGATGATTCATAGATTGTCTGAATACATTTTTGGGTTGAATGCATTTTTTTACCTTTTTTCCTCACTTTTACTCTCTCTTTTGCCATTTTCAATGACATGAAGAGTGCAAATGTCTGAAACATTATCATGGTTTAAGCAGTTCTTTGTGATACGGTTATGATATGATTCAAAAATAACAATACTTTTGCAATATATTCAAATTCAGTTCCAAATAACTTTATTAATCCCCAAGCGATAAATTCGATTGTTGGGTCTCTTCAAACTAGTTGATTTGGTCGAGTCAAAAGTCTTCATCTGCCACATACAGATTAATTGCAGTCTTATGGCAGTCTGGAATGAGTTCTTGTGGCGTTCTGTCCTGCAGCTCACTGATCTCAGACGTCCACTGACTGCTCTCTGTTCTACAACAGCTGAATGCAGGGGATGGTTCAAGTTGTTCAGTATAGCATTCGTCCTGTTGTGTGTCCATTGCTCTATTATCTAAACTAGAGTCTCCCAACTACTTCCTGTAGTTCAACCAGATTTCTTTATTAGTTTTCAAACCCGCCTATGACCTTTTTTTCTGACAACAGACTGCAGCATTAAAAAAATAGAGTTAGACATTACTGCCTGGTTAAACATCTGCAGCAGTTTATTGTTTACATCAAAAATATAGATTGCTTTTGCCTTTCCTATTTGCACTTGTGATTATGGACCAGTCCAGCTTGTTGTCCAGATACACTCCAAGGTATTTATAGGTGGATACTATTACATTATCTTCTCCAATGAGGGTCACAGTTTGAATTTGGGGTGTATCACACCTAAAGTCAATGACCATATCTTTAGTTTTGGAGATGTTTAGAATGAAACCTGTTCGCTTGGCTATATCTATTAAGGTTTTATGGTTCATGTAGTCCTCTCCTTGTCCATTTTTGATGCAAGCCACTTTTGCTGTGATCAGAGTATTTTTGAATGTTCTCAGAGTTCTCAGAGTTATAATTAAAATCTGTAGTGTATAACGTGAAGAGGAATGTAGCAAGAACAGTAACAACATTCTGATATGGTTATGGTTTACAGATCTTTCTTGTAGAACTCCACATTTAGTTCTTCCAGCATTCTATTAATATATAGACTTGTGATAATGTTTTACATCAAACAAGTTTTTTCAATTTAATTGAAAAAAAAATTAAAACACAGACAAATATATGTATATATATATATATATATATATATATATATATATATATATATATATATAAAACCTTTACAATGGTGACCTGGGACCTTATGAAATATCATATCATTACACTTGTTGATCTTCTGATGACATTACTTTTTTTTTTGCATCTACTTGCCCATTGCCTTGTTCTAGTGTTTCTATTTTTAGTGTGAAATTCTGCTATTGTTTAACTGTGTATCCCTGTGGTGGCAGAGTGATGGAAAGGTCTGTCTGAGTGAGTCCCTTAGACTGCCGCGTGGTGTCTTTAATTAGACAGGCCAGCCCAGGGTCTGTCTCTTCGCTTCACAGATTCACATGGACAATTTAACCACTAACCTTCTGAAATGAGCAGCTCCTGAATGCCCTGGGCTCTAGTTTCAGAGACAAGGGTGATTGCAGGGAGCAGGAGTTAATGATGAGTAAAAGTAGAAACAGGACAGAAAGGCATTAAATCAATCTGACTTTAATTTACTGGGCCAACAACAGCTAAAATTTAAATATATTAAGCGCCACACAAATACTTATGCTCCTGTGTTGCAACAAACTAGTAGTTAAAACATGGAAGCATAGTTGAGTTTTTCCTGAATGAAATCTCATGTTGAAGCACTGTTTTAATGTTGATGCATCATTTCCTTGCTACACATACCTGCGGTTGGTTGGGTTTCCTCAGCCTACAAACAACATAAAAGCTTTATCTGTTACCTGTGCCTGTGGGACAACGGCTGTTGATCACAGAAGGAGTGAGAAGCCAGAATCTCTGACTGTTTACTGTAATTACGCTGTCAGTAGATGTGATTTATGACGTATTGAGTAAGATGTGTTATCAAGACTAGAAGTAGGAAGAGAGAACCTGTGTCTCCAACAGCCACAGGGTTTGTACTGACAATACATAAAATGCAGACAGTAACTTGAACACAAGCTCCAGGGCAAAATAAGTACTTTTTTTTTTACAGTATTTATTTACTGTGACAGTTTGGCACAACCAATATTGCTGACTTTTCATTTAAATTGTCGATCTGTAAGGGCTACACTGAGCACTCTGTGTCTGATTGATCACATGCTTTGACCTTACATGGTTTTTTAGACCTCACTGTCATACTGTCTGTTTTGTAATTCATTTGGATAGTGGGATTGTGTTTTGCTGGTGGTGCTAAACACTGATTGCATGATTCTGGGATGTCTCGCCCTGCACCAACCCCCATCTACACCCTGAGGGGTGCTGGTGGGCCCCTGAACACCCTACACTTCAGCTGCAGTGAGGGAACCACTCCTCTTCTAATTTCTGGGTGAGTCATTTTCCATGACATAAATTTTAAGATAAAGATGGCATTTTCCTTTTTTTATAATTACAGTGCAGCCACCTTGGGAAAAGTTTTATATTTATTAATTTTACCATTTTTCTACTTTTTTATAATCTTGTTATAACAAGGTCGGCACAAGGGGAATCATAGTTAATTATATCCTTTGAGACAATAAGGACAATGTACGGTCTTAATAAATCATAAGTCTTTTTTTTTATTTCCAGTTCAGGCAAGGGTGCCATCCATATCTGGAACCTGAACACTAGGAGGCCTGAGAAGATCATCGAAGGTCACTCTGGAAACTCAGTCATATGGGTCAACACTCTGCATTCAGCACAGCACCTCATCAGGTGTGGTAACAACAAAGGTATTCAGTTATAAAGCTTTTTTTTTTGCCTACTTAGTACCAGATATTTCTTCTGTTGTGTGTGCAGTCAGGGACGGGACATGCAGATGTGCCTCTGGGATCTCAGTGAAGGTCGAAGTGATGTGGCGGACTCTGTTTGGACTGGCAGCGTTGGATTCTGTCAAAGCTCTGTGTTGGAGATGAGTCCTGGGAAATGGCTGCTGGCTTTTGCAGGAGAACAGACGGAAGAGGTTAGAAGTCAAACTGCTAGTAATAAAAACATAAGAATAAGACGTTAACAAGATGACATATAGGGATAAGAAACTAGTGGAAAATGGGTGGTTCAGTGGGTGATGGTTAATTGGTTTAACATTGAAACTCATAAAAGTATCTTCCTGCAAGAGCCTGACTAGACAAGCTACTATTTGTTCCCTCAATTTACTTTAGTCATACACACATATTTGTGGTTTTTAGTATTCAGGTTTTGTAGAATGGCGGGTAGTATTCTATTCACACACCCTCACAATATAAAACAACAAGTGCAATATAGTCTTAGTTAGAGCTGCAACAACGCATCAATGACTATGTGCGTTTGAGTTCACCTGGCCTTTCGCATAAATGCACAGTAGTCTACAAACATTATTACTAAAAAGATGGGGAATAATCTAATATGGACTGATTTTATGATGAGTTTTAGTTCCCTACATTAAAACTGCTTCTGGTATTTATTTATTTATTGAGTAAAAAACATTACACGCTGCATTGTTCTCTCTCACTCTGCTTTGAGACAAGCCGAGAGGAGACACAGAGCACACAGACCTAAAGGAAAGCCAACTTCATGAGCAACAGTTTGTCGGAGTTTTGAAACTCCTCCCACTGAGCGTTACCATAGAGAAACAGACAAGCCTTTACTCACAAATATGATCTCTAGCCTTTTAGGGGAGCTTTGATAAAGAGCTGTTGTTGTAGTTTTATTAATTCAAAGTAAACATATTGGCCATAATCTGGTTTGTTAAATGAAGGTAGAGCTGTGAAGGCATCATCACAAACAAATCATGATATAAAATAGAATTATTAATATTATTTTAATATTTAATATTATTTTTAGAGATAAAATAAAATAAATAGATAAATAAAAAATATTGATAGATTAATGGATAGAAAAAATATTGTTTTGTTTTATTGCAGCTCCAGTCTTAATCAATCATTGAAAGGAATGCGGTCTGTGACATTCACAAACCATTATTTGCAGAGTGAGCAAAGTTACTTAACCAGCCAAACAGCAGTGCCACTTAATTAGACCTTCAATCAAAGTTTAATAGTAACTCTAAAGCTTCCCAGGATTGTAAAATATTCACATAGTAACATAAAAATAGTTTTAGTATTGTGTTTGATTGGTGAATTAGAAAGATATGCACTACAATAAGAATGCAGTCTGCACAATGAATACTTGTTAACCTATGAAGCTACATAGAGTTCATAGCCAGAAATTCAGCCTTCTTTTATTGCTTAAAGATTCATGTTACTTTGTCTACTGCAGAGGAGCCACACTTGAAAGGCAAAGAGTGGTCACCTGATCCAGCTCAAACGTGCCTCTGCTAACCTTAGTCCAGAAGGCCAGGCATCAGGGCGCCTGTAACTCCCAGCACCTCAATAATGCCATTGTCCCAAAAGACACAGACAGACGTAAACTCACAGACACCCATAAAAGACAGACTTAAACAGGCCACCGCCAATTTTGTCATTTATGTCTACCCGCCCTATTACACAGACATAACTGCCCGAGACAGATGCTTATCATCCATCAGCAAATAAAACACCCACACACAAAACAATACATATAAACTTAAGAGCCTGAAGTCTCTGCACAATGCCATGATTTAGTGCCAAATGTAAAGGCCAATTTTTTGATACATACACACCACTAAGCTCACACTTCTCTATTTCTAGTGGTTTCACTGTTTACTGCTCACAGAAACATTCCTGCCAGCAGTTTGCTGCCATGGCAGAAACCTTAATTAATAGTGTGGGTGTTTTATTTATGGGCAGCACAATGCCACACAAGAGCAGCACATCACCTGAGGCAGTGAGAAGTCCTTAAAAGGCCCTCTTTGTCAGAGTAGCTGAGGTAAACACGGAGGACAGATGTGGCCTAGCGCTAAAATACAGATCACTCCCTTAAAGGGCTGTTTAATCTGAGGCTAATGAGAATGAATCTGTGCATCATCACAGTAAAGGAAGTGAACTGATTTAGTTCTGGTCACAATTTGGATATAGACACACAGGTCCAGACTATTATGGGCCTCATTAGATTGTGTATTTCTATCAGAATCACTGCCAGTGTGTGCAGGAAAGTGCTATCAATGTCAAAGGGTCGGCCTTTAATAGGATTTATTATAGACAACATGGCGGCTGATTTGCACTGATGGATCGTATTGTGCCGCAGTTTGCGGTCCACAGCGGTCCTGAACCACAAAGACAAATTCTTGTTACAGCTTTGTTGTTTGCATTGAATAGATAAACAAATCATGACTTGGCAAGAACTTGTAGACATAATCTGCAACTGTAATTTGTGTATATACTTTAGAGACTCAAAAGTTAAAATAAATACTTACAATAATATATTGTAAAAAATAAACTTTAGCTAAAATCTTTATGTAAAAATGCTTTTTGGTGGTCAGCATGGATAGTGTTTGACTCTTGCCGGATTTTAAAAGTTCCTTGTTTTTTCAAAAATGTCAGCAATGTGTGTTTGGTGAAACAGTATATTTCCATGTCATGTTTTTGCAGATCAAGATTTTTGAGCTGCCCAGTAAAACTCAAGTCAGCACCCTGGTACCAAATGCTAAGCTCGGAATGGTGATGTGCATCAAATTGTGGCAGGTATGTACCAGACACACCCTGACAGATTAGTAGTTTATAAAAAACATATTAAATATTAAAATGCTCATAGAAACTCAGTGGGTTTGGACTGACAGTTCTTATGGAAACATATTTTATGCATTTTAAATTTCACCTTCTTCTGTAGCTACCTGCTTTGTACTGATTGGCCAGTACCACATAAATAATACAATAAAAGAAAAACAAATATGTATATGTGATATGTGGCACATGATTTAAAACCCTTTAGTTCATCGAAGACCCTTTTTTCCAAAACGTTTTATTCTCAGCTGGCAGCGAGTCCCAACACTGTAATTAGAGCGTTTGGAAGGGCTGGGGGTTCACAGCCATATATCAGCCTGCAGCTGTACATCCAGTCTGATTTAAGCAAGACATTGTTTTCTGTTTTGAAAATTCTGACTAGAGTTTTATTTTCCGGTCATTAACAGATGACCGTAATTATTTTCATTCTTAATTACTATTAACCTTTTTGCAGGCAGAGTTTGAGGGATTATGCAAAACTGCAGCGTTTAAATCATTTTAGTAACCTGTGTACTTTAAGCTACACATTAGAACGTATATTTTAACCTCTTAATTTAAGTGTAAGTTGGGCTTCCAGCTGTGCACCTCTGTTTGTATTCTGTACTTTTAAAAATCAAATAGCTTTATCGAATTCTGTAGAGTACAAACAATGTAGAGGTTACAGCGTGTTGAACAGACAGTAGACAAGTCATAGTTGATGCCGAATGTGTATGTGTTTTGCCTTCTATTGCTTTGATTTCAGTGTTACACCCACCTTTCATCGACTGATTTATGAACCAATGCTGATGTAGCGTTGAGTGCCAGGAAACATAATGATCAATTATATCATTATAAATGATATAATATCACTGTAATACAGCACAGGCAGTTGTCTGACTTCAAAGCCAAAGGGCCCAGGTGATTCTAAATCATTTCAGGCTGATCCTTTTTGAGATCAACTCATGTTCATCTGTTATGGTGACTGGAGAGATTTGAACACTGGGAGAATGCAGTGAGTTTGGGAACTCACTATCCACTCCTTTTGACACACGAGTCTTATGTCTTACACATGTAGTTTGTCTATCATAAAAAGGCTTATCTTTTTTTATACTCTAAGGCTAATAGACTGCTTGCTAATTTCTTACCTTCATCTGACACAGTCAACTTCTCTTCTTTTGGCTCATTTGAGAGACGGCTAGAGCGAACACCACTCACACCATCATATCCTCCTGTCTTTCTCCTCCCACTCTTTGCCACCCTTGAGACGAGTAGCGATTATCCTCCATTATTACCAAGACAGACTCACCAGCAGATTTATTGTTGCCTTTAAGCCCTCTCGGGTGAAGTTTATGGAAAAGATTAAATGCAGTGTTAAACTGCTCGTCCTTTTCAATCAAGCTTCCCTTCAGCACTCTTCCAACTAGACCAGGGTTAAAACCTTCTGCTACATCTATAAGGTGCATGAATCGATTCCACTGAATTTGAAGTGCACAACAATACAGCAGGCCTGTAACCAGAAAGTGCCTCCATATGTGTGGGGATGCAGGGCTCAGCCTGGAGCAGGACAGTAGTGATGTATGATGTGCAAGGCTTTTAATGTGAACAGAGGCTGGCGGGGAAAAGGAAATGTTCCTATACAGATATCCATCACTCTCAGCTCATCACCTTACTGCCTCGTGGCTATGACATCATGAAGGAACGGGACAGAGCAGAGCACACGATTGGTTCCTTATGTGGAGGCAGTGCCGGACTGGGATCTGTGCTGGTCACAAACAAACGGTTTACTCTTCAGTTTTGTCCAACTGATATCCTAGTATTTACTTGAAAGCCAAGTTGTTCACACGGCTTTCTTTATAATTACACAGGGTTCCCTATGTGTTCCAGAAAGTCGTAGAAAATGGTTATAAAAATATATTTCCTAAAATGTAAAGTCATTTTGGTCTCTTTTTGTAGTAAATATTGCTAATATTGTCAGAATAATTAGACATGCACTACAAAATGATGACAGATGCATTTTATTCCTATGTTTATCTTTTTTGTTCTTTCTCTCGCTTAATTTGCTAAATTGCAGTATCGAGATTGTGGTTTGCCTTGAGGTTGTTCTGGTCTGTGAGGTCCTGTTTATTGTCATTGTAACTGAGCAACGATACAGACTGTGTATGTAATTTTGTTACTTTAATTAAGAACTAATAATAATAAAAGGCTGGGTGTTATTGGGGAATCATGTGCACCTTACAGATGAATGATATATACAGCCCTGCTTTGCTTCTCTTTGCAATGATCTTGGCCTACAACCATTTTGCATCTGTCTTTCCAGCTGGTATGTTGCTGATGAATCTCCTCCCAAAGCTGCAGCCCACTCCAGCAGAGAGCCCTCTTGTAGAAAAGCCTGTGGAGGATATAATGAATTAGGTGTCTGCCCAGGGTTCCCTGACCTCTAGCCCATGACATCATCAATCAAGGAGGTCCTACACTTATGTGAAACTCTGGGCCTCCAATGTTGGCCGCTTAGCCCAGACTGTGCTGGCCGAGCTGGGCCAAGCCACTGATTTTCACTTGTTTTTATTTATTTTCATAATCTGTCAAGTGTTCATCCTTGCTGATGTGTTTGGAAGGGATACACAACTCTTGTTATAATTTGTTTAAAGCTGGAGAAGAGAAATATAGCGTTAAGTGAGAGGATGACTTGATGGATGAAAAAATGGCTGTCTTGGCCCCTTTTCACATATGGAAAAAATTTCTTTCCTTCTTCACTTCTTGCATGGCACAGTGCTTTTGCTGGGGGCCTGGTGGTACTTTAAAGGAAAATATTTGCTGTGGTGTTTTATGCTGAAGCTATTCTCAACGTATGTGCAGCTTCACAGGTCAAGGTCAGATTTGTTAAGGCTGTAATTCTTCATTTTTTAGAATATGTCATTGCGGAAGTGTGTTCTTTCATTCAAACTTCATAGATGAACGGCAAAAGGGCCCAATGATGAAGAAAAATGGCCACTGTTCCTCCCCTCATTCTCTTTATACCTTCTCCTCTTTTTCTCCTTCCTTTCTTCCCTCCAGGGATGAAAAGATGTATGAAACCTCCTGTTTCATCAGTTCTCCTTTTGTTCCCCCATTCCCAGTGTACACATCTGCACAGGCTGATAGGGCACACCTTTCTACAGGACAAAACTGTAAAATAGAGGTAGTAATGTCAGGTTTTGTTTCTCTGGATTAACTGCCACTTCATTTTATTTCATGTCTTTTTATTTCTTTGGCCTTGACAGATTTACAAATTTGCATTCACCAGGCCTAAACAACAGCCTGAAAACCTACTGGTGCATGGAAATTTGTGGTTTAACCCTAACCTTACATTTTCTGTTGTTTTGAAATCATACCTACTGATGCAATTGAGCCATGTGTTTGGACACTAAAATAATTTTGAATCTGGATGAATTACAACCTATGTAACAGGCTGAAAAGGCCTCTCAATGGACCTTGAATGTGCTGCTTCACTGTATTCCTCAGTTCAGTGCCGGCAGTGCAGCCTGAGGCTCTGTAATATGGATGAGGAGTAAAGTGAGCAGTAGTGTAATGGAGTGTTGGGAAGATAGAGCAGCAGTCTGATAAATAGAGCCCACAGCGTCTCTCTAAGTGTCAGTGTGAGCTTCTAGGACGATAACCTCTGCTCCACACTGCTCCCAGCATCACACAGCAGTTTCTGTGGTTTTTACACAGCTCTCATCACACATCCTACCTAACACTTCTCTCCTTCCGAATTTTAACGTGTTATCATTCATTTCAGCCAGACTCAGGGACAGCGCCTCTGCTTCTGGCTGGATACGAGGATGGGTCCTTGCTGCTCTGGGATGTAACCCAGAGGTCTAAGCTGAGCCAAGTCAAAGCCCATCCTGAGCCTGTAATGTGTCTCACCTTTGACCCCAAGTGTCTAAAGGGCATATCAGGCTCTTCGGACAAGAAACTATCTTCTTGGATGCTGGACAGTCAAAACAACCTGCAGGTAAGAACGGTCAGAGTAATGCCATGCTTTTTTTTAATGTAAAATAAATAGGTTTCAAAATAACCCGGTCCTCAACAGGAATACAGTGCATCTAAATCTGAAATTCTGTAGTGTGTGTTGAGGTTTTAAGCTCATTAACACAAACTATGGAGAAAGTAACCCAGATGCAAGGAAAAAAATAAAACGGTACGAGAAAAGATGGAATGAGGGTTTTGTTGCCTTCTCTAAGGTCCTTTGGAAAACACAAGGGCCTAAAGAGGAAGAGGCTCAGCAGGGCCCCGGGCCCATAAATCAGCTGCTGGTTACACAGCGTTGGCAGGGCCAGGGGCCAAAGGCCGAGGTGGGGCTGTCACTCCAGACTCCAACCACCCACATACACACTTGCTCATAACAAGTTAAAATAATTATAGTGCCCAAGAATATACCAAATGTCACACTTAAACGGCCTAAACAAAGTATAGTAAATACAAGGAAAAGAGTCCAACTCTACTGGAGTACAAGAAGTCTTTTCCAGACCATCTCCTGCCACCAAAAGAGATCACAACAGCTTTGTCCCATAAACCATTGCTACAGAGACTTTACGCCTCATTTGGAGCTGTATTTCTCTTGATTTCAAGAGCAAAAGGGAATGCTGCTCTTTTTCCTCCAACCTCCATGAATCAGAGTCGAGGGGAACGCAAAGCTGATACACAACACTCTAGCAGAGGGAACAGGGTATTATTCTTTCCAGGTTTTTTTTTTTAACAAATGGACCTTTAACTAGAAATATTTGCAGAGGCTACATATGTTCACCCTGAAAATGTGACTAGAAAAACATCAGGAAGAATTAGATTCAATATACCAAAAACAGGATAAGAGTGGTTATTTGGTTTATTTTTCTCAAGCAACAAAATATTTATTCAGCATATAATCCAGGATGAGGATAACAGGAAAAAAGCACACGGAGAAGGAAAGGATCCAACAGGGGCTTTTAAATTATCCTCAAGTGCAGCTCAGTGTGACGTCCAGACAGCTATCCTCAGTTCTTCCCACAAAAGTATTTTTGTGCGGCAGCAGTGAAGGGGTAGGGGGTCTGCCGGGTGGCGGACCTGGGCCTTGGGTCCTGACGGACGACCCGTGAGAGGTAATAAAAATATCAAAACCTCGGAGGCCCCTTAACTAAACAAAAAACACATCTGCAGTAAAGTGAACAGTAGTTCACAGTGGGAGGCTGCAATAAAGGCTGTGGAGTCTGTAAGTGCCACAGTATCCCACTTCCACAAATTACCCCTGCGATACCATTTAATGTAGTGTTACTGGCTGGTTGGGCAGTTAGATGTTGCTTTTTGTGAAGGGAAACTGAGTTTGACATAACACAGTGCAGTTATGATTTAGTGAGTTTGAAAGGCAGTGAAGTGAGTTTATCAGGGGCAGATAAAGAGTGATAACCTCCGGTATGGAGCTTAATGTATTACACATGGCTCCCAGAGGCCATTATCTGCTGTTTGACCTGGTTGGCCTGATAACATTTTCATAGCTATATGGCTTCATCCTCAGTTACTTTTTTTCCAGTTTTGAATGTGTACGGGTAAAGTTATGAGGGTGTGGGGTGTTATGGTTTACATGCTGTTAAGCCAGATGGACATGTATTTAGGTGGTCACTCAAATGTATTGACAGATGCAGTGAAGGGTTTCTCTAAGACAAAGAAGAAGACAGAGGTCCTGGAGTGTGGAAAGGGAAAAGCAGGAATAGACGGAGGAAGATTAGCAGTGTACATCAAGCATGTCTGCCAGCAAGCTCTTTTTAAAACTGATGACAGTTCACTACAGGTGGGACTCCTGGGTCTCATGTTCACTACCATGTAAAAATATCTTCAATGTCTTCTTCCACTTGCCGCCTGCATAGTGTCTTTCTAAAAACACTTGCCCATCTTTAGGCAGTCCAGCTCTGACCTCGACTTTGATGTAGGTTTATTCGACTTTACTCACTACTGACATATTGTTTTAGTCACAGCTCTTCCAAACCATGTGAATGTCATAAAAATTATGCTTCTCTCTACTGAATTCACTGGATACATTTTCTTAGTTGGGCTGCTCACCTGTTTGACACATCCATCTCCTGTCAGCCAAAGCTGAGCTCTGACAGGCCAGGTGACAAAAGGCTGTAATCTCCTCACCGCTGAGTGTGATTTAGGGACAGGGTGTGCCACAAATACCTGCGAAAAAAAGCCTTCCAGCTGCTAGGCTTGAGTGAGTGAGCGATGACTGGACATTTCAGTGGCTCAACGTGAAGGACAAAATAGTGCCAAAAGTGGCAGAATAGACATGGAGATAAGTGGAACAAGACCTAAGTGGATGTTCTCTCTGTGTTGTTGAGAAGCTGCAAAAGGAGGATTCTGAAGTTTAAGTTTGCATTTGATCTGTTGTCCACAAAAGATGTGTCCAGCTGCTGAGCAGAGCTGGTAGCCTCCAGACAGCTGAGAAAACTGGCATTTCAACAGCAAACTTGCAGATGTGTGTATCTCGGTGCTATAACACAGACCTGAAAGTAATGTTCAAAGAAAAAATGAATGATGGTCCACAGAGATGGATTCTGTCTTTAATGAGATAGTAAAGAAGGAGTAGGAAGAAAAATGGGGCGCCAAATAATATGAGCCAAGAGCTCCTCGGTTATAGCCAATGGATTTTATTACAGGCTGAAACCTGGTTAATGGAGGTGCTTGAAGTGAGCAATGTTTCCCAATTCTACTTCAGAAGTGGTGTGGCGTTGTAACAAGAACAACATCTCTGTTGATGGAGAACACAGAATTAAAACAGTAGGTAATTTAGATCCATTTCCCTTTTTCAAGAACAAACCTGTGATTCCTGTCCTTTAAGCAAATGCTATAAAAATAATATAGTCACTGATATGTCTGTGGGCTGATTTATGAAGCACTGTTTATTTTTAACCTGATGACAATTTTACTCCTTCTCAGACCATAAAGAAAGTAAAGAAAGTGAAGTTTAACTACCTGCAAACTCATTAGCCATTTTCAGCTCACAATTGACCCTTTAATGAAACAAATGCCTTTTTCCTGACAAACTATGGGAAGCAAAACAAACAAAAACAGACACTTTAACCCATCATTATCAGGCCGCTAATGCAAAGCAGATGGGGAAGAAATAGGGGGCATACCAACTCCTTGAGGTAATAACAAAGCTCCAAACAATCTGTCAACCTTTAGGTTTCTTTGTATCGATGTATGCGGTGTGTTTAGTTCAACTGACCATGTGCTGCTACAAAGTACTGGTGCCATTAATTAATGACGAGTTTGATTGTTAAATGGTAAATAACAATCCCATATTTGCTTCTTCTAAACTGTTTGCCTTGTTTTGATGACATTCATCTCGGTTTTCTGTCTTGCGTGCATTCCAGTTGATCCACTTGGGCTCTGAGTACCTGGCTTATGTCTTCCACATGCACTTGTGGATGTTTTCAGTGCAGAACAGGAGCACGTAGATAAATTCTTCAATGTCTCCTCCCATTTAGACTCATTAGTCACCCTATTCCCAATTTTACGCTGTTCAGTTTGATTTTGGCTTTCGTATCCAGATGCCCTTATCTAGTGTCTATGAGGCTGTAATCCTTAGCTCGCAAGAAGAGCACGTTTTCTCTGCAGGAATGCCCACTGCAGCAAGCACTTAAGATAGTGATTGTAGCACTATTTATTATAATATGTCAAAATGTTGCCCCTTTAGGAGGATAAATACAGTCTTTTGGATGCTGTAGATCACAAGATGTGAGTGTGTCTAATCCTTAACAGGCACCAGTGGATTTATCGGGTCTCTTCTCTTGCTGACCAGAGCTTTCAATGCAAATGTAATTCATCAGAGACGCTTAAGGCAACAACGCTTCTGCAAACAAGTATTTCAGCGAGATGGTCTCTTTCTCTTGCTTTGAAAATTGTGACAAAGGTAACACAAAACCTGGCGTGCTTCTAGAAGAGGCCTCCCTAAATCCAAACTAAATAGTGGGACGCAGAGAGATTTGCTTGCAGCCCTCGTGCCATAATGTTTTATGGCTGATGATTGAGTCCCATGAGTCTTTGGCCAGTTTCAACAGACATGCAGCTTAACACTCGGACCTCAGTCACCAGATCAGCTGATAGTCTCCCCTCACCCGTATTTTTCTTGGCCAAATGTTCTTAGATGGCAGTGATTAATTGACTCACTGACCTAGTTAGTTTCTTTGATTATTTTTGTCTGCTATTCAACCATTTTGTTTTACCTTAGCACATTTTTATTGCTATACTATGAAATGTTAATGTACAGTATGTGTGTGTGTCTTTTACAGCTCTAGGGTCAATATACATAATATATACTATAATTAGAATAGTTTGGTTGTTTAGAATGCTGTTTTATTGATTGTAATATTGGGCTTACTAGTAAACACCCACTAAAATTGACCAACATTTCTCTTGTGGCTTTGCAGCTCCAGGATTCTGTAACACTGGTTAACCCTGGGGTTTCCCAGATCTGTATTCGAGAGGACAGTAAGCTTCTTGCATCAGCGGGCTGGGATCACCGGGTGCGGATATTTGGCTGGAAGAAGCTGAAACCACTGGCTGTCCTGCAGTACCACACTGACATGGTGCTAAGTGTTGCCTTTTCAAACCACCACGACCCCAGGCAACGACTGCTGGCTGCAGGATCCAAGGACCAACGAATCAGCCTTTGGTCAATATACAGTGAAGGGCCTGACATTCATTGAATTACTAAACCTTGACATTGACATTACACTAAGCAAATGCAATTCTGAATCTGAGCTCAACACCTTGTGGTAAAATGTGAAGAATTGCATTGCACCATTGTTATTAGGTCTGATCAAGTAAGAGCTTTGCCCCAGTTAGACATTTTGTTTTTTATTCACTTTTTTATTTTTTACTTTTTTTATTTAGTACCCAATTTCATCAATAAAAAACTCAAAGATCCATGGCTATTATTTGCAACTGTGAGATGTCTTATTTAGTAAGTGAAATTTTATATAAAAAATATTTACTGTCATTTTAAGCATTGTCAAAGAAAAAATCTGTAATTGAAACTGCATTTGCTTGTGTTCATTGTGATGTTTCCTTTGTGGAAAATGGCAAGAAGAAGAACAACAACAACAACATCTTCAAAAACAGGTGTTATTTTCTACCTGCTGTCTCTAATAATATCTCTGCAAGTCACTGAGCAGCATAAGAGCTCATATGTAAAAACAGCATAGGCTCCAGAGTTTCAAATGGTAGACGTTCTGCTTCATAAAGACCCCGTCTCCTGGGATGACTCCAAGGTCATCATGCTGATCATGCTGTACAGGGAAGGGCTGAGGAATCAAAGAGCTGGACCGGCAATATAGCCACAAGTCATTAGTGAACAGAGGAAAGACAAGGTCACACGTTAGACAAGCTGCCTTGCTGTGAAATTCTTGTAATGGATTAAAGTTTTGTCTATGGTTTTGATTTTACATATTCTTTAAAAAACATTGTTGAGTTCTCTTAAAACGATATCCTTACACATGTCAAAAAACTCTTCTCACTCTGAAATGTTTAGTGCCCCAACAGTTGACATGTTTTCCTTATTCCCAACAGGGCTCCATCCATACCTTTTGTTCCTTGACCCCACTGGTGACATCTTGCATTTATAATAGCTTCCTTACTCTCCTGTTAGCTTTGAACAAACACAGAGGTAGCGCAAGACCACTTCCGTCCATTCTATGATAAATCAAATGGGCAGACTATTGGTGTAGATGTCTGCTGAATGGGTCAGACAGCAACACGCTGGCCTTAGAAGTGACTGGAGGGGTGGTGGTGGTGGTGGACCTCGTAAATCACTTCATAATGGATCATTTAGGAAGTCAATAAATGGACAGCGAGACCCCCACTACAAATCAGACTCAACAATAGACTCTGTGCTTCACTTATCACTTAACGTGTGTCTTCTTTAGCCTTGAGTGTCAAAGGTCAACCTGGCTTTATGATAGGACATAATCAACCATGCTCTTGTCTCTGTGAGGATATGCAATGCATTGTAACATTGTTTTTTTTCCCTTTACACATAAGCTTAGCATTACAAATATACAGTTTGAACATCAAATGCTTTGTGGTGATAGTGTGTTAAATTGTCCATGTAGAACATCCGTCATCAGCGTGATGCACCTTTTGTATAAGTGTTAGGTAATGTTAAACATGTGTTCTGATGTGAAGGTGGAGGAGTGGCCGGTTTACCTGGCTTGTTTTTAGTTACTCTCCCCAGGTACAGCACATCAAGCCTCTCTGATCGGCCTGTCACAACAGATGTTCCAGATGCAGCGGAGTGTCAAATGATGCTTCCAGCCGCATAATAATCCATCCACTGCCTCCTCATTCTTCAACAGGAAACCCTTGGCATTGCCTGTCTTCTGAAGCCAGAGACATCTGGGCATATTCACAGTTTGCAGTGCAGTTGAGTCCAAGCAGGTTGCACTTTTCCTTTGGGTAAAATGAATGATAGACTCAGAGATTATAGTTTACAATTGGCTAAGCGTCCTGACAGCATGCCTGAAACTATTTAGGTGCATGCGAAGAAATGGATTATGGAAAGTATTTCTAAATACAAGCCTTAACACTGATTTAAGGCGTGTTTTGGTGTGCAATTCACAGAGAATCCTCCAGTAGGCGCCATTTCTCACCGATGCCACATGAGCACAATGTTTGCAAGCCAGAGCTTTTTAGTGGCTTTTCACAGTTGTATCTGGAGCGCATTAAATCCAATAAATTATTGGTGGCTATAATCAGAAATAATCTACTAAGACTTTAAATAAAACCATAGATGACTGGGATAAAATAAATCCCATTTGTAAACATACTTATAGGCCAATATTATGATGCCAGTTGGATATAACACTTTTGCAATTTGTAAAAATGGTGATAAACTCATTTTGATAATATAATGTAGCTATTATTGTAGGCTACGTGTAAGTGTCGCTTGCTGTAATTCTCTCGTGTAAACTGTATTTGTCTTGTGAGAGTTTATTGCTGAAATGTAATTTACAGTGGACATAAAGTGTAGGCTATTTCCGCTCGTGGCTGTATACCTGCTGACCGGCGTCGCGTCACTCCAGGCGGGCTTCTCTTCTCCAGAAGGCCGCTTCCGGGCGACAGTAGCGGGACACGGGATGCTTGACCCGAGGTCGGTTTGAAGTTGTGTTGGAGTAAGAGCATTTTAATTTATGTTTTACGACGCAAGGTAGCCTATTAATTTTCGGTGTTTTCTTATGTTTCATTTAAAAAGGTTGGCTAGTCTAATATAAACAGGAAATGAAAACACAAGTGTAAACCTTAGCCTACCTTTGCGCTGCAGTGACATAGGCTAGTTCAAAAAATATTACATTTCTATTAAACTTCACGAATGTCGATTAAGCAAAAATGATCCAGGTACAGGCAACATAATCGGCGTTTAAACTGGTGGAAAACTTTATTTAACCTTTGGCACCGTTACAAGCCATTAAATAGTCAGAGGTCAGCCGCCCCCAGGCATCCTTTTCCTCGCTGTCCGCTGTGTGGCAGCTGGCTTCAAGGAGAAGAAAACTGCATTATTAAAATGAACAGGTAGGTTACGTTTCCTTTTGTTTCGTGACAACCACAAATCCCAAAGCAGAGTTTTTCTTCCAAACGAGATTAACCTTGACAACAAAGCATTCCCCGTACAGGACTACAAATAGAGAATGGAAATAACAGCACCGACGGGAGGGCTGACACTCTTAAAATATCAGACAACTGTCCCATTAAAAATGAGCAATGATATCCTTTTGAGTCAGAGGAAATGTCATTTTCCATTGTGTGTGACCTGATGATTTTTCCAATGACAAAAATGTATTTATTAAGATTAAAATTATTATTTGTAATTTTACAAGCATTACCAATTATATAGTTATATTTATTAATGTTTTACAATTTTACTAACATTTCAGAAAATAATTGACCAGCTTGATCAGAAACAGATTATTTGTAAAAGTCGGAAGTGTGGCCAGTGAGTGCATGTTATTTTTTTTGTCGTAGAACCAGGTGCAGAACATTGGAAGTGCTGTACATATAGGTGCTCCCTGATGTTTAGACAGCTTTCAGCTCTCAGTGACTACAAGAGCGGTGGATACCTCGAACCATTCCAACAGAGAAAATCCGGCTGAAGGACCCTGAACAATGCTATCAGTGAGGTAAATGTTTTTCGCTTTCCCCCTCAAGCACTGACACAGCACACAGCGCATTGAATGGAAGATTGGCACATACTTTTTTTATGAATTACAAGAATTTAATGTTTATTTTACAGATACAGAACAGTCATCCTGCTTCATTTTTTTATTTACTTAGAATTGCTGCAAGTCAGTGCCATGGTACAAGCTTCTAAGAGCGGCTCAAGATGTTCCAAACATTTCAAAAGCAATCCATTATTTTTCACTAACAAAAACATCCATGTGTTTCGACAGCCTCTCCGATGAGCTCAACATGCAAACATCTCGTCTACGCAAAAGGCTGATGGACTATATAACATATGGCTTTTTTGAAAGCAATAAAAACAAGGCAAATCACAAAGTGCATCAAACACAAAATAAAATTCCAGTCTGTGATCAACAAGTCTGCGTGAAGGTGAGTTCCCTCCTGTCTCCTCTGTTGACTGGCTCGCTGTCTACACTGCTCCAATATCAGTATCGGCCCTGATATGGGATAGGTCTCAAAGGTCAGTGAGGACCTTATTAACGGCTCCGAGCAGGTGCCCGAGCTTCCTGCAATGGTGCTTTTTAACAAAAAAAAATAAAAAAATACCACCGCTGGGAGTTTTAGCCCATGAGTGTACCTCACAAGTCGCCAAAGGCCTCAATAGACAGGTTTGTTTTGCCTCTCCTGCATGTTTTCACTCCCACAGTGCTGTGCCCCATTAGCCCCAGTGAACAGCAGTCATTATCTGGGTCCGTAGTCGTAGTTAGAGGGGCCACTGGTGGCTGAGTACATGTTGGCTGTGGCCGGGTTCATGTGGTGGTGGTATGTGTGTCCTCTGATGCTGGGTAAAGGGTAAGGGGAAGGTCTGGTTTTGGCTCCCAGGTAATGTTCGTAGGAGGTGGGGTATTTATAAGGGTGGTGATGAAGGGTGTCTGACTGGAGAGGGTGGGGGTCGGGCCGTAGATCGTGGGGGGGACTGGGTCGGCCGCTGGTGAGGGGAACAGCGTGTAGGCCTCCAGGCACAGGCAAGGCGGGACTTAGGACTCGGGACATGAGCTGGTGAGCCGGGTCGCCATGGATAGGTGTTCCGCTGGGGTCTCGCTCGTATTCCCGCCTACTGTCCTCTGCACAAGAACAGACATGATATTAAAAAAAAACACCTACATGTAGTGGCTCTGTGTGCTTCATAAAGGTATACGGTGTGTGCTTTTTATTCCTTAGTCTTCATACTGTTTATTTTGAATGAATCTCTGACCAAACTTAGAAGAGTTGTAATTATCACTTATCTCATGGTTTGTAAAATAATATTTTTTTTTATATATATATATATATATATATATATATATATATATATATATATATTTCAATATTAAAAGGGCTCTTACAAATTCCACATAATTTTAAATTACTTTTAAAATATACATCGTACATATTTTATTTTTATAAAATGCTATTGACTTCCTCCTGTAATTTTATTATTCAGCCCAGGGTTAAAAAAGAGCAATTATTAAGCACTTTTATGAAGCTATAGACATAAGTGATTTTAAACCTTAAAAGCAAAGAATGTTTTTTGGCTCATGACTCTTTTCGTGTATGTCAGAGTGACTGGATGAAATTTTTTAATTAAAAGTCAGTGTGTGGCTTTAGCCTGGCTTGGTATAAGAGTGTCAAAGAGAACATGCCACAAAGTGAAAGAAAGGCACTTTTTCAAGAAGCTAAGTCATTCACTGGGACTGTGTTTCATGTTTGATCGAAGGCGCACATTTTGAAATGTAACAAAGAGTGAGCTACAGACCTTTCTCCGTGCCGTTCTGCTGAGGGGGAGATGACATTGGGTTTCTTGTTCTGGCAAAGGCACTCATTATTGGCAGAGAGCCTGGCCTGTGATTCCTGGGCCTGGAACAGAGGGAACGGATTCAGTTACATAGTCATTTAATGAACGTCAAGGATACATTTTCTTTATTATATTTTAAAATGATGAATGCACACTTTAAGAGTTTACACGGTTGCATTGTGAGGAACATTTACACATTGACAGGGCCCTATTTACCACAATAATAAATGTTAATATGAAGACAATTTGTACAAAACTCAGTCAGCTTGATTTTACATAATCTAAATCAATATAAACATTAGAGTAACCATTATATTTTTAATAGAAACGGAGGTTTTGCAAAGCTGTAATAACAACCTTAGCCCTTGCATACCAGCAGGGTGGGGTTTCTGGAGTGCGACAATTACAAGCATGACTAATTTGTCAGTGACAGAAAAGCACAGTTGATTGACTTTTAAGAAATTGACGGTGATCACTAAACATTACAGTGCCATTGTGTTTTAATAAGGAATACTGCTCCCATTTGGCACCTGTGCAAGGAAAAAAAACAACTGTAAAGGCTACCGCAGAGGCCAACTGAGCTGTACTCTGGTACATCATGTGGAAACATAAATGTGAGTGCTTACCAGTCCTCTGGGTCACAGTCCCTGAAGCCCTTTGCGAAAGGGTTGCTGGCTATCTTTAGCTGTGTGATCTGAAATACAGGGCAAAATCATCATTATACACAATGCCAACTCCAGCACATGTTGTTTAGTCTGGACCAGAAGCTGGTCTCTTGGGGTTTTAAATATTCCTAAAAACTAAATGCAAATTGCCTTTACTCCAGTTTAAACAATGAACAAACACAAAATAATAAAATATTTACCATTACCCTCAAACATCAACACAAATCATAGGCTTTCAATAACATTCTATAAAAGGTACAAACCAAAACCTTGATTAAATTAGACTTAACTGAATGTTTAAAAGCAATGACTATGCCTAGAATTGTACCATGTGTAGAAATAATTAGTGGGATGTGCTCATTACAATTCACAAGTTATGGTATAGTAATAAAGTACATTTTACATATCATTTATCTCAGTTGCACTTATTTATGGTTTTAGACTCTTGGGTTGAAAACAGGAGCAATCATGGCACAGATAACAATCTATGAATTTAGCATATCACTAGATAAACACAATGAATCAAAGTTTGTATGAATGTATTAGGCCTACGGCTATTTGAGCACGCTAGTGATGCGTACACTTCTGTAGATATTAAGTGCCCATAGGCACGCTTAGCACGAAGGCCTCTTACCCGATGGTTCTGGTAAGCGGTGACCGCCGTAAAGCGCGTCTCCTCAAACACAAAGGTCTTGTAGTTTTCCTCCGCGTACTTCTCACTGTCTTTGCGTGGGTCCACGTAAACCACATGAAACCTGGGCTGGTAGCGGTGCATCGAGTTCAGAATGATCTGCAACAGGCCAACGATGCATTTAAGTGACACAAGACCAACCATAACAGTAAGCATTTTTATGTGAGCAGTTGGGATAAAAAAATATACAGATGACATAATCCAATTAAACACCAGGAACAAAACTCCACGCCCATACAGTACAGTATGATAAATATAAAATTGTGCAAAATCGGACAACATTAAATAATCCACGCATTTCACAATAAAAGCAACGTTGACCACGGCCTTTAAAAAATAATAAAAATAATAATCCTAGTTCTATCAAACGAACTTGCAGCAGCAGTGGCGCCTGGAACCATGTCGCATAAAAACGCACGTTATCATTGCCCTATTGTAACCCACCAGTCATGAACGTACCCTTCTCAACCTGCGTTCATTTTACTTTCCCACTTTACAGTAGGCCAACGGCAGAGTGGAGCCTGACGCGTCTGATATTATTTCCAGTGGTGAAATATTCCACTTCCTTCCCCCTCGTTTTTGGATTTCAGCCTTATGTGATTCTGGCAAACCATTGCGTCAGAATTACAAGGTTTATTGCCTGTTAAATCATTTGTATCAATCACTTTGAGGGCGCATAAAGAAGTCAATTTGCAGCCAAATCTTCCTGCTGGGAACTATTTCTTCTACACAGTGTTTACCGTCATTATGTCAGAATTTATAACATTTATCATGCCATAAATTATCAGCAAAACCTACAAACATTCTCATGTGAATCTCCGATTAAGGATGTCTGCGTAAATCCCGAGCACATTTTCATTACGTAAAATCGCGCGCGCGTGTGTGTGTTTGTGTGTACTCACGTGGCCGTTGTCGTCCAGTAGGTTATTGGTCAGTTTGAGTTTATCAAATGACACGATCTGCTTCATCCATTGGGCGCCTTTAGCTGGAGAATCCGGATGGTAGTGCACCCTGCCGGGCGTGGCGGGGTCCGCTTTTCCCGCTACGAGCCAGGATGAGCTGTGGAACGCATACCTGTGGGACGAGACGCACCTTAATTAAGCTTCATGACCAATATTAGAGTGCGGCAAACTTTCTGCGTGTGTTTTTACAGAATGTATGACTGAATGGATAAAATAAAAGTGAAATCCAATGTGGAACAGTCTTTTGTTTGGTTTGGATTGTTTGGGGTTTATAAGATTATTACAATTATTTTTCACAAACTTTGTGAGGTGTTTCTCAATGCGACGCTTGTGAGTATTGCCCAGCACTTTTGGCCACTGTTTTTAACATCAATCACAAAGCATGAGTCCAAGTATACCCACAAAACTGAATCTGAAGCCACGGTACCTGTAACGCTTGTCGTCCACAGGCAGAAAGTCCATGAGGAGCATGTAGTCCGCCATGGGATCCATCCCAAATATTTTCACTTGGAAGGTGGGAAACATTCTCCTGTGAAAATTAAATCGAACGAGACATTAAAAGTCCTGATGCAGGTCCTGGTTTCATGTGCTAATTTAAAAATAAACCACGTGTCTTTTATTTAAATCATTGTTGAAACAACATATTTTTGATACAAAAAATATAAACATGAAATGGGTTCAGGTAGAGGCTAAAATGACTACATACAACGGGGGTATAATTTGTGGAAGATTGCGTAAAACTCTGCGAGGAGCGTTGGATGGGTGCCTTTGGCTCTCTGCAGCAAGTCACTTTAATTTCACTACTGCTCTTTTGAAGTTTCCCAGGTACACAGGCAAACACATGTGTGCTGAATATATTATAATAACGTGAATGCATGTTATTGTTTTCAAGGTTAAAAGAAACGCACTATAATAATAATAATAATAATAATAATAATTAATATATACACACACACATAAACAATTAATGGGCTCTACGTATTTTAATGCCTTACTGATTTGAAGATTCAGAAAGAATTCACCTTGACTGTGATAGTACAAGGCACAACTGGAAAGTGTGTATTTTTTTAGCCTTTTCTGCGGCAGATTCACAAGGAGCAGCAGCTGAAAGTGGAGTAATCCGCTCTAAGTCAGTGAAAGGGATCCTAAAATCAACGCTCAATTAACGTCAGTGTTGTGGCTAGGTGAGACTGAAGGAGCTTTTAAAGAGCTACGCAGATCTCCTTTCTCCTGTCACGGTGAGCCCAGGAAACTTTAGCCTCACTTTCAACATGAAACCGATCATCTTTATAGACAAGAGAACCAGAGCGTGCTACACCGCGGCTACGACGAGACTACTATGAAAGTCAGCGGGTCAGCATGTCCTACAAATATGACCTTTTCTCCATAAATCCAAATGCACAAAAACTGCAATTTTGAGCTTCGCCCACCTTCACTAACAATACTTTAAAGCGACAGATTTTTAAGTGTAGCAACAGAAACAAAAACACACGATCTGGAAAAAACAGTTTGAATTAATGTTTGAATTGTTTGAATTTATTATATAAAATTTTTATTTTTAATTTTTAAAAAGGCTTAAAAATCCGGTCATAATTGGTGCGTAAAAGTAACAAAGCCGAAATGGATTTATCAAGGATAAAATAGTTATTGTAAATGATTTATCATGCTGCTTTATAAATGCACATCTTTTAAAATACCTTTACTAGGCTATATTTACACATTACTCAGTAAGTTTAACAATCATCAGGGACGCGTTCAGGCTGGCAAATAAAAGCAAGATAAGCCATATGCAAATTCCTGTTGTAAGTGTCCAGTAGTGTTATCTGTCCTTTAGGAGTAGCCTACCCCTAATGTCTAAAAGGATTATTCTTTGTAGTGTCTAGCTACTCATATTGTTTCATAATTATAAACTCAATATTTAGTTTTTGTGCAGCCTGGACAGTGTGTTGGCCTTTACAATTCAAGAAGCAGCAAAGACAACAAATTATATTTTACAATATATATATATATGTTTACCTGCCACAAAAATGAATTGTCAGACTATAAAATTCCGCAGTCCCAGTCTGTAAACTGCTCTCACCTGCCCGCCTTGGTGACGATCATCTCCGTGCCTAGTTGATTAAACTCGTCCCATAACGCTTTCATCTCCAGCTGCACGTTAATGTTGGCAACTTTGGGGTTTTTCTTCACGATGTTTTTGCTGTTAGGTGTCGAGTTAGACGACGACGAGGAGCAGTTTGGGGTGCCGCCGTCACTTGGCGGGGCCTGGCTCGGGTTGGAGCCCGGGTAGTTGTAGTTGTGCTGTGCGGTGGGGCACGGCTCAAAGTGGGATTCATGTTGACTGTAGGGGTCCCCAGGGGACGGAGAGAGGTGGTAGCCCCCCGGCGTGTTGAGGCTGCTCAGGCTGCTCGTCGTGAAGGCTGCAACATCGCAAAAATGGGACAGCTGCGTCAGCCACGGACTGGATATGGCTGAAATCATCCCAAAAGACTGGATTTACTAAATATGTCGTGAACTTAGGTCAGTTAAAACATATGTAGCAACAGAAGAAGAAGGGTTCAGTCACTCCCAAATAAAAATGACAAACAAAAATGTGTCATTTTCGGTTTAAAAGTTTCCGTGTTCATTAATCCCCGTGGTTGCGTCCAAAGCCAGTAAACTACTGCCCGTGTCAGCTAAAACCTCCAAAAAGTGACAAAAGTTAAGTGTTTCCCCCGCACTTATTAAAATAAGTGAGTTGCAAGTTTGTTAAACGGACAGTACGCGGATCGTTCGCTCTCTGCGCAGCTCCTGATGTGTTGTGTGTTCAAGTGTGAGCAGTCTCGTCTCTTATCTGACGCAGAGGGCCTCCCCTTTGCGATAAAACCGGTTCTTATTTCTATTTAGAGAAGGAACTGCAGGTAATGTGCCTTTTCCTCGCCTTGGGACGAGACTGATTGACAGAGAAGTGCGCCCCTTTTTAATGGGCTTTCCGGCACCCATTTAAACTTACGGATAAACCCCGTCCACAAACATTAGAGGCGCTGGAGTCAACAAGGTAAACACTCATTGATTTACATGAACAAACAAACAGGTGACATAGCTTTCTCCTTATTGGACCAACGGATCAATAAGCTGATAGCGCTCACATTAAGTTACGCATATTCTCTGTTACAGTGACGCACGGGGTCTGGTGTAAACCAGTGTTTAAGGTCTGCCCCAGAAATTAACTGGACTATAGGAACAACTGTTGGTAGCACCTATGTAATTATTTTGGATTATAATTTTGAATTGCATTGTTTGGCAGCTAATGATTGAGTAAAACCAATGCATCATGGAGTATTTTTTCCACAAAGTTGCTGTCCTGTATGTGCGTTTTATAAAAATGAATTAAGGGAACATTTGGAGCCTATTATAATGCATTTGGTGGGCACCAACAAATCATTTTACCTTCCATTTCCCGGGTGACAGTGCTGTAGTGCATTTTAAAAGACGTGTTGTGGTGCAAGTCTGGCTTGTCCAGGCCGCCGCTGTTGTGTTTATCAAACGCCACGTTTCCTGCTTGCTCCGCAGCCGAAATCAGAGAGGCAATACTGAAAGCATTGGCCTTTGGAGAAAGGGGACCGCCGTCGTCCATAGGCGAGAGAGCGAGTCGTTAAGAGCCCCCCTCCTCCTTCCCCTCCGCTTTCCGAATGCGCAGAAAGCAGGAGAAGTCTGCACACAATGGACAGGAACATGCGCCAGAACGGGGCTTTCACATTCCGCCACCGAGTCCGCACGAGTTGTGAAAAGTACTCCCACTGTTTGGCGAAGTTGAGGAAAGCTCCTCAGAAGTCCTGAAACACGTCCCGGCGTCAGAGCATAGTTCATTGACAGAGTGCAGTCAGTGTTTCTCCTCCGGACGGTGGCGGGGTGTTGTCATCTGAGTCGTGCCTTGAGGAGAAACTACTACTGCTGCGAGAATGTCAGAGTGAGCGAGATCCACGCCTCCCTTGCGCCACCAGGAAAAAGTGCTTGCGTTCTGTACGCTGTATTTTATTCCAATAAGACCTCGACATTCATCTAAAACGTCATTGCAATGTCCGGCTTCAAAGTTGATTACTTTTTTACTGCAATCTGCCCTCTACATGCACGTACAAGCTCCAACTGCAATATATTGATTTACTCTATTTTTTATTTTTTATTTTATTTATTACTTGAGAACATACACATTTGGAGTCCATCCCAATATAATAACAAATCAAAAGAGGAACTTGCACAAGTATTTTACAAAGCTGCTTTTAATGGTGATGCCAATCCTGTTTTTAGTCCGAAAGGTTTATGCACGCCCTCTATGTACTGTTTTGGATTTTGGATGGACCTCGCCAGTCTTTTCAACTGAACTCCAAAGTCACTG
Organism: Neodontobutis hainanensis; assembly: GCA_024349245.1. Lineage (NCBI taxonomy): Eukaryota > Metazoa > Chordata > Actinopteri > Gobiiformes > Odontobutidae > Neodontobutis > Neodontobutis hainanensis. Next base: position 3,071,463 of record JALDNG010000043.1, on the reverse strand, counting down.
GAAAGTCAGGCTTTTAAATTGGGCATGTTTTAACTTCATTATGTCTCATGTTCATGCCCAAGGACAAAAGCAATCTCTTGGCTTGGGGAGTACAGTTACATATGCATTTTCCCAAATTGTATGTCTCATAACTTACATTCTGACAGACTAATCTATACCTGATATCACATTTCTAAACTGCAAAGAGATAAAGGTTATAGAACAAGTCACGCAGATTTTGCGCACTGCTTTGTTTTTTTTTTTTTTTTTTTTGTTTAGTTTTGTTTCTTTTTGATTAAATCTTGATGCTATTTATAGTTTTTGCACAGTCATCTTGTATTGGCACATTTGGATTTGGAATGGATCAGTAAACAGACGGGTAAACACACGTGGCTTTTAGGGCCTGTACTAAACTTGACCTCTCAGTTGTGCGCCTCGTTGGCTCTCAGCTTATCGAGCTTCAGCTTTAATGTGCACCAACCGAAGCTTTTTGTGGATAGTGGCCACCGAATAGAGTCTCATTTACACAGCAGTGAGTGAATTAAGCGCGGAAGGCAGCAGCGGGGTTCTAATGAGATAAACCAGTTAAAGGATTAGGCCTATTTGTTTTGGATGTTTCGCTGCTGGAGTGGGCGAGCATAAATAAACCACTGTATTTGTTTAGGGAAATAGATAGAGTAAGATTTATTACTTGGAAACCTCCATCGTGCTCCTAGATAAACCTGTGTAATCTGCGAACCCGACACACTATATGTAAAATATTTTGATCAGATATAATGCCGTTGATATCAGTCTCACTTTGTCACCGGCAGATCGGAAGCTCCCTGTGTAAAAGCCCAGGTGATAACAGACAAAATACAGGAGCACATCAAAATGGGAAGAGACTGTGTTGGAATTTGCTGCAGGCCGCTGCGGCGAGAGGCAAACACAGTAAGGATTTTTTTTTATCTTTATATATTTTTTTAATTATAAACCTCCAGGTGAATGTGCATTGTGAATTGTGCAAAAACAATCAGTAATAATAGTTATAATTTCATCTAAAAAAATGGTGACGAATTTCTAGGAAACTTTAGACCTACCCGGACAACAATGACAAAGTGGGACAGTATCTTATCTAATAAGTTGTTACTGACTTAAAGATGCTTACTGGTATTCCGTACATTTATTTTAGTTTGGTCATAAACTTTAAAACACAAGCACATGGTTCGTGTTTTTATTAGTTAGTGCAAAATAAAGTGCTGTCTATAGCTCTTAATTTAGTGCATTATTCCGTTTAATAGAACATTTCCGTGCAAATTAAATGGCGTATTTAAACCTATATTTCCTCTAAAACAACGGCATTTCTTTGGAAAAATATTTTTAGCAAATTGTGCCATGAGGTTTCTGTTGAAGACACATTTTAGTGTGACTCAGATGTGGTCTCCGTTGACTTGTGCCACGCTTTTTTAATTTTGAGAAGAATATATAGGCTACATACATATATTATTATCCTTATTTATATCTTATAGAGTTAATATCGCCTCAAACAGAATCTTCACATTTAACAATCCTTACAAGGACTGCACATGTCAAACCGACTGCGTCATGAGATTACATTGATCCGCCAAAGGAAATTTTTATTCAACAAATACCTGATTAGAGTCATATCTATAAGTCATATCTGGAGATCTCTCCGTTTATGCAAAGCCATGTTTTTTTACTCCCCAAGTATTTGACTGACTGACGTTGTTTACGGCGCGCCCAGACTCATGTTTCCATATATTAATAACACGCTCTCATCCTTCCACATATAATAAATCACAGGTTAATCCGCTGATTTCCACGTTCGTGTTGCGTGACTAAAACTGTAGGGCCATGCAGGGCGGCGCGCTCCACGCACAAAACCCGAGCCTATCTAAATATTAGTGTAAATCCCGGAATCAGAAGGAGAGGAAGTGAGCTGCTGACCACTGACAGCAGCGGCCCGGCCTGTCCCACCGCGCGAGACGCACCAAGAAATCAATAAACGCTCCACAAGTACGACCTCGATAATGACCACACCACGGGACACGAACCCCCATTCTACGGATTATATGCACTTATATACACGTTATTATTTTAATGTGGCTATAGAGGTTGAGCCGTGAAGCCTATAGTGTCATTGAATATAATAAGTATGAAAAGACAAAAGAGCGCTTCTTAAAACCCATCACAGGTGCAACAACTCTGCCTGAATACTCATTTAATTCCCCCAAAACACGCCTCTTTTCTCCATCTGAAACGTCCCCACATCAACGCAAACACGAACTGCAAACTTTTCAGTAAAACGCCCAAACATTTTACCGCAGTGATGAATAACTGTTTGATGCCTATTTTATTTGTTTCCCCCTGTTTATAAATGTATTTATGTAATCTATCATTGGGTGGTGGTAAAGAGAGTGGGTTACAACTGCAGTAGGCTACGTTCAATTTCAGGAGTATTTCGATTTTTATCAATCGTCAACAGGAAGGTTTTCAGATATTTCTTGTTTCTAAAGTCATTGAATGCCACTGGTCAAATGGTCCCTTGTGGATGCAGGTATTTGCAGATTTTTTTGGGTAAAAGTCACTGAGAGGGGTTAATCTGCTCAGTTAAAAAAACATACAAAAAATAACCTAAACCTAAAATATAGTAAGCTGGTAATATAAATTATTGTTAACTTTTTTAATTAGACAGGTCTAGGTTTTAAGTTTTAGGTTATTACATTTACATTGTCCAAATTGTCCGTTTTTATGGGTTTATTTTTTTTGTACTTTTACAGTCATTTCCTCGTGGCACTATGAATGTCCTCTTCCTGTCCAGCCCTGGTCTCTGTATTTTTGGGGTCATCATAAAAGAACATGTGAATTATAACACAATGGAAATGGACACAATGGCTGAGCAAAGGTGAAAATCCAAATTCCCACTGGAGTGTTCCAATTTCGTCATTTACAGCATTCCTACAAACTGCATGGGAAAAAAAGTATTAATAACAATAATAATTGTAAAATTGTTATTATCATTTTACACCTTTTAGGACCGCAGGAGTATTTGAAAATATATTTTATATTTTGGTTAATATGTGCCTTCTTTTTCACTGTTCTCAGTGTTGTAGCCTTTTATTTTAAAGAGAAAGAGTTAATAAACTAATGGCTTGATTGTGCTGTTTAAAAAAAGGCCCAGATCAAACTCAGTAAGGCCTTGGCCACACAATTGCTGTAAATACAGTCTCTAATAATAATTTACAGACTACTGTATTTGGAATAAAACAGACAAATAGTGTAATTTATTCTCTTCTATTTCTTCTGTTTCGCTGGAGGCCTGGAGACTGACAAGAGCAAAATCAGTTAGGATATATAGGAAGGATGGTGGTAGTGGGATGGGGGGTAAAGGGGTGGATCTTTTTTCAAACTCACTTCTTCTCTTTCCCTCATGTCTTTGTTTTAAAACTGGGAAGCTTTTAGCTTTTGAAAAGTATCCTTTTCCTATCTGTTGCACTGCGGCCCCAGTCGTCATCACCTTGCCTCTCCCCACAGTCCTATTGGAGCGCCGGTAAATAGCTGGCATTCCTGCTACAAAGAACCGATGATGTGGGCCCTGGGCCTCAATGATCTCCTCAAATTAATTAAGGCCTTTCTCCCGGCTGAGGAGGATCCGCAGCTTTTGTCTCTCTAATACGTCTTAAGCCTGATATTAAATGCAAGGGCAGAGTTGAGGCGCATTATAAATCAATCACTGCCTGCTTTGCTCGTCTCTGTCTGGCCTATGATCCTATAGTCTTTAGTGTAGCAGGGAAGCCATCCTCAGCCGGTGCGGGCCTGGCCTCCTCCTTATCTGCCGCCCCTCCCAGATCCCCACTGGCTTGGTATTTATTTGAATATGAGAAGGCCTGCTTGTTGTTTCTGGCAGTGGAGGCTCGAGCCTAAGACCCCTTTTCCACCACTACTTTGTACCCCTCCCTCCCATCTCTAGATCGCTCTCTCCATCTGTCCTTCCTCAGTCATCTTGGCTTATTCTGTCTTTTCCAGCCTAGGCTTCGGGATCTTGAACAACAGGCGTCCAGTTGAGGACTATTTCAGACAAGCCCGCTGTGCATTTGGGTGACTGTGTGTGTTTGAGTTTAAGTGGTCATATTCCATTAGCTTCTTTACATTTCCAGCAGGATTAAATGTCTAAACCAGTGGGGGGCAAACTCTGCTATTTTCTTCCAAAAACTCGACAGAGTGAATATTTCCATGATGTGAATTTTCTCTCGTCTAGATGCTTGCCTGTCCCTGTGGCCCTCAATCCATTTTAATCAATTAAAATGGACTTCACAGACATGAGGATAATCTCCAATTAAACATTGAAGTGTTTAGTAAGATTCCTTCTGTGACAGCAGGTTGTGTAAGGAGGTAACAAGTCCATTAGAGAGACCCCCTCCCTCCCCCCCAACACACTAAACCCAGACAGTGAAATTAGGGGATCAGCAGCGTGCAGGGATCTGACCTTGAGGAATGCCAATACCACACCCCTGAATGGAAATGTGCTGCCGAGGAGACAGGAAAATGAGCTACAATGTGGCTTTTTGTTTGGGCGTACAGGAGATTTGGCCGAGTGGGGAATATCAGGCCTTCCTGTGCTCCTCTTCCAAGATGAAGAAGCAGGAAGTCACACAGGAGGTAAACAATGTGCAAAATGGAACTGATACCAAAGCTTGGAATTTACACCCACATCTTTGTTGGCATAACTCAGTGTCGGCTGATAAAGGACATGGCGCCCACAAAAAACCTCGTTGCCATGTTGTGAATGTCCCTCCACCTCAGAAGATGTTTATATTCACTTTAACTGTTAGAAATACTTGTAGACTTTACTTGGTTCATTTTTCTTTCTTGGGGCACACATACCTCAGTTGTTCAGGTCATAGATTTTGCTTTGTCAACCTTGTCATTCTGATGCAAAATCTGTCAGTAGAGACCTCCTCCAATCGGAGCAGGTTCTGGGCTGTCCAGTGCTGATTGCAGCGATTCATCATGTCAGGCACTCCCTGCCACCACATGTTTGTTTTGATCTCTTCCTCTTCAGCACAGTGACAGTGAAAGATGAGGGACCATGTGGCAGGGCCGGCATCGTGCCACGCAAACCAAGAGCACATGCAGCACTGTTAGGTCCCAGCTCCGAGTATTTGCCTCAGCCAGGAGCTCCAACTCTGCGCTCTGAGAAAGAACGCTCAGGAGGGCGTGGGGGGAGATCTGTCCGCTCAGCTAATTGCTAACCCGAAAGTGTAACTTTAGGTGACGGGGGTATTAGGGCATGTTGACCTGTGTTCACTGGGGGGCAAAACTGACACCCAGTTTTCCCCAGAGCGGACAGTTCCCAAAAACCCCTGCAGTTGGCGGGGGGGTCTGGGTCACATTAAGGGGTACTGTGTGGCCTGTTGAGCCACACCACATGACCATCTCTAAAACAAGCACTGCTGTGTCTGTAATGTCAAACACTTCCTCCTTCTGCATCCATTAGGCGCTGTCGATGTGGCAAGGAACATTTGAGAGCCCAAGGAAAACAAAAGCTCTAGAGATTACTCGGCCCGGTTTAATGAAATAGTTCCCTCTCTCATTGTACTGAGCAGGCCACCACATTTACGTAAGGCTTCCAATACTTTTTTACTGCATTCTTTTTCTGCATATTTTAGTTGCTATAATTTTCAGTTTTATAATTTTATTCAGACATTTTGGAAGTGAAAATAAATATTTTTTGTTTTCAGACACCAACAAGCTCAATCCACAAATGAATTTAAATGCAATTATTTGAAGTGTAAATATTTTAAAATACAGTTTTAAAAATCATTTAAATAAGTAAGAAAAATTATTATTGTGGATACATTTTAATCATAATAGATAAAATGGTAAAAAATATGGAACTGTTGTAACTGGAGTATGATGTGCGTTTCTTTCCGGTCATATGAGTAGCTGAAGAAATCTTTAGTTTTTTTTAGTAGTTTTGGAGCACAGCAGCAGGCTTTGATGTCAGTAGACCCAGTCCTCACAAGGATCACCCTATTATTATTTTCATTTGCAGGGTTTAAAATAGTTTTATTTATTCTCACTAAACCTTACCTCACCTCTTTAATTTATACCACAGTCCTCTATCATATTCGCCCTCTCTATAAAAACATGTTCATATACCCTCTGACAGATGAATTCTTCTTAGTGCTATCTGTTTTCCTGCAGCCACCTATGTGGCCTTGTGTGTGTGTGTGTGTGTGTGTGTGTGTGTGTGTGTGTGTGTGTGTGTGTGTGTGTGTGTGTGTGTGTGTGTGTGTGTGTGTGTGTGTGTGTGTGTGTGTGTGTGTGTGTGTGTGTGTGTGTGTGTGTGTGTGTGTGTGTGTGTGTGCGTGTTGGGGGGGTTTGTTTGTGTCTGATTTCTCCGCTCATTACTCTTAGCCCTTGTGATACAGCGCGTCAGCAGGCTGGCATATTTCGGCTAGTCTGTATGTAATGATATTTATTAGAACATGTCTTTTCTTGCTGTACGTCTTTTGCCGTATCTGACATCACTGTCCTAGATACTGGGCTGTGTTTACTCATGACTACGAGGAGAGTTTAACGTCAATATAGTATATTTATATAATAGTGTATAATAATAATAAAATGGAAAATTTTAAATGCACAAGAATTTTAAATAACTAGCTAGGAAGAGTAAACAACATTTACACACTGGCTCATTCTTAGAAGTATTTACGGCTCTTTTATTTTTAGCACATTTTAGCACAGATAAGCCAATGTACAAAATGTTTTAAATGTATAAAAGCATTGTGACTGTCAGTGTAACTGTTGATAAATGCATAGTGCTACAGGTTGTGTGTCTCTTTTACAGGACTCTGGAAAAAGCTGTAGCTCCCCTATGTGGTTTGCTGCTGTAAAAGCACATGGCATTACTGGGGAGACATGGGCATTCCTGTGCCCGGACATCACCTGCAACCTCATCAGGGAAATGAGAAGCACAGTGACAACTGCAATTATAAGGTACTACCAAATATAATTTATTTAGTTTAGTGTATTGTCGGAAGGTTAGGAAACTATGCTTTTATGCACTCAGTTATTCCTAAAGCGTTTGTTAGAATCTTTTGTGTCTAAAAAATCAAGTGAGCACTACATTCTTATATCGATACTGTTTTTAACACTCTGACTGTTTTGTTGTGGTTGATAACACACCTGAAAAAGACTCTTTCATCACCTGCCTCTCCAACTAACAACACCAGGCCTCGATGTCCATACACACAGAAACTAGAGCTGACAACTATTCCTTAACGTATTGCTGATATCCATGTTTTTCCAGCTTTTGTGATTGTGGCAAGACTACAATACAAAGAGCGTTACAACAGGAATGATGCGCATACCTCCACAGATACTTGGCCAGGGGCTTTATGTTCAAGTTGATGTTTGGGTTGAGGTGGCTTCAGAGGCGGCCCTAATGCAGTATCAGATGTCACCACTAGTGTCAAGTGTCAGTGGCCACTCTCTGTGTGAGTGGATTGATAGCTTCAGATGGCATGTGCCCACTCTGGACACTGGACACTTCAGCGCTCCCACCCTCCAAATATTTACCTGACATGTCTTCGTGGGTGGCAGACTATCTAAAGAAACATGTATACACACAATCACAATGATGGATATTTTATCACCAAGTTGGATATATACACCAGGACCTTTTGCTTTAGATTGATAGGGATGCTGTTTAGACCAAAATATGACCTCATTATTTAGTATTAATCTATATTTGCAATGCTTTCCAAGTTTATCATTTACTCCATGAAATACATATATATTTTCTTTATTTCTCAAGTTCTAAATCTACCAAATATTAAACCAAAATATACAATGGAAGGCGTTTGTGAGAAGACATTAAAATGAACAAAGAATAAGATTAATACAGACAACACATAGGCTGCACACATGCTTTAACTTGACTCCCATCCCGTGTCAGGCCTCATTGGTGCAGACACTTTGAAGTTGTTGGCTGCTTATTTACTGATGCAAATTAGCAGGTATGCAGGCTTCAGAAGAGCAGAAAGCGTGGAGGTCTTCGTGTGTGGTGACTCGTCCTTCTATCACTGCACCACGGCCCATCCTTCTCCACTGAGTGTCCCTAAAGTCACACACACCCCCCCGATGCAGTGGAGGAATGCTTTCAGCGAGTGTGTCACCTGGTTTAAATAGCCCCCTATTGGACTAGCCTATGTTTAATGTCTGAAATGTAGCTTATTATTTTAGGAAAGCGTTTATTCAAAATTAGATTAAATAGAAGAATAGTAAAATAGTCAACACTACAGTAGACATGTGTTTGCAGAACATTGCAAAGATATATTTACAGAAGATACATTATAATCAGTATGTACAGTGAGTGTATTCAAATATTTAAATATAGAGTTTATTCAAGATGTAGAAAATCTATAAAGTGCCAATTACCAGCTCTCAGTCTTTAAGCAATCTTAATCTTATATTGATAAAGTATACATTATATTCCTTAATTTGCATGTGTACCACATGTTATTAGAATGAGAGTAATGAAAGATATTCATGTATTTTGATTGTGATTAAGCAGAAAACACAAAACAGCATTGTGTTTTATAGCACTGGGACTGAAGCTGCCTCCTTGACCAAATAAAGTGTAAACAGGAGCCAGTCCACTGGGATCTCTGCTGCGGCTGTTTTCAATGGTGAGAATGCCACACTCCACCTTTTCCCACTTACTGACCCAAACTAACTCTGGACTTTTTACAGATACATTGTGTGAACAGGAATTTAGCAGATGTGCATGTTTAAGCAAGGCCTTGCCTTTCTTCTTTCTTTTCTAAATTTATTAACAAGCAACGTAAATGTGACTTGGACAAATTATGAACCCAGGATGAGATTTGTATGGGTGTGTTGATTTGGGAGGAAGAAGGTTTTGAAGGAGCCCTATTATCCCCCAGTGGTTTGTGACAGCCGTCTGTGTCAGTCACATAGCTCACAGTTGTCAGAGTACAATTGTTTATTTTAAAGTCACTTGAGTAAGCAGGGCTCGGGTTGCCTCTTTCATATCAATCATTCCAAATTAAAAGTGGAAAAATCTGATAAATGTCATATATCAAGTATCAAAGGATTACATTACTTGATAGCAGCAGATCCAGATTGTAGAAGGAAGGTGATGGCATGCAGTAATTCTCTTTATATTGTACATTTACTGCCGGCTTTCAAGGTCTTTTATCTAAGCTTGTGTCATCAATGTATATTTTTGCAATGAATAATTAAAGTAAATATTTTTATGTATTTAGAAAAGGGCAACAAAACTTCACAAGATTGCATTCACTTAAATAAAAAAAACTAAATAATGTAATGGTGCTTGGGGTAAATATAAATTTCAAATCAAACTTTTAATAAAAAAAGAAATCATCAAAAAAAAAAAAAAAAAAAGATTCTTTGCAGCTCTGCTGAGTGGATACTGCACTCTTGGTTGAATATCCCATTTGTGCCACTTCAGTGTCTCTCTTTTCTTTTTTCCTAAACACAATATTCTCCAACCATTAAAATCAGAAGCTAACCTAAATTGGGTTACTAACATTTAAACTATCCAACTTCCACATGCAGCCTACTGTACTTCCACATTTTCTAATATATCCCTCTTTATTCCCCATAAATCTTAATCTGTCCTCCATCTTCCTACCCTCCACATTTCTCTGTCTCTCACTCCCTTTCTTTCTCCTCGAGTGAGTTGATTTATCCTCAGCTCTGTTTTTCCTGGACCACATGGCCCGGCAGTTTGCCCTAGCTGCACTCATCCACAGCCCATGTCATTCGGATCCAGTTAAATAAATGGCCCTATAAATTTCCTCAAATAATAAGCCCCGCTGCCGCTGGAATGTGTTGCTCGTTGGGGACAGGACAGACTGGGTGGACACAACCTCGGGACCCAGACACGCCGGGTCAGTGTGAGAAAGCCAGATCAAGTGTGGATGAACAGGAATCTATGGTGTGCATGTGGGCGGGGTTTTGGTGCTGGGACCCGCTGAAGGGGTTGGTCTGAGGGATGTGGGGGATTCCAGGGCTCTGTCTGTCTCCCTACCTGCAATGAGACCTTAGGGACACTTTAAATCAGCCCACCCAAAGACAGATACACCAATCACGTTTCTGTCAGACGGGCCTAAATCAAGTCAGGTCAAGTGTGCAACTGCACATATCTGCAGAATTTTTTTTGTCAATTATATCTATGATGTTTAATGCAACACTATGTATCTTTTTACATCAACACATGAAAAAAAGTTCAATTTAATTCTGGTTGTCTCTTGATAAAACAGAGAATCTTTCATTTCATTTATTTATTTATTTCTATTTTTATTCACTTTAACACATTTATGTCACAACTTAATTAAATAAGATATTCTTGAGAGGTAACACTCCCGTGTGAGTTTAATCCTTTTATGGGTTAATTGCTCTAATTCCAAAGCAGCAGGTATTTTTTTTTATTATTTATTTAAAAACAATAGGTTTAATATTTTTTTCTGTTTTCCATTGACCACCACAGTTTTTTTTTCATGTAGTCCATCACAAATTGCCTCCGTGATTATTTTGTTCAGTGCAGGACATCAGGACTTTATGACTTATTGAAGTCACCAAAGCAGCCAGCTTTATGGAGAGTAAATGTTGTTGAGCCTCCAGCTGATTTATTAGCCCTGGCTCTTGTTTGCTTGCTGGTAAAACATGACAAAAATGTCTGACCCTTTCGACATCCCTTCACTATGGTTGTCTGTGGGAAATACAGAAACTTAATATTATTCCTGCCACCAACAGAGGAATGCACTCAACACTAGGGGCAGAACAGCTGGTGGTGAGGCCGAGTTACAGCGCTGTGTGACTTTCTAGACTGTGAACCTTTAGACGGCTCAATAGTTGAAATGACAAGAAGGTTTTGGTACATTAAAGCTCTGTTGGCCTCGCTGCGGGGCCATCTATGCTATGTTAGGCTTTTACTCTGTGGTGTAAACATCATTACCTGATGCTGTACAAACAAACAAACCCAGCATAAATTTGAAATGGTGGTGGGCAGTAGAGGTGGCTGGTGAACATCTCTTCCTGGCCTACACACTCTATCTGACTCCATCTTTTTCTCTTTACTCTGTTCACTGCTGCAGCTGAGTGACTGGTCCACTGTGCAATGCCGCTGACCCGAAACCCGTTTACTGCCTAAATTGCTGGCCCTGTCTACTGGAACTCCTCTACTGCTCTGGTGCTCCTCCTCTCAGCTCTGCAACCCTGCCAGCCTCCTGCCCATCGCCTCCAGAGGATGACAAATCACCCGTTGATCCTTAAATATAGCTGAGACCATACTCCCCTCCTGCCGCCTGCCCAGCCTACTTAGAGAGTACATCACTCATTTTTCAATGAGCCATTGGCCTACACCTACTCCTGTTTGCATAATAATTGAAAATTCATCTTTGCAATACCAATGTGAGCAGTGTAGAGCTTTATATATGGTGTTCAATATCCCAGGCTTGACTCTGACAATATATTACACACTTATTATTGCATGTTTTATTCACATTGCAATAGTCAACAACAATAATGTGTTTCTAAAAATGTGGAGCTTCAGATTTTTATGTTTATCAAATGGACAAAACTACATGACAAAATGTGACAAATCATAGTGGAAAGAATTTGACATTTATCACTTGGAGAAAGGGTAAGGTTTCAGTACAATCATGTATGTTTGTATCTGTATATGTGTGTGACATCCTTGTTGCATGAAATAGTTAGTCTGAGCATGTGTTTGCATATCAGTGGCATGAATTGGCCTGTGTGTGTGTATGTGCTTAATACATAACTGTCTGGCTCTCATGTGAGGCAGTAAATCTATCATTCCTGCTGCGTTTACCTACCACTTCACAGAGCTGTATGTCCAGTGTAAACAACGTTTATCACTGCATGCAAATGAGCCCGTAAGCCACAACCTCGACAAAGACTCTATTCACTCGGAGCATGGCATTTCACCAGCACAGAGAACCTGTTACGCCAGATTACAGCCTTATTCCATAGCATTGTGTGCCGCTTTACTGTCACTTCAACAATGGCCTCCATTTTACAAACACCCTTTCTAGAGGCATTATAAGAGTTATGGCCAACTTGTAGTCACATAAATGTCAGGTTTCAACCTTGACAGGTTTGTGGTGTAGGACTAGATGATTTATTCCTCCTCCGCCCTTGTCCTCAACTGTTTCCTTCTTCTTCCTGAAATCGTTTCAAGAAGCTAGTGGTATGTGTTGATTGTATTAATTGCTATTGAGCACGGTGCTTTGGAAACTCTTTGTCTGGCACTTTCACTATTGATTAAAACGTCTCTAGAATATATGGTACCGTTCCCCTCTTAAACAACAATTCATAACCATATCGTCAATTGTGTAGTCATCAGTTTTAGGGTCCCTTAATGAGTGTGTCACCTTGGCCATAAAGTTTACGGTGGCTTTTAGCAGCTATCAGCCTGACAAACTCTCACTAGATGAAGCCTAAACAAGCAGCAATTCTCTGTGAATTACGACTTGGCCCCACAGCAAGGAGGACAAGATTTACAGGACACTAATAAGTGCTGTGCCCTTTGCAAGATCACTCTGGGGTTGAGAGAATATGTCTGTCTCAATGGATTCAAAGTCATTCAAAAAGAATTTAAAGTTGTTTTAAAAATGTGGTTGTGGCTGTAGTCTAGTCTAGTTTTCCATTGTTTGAAAAAAATGCACGAACAGCCATTTTTGCTGAGTTCTTATTTTTTATTGCATAAAAGAGAATGTTTGTAGCAGAACATAGGGACTATTAACTCTCACTAACAATTGCTTCCAACATGCAATAAATATTGGCAACGTTAACCTTTTTGGATGGGAGCATGAGAAAAAGTATTGCATTACACCTGGCACCAACAATAAGTCAGAGTCAACTTTTTTTTTTAGAGGAATGGTCTTATAAAGCTGGTTTATATTCATCTTTGCTGTTCAGATGTGTGAGGTTAGGACATGCTCCCTGTCAGTGTCAGGGCTTTAGTGTTGACATTGCTGCCTTCTTGTAAGAGCAGTCTTTGACACGGCAACAATAGCTTCAAATCTGACTGAAGCTGCCCAGACTCTGACTAAATGGGGGAAGAGAGCTAATAGACTATTTTGTTATGAGATGTCTATGCATGCATGTTCATAAAGGCATCCATTAGGGCCTATTTGCCCCTATTTCTACCTGTGAGTGTGTGTTCACCTGTGACTGTGGCTATTGAACAGGTAGAGATGAGCTCATAAGACTTGTTCTGACACTGACATGGTTAATCCTGACCTTTCACACGGGAGAGCCTGGCTAACAGGAAGCATGGTGTGTGGGAGGCAAAGGAAACGTGAACTTAGTGAAGAGCAAGTTCTAATTACAATGTTACGATATTAATAGATTAAAACCTGTTTGTTGGTACATGTGTCAAGAAGTGTCAACCTGGCTGTCTGTGACACAGAACCATCAGAAGCATTTGCAAAGGGCAGGTATTTTAGATGAATACCTGGTCAGTTCTGTGGACGTGTTGTTTATGTTTGTAACAGAAAAACAGTCTCTACATCATTAAACCTAAAATATTCCAAAACCATTAGTCATTGATCAAATGACAGCTGGTCAGGGCTTTGCCTGGAGCAGTACAAGATGGATTTTGTGTTGAGTTTGTGAATCTCACGAGAATCCAGCTGTTGCGCAAGGTAGAAGATAAGATTAGCCCTGGTCCTTTTTAAAAGCAAGACAGTACAACACTAATCATTAACAAATAACGTTTCAAATATCTTAATATGAGACTTGTAATTTATGTATCTAGTCATCTAAAGCTATTTCTTATTTTTTTTTTGGCTGACTTCAGTGAAGAACTTCAATCCCCAAAGATCAACATGGTTTCTCTGTAAAGTCAGAAGCATGTTTGGTCGGTGCAAGTGAAAGTCTGGCAGTACAGCTTCTACAACACACATGCCGTGCTTCTATCATCTACCTTGTACATACACAGTCTTATGATTCTTGGCTCCTACTTGCAGCTCTTTGTGTTGTGGGGTTAGCCGAATGTGTGTCAGTCCATGATTCATGGCGTGTCTCCCTCTGGCACAGCTGACAGGGCATTAAACCGCTCCGAGCAGCATGTAGCCACTGGCATGTGGTCTGCCTCGGATTTAAAGGCCAGAGAACGTCCCTGTGCTTTTTTTTTCACTTTGCCACACACGCTTTCATTTTTTCTTTTATGTGTGTGTCACTCCCATTACTGTTCTCAGACTTGTGTGCTCACACACATTGACACTTAAAAAGGTGAAAATCCTCCCCGAATGATGGAATCCATCCTTTGAGGTTTACTTTCTCGTTTCCCAAACTCTCTCTTTTTCTCGCACTTTCCTGATGGATTGTTTCACCCTGCTCTCGTCAACAGAGAATTCCACAGGAAACAACGGTAATTAAGAAATATTGATGCTGGATACATCTATTTGCTTTTCCAAAATGATCATTAGCAAAATTCTGCTACGGTCGTTTATCACTATACACAGCCTCTTGGCATTGGAGCTACATTCACGCTGTGGGCCTGTCCAGCATTTCTCTTGGCAATGACTTCATTAGAGCTTGATTTGCTGTCCTGTAAACACGTCTCTCTGGGAGATATGATATAATGGCTGGGCTAACTGTTCATCAGTCTTCCATATATGTGTTAAGTATAACATTCCTGAGAGATGCAGTAGGTAATTGGAATCAACATAATGAGTACTTTCATTTTAAATGTTGATAACTTTTTGTTAGCTTAGTGGATCTGTTAATGCGTTTTCAGAAAAACATTGTAATTGTGGATGTTCCAGGGAAACTTAACATTTAGCAAATCATTATTCAAACATAGAGTGGAAAATTGTGACGTCAGTTTGATACACTGCATTAGTAAAATTTGTCTACATTGAAAAACTATGTTGACATATTTTACGAGGGGCTAATAAACTGTAGGCTTTTGTTCTAGAAAAGACACTTAAAATGCAGATTAGTCAAAACAGGTCACACAGTCGGTTGTGAATGACAGTAAAGAAATGGACAACTGGTAAAAGCACACCTGCGGGTTTTCAAAAATCTGAAATCAGGAGCACACTACCATCATTGAAATAAAAAGCACATTAGTTCTAAAACAAAACACTGAGGAATAAATGTCAGTATTAAATCCTTAGAAAGTCTATTTCCTTTACTTATATTGCACTGTTTCTGCTTTAAATTTGTAAGTTGTGTTCTCTTCTCCCGAAGATTTGCTGATGTTTTTTATTTTCCTGCATGTTCTGATTGTGTTGCTGAGTCACCTCTGTGTGAAGCAACTGGAAAAAGAAGAGAAAAAAAGAAGGGCACTTGTCACAACTCGCAGCATCCAGTAAAAGGAAAGATACAATTATAAAGGTAGTCTGGAGATGACAAAAATCTCTGTAACTGTTTTCACTAATGATTTCAATTTTTACAACAAACAAACATGAAAAGGATGTAATTATGGTATGTTATACTATAATTTATTGTATATACTGTAGGTGAACTATTTAAGCCTATACCTGTGCATTTTATTTTTATTTTTATTGTCTCTGGTGATTAGAAATGCATAGTGATATTGGCTATTTTGTTCAGAATAACTAATACTGAAAAGATTTTGAGGAATACCTGTTATATCTGTTTTGATTTATAAGGTTTTCAAAATGGCAAAAGTCATTCCAATACAAGTCAAAACTAAATGCAAAATGAAAGGAATATTTTCTTGACTCAGAAGTTGGGTCTCATCTTAAGTTTCTGCAGGTTAACCTGATGTCTTGTGTGACCCCAAAGGAGGCATGGGAAGTCTAATGCAGGGACTTCTCTGTGCTTTAGACCCCACTTCCACCTCCCCTTGCCTTCAACTTCTCAGGAGGCCTTCTCAGGCCTGGCAGCTCCTCAAAGACGCCCTTATTTTGCCCTATGGCCCTGGGGAGGACAGCCCCCAACATTTATGCAAAGTCAACAAGCCCTAATTGTAGGCTCACCTTACAAGCTAAATTCTTCTTGAGCCCATTAACAACTGCAGTTAATTATAAGTCAAGCGCAGGGCTGTTTGAGAATGAGTGACAGCGGGAAGTGGAGGAACAGAAACGCAGAGGAAGGAATAAAAGGCTGGAGACATTTTAAGTTGCATACAATGTACACATGCATAGGCTACACAAGAGCACATTATGCTTTTTAGATGGACCTCCCAGACTTCACTAAATCTCACTTGCATTGGTCTTTGTGGATTTGGGGATATCATAGGGATTTGCTCTAATGAAGGAGAGGATCAGAGCAGTGACTCACATTGTCAAAGGCACAATCAGACACATTTTACCACATCTTCAGTGTGTTGGCTTCACAGGTGGCTCTGTTTGTCCTGTAATTACCCTGGAGAAGAGCTGATATCCACTTTTAAGTAAATACACCTGTATCTGTTGGGGTTCAAGCTTCTCTAACACATTACTACCTAGGAGTTTATAATTAAGGCTGTTTGAGGGAGTGTGTGGTAGGACTGCTTGTGGCTGTTGTTTTGGCATTGGCTTTTTATTTATTTTGACAAACCAATTTAACACCATTGAAAAGAAACACAAATGAGAAAAAAGTGACTAAACAGGGGCAACATCCAGCCTCGTGGCTCTAAGCCTGCTTTATTGAATTCTCTGTTTGACTAAGGCGACCAGGCTAAGACAGGGCCAACAGGTGCCAGGTTCTTAAGAGACATTGGCCCAGCATTAGGATGTTCCCTTTGACCCCAGACAGATCTCGGACAGCTGTGGTGTCTGTGAGGAGGTGGGAGGAGCTGAAGCCAGGACTTTACCAGGTTAACAGCAGGGTATTTGCAGGTCAAGGCCACAGGCCTTGATGCATATAAATTACAAAAGCAATATCTTATAGGCCTAATTAAAATCTGTACTCTGTCATTAGTTTTCACAACGAGCTGAAGAAAGCTTTTGTCAAGTAATAGTTTTTTTCCAAATGTGGTTCTGCATAATAAATTCAACTAATTGCAGAAATAATAACTGATATGTTTGCTACAAAAGCTTGTAGTAAATTCAAATTTTCACTCAAAAATCTATTTCCGTAGGTCAGTATCCTCATATAAAATCACATAGCTTATTGCATGTACTGCTAATGTGACGCTCCATAAGCTGCAACAGTTCAGTGGCTGAACTGACCATAATATAGAATCCGAAAAGAGACATAGTAATAAATTGTTCCAACAGTTTAGTTGTTTTAACCCTCCACCATGTGCCTTGAGTTGGTCATTCTGACATGAAGAAAGACGAAATCGGGGACACACAGACTTCATGGATATGTTTATTAAAGATCCCTTGGTAACAGCAGAGCAAATTGTTGGCACCAGGCCCCGTTTGCCTCTCTCCTGCTCTCCCTTCATGTATGCACCCTCTTGCATTCTCTTCACCCCGCGTCCCTCTTTTCCAGCTGCAGAGGAGGAAAACCCCTTGCCAGTTGGCCAGCCAGCCTGTCAGCCAGTCGGACGGCCACGGTCTCCTGTGCAGAGGGCCCTGCCAATCATCATCTGGTTCTTCTCATGCTGTTGTGTATGCTGTTCTTTCCACTACATGTGCCATACTGTAGGCTACCTGCTGGGGTTAAACCAATACATGTTTAAGGCCAATACCATTACTAGCTTTCAAATGAACTGAGAATATTTTTAGCATAAGGTGAACTATGGAGGTGTACCGGGTGAAACTAGTGGTAACATAAAAAAGTAAGCTACACAATTTATAATTGGCTATTGCAGTAACTTATGCCATGCTTAACAGTGATTGGTTCAGTCCTAACAGCTGCTTATAGGTTACAGCAGGTGTGGCAGCAATCAAAAATGTCAAGTTGAGTTACAGACTAATTAGGTTAGGAATATGATTTAATAATATAGCAGCAACAGGGTGTGTTGTCAGTGAGTCCAGGTCATTTCACTGAGTTTGTGTCTGGTCATATAAATTATTAGTGTTTGCTTGTTATTGCTATTGGTCAATGTTTTGCTAAGGAGTCTGGCATCGTGGTTGGCTTTTGGCTCATAATGCAGTAATAGAGCTAGCCTATTAGATAGAGGCAATATATTACCTTTTAAATAAATCCAGACTTGTTTAATTTGTCTGTGGGTTTAACATCACTTACTATGTGTGTAAAACTGGTAATAGGCTTATAGGTCTAGCATATCATTACAGTAACACCTGTTCGGATGATTTTTATCCAGTACAGTCTAAATTAGCTTGAGTGGCCTTCATGCTTTAAAAGTGCTATAATAGCTCTTTTGCACAAATGTGCACATTTCATAAACTGAGTACACATGGATATTTTTGTCTTTGTTCCATTTCAAAACTCCTACACTTAAATTGTAGTGAGTTTGGATTTAAAGCCTTTGAAATAGCTGCCTTCAAAGTTAGTACTTCTCTATTATTCCTAACTCCCTTTAGTGTTGGAAGTCTGTGAGTACATTTACACTTTGCTCTAGTGGCTTGAAGCAGAGTTGATACAAAAAGTGCTCTTTGTATTGTCACTCTAACAGAGTGTATGGGGTTTCTAAGGGATATTTAAGTGTGGTGCTAATTGTTGCTGTAGAGGCTGAATATTAAAAGATTTTTTTTTATACAGACACAAGGACAATGTGCTGTGTGGAGACTAAATGAGGAAAAGGAAGATAAGGCCTACATTATCTTTTATTCATCAGTATTAATTATAACAGAATAATTACATACCTTAGAGTTTTTACTTTTGCAGTGTTTCATGGAGAGACACAGGCATAGTTACAGAATAGGCTGTAGTAAATGTATGCAAATCTTGTAAACTTGTTATTGTCAGTATGCATCACTACAATCACAACTGACATGAAGAGCTGCATCATTTGAAAATGTAGCTTGATAAATTTTCAAGACATTAATTCATAGCTTAGTTCTCTGTCACCTCCCCCCGAGGTGTGCTGCAGCATGCCTGGTGTGAGAAATCAGGGCTTGGCCATCTGCCAAGACAATCGTCAAAGAATTGATGCACTAGCCCCTGGGCTTTTCCTGCCCGTCACTGAGAATGAAAGCTTCACAGCCAGGAAAGATTACATGTCTTCTTTAAAACCTTCCCCTGTCTGTGCCAACTGCTAGAAAAATACCAGTCTGAGGGCTGGGAGAGATACAAGATGTGTGTGTATGGAGGGACATGAGTACAATAAAACGCCTTTGTCAGAAACATGGTGCTAAGCGTCCCTCCCTGTAGAGAGACAAAAACTGTCTGCTCTAAGACAATTTAGACAAAAAGGGTTATTTTATAGGGGTGACAAATTGCAGGTATCTCTTGTGGCTTTGTGTGAGTGTTTCAGGGCCTTTTGCCAACTCTGGGAGCCAGAGGTTTGACTGACTGCTGCACCTGACCAAGCGCAATCTAGAGATAAACTGCCGTCACCGCTGCCAATGGCTATGCACCAATCAAGTTAAGTCTATTATGAACATGTCCCACCCTCTTTGCATTCTCATTCAATGTTAATGACTAACTAGAAAATACCAGATTTAAACTATCCATTTTTCTTGTTTCCCTACATAAGCCCCTCTAATACTGATGATTAATGTGGTGTTTCCCTTCAGGACAGCCACACACACAAGCCCCCTATGTTGGATTTATAGCCGGTAGGTCATTACCCTGATGTTATCCTGCTGTTTATCCAAAGTTTTCTGTCTATATCTGTCTTAACCCTTGTTTAAAGTTTACACGGAGTACCCTGTGTGGATTTCTGTTTTTACTCCATCATAGATATCACTTCTTCTGTTTTCTGTTTACTCCTTCCGGACAATAGTCTGTGACAAAACAAAGGACATATTTCCACCCTTTAAAGTCCCAAACTCCTCATTTGTAACATTTTCCAATAGTTCAAAACGTTTAACTCATAATTGGAGTAATGGAAAAGAAAAGTGAATCTCAGAAATTAAATCTTGGCATCTTTATATTCAGTTAAATATAGGTATGAAAAAATAAATCTTTTTATTTATAGAAATGTTAGAATTAGTTGCAGCAAATCCCTCATTGACTGTTTGATTGTTTGGACCTGCCGCTGTAAACAATATGTTCATAATATAAGCTGTAGATGTTGTGCACATTCTTAAAGCAAAAAACTGTGTAGTACCATAAGTGATGTCTTGAGTCCAGTTGGGTAATGCTTAAACCAGAGAGGTTCAGTCTGGCTTGGATGCTAATTGCCTGTAGGGCTCTTCTCCATGCAGTGCTTCTGACTAGACCACCCATCGTGAAAATGCACTCATTTGTCTCTGTTTCTATAAAGTGTGTCATTATCTCCTCGGCTGTGATGTGCCACTGCTCTACTAAAAGATAAATGCTGTAATAACCTCTAGAGTGACTCAAAAGGGAAATGATTGATGTAGGCAAGATATCAGTGTGTATTAGCAAAAAGTCGTTTTCAGATTCTCTGCTCAAACGTAGACTAAACTTCTCACTAGGTCTGGCCCTGCTGGTTTTACAGGCACCCAGAGGATTTGGGGGGTAACGCATGGTTTGAAGTAGGTGGTGCTTGATGCTGAATAGCTGCTGCTGAGAAGGAGTAGACTTTGCTTCTCCTCTGACCAAATCCTCTTTTGCCACAGTCCTTCTCTTGTGCCAAACCCTGCTGAGAAGGGCCTGAGCTAAACCAACAACTGGGCTGCGTGATGAAAGGGGTTAACAGCAGGGGGCATACCATGAACCCGCCGTGATCCCAAAATCCTGATGACTCTATTCCCGGTTTCCCTTTCACTGGCACACTGTATACCACCAAAGCAAAACCTCGCCACAGGGTTCAGATGTGCAGTTCACATCACTGGAGTAAATTGAGCAGAACTGTATTGACTTGACTACACAGGCTTGGCTCATACAGATAATACTACATAGGTGTCTGGTGCAGGAAAGGAATAATGTGATCCAACATAATAGGCTCTAATGTGTCAAGTTGAGTAATATATTTTTTTTTTCTAGTGCTCTGGTGTACTCCGATGAAGCCAGGGCTGCAAGCCACTTCAAAAATTGAAGATGAGCCCTCCAACCCTTATGTGGAAATCCAGTTTGTCTCGTTTTTTATCAGTGCCATGTGTCAAAAGCAAGACGGATGTGCTCTCCCACCAGCTCGACTGACCCAGAACTTGACTGTCAACTGTTAAAATGTGGGAGTGGTTGAGCAATGTGAGGCTTTTTGTTTTGCAGATACAGTATGACTTAAATGGAAAAGTCTATGTGTTAAATGTAGAGGGTGCTGTAATATATTCATACCGCATGATTTAAATGGAAATTCAAAATGACTGGGAAATTCAGTTATTAGGTCTCTTCAAATTACGCTGATCTCATTCGTCCACTGACTGCTCTCTGTTCTACAAAAGCTGAATGCAGGGGATGATCCAAGTTGTTCAGTATAGCACCTGTCCTCTGCAAGACTTCCTGAAGATAAGGCAGTGCCCAACTGCTTTAAAAAATTAAAAAATTTAAATTTAAAAAACATATACAGTATTGTTCAAAATAATAGCAGTACAATGCGACTAACCAGAATAATCCAGGTTTTTAGTATATTTTGTATTGCTAAGTGGCATACAAGTTACCAGTAGGTCCAGTAGAGCCTCAGAAAACAAACAAGACCCAGCATTCATGATATGCACGCTCATAAGGCTGTGCAATTGGGCAATTAGTTGAAAGGGGTCTGTTCAAAAAAATAGCAGTGTCTGCCGTTGACCGTACAAACGCCAAATTATTTTGTACAAACGTTTTTCTTTCTAGGATTTAGCAGTCCTGTGAATCACTAAACTAATATTTAGTTGTATGACCACAGTTTTTTAAAACTGCTTCACATCTGTGTGGCACCAACTTGTGGCAAATCTCAGCTGTTTTTCCACTCCATGATTCTTTAAGAACTTTCCACAACTCATTTACATTTATTGGTTTTGCTTCAGAAACAGCTTCTCGTTTGGATTAAAGTCCAGGGATTGGGCTGGCCACTCCAAAACATTAATTTTGTTGGTTTGAAACCAAGACTTTGCTTGTTTACTGGTGTGTTTGGAGTCATTGTCTTGTTGAAACAACTATTTCAAGGGCATGTCCTCTTCAGCATAAGGCAACATGACCTCTTCAAGTATTTTGACAAATGCAAACTGATCCATAATCTCTGGTATGCGATAAATAGGCCCAACATCATAGTAGGAGAAACATGCCCATATCATGATGCTTGCTTCACTGTCGTCTCACAAACTGCCTGTGGCCCTTGGACCCAAAAAGAAAGATTTTACGCTCATCAGTCACAAAATGTTCCTCCATTTCCCTTTGAATGTGTTGATGTGTTATTTGGCAAATTGTAACCTCTTCTGCACATGCCTTTTTTTAAACAAAGGGACTTTGCCGGGGATTCTTGAAAATAGATTAGCTTCACACAGACGTCTTCTAACTATCACAGTACTTACAGGTAACTCCAGACTGCCTTTGATCATCCTGGAGCTGGTCATTGGCTGAGCCTTTGCCATTCTGGTTATTCTTTGATCCATTTTGATGGTTGTCTTTCGTTTTCTTCCACGTCTCTCTGGTTTTGCTCTTCATTTTAAGGCATTGGAGATTATTTTAGCTGAACAGCCTATACTTTTTTGCACCTCTTCATGGGTTTTCCCCTCTCCAATCAACTTTGTAATCAAAGTACGGTGTTCTTCTGAACAATGTCATCAACAACCCATTTTACTTTAGGCTTTCAACAACATGTTCAACAAGAGCTGGCGTCATCCTTAAATAGGGGCGTCCTGATTCACACCTGTTTTTTCACAAAATTGATGACCTCAGTGATCGAATGCCAAACTGCTATTTTTTTGAACGCACCTCTTTCAACTAATTGCCCAATTGCACAGCCTTAAGAGCGTGCATATCATAAATGCTGGGTCTTGTTTGTTTTCTGAGACACCACTGCACCTACTTGTAAATTGTCTGCCATGTAGCAATAAAAATATACAAAAAACCTGAATTATTCTGGTTAGTCACATTGTACTGATAATATTTTGAACAATACTCTATGTATATATACCCATTTTATATAAACATATATCTATATATATTACATATATCTATCTATATATATATCTTGCTGTTTTCTGAGATTCAGAAAACAGCAGCAAAAACAAACACAAAGCCCTGTACTGGGACATGCTATATTTTTGTTTTTATGTACACATTTTACACTCTGTCTCTTTACTTGATGTGAGACATGGCAAAAAAAAAATACTTAGGATTTTATTTCTCTGACCAGAAATTGTTTCCCTTGTAAAAATTTGTTAATGCTAGGATTATTCAAATGGAGAGTTGTTTTCAAGTGCGAGCCCATTCAAGAAACACAATGAAATGAAACACCAGCCAGGGCAGCTTCTTGGAGCTTCAGTGCTTTGCCACTCCACAAAGGAGTCAATCTTTAAAAAGCTTTTGCTTGTGGAGCGAAGAACAGTAAAGCTTCTAAGAGCAGGTTTGCATCACTGCTGCTCAGATAAGGATCAGGAGGTGTGATTGTACTGTGAGCTTTGTCGGGTTAGCGTATCAATATGCTGCTAGTCCTCTAGTTAACCTGAGCACACAGACTTAAGTGTCTTGGTTTGCTCTCAGACATGTTTTAACACTAGAAATTCTCTAGGGCTGCATGATGGTGGTCTACTTTTAGCCTCTGGAAGCCAATGCGCTTAAGCACAATGGTTAACCAAGACACATTTTCCCTGTACAAAAATGTTCATGTCTCATTCCCCAGACAGCTGTCTCTCTGAAACCCAGATTTGTAAGCCATGAAATGCTAACAAGGAAAGTGTGTTAGAGAATATGGTTACTGTAGTAAGGCCGATGTTGTGGGGAGTACAACTCTCAGCTTGTGTGCACATGCACTGAGATAGCATAAGCATTGCTGAAGTGTTTGCTGTGTTCGTAGAACTGACAGAAGGATTAGCCTAATCTCCAATAAATGTTCTTCATTGCTCATGGTGCTTATAGATTTAAAGTACTGATACGGCAGAAATAAGTAGGTTCTGTATTTGTTTTAATGTATCTCAAAAGTAGTTTAAAATAACTTTATTCTGGATGTGTGATGATATAGTGTTATAACAAAGCATTATTAAAATTAGAAAGTAAGTAAATAAAAAGACTGAAGCTGAAAACCAGTCTTTTCTCTCCTTTTCAAAATATCTAAAAATTAAAAGAATGAATGATTATGTTGAATGCTTCTTTCTTCTTTGTCTACCAGGTCACTGGGGTAAGTCTGTCCATCAACAAACATCATTAGCTTTTCACTTAAGCTGTTATCAAACACAGTGATCTATTTTAACATTTGGAAATAAATTCCAACAGCAGGAATTACAATGACTTTAAAGGGTTATTTTTTTATTAAATATTTTTTTTATTTTGACTAAGACTTTAAAAATTTCTTTATGACAAAATGTAATTTTTTAAAAACTTTATTACATGACTGTGCCGGAAACTGTAGCCACTGTTGAATTGCCTGTCTGTATTTACACTACAGCAGTTTGGACACTCTACTCTCATGTTCAGTTCAAAAACATTTGCTCTGTTCACATTTGTTCTGCTGAAAAACACACAGTAATGTTTATTCTGCTAATGGGCCAAATTATGAACAATACAAAGAAATGCGAAAGGCAGGCTGAAGAAATGGATGCCGAATGTTTAGTTTGAGCGCTGAAACTGCTGGTTAGACGGGTGTCCTGCCAGATTAAACATATTACAGTAGCCTTAGTGCATGTGGAGGAACTGCAGTCCCCTGCAGGTTTATTCAGACGTGTGTACAGGAACACACCATTATGGTACAATCTCTCTCAAGGAAATTGCATTCACTCGTCACTCTAAAGCAGCAGCACTGATCCTCTGACACTGGTAGCACGTCTTTAGCTTTCCTGAAGGTTGAAGAGTGGATAGTTTTCCCTCAGGCCAGCCAAATGGTTTCCTTTTTTAGTTTCTCTCTTGCACTCCCTTTCTTTCTTAAAACGTTCATTTGCATATTTGGCGACTGACTCATGACACCATGCTCATTCATGCTCATTCCAAACATCTTGATAGTGTATACATCACCTGTTGGATGAGTGACAGCTCCTACCAGCAAAGCTGTAATTAATGGGAACAAAGCTGTGCTATGCCTCTGACAGCTGTGATAGATTGGGGAAGTTGCTCAAGCTTACTGGGTTTGTCAGGCCAAAGTTATGACTGTCATTTGGGTGCATGAAAAGAGCCAGTGACAGTGCGCTGTACCTGGGTGATGGATAACTCGGACAGTAATGGCTATTTGTCGGCAGATCAGGAATGTTGTGGCCTGAAGCCCAGTAGTTATTTACGCTCAGTATTTGTCTTGTCTAAGAATTTTTCAACCACGTCAAGTCAGGGATAAGCTATAAATTTCTCAGTCAGTGGAGTGTTATAGAGCTGGTCTTTCGGCTTTCCATTACCAACTCATTAATGAATCTTAAAAGAGAGCGTTATGCAACTTCACATTGAGCTTGGCAGTGAGCTCCAGACTCATTTGTCATACTCCTTTTTTGATTGTACAGAGATTAAATTGCAATGTACTATGATAACAAATTAAGATAAAGCCATACAAGCCTTGCACACATGTTATAATAATATGATAACTCGGCCATCTCATTGCAGGTCAATCTTTATGCACCTGAGGTTGTACTGTTAAAGCAGAATTTGAGCTTGCACCGTTTGACTGGATTTCTTTTAACCACTTATTTATAAGTGTTTGTGTGACATGCTGTTGGTTGTGATAGGGTTTGGGAGGGTTGTCTTGCAGTGAGGCACTCAATGGTTCTCTGCCAAAGTTAACAAGGAGCTTAACTATCACACCATCTGTTGTCTGTGATCTGTGACTTGCAGCTTCTGGACAGCATCCAGATACTTACCTGCTCTACTTTTCCCCACAATGGTCACAATCTGCCAGATTGTTTGTCAATGTTGTCACCAACAATAAAAGACACAAAAGGGAAGCTGAGGTATGGATTTAATGTGCTCTGTATATATTACTTAGCAGTTGACTGTAGCATTGCAGGTTTATCTTACTTCACTCCTGAGTAATGCAAATCCTATATACTGTATGTGTGTGGTCCTATTTCTAAGCTCCATTTAATGCACTTTTTAAGCTGCAAGTGTTTATTTTACACAACTCATCTCTCAAATGTATTTTTTTTATTAGTGACAAAAGGAATATGGTTAAATTTAACTTTTGCAGTGTTTTTAGAAATAAAAAGTGAACAAAAAATATGTTAAATTTAGTGAATTGTAGCAAGGTTTTGCATAATGTCAAAAAGCAATATATAATACATAGCTGACCTTGAAATCTATATCCAGATGTCTTTGTTTCCTGGTTGACTAAGAACCTCCACAGACAATACATTGCTGACTAAATTATTTTTCAAATCCATTATAAACAATTGGTGACATTTAGTTTTTGTATTGAGAGTGGTTGCTTTTCTCAGTTCTACAGCACAGTATATAAAGCATAATCCATACGAGAATCATTGGGTAAATACTGTTGACAAAGGATCCATACACTATACTTGGTGCTATGTAATTGATTTGCAGTATGTATCTTTTGTCCCAGTTTATCTTATGAACTATGAATCACGTCTCACCCTGCCAGTTTTGCCTCTTCCTTTAACTGCCCCCGCTTAAACATACACCTGAATTAAGTTTACATGTAGCTAAACGTGTCTGGCCAGGTTCTGCAGTATATCATTAAAACCAAAGCCAGCAATACTGACCGTGAAGCTCTGCATGGTTTTATTTAGCTTTCATTTTTGATACAGATCTACATGCTTATTTTGTAAATTTGCTGTTCACTTGTACTTCATTTATTCAGTTGTCACTGTTAAAGGCTTTTGTAATAATTGATATTTTTCAGACTTGTTATGCCTTTGCTTTTGCTGATATAAGCTGGTAGGCAATGTGAAAGCCAAGGTCAGGCTGAAGGCACATGTGCTGTTGCCACGTCTGCTTTGTTCTGCCTCCTGTAGCTCCAATCCTTCACACAATTGGCTGTCAGTGTGCAGGTCAGTAGACGACCTCATGTTAAGCCACACACTTTATAAATGGACACGCTAGTTGAAAAGGCTTGGTCGGGAGGGAAATGCTGCTTTGGAAATAAACGTAGCTGAATTTCTGGGCATGATCAAGGTTGGAGGGAGGGATAATTAATGATTTCTTTCTTACCCCACTGCAAAAAAGGCTGTCTCTACAGCTGACCAACATTAGTAATAAATTCCTCATGGTTTGACAACAAGTTGGGTGGACTTTCTGCTGCACTGTGTAGCCCTGTATTGTCCCATAGGTTTTACATTACAGTGGGACCGGGTAAGTCCCAGAGAGATCAAAATCCCACGTTTTTTTTTTGTTTCTTGCTCCATCTTTTTGGTTCACAAACACACACAGGCATTACTCCCACACACAACGTGCGGTCAAAAAAAGCAGATCTACAAATCTGGCCTGTTAGGAGAAGAAATACAAGCTGCTATTGAATTAACACTGCAGTTGTGTTTGTATCATGATAACATGTTGCCGCATGTTTTTCCTTCGCCTTGTAAAACTGTTGGCCTCAGAGCACCCCAGCTGCCAAGAGCTGAGCACACATCTGGAGCAAGTAAGTGAGAAATGCCACAACGTGTCCGGCTTATCAATACACCACTTTTAAGACTGAATTAGTTTAAAAGAAGAAAAAAAACCTTTTAAATTGCTTTGACACCAGTGATGTGTGGCCCTCGGCAATGTGTTTTCAGGTTGCTATTTATAATTATAATATCTCTGCCAGGTCTTCAGGTAATGTATTCATATTCCCAAATCGAAATCAATGAAATTGCAGATACACAACCCAACTGTCCTTTTCATGTAGACCTGTGAAAATGTATCTAAAACATCATAAATAAAATGTATGCTGACAACATGGCATCATCTGCTTTGCAATTTTACAATTATACTCCACAAACTCCACAAAGTTAAGCTCTGACTAACCTATGATCACACTGAGATTCCTCATGCTTTAAAAAAGGTGCAGGAACAGCTTCCTGTAGCAAGAAAAACACAACAGTGCACCACAGGTTTTACTAGTCAGTAAGCGCCAACAATGTACAAAAAGTACATCCCTCATCCAGCCGTGTCACACCTTGAAAAGCCACTCTGCAAATGTCAAAGCTGCTGTTAAGAGCCGGATCTCCTTCTCATATAAGCCACATTTTCAAACTATTTTTTTAACACATGTCAGTAATGTAATAATGAAAAATAGTAAATAAATAGTAAATTGTAAAAAATAGTAATTGTACTTGTACACATTTCAGTCTTTATTAACACTATGAATTGTACTTGTAAGATTGACAATAGTAATTGTATCTTCAACAACTATAAGCCATGATGATAATTAATGAAATTAAATAACATTTAATTATTTTAGTTTAAATGAAAAGGGGACATTCTCACACTGTTATGCCTGCTAACATAGATGTACACAGGACTTTTGTAATAGTGAGGTCCAGAAAAACACCATCTTAGATTCAGATTTAGAAAACTTAATTAATTCCATTAGCACAGTTTTCAGTCATTGTTTGCTGCAAGACAGTCAAACACAAATCAGCAATCAGCTTCCTCATTCAACCGCCTGTCAGTGCAGCAGGTCAGACTATTAAGGATACTTAGACCACATACGAACCTTGAACATGGCATTAAAGGTATAACCTGTTAGGCCTTAATATCTAGCATTAACCAAACAATAGGACATAATAAGTCAAAGAAAAAAGCACAAACTCATTAAGCAATGTATTTTTTCAAACATCATAATACACTGAATGTGAATAGTAGCATTTATAAATGCATGTTGCTAAAACATGGCAGTTGATTCCAGAGGCTGCCATGTACATGTACTCTGCATTTGCATTACCCACAGCCTATGAAAAAAAAAACATTGCATGAGTAAGTGTTGTCTCTAAGGTGGCTTAAGCACTTTATTTATAGGTTTGCTCTCATACCTTAGCGATGCACGTCAGGTTAGAAAAATAACTGCTTTCAGTTTGAATTGATTGATTGCTTAGAAGAGCTTCTGCTGTTTCAGTCCAAACAGCCCTAAATCAAACTTGTCACAAATTTCCGGATTTAACAAGGCATCCTGGACTGAGGCAGAGAGACAAAAATCTATTCTGTGGAAGCTGTGGATCCTTGGTTTACAAATAGGTGATAAGCATCTAAAAAACAACACAAGCAACTTGTATATGTGTCAGTGCATTTTACCAGCCAATGAACAACTATTGTTGCAGTCTCACATTGCATTTAATGACCTGTAGAACCCACACGTTTGTCTCCCTACTCCCGCTTTAGTTTTGTCTTGCTGTCCTTTACCTGCTGACACTCACCATGCCCAGTGTGTGAACGTTTTAGCATAAAACACATGGCAGCTGCAAAACAATATAAATATTAAGAGTGGGGACAATTGTGGTCCAACATGTTCAAATCGAGTATCTTTCAAATATAGGTAATATTTGAGCATCCTATCATTACTATCACCCTAGATAAAGATTGTTTTGTTTCTTGTGTTGCTGCATAGCCCCAGAAGACTTTGTATCTTTGATTCTGTATCAGCAGAAAGCTCTTGACTGTCCACCTGGTCCGCATCATGGCTGACAGTGTGGGCCTGGCAACTGCAGAACTGCACTATGGGATACCGGACACTTCTAGCTGATGACTCTGATGAATCTGTCTGCTCCTTGCCCTGTGGCCCTCATCAGATCCATCGTACTGGGAAACAAGTGTGTCTGCCTGACCCAGACTCTCTCACACACTGGTGCTCGTACATTCTTCTCTTGGCCTCTCTGCATGCCACACCATTAATACCAATTGGCCTTTCTTTATGGTTACAAATATTTTTCACATGTTCCTGGCATCCCCCCAAATCATCTTGAATCTGCGTGGCCACAACAAAAGCACACAGCGCCTTGTACTTGGGGTTAAAAACCACAGGATACTCTGTCTAGGATATTTGTTAACATGATTTGTGAAACGTTGGAGACCACAAGACAGACTGCAACAGAGAGTTGCACTGTGAGTGAGGTGGGTGGAGACAGATCTCTTTCAGCCACGTTTGATGGTTCCTTTATTGTGTCTACAAGCCAGGCAGCAGGGAAGTGTGTAAAACGCCAGTCAGCCACACACACTGGCTCATGGTCAACAGTGCAAAGCAGTAGAGGTCTCAACATATAGAAAACTGGTGTTATGGTCAAAACAATAAATACACTTTTAGGGTGACCAAGTTGAGGCCAAGATCAAGGCACCACGTGATTGAGGGAAAATGCTAGACCAGTGCCTAACGCCTGGGAAGAAGTACTATAAAATAAGTTTTGTTATAATTTAAACACTAAACTTTTCTAAAGTTTCAGCAGTAACCATTTTGGACAAATTTTATTAGAAAACCTTAAACATTCTGCAGTGGTATCACTATCTTTGTTATACATGCATCATGGATATTTTGATAAATGGGTCTTCCTAATGCAGAACTTGTTTTGAGTCAGGTTTGTCTGATCGGGGAGCCCTGATGCCACAGCGTCATGTTTACTTTTCACTCAGCATATTAGATATGGCTGCAGCCTGCCCTCATGCTGGTATCAGCTGGGCACACACTGATGTACCTTTGTCTGGGTTTGTGCTTCTGCTCCGACATCCATGACCTCATGTCCAATCCATGCTTTGTTTCCACTGCCGACCTGCTGCCAAATCTTAAACATCACAAGTAATGGGTTTATCAGATGGGATTTTACCAAGCCTTAAATTCCCCCTTGCATCCAACAATGTATTGTTTATTTTATATTTTATTTGTGTCTGACAAAGATAAAGATCTAGCAAGATGGAGAGCACTTTCATCATATAGTATGCTTTCATGTTTTAACAATCAAAATAAGCATGTGAAAATTGTAACAAACAAAAGCAGGTGTGGTATTTCACATTTGTCTTGATTTTTTAATAATGGCCTAATGTTTGCATAATGAAGCCCATAATTTGTTTCGGCGGTTGACAAGTTTAAACACAATATTAATATTAAGTGGTGATGTTATTACCACAGCTGGGGCAAAGCTGGAGATGAAGGCAGGTTACAGGGGTTAAGTCTGGACTCAGGGCCGCTCCAGGAGGCATGATAGCTGTCTTATGACATGTGGTCAGGGGATGACACGTAGAGCTGGGGTCCAGGGGCAGGCAAAGGGTGCTTGTTCCTTTTTTCCCTCTCTCTAATAACAGGGTGCTAGGCAGCTGGATCCTGTTTTCCAGTGCAACCGGGGAGCGTAGCCGGGCATGGACATCTCCGTCTGTGGGCCCTGTGTTCATTAGTGGAGCAGCACTGCAGCACTAGGGGTGATTCACAAGCATATCAAGTTAAAAAGAAAAGCCTGGCCACAGAGGGATTTTCCTGCTGGGCCAGTGTATGTGTGAGTTTGTATGTGAGGGGGCGGTAGGAGACTGGGGTGGGATGGGATCAAGAGGATGGAATTAGTAAACTTCAATCAGAAAACCTCTCTTAAACTAAGGCCAAGTTTGAACATATACAGATATTTTCATTAACAACTATTAAAAATCCAAAGGACTATTAAATGAATTTACAGCATATTATAACTTGACACAACTGACATTTAAATTGTATAACACTGCAAGACAAAAGTTTAGTCAGAATTCACGGCCACAATCTCTGTTAGTGTTACAGTTGTTTGTGCATGCTCATTACACAATAAGCATGTCTCAGAGTTTTTTTTAAAGCTTCACTTTATTTAACAAGGATAGTCCCACTGAAATTACAAATCTCTTTTGCTTGGGAGTCCTGGCCACATGTCTGTGGCCTACGCCGACACAGGAAGAACACGTCTGACCCACACTTCACACAGAAATGCTCTGGATGGGAATCCAACCCAGGACCTTCTTGCTGTGAAGCAGGAGTGCTAACCACTGCCACCGTGCACATGTAAAGACAAAGAGAACACACAAAAATCCTTATGAGACAATTAAACATCCACAATGCAAACAGGCTCTGTTAGTCATATTAAGCCTAGCTCTTTATTCTTGTATTTGTCACATATTTATATTTATCTGGCCTGCTCATCTCAACATTATTTGGAGACCTGGCCCTGTGCTTATGTTTGTCAGTGTTTTTCCTCTGCTCCAGGCAATGTGCCAGTTGATCGGGTTTCACTCTGCTTGTGTTTGCTTCTCCGACTGGCCTGGCCTGGCAGAAACCAATAAACACCACGCTCCCTCCATCTCCAGAAAAGAAGGATCATTCTTGCTCTGCCAAAGCACACAAGGCACATGGGTTTCTTTACTGTGCCCGAAATTCCTTTAATACTTGGAAGTTAACAGTGTGTAAAAATTAAACCTCAACTCACAGACTCAAACGCCAGCTGAATTCAAGATGAAATAATACTTAGTGAAACTTCAGCTTTTTATTCCTGATGCCTCTGAGCGCCGGCACCCCATTTCATTTTGGAGAGACCAGGTTTCTGTTGGGGTGGCCATCAGATTCTCAGTATTTGAACATATCTGGATTGAATTGCTGCCCTGCTCCTCCACTTGCCCCCGCTATGTTTTGTTTTATGTGGTTTGTAACTGCAGAAAGAAACATGTGGGTTATGTTGCTCTGCTCACAGTTAAACCTCCGTCAAACTCA
The DNA here is from genome assembly GCA_024349245.1 of Neodontobutis hainanensis. Lineage (NCBI taxonomy): Eukaryota > Metazoa > Chordata > Actinopteri > Gobiiformes > Odontobutidae > Neodontobutis > Neodontobutis hainanensis. Next base: position 3,038,768 of record JALDNG010000043.1, on the reverse strand, counting down.
TTATGAGAATCCAAAATGCTTCAATAAGTTCAATAACAGTCATTTGTCATCATGCAGTGCTCTTTAAGTTGTTGCCGTTGTCAGTGTACACTATATTGGGACTGTTGACGTAACACATGCCATGAACAACTTTTTATGTATTTTTTGCTGCCTAAATTTGTAGCTTTAGCCTCTTTTGTTCTTTTTAAGCATCATCTTCATTGAAATGGGGGGTTGGTGGTTTTCCCACAAAGGAATTTCAGTCAGTAAGGTAAGACAGCGCTGCAATGGTGCATCTTAAATGTACGTACATGCTTGGCATTGTTAAATGACAATGATGTGCGTGAGACAAACAGGAGTATGTGTTGTATGCCATGTTTGTGCATATTAGCCATGTGGTAGTTTTGATTTACTGAGTAATGTTGGACAATTCGTTTGGTAAAGACCTTGTATACTGCATATAATTGGACACAGGTCAACTTCTCCTTTTCTCTTCTGCCCATTGCATTGGATGTACAGACACTGATACATAGTGACGGGTCCTGGCAGACTGTCTAGATATGCAGTCAGTGTTTAGGAAATACAAACAGAACCAAAATTCCCACATAAGAGATACAAAACTGATGTTTGGACATCTCATTTGACAAACCATCTTTATTTGTTGTGCCATTCAAAACACTTTGTCAGACTACATTGTCAGACCTTCTTTGTTCCTCAAAAGCATTTGGCTGCACTTCTCATTAGTTATGACCCCTCCTCTGTTTTCTGTAAGATGTCAAAAAGCTTTAGATCAATTTGTCAATCCCTCATGTGAAAATCTCCATACCCTTCCATCTTTTGAGCTGTGGATAGAGTTGTTCTTTTTGTGCAGTGGTTTTATCTTGGTCCTTATCTGTAGTGACAATATGCCTCCATGCCCAGAAGACATTTTTGTTCAGGACGTCATTGTTATGAAATTACACAGCTTAGAGCCCCATAACGGTTGTATATGTGCCATGGGTCGACGTGCACTATATGTGTTATTTAAACCACACACACAGGCTAAAGAAAATGGAACTGTTCCAGTCAGACAAGTTTTCCTTTCTGAAGCCAAATACAAAGAGCCTGTCATAAGTGACACTGGATATAAGACACATCGATCTTGGACTGTTGCAATTGCTTTATTTGACAACATGCAAACTATGTTTACCTTACTGCCTTGCAGCTATGCCTGGCATTTACACAAGCACTATGTACATTTTTTCCTTCAACAAACTGCAGTGTACTAAACCCTGTGCACTTACCATTTACTAATGGCTCTCAAGAGGCTGTGAAATATTGTATGCGGTCTCAAACAATAGCTATTAATAAATGTTTAGGTGATTATTCAATGGCTACATTAGCTTGCCCCCCACTCAGCTACTCTTAGACTTGCTCAAACCATATCACCCTTTCCTCTCCTCCCCAAAAAGCTCCATAAATCACTTTCCTGTAAACAGTAGTGACATGCAGCCTGATGTGTACCTTGATATACGTTGGGAGACCACAAGCTCTGAAATCTGAGCTCAACAATGTTTGGGGGAAAATTGTAGCAGGACGTGGCCCTCACATGTTTTGGATGCAGACATGTTCTTCTATGGTGCTCTGTGCCTCCACAGGTATAAATGCAAATAACGTAATCTGTTCTTATTGTTACAAATGATGTTGTTACTGTTAAGCATTGTAATGCTACCAGTAACAATAACACAGTCTTGTGCTGGTTGTGTGACCACTGCAGAGCTGCACAGAGCAGAGCAGTGGGGAATTGTGCTCAGTCTAAACACCGCTGGTAAAGCGTGTGGCCTGAACCTAAAAAAACATTAAGGCTTAATAGTAACAACCCACACCAAAAACACACGTGAAATAGTAAATGTGTACTGGCACATTCAAGCAGTGTACAATTGAGAATTTTACCAACTGAGTTTAAAAATAAATATACAAGGTCAGTTCTAAAGTATCCCTAGTGAATGAACGTGAGCGTGAAGGGTTGTCTGTCTCTAAGCCCGCCAAAGGAAGGGGTAAGTGGTAGGGCTAAGATTATAGGCTACCCTTAAGAATTGGGACACCACACCTGTAGAGGCATAGATGTATAGTGAGATAATAATATATGGTCTATAACTATATCACAACCTATAAACAAGTCTTTATAATATAGGATCTATATAACCTTATATAACCTAGTTTATAATGTATGTTTTAATGCACAACCTAAAATTATGGTCAAATAATGCTTCTGTCATCATCATACAGCAAATGAACAGTTTATTGTGAGTTTTGACTTCTTCTTGCTCTGAATTCAAAATCCAGCCAAATGGTGGTGTTTTTCAGAGGCACACTTTATTTTTGACACACACTGCATTATGAAAAACTATCTTACCTCTTTGTTTCATGTATTGTCCTCCAAAATCTCTGTTTGGTGGGGTATACAGCTCTTTCTTTTACCCCTTCCCTTGATCAAAATGAGAATTAGGACACCACTTCTTTTATCATAAACATGCAAAAGAGGGGTAAGGGGTAGAATTAGAATTAGACCAAATACTTTTGCCTGCTGTTGTGCTTGTTTTGTGCATATCCTGTGCAGGCTGGACAGCATTTGAGACTTTTCAATGACGCGGTTGAGCCTGTACCCTCTCAACACCGGATGACAACTGGCAGCTGGGCTCCTGAAACCCAGGAGAAGCACTGACATATAGCTCTGATTACCAACAATTATTAATTGTGAAACCCAGGAAGAAGAATGAACAGATTGATCATCTTTTCTTTTGCAACAAGCCTCCTGTTATCTGTCTAATCCTACCTCATCCTTTTCCTGTGTAGTGGCTCAATATTGTGACACTATGCTTGACCCAGAATAGCAGAGGGGATAACCAGGTGGAAGGAGGGTTGAGTGGGGATAGAGTATAAGGCTGGAGACAGATTTAGAGCCATGACTAGCCCTGGCCATGAGGGATGTCCCCATGGACCATTGTTGGGCCCAGGTGCAGAGTTTTAATGAAGATGGTTGGGCTAAAGCGGAGGAATACACTTTGAATACCACAGCCCCATGTGAAGTCTCACTCAACACACTGGCCCTCTTTGACCTCAGATTAGTTTCCTTTCTAGGTTTAGAAGCAGGATGCTCTTTCTCTGTGCTACCTGAACACCGAACGGATATCTTTGTTTCTCTGGAGACAGATATAAAGCTTGCTTATTATTTGGGCCAAATAGGGAAGGTGCCTATCTGGCTGGCAACACTGGCCGCTTTGCTCTCTGGCATGAATTATTCACCCTCAAGACTCTCTACCTCCACATATTTCTTTGCTCAAATTATTTATTCATAAATAATTATATAGAGACGTTTTCTTTAACTTAGTCAGTGTACAGAAATTCATGTTCAATTCATAGAGCCACAATTTATTAATTCTTTTCAGTTTAGAAAAAAAAATCATGACTTTGTGGCAACATCCGTGTGTTTGTTTTGATGTAATCGTTCAGTGTATGTTTGTGAGCCTGGCCAATGACTGGTTGCATGTTTTTGCTAATTACACCAGAGCTGTCAATACTGTTCATAGCATCCGCTCTTGCAGATGTGGACCAGATAAGTGTGTGTGAAGTGAGACTGAAGTGCTGAAAGGCTGTCTGCAGCCTGTGGTTGTGCACACACCTTGTCTGTGGTTTTGCTCTTTGTTCCACTCCTTCCCTCTGCTCCTCTTGCCATCCCTGCACTATCTGTCCACGTATCTTATTGGCTTCCAAACACCTGTTGATAAAAGGCCTCCTCAGCTGTCAGCAGCAGCCACACAGCCACTCCATTCTTCAAAGACTGAGAGCCTTCCTCTTCACAGTCTTTCTTTGCTGCCTCACATATGGCATTTGAAACAAGCTAGTAAGCAAATAAAGATTTTATTAAAAACTCACTCTGCATTTTAACACTTTAATTAAGTATATTCTACAGTTTGCCCATATTCCACAATCATAACTGCCCCATGTGGCCCTTAAACATGATTTTTATTATATTGCAAACGGTTAGACTGATGGGACTGATTGCTAAAGCAACACCGTCACAAAAGCTGGTAATATTGTCTTTGTACTTTTCAACTATCAGGCAGTCATGTTGCCAGCTCAAATAGTCAGCTTTCATTCTCTAATGACAGGGCATTGTTTAAGTAGCAATCAGAGCAGGGCAGTGCTCTACTACAACCCCAGGTCTTGTTTGTACATAATTAGTCATTTTAGACCTAAGACGTTATCATATCCAAATTGACTCTTTGTTGAGGACTTGTACCTGTGTGTGTTCCAAACTATGTTGTGTTAAAGACATGCGTGTCACTGCGGTGAATGTGGAGGCAGGTTCCAAGGCTGTGAGGTTACAATTGGTGTTAATAGATGACTTCCTAAAGAGTGGATCACACCCCCACCCCCCATTCTCCCCCGAGCCTCTCATCTTCCTCTGTTCAATGGTGTTATGCAGAAGTTTATTGCTAACCACAAAAAGTTGCAGCGCTAACTTCAGTGTAACAAAGAGAAAAGGAGTTGAGAGCTGAGAAAGAGCTTATGGCACATTGTGTATTTATTGAATATAATTATGGGCCATTCATTTATTGTTTACTAGTATATTATATGACATATGGTAACACAACAGTATATATCAGGTTTAAAATGAGAGCTATGCAGACCAACACATTTGATCAATTGTTAAAGGGTAACTGGGACTGAATGCTGCAGCAGCTCATGACTTCACTTAGTGGTACAAACTTATTTAGCAGGCCACCTAAGACTGGTGTACTGGTCAAATACTGTTTAACCCAAATACTGTTTTAAAGTAAAAATGAAATAGGCACTAGTGATTATGTCCATGGGTCATGCAGATCCTGCAGGTCTGATTTGTCACAGCCATCTTAACCTACAGCTAAAACCTGGGGAGCTTACACCCAGCGGCCTCTGGGAGCTGACAAATGGAAAAGGCCTGAAGATGAATGAAGTACAATTACCCAGGGTAACAAATGTTCCCAATGATTTATGCCCAGCTCGGGTTGCTTTATTTTTGCCTGGGTACAATTCTCCAGGAGGACAGTGGTGGTGCAGACCCTGGGGCTGCTCTGTGCTGATGCTCCGACAGCCAGCTGGAGACAGTGACTAATGGGCTGTGTGAGACCACCTCCATAGATATTTACTCTATTTCTCCATACACCAGCACTGTCTTTACAACATCAAGGCTAGCTATCATCTCAATGGTTTCTGTTTCTTTATTCATGCATATGTAGGTAATGTTGATGCCAGGGGACCCTTGTTCATATCTCCTAAAACCCATCCATTTGTGCCGCAGGACAGAGGCGAGGGGCAAATGTCAGACTTAACTCTTCGGGCACTGTGATGAAACCCACACTGGCCTGTGTTTTCCCTTGTCTGGCTGATAAACTATCATACATGCCATGACTAAGGTAAAAAGAGCACTATGTTATTAAACAGTCATCGGTGTGAAATAAAAAGCAGTCAGTACCTGGCTAGGTTATTTTAGCAGTCCAGTCATCTGCTATCTGCACATTCCTGTTGTCTATAGTAATGTTATTCTTGTTGTTCCTCTAGAGTTGTTGAAATTTTCAGAAAGCACCTCTCCTATCTATAAAACTGCAGTAAGATTCAGTAAGATTAGTTACTTCAGTTCAACTAAACCTATATAATGTCAAGCTATAATAATTATCAAACACAAGATTTACACTTTGAAACAAGTTAACCAGTTGGTATGGTGCAGTTTTTAGTAGGAATGAGAAATTGCAACATTACAGCCATTTAAAAAAATCTGCACCACACTTTGTCTACTTTGTCATTTTAGTTTCCTTCTATTTGTTGGAGAAGTCTGTCTGCCCTCATGTCACAGACACCCATTTCACCCGGCAATCCTGGACCTGCCTTACTGACACAAGACAGTAATGGACTCACTGATTAAATTCAACTGCATCCATCAAATGTTACTCATGTTGTTACAATGGCTTTAAAGCTGCATTTTCATAAAAATCCTTGTCTCATGCTCCAACACCTCACCACACATTACAACCTGCCAGCTTTTTATATATATATATATATATATATATATATATATATTATACAAACTGAACCAATTTGCCTCAGCTAAATACTAGCTTGGATTATTTTAAACAGGTATTTTTGAGTTTAGCCCTAGATCTTTGTGATTCCACAATTATCACTATCTTTAAAAAATCATGCCCTGAATGCTTTGCTAATATTTATTTATCTTTCACTCTGCTTTCCTTTTCTCTGTTTTCCTTGTAATATCACAGGCTAAACATTCTCATGCTTCAAACTGTAAAAAAGTTTGATGTCTTTGGGTAGGATTGTACTGATTTTAAAGGAGCTATTTCTGCTGAGCATGAACTATACCAGTTTTATTTCCTTTTTTTTTTTCAAGTCGAAAAACACCTCTTGGCCCGAGGGAACTGTCTCAGTTCCTGTGCAAATAAATAACATACATGCAGTAGAGACAAAACAGTAATTATCCAGGAAAGTAAGAGAACAGGCGAGATAATGCAGTCCCACTGCTGTGTCTTTACATGTCTTTGTGGCACAGCTGGCATCTTACTTGTGCTGATAAATGGCTTTGGATTTAGGCTGTAAACTTTCCCCTGCTTTTGGTAGTGTTGGCATAAATACGTTTTAACACTTTGATGATCATTAGATCTTTACGAAGTGATCCCTCAGTGAGTCCGCCATCATCCCAAAAGACAACACCAGTTCATTCTAGCTCTGTTGACTCTGAAGTCTACTTCAAAACCATGTCTGCGTGGCTGCTTCAGTCTGCTGTTGTTCAGCGTGGGGTGCAAATGCAGGCATGTTTCTGTACAAATACAAGTCCGTGTGTAAACTTAGGCTTAGGCAGCTGACGGTACAACTTTATTTTTTTAAGCTGCCTCACACTTAAGCCTCTCCACCCTGTTTAAGTCATTCACGATTACAGGTGAGGTCTTTGCATTTGCCACTTTGAATTCCATTACCCTTACTTTTTCAGAGGGAGTTAAAAAAAAAACTCAACTAAAAGCTTTTTATACTTTTTTGTCATTCAGTGATAAATGGAATATTGCAAATAGGCAACAGCTGTGTTTTTTATATATATTTAAGTATTGTGTTTTTTCATCCATTGTAGAGCTCGTCCAAATTCAGTTTTATTTATTGTGCTCAGTTTTAGATGTTAGAGCTCCCCTGGATATGTTTAATACCCTATAACACCATCTACCTATCTTCAGACCAAGTGAACAATAGGCACTGGTTTGATTGTCCCTTGCAAATCATTGTAGTTATGGAAATAATAGAAGAATGACAATTGAGATAAAAAAAAGGGCAGCTTGAATTTATAACATCAACATCCAATTGTCATTATTACATAAAAGCAGCTATAATAATAATGCATGTATACTTCTACAAAGTAATCTGTCATGTCTAAAAGTGTGATTTTTTTATTTTATTTACTGTATCAATTTAAAATGTGTTTCCCTTCTACTTGTGTTCTCTCTCCAATTTCAAGTTACTAAAACTAATAAGTGGGTTTACATATTTGATTTGAGTGATTTGATTGAGATGTCAATGTTTGTAACTATAATAACACCAATATTAAGGATCACTTGATTTATTCCACTTAAAATATAGCCCTCACATGCATACAGGCTGAAAAATTTGTTTATTTTTTTTATAAACTATTAATTTCTTTCTATACCCCATGTTAAAGTGGCCTGTGTGCAACCTCTTTACATATAATGTGTTAAATATACATTTGTGCTTCTTTAGCGTTACCTTTGCCTGGTCAAGAGTAGCACAAGACAATGTTTTCTTTGCTGTTTAGTAAATATTCAGTCATCTTTGTGTGCTGACCTTAAAGGTCATAAAACAGCATGTCCAGTCATTGCTGGGATTGGCTGCTTGCCTGTTTTTCATTGTTGGCTCAGGAGTAGGCTGTACTGATTTGTTGTTTAGAGAAGATTTAAACTTGTCACACAAATGCACACAGTAGTTTTAAGTCTGTGGGGATTATATAAAGAAGAGAAGTGAAAATTCCTGTTTGGGAGATCTGCTGAGCTTAAGTTTCCCCATCACATGTTATGGTGGAAAAACTCCCAGGAGGAGGTGGGGATCCATGCATCAATCCCACACTAGGCTTAGTGTAAACACACAAGTATTCAATGACCCAAACAGTGCTCTCTGGGATTCTTTTAGCCAGGTTGTGTTTCTTGCTTGTGTCGCTCCGAATTGTAATGTTGCCATGCAACTATATACCCAACCCTTGCAGCAACATTACCACATACCTGAGTGTTTTTTACCCATAAAGCCAGTGGATCATATGCTTAGTGGGTTCTGGTGACTAAGTTTTAGTCAAAGTCTCAGGGAGATGTTTGGTCTAATAAAAGTTTAGAGTGGAAGACATGTCACTCTCTATGTTCATAGAGAAAGCAATGTAAAGAGTTAGGGTTGTACCTGATGTTAGTTAGAAAGTTTAGTTTCATCTTAATAATAGTAGTAGTCTGTATGCTTGTCAATTTTGTCAAAATGTGCAAGAGGCAAAAAATCACATGTTGTGACTAATTGAAGTTAACCATGGTAGTATTTCTTCATATATTTTAATGGCAAAAAACAATTGCCTAGACTATAAAAGATAAAATAATATAAATAATTTACAAACCTCTGCTTTTAAAAGCTGCTCCCAGATTGTTTTGGTGTGCTCTGCTGCAGCACTCAAGTGACTAAGTTGGGTGTCATCGTTCGAGAGAGAAGGAAGCACTGGCAGTGCCTACAGCTGTAGAAGGAACACATAGCCACGGCCTTGTCCTTTCAAATGTCTGCGCGTGTCAACACCTTGTAGAGTCAGTGTTTTTGCTTCTGTGTGCTTGTGTATCAAATGAGTGTCGTCACTTGAATGCTCGCAAACAGTGCAGAAGTGAACACGTGGGTGCATGCATCCATGTCATCATCAACAACAGTTTCATTGCTAAAGTGAAACTGAAAGGGTTTATAATAATAATAATAATAATAATAATAATAATAATAATAATAATAATAATAATAATAATAATAAAAATGCATTTGATTTATATTGCTCTTTTTTCCAGAGACTCAAATAGATCATATTATTCATTCACTCCACAGTCACACACTGGTGGTAACCTAAGTAGGTTTGTAGCTACATCTGCTCTGGGGTAGACTAAACTTACCACGTCTATAGAGTTGTATGTAAATGTTTGCGTGTTTAGAGAGTGTTCGGGGGCGGGGAAGGGAAGCGAGGGTGTTAGGCAATTATCGCGTCTAAACATACACAAAAGTCCAGGAGAAGAGGAATTACATCGAAAGTCTTTGTCCAAAAAATCCATCTTCTCTTGGGCCTTGACCAAAGCACTCACACAAGAACAGTCTCTCTCACAAAACGCTACGACAGACACTCTAGGTCCTCATGTCATTGTGAAGTCAGGTGTCAACATTCAAGAAACAAAAAACAAAAAACAACAAAAACATCTCAATGGTAAAATCCTACCATCACAATGCTTCAGTTCATAAAATCATTTCTGAAAAGTCTCCCACCACCACAAAAGATTCTCACACATTCATACACCAGAGCCACAGACCCTGGAGGCAAGGAGGGTTATGTGTCGCCCAAGGACACGAAAGTATGAACTGTGGGGAGAGTGGGAATCAAACCGTCAACCTTCCGTTTATAGGACGACCGCTCTACCCTTAGGCCCTTTATGAAGAAAAGGTTGAAGCAAGGGCATCTGGACTTTCATCCCTTTCCTCCCTTGTCCAAGAGACTTTGTCAATTCTCAGTTCAACTGATATGAGAGCTGAGCTTTATCTCGAGGGAGGGGTATGAATTTAAACTAACTCTGATTGGACCTGGCTGTTCTGGTTTCATATTTGTTAACTTGAAACGGCAGTGTGACTTCTGATGGAAAAGTTGTTTTTCCATTAAACCAAAATGACTTCCTTTACTCCTCTCTCAAACCATCTGGCCTCTCTGGCCAAGATTTGGACATTGATCCACCAGGGTTGGAGCTGAATCTGCATCTCAAAGAGAAAAAGCAATGCCCTTGGACAAGGGATGAAACATCTTCACCTTGAAAAGTCCAGATCCCTTTGCTTCAACCTTTTCTTCATTCAACAAATGTATATTTAAATTTACATTTATTAATTTTTATCCAAAGTGACTTACATTACACTTCCATTTACCAGTGTTACAGCTGGAACACCACTGGAGGCAAGGAGGGTTAAGTGTCTTGCCCAAAGACACAACAACAGCATGACCTGTAGGGAGAGCGGGAATTGAACCGCCAACCTTCTGGTTGAAGCACGACCACTCTACACAAAAGAAATGGGGATCAAAATAAATATATAGAAATATATAAACATACATGTACAACACTTGCATGTTATTACTCTTATTGTAAATTTATCTTAAATCTTAAATAAAATTCTTAACCTGGGTCAAATTGAGCATTTGAAAATCTGATGTTTGATTAGGGTCGTGTTAATCACAGGTCTTTTCAAAAAAAGCTGTAAAGGTAGTTATTATCAGTTTATCTTTTTAAAAACATCTTTTAACTTTTATGGGGCATTTAACTTTTAATGATATTTAAAACAGACAGTGCCATAATCTGTTAAACAGAAAGAAAAATATAGAGATAATTTAATGTATACTTAACTGCAGTGCAGTTTCATCCACCCATGAAAATATTTAGAGTTGAGCTCAGGGCCTGGCACATGCTGTGTCCTTTGAGGCAGACCAGACAGTAGCCTCACATCCCAGTACTCACTCTAAGCCTTTCTGAGATGGGTTGGTGTCCTCACCAGTGGAGGGCATTAGGAGCGGTTCTGGACTTGGGTACAAAGATGAGGTCATGGCGCTGAGACTTGGGCTCAGTCGGAGCCCTGGGGCTCCCTCACATCTGTGTGCTGTCTGCCCCAGCGGCAGCCAGCTGCTGCCTCTCATTATACCTCCTAATGGATGGATCTGTTTCCCTCTGACCTCATCCTGCCTCCACAACAACATGCCACCATGTCTCCCACTGATTTTCTTTCAATGTTAAAGTTCTGTGTTTGTCTAGCAATCAAATTTTTGTTTAGTCAAATAAAACAAATAAATATACCAAATGTACCAACATTGCTAGTGTATACGTAAATTACATTTCCGTGGACATTTCATATTTTTTTAATTAGATAGATAGATTTGTTAGACCATTAGTCCTCTGTCAGTGAAACAAGAATGAATAAGTCTCTCCCACCTGTGTTCGCTGCTGAGCAAACAGAAGCTGTTGTCACGAGTTGAAGGCAGCTTGTGGTTGAGTCTGTGGAATTGAATTTCAAGTTTTGTGTCTTTGATTTTGTCGCAAAAGGTTGTACAACTATCAACATGAACTTGCATCACTGCTTTTCTTCATGAGCATGATGGATAGAACCAATAATGCTTCAGTCAAACCAAGATATTTGTCTATCATTAAGCTAGGTTTGACTTGTTTGAAGTACTAAAAGTTTAAAAGGCATGCTTGAACTATTTACAGACAAGGCTTCCTCTCTCATCTTAGTGTCTACCACACACAGCTCATCACTGGGCTACAATGATGCAGCCTGAAGAATTGCTCTTTTATCACACAACTCCTGGGTATATTACCAAGCAATTTCATTGGTTAGCCACAGGTCTCAAGCCTGTCAATCGACTTGTGGCTTGGAACGCCCCAGTGATAAATAGCCTGAGAGGGAGATTTAGAAAATGGACCAAAGGGCTGACCAAAATGATGGACAAAGCACAGGGCTTAAAGACAGCAAGAAAGTGAATCAGAGGCAAAGATAATGTGTGCATAGATAGACAGAAGCAAAAAACATGTGCATTACCATTCTTGTGATGATCCCAAATGCATGTCTGACGCTGTTCCTAGAATACTTGAGCAAATACATGTGTATGTAAGAGAGAAGGATGTAGAAGTGTGCAGGCCGGAAAAGCCAAACATTTGCTTGCTAGGCAACAGTTCTTCAAGCAATTCTAGTATTAAGTTATGAAGAATGGTAGAGCATGAGTCAACTTCCCAGATCTGGTTACAGGACGGTGTTTGGGCATGATGGTGGGGGACAAAGACACAGAAATGTCTCCACCTGTCCTGATTTGTCAGGGGCCAGAGAACAATGACGCTGGCCCCAACAGTCTCCCCAGGGGCCTCATCATGTTATATTACAAAGGGTTTAGGGGCTCCTTGTTAGTTTTGGGATTGAACCAAGTCATTTACACAGCATGTAATCTAAAGATGAGCATATTACAGTGTCTTATCACATGTCTGTCTCTGGCTTTTAGGCACAAAGTGCAGTCCAAGTGGAGCAGTAAGTAATGGAGGACAAGCAAAGGGAAGACGAAAACGAAATGGCCCCACATTTTTTAAATTAATAGATTACTGGCAAGATTTTAAAGCATGTTTGAAAAAAAAAAAGTTTCCTCTCTTAGTGCACATTAGTGAGTTAAAGTCAAATTCAGGGTAATTTTAACAATTAAATGAACTCTAACCACCTTTAACTTTTTTCCATTCTTCTGTGAACTGTTATTGTCTGAAAGCACAACATACAAAATACATCCCTCCCATATAAACAAAGTACATACATACATACTGTTACATTCACCTCCACATTGTTTAAGAGAAACATTTAAGCAGGTGTTTTAATGTGAACCAGGTTATACAACTTCTTACAGCACTGCCAGCATTCAAATCTAATTTCAGGAGATTTGGATGCTGGACACTTGTGGTATATTTTTATGCCAGGCCTTAATTTGACTTAAATCCGAGTGAAAATGATGATTGGTCTGAGAAAGGTCCGCAGAAGGTCTTTTAAGTTTTGGACTATAATGCTTCTACAATCACTCAAGGCCTGGCCACATTAGTATACCCATAGAGAATGGGGCAGCTGCTTTCTAATGGAGAACTCAAACAATGAGGAAGTGGCTGCATGATTGAGAAAAAAGACGTTGGGCTTGGAATCACATTTACATGTATTTTTCCAATAAAACATTACTGAATAGTGACCTGTGAAACTAGGTAGTGTTTTATATTGAATAGTTTTCAACCAAAACATCTTTATAGCAGTTTCTGAAGGCTTCATAAGTTGTCAAATTAATTTTAAAAAGAACATCTTGGAACATTATTTGGAATACTACATGTACCTTTAATCCCAGTTGTTCACTTCCATTGTAAGGGTTTAACTTGGTTTGTTGAAGAAATAGTCCTCAACACTTTGACATTCAAATTGTAGTATATTATGCTAATGCTAGATTGTTAAAAAAAAAATACAATAAAGTAGTTCAGTGCTGTGACATACCGCCTGTTTTTAAACGACAAGCATAAGATAAAGAATACATATAAACCTGGAAAAAGACTTCCTCAGATTAGTGTCCAAATAAGAGGTTGGCTTTTGAAACACAGTGTGTGCTGCTATGCTGATTACAGTGAACACGCAGACCACCTGGAAACACACATGCTGTACTGCATTTTGTAAATCTGCCTGTAACAGGCTTTCCTTCCACTGAGCCTCTAAATGACAGTGTCTTTAAAAGACTAAGAGGAAAACCAGTGTTTGTTTCTTGTAAGCATGTACAAGAAATGCCAATCAGTATGGGAACATTAGAATGAAGTTTGCAATAGATATTGCCACGCACATTATGTTACTACCATATCATTACATGCATAAATGCTTGTAATAAAAAAGATGATGTAAAATGCTGTTTAACGGTACATTGGCACATACAGTTTATAAAGTTTTTTTTAGTTTGTGTTTTATTTATAATTCATTCATTTGCCCTACTTATTATCCCGCAATGTGTATGTGTGTGTGTGTGTGTGTGTGGGCTCAACATGCCTCACTTTTAACTACATGTATAACATAATTGGCAAGAAAGAAGGTTTCATACAGTTGTGTGCAGTTATGTAGAGTCTGCCGTGCAGACTGGCATACATGAGGCTGTCTCATAAACTTGAGTTCTGACATGTAGCAGATCCTTCGTCCTGGATGGTGTATGTCTGGTTGATGTCAGTGTAATGCACCAGGCTCTGCTCACATTGTGCTGACAGCATGAGGCCATGTCTGATAAGACAAGCCTGCTGCTCACTTGACACCTGCTTCAAATCTTAATGACAAATTCAAACTGACTTTTTTTCTTTTTTTACATGAAATGCCACATACTTTGTAAAACCATGAGAATATATACTTGTTTAAAAATGTATATAAATCTTAGATTACAATAGGGATGCAATATGACCTTTATATTACAGACAAACACCTCACTTAAAGTTTCCTTTTCCATATCTATTCCAGATCTTGAAAGACTAGCTGTCAAAGGCTCTAATTTCATTTATGACGGACTGTGTCAGCTATCAGAAAAAAATACACATTAATCTACTGTTTACGTAACCTGCCAGAATCATATTAAATTCTTTGTGTTGTACATACCAGCTGAAACAAACCGGTCATCTGTATTGTCTTTAATGTCTATAGTGACACAGAAAAATACAGATACCAGAAAACATGGATCACTTAATCTTCATATACAGTTGGTACTTATTTATTGTATTCACATCTATGGCCTATATTAGATGTGACACCTGTAGCAATGCCTCTGAGCAGGAAACAGCTTCAACTACTTAAATACATGTCTGAGAGGGAGTCAGCCCAACATATCCTGGTTTATCTGGTAAGGTTTAGGGTTGCTCTGGGTGCAACCTGCAGTTTAACCAGAATAAATCCTCCACCAAAATGTATCTAGGACCAGACTAAATTTATAGTTGTAAATGTTGCCAGATGCATGTACTGAGAACTTGTCTTAAAGAAAAACTGCTGTTCTGAAAAACAAGCTCCAGCTGCCAATGCTAACAGACCACCACCAGGTCAGTGACGTTAGCCAAGCGCCAGGCCACTCTCTCCTTGCAGTGTTGTCAGAAAGTGAGAGGCTCAGAGTGCTGTCACTTTGAATGACTCCATGAATAGACCCCGGCATTTGGAGCAGTCTGTTGAGATGTAAGCTGTTTTGACATAGGCCCTAATGCCTCTCTTACACTTAGCCAAAAGGTGTGGGTTCAGAGCTTTTTGTCACGGGGGATCAGGACTCGGCACAGTTGGCCGTGGCCTCCGTGCCGGGCTCCCCCGCCCCTACTGATTCGCAGAGAGGAGACAGGTGTGCGGGAGCGCCGGCGAAGCAAGCCCAGCTGAGCCGAGTGAACAATCAAGAGGGAATAAGAAGCACCGCAGCCTGCTCCTCGACGCCAGATCGTAACATTGACTACAGTTAGTAATACGTCTCGCGTTCGTAGAGTTTGGATTTATGTATGTACTTACCTGTTTCCTTTGTTCACCGCAGATCCTTCCCGTCCTACCTCCAGTCCGGTTCTCGCCCCTCCTCGATCATCCCTGAGCCTCGCCGGTCCTTCAGCTCGTCACGCTCCAGCTCAACCCGGTCCGGACCCTGCTACCCCTCGTTATCCCCGAAGAAACCGACAGTTATAAGTTGATCATTTAAATAAACTTGTTTTTGTGAACTGTACGTGTGTGCCTGCATTTGGGTTGTCCGACCAGAACATAACAGTACGATCTGGCCAGAATGAACACAGCAGAGCCACACACCCTGCCACAGACGGTCGCGGCTCAGACCGCGCTTCTGGAACAGCATGACGCTACTCTACAGGCTCTCATGGACCACATGAAGGAGTTTTCCCGTAACCTATCGGGGCTGAGCGACAGGATGGCGGCCCTGAACACACCACCGGCTACTGGCGCTCCCACCCTCTCCGCGCCGACTACGGAGGCCCCACCTCCGGGGTACAGAGAGGGGTATGTACCACCGCCTGCACCGTATAGTGGAGATCTGGGGTCATGCAGGGCGTTTTTAACACAGTGCTCCCTAGTTTTTGAACAACAGTCACAGACTTATAAAAGTGAACGTTCAAGAATCGCCTTTTTAATAGGCTGTTTGAGGGGGCAGGCATTAGACTGGGCCTCGGCTGTTTGGGAGAGACAGGAAGCTGTATGTTTCTCCTACGCTGCCTTCATCGCGGAGATGAGAATGATCTTTGATCATCCGGTTCGAGGAGAAGAGGCTACTAAAAGACTGTTTTCAATTCGACAGGGTAATCGCAGTGTGGCGGAATTCGCGATCGAGTTTCGATCACTAGCCGCGAGGAGAGCGAGTGGAGAGGAGGCTCTTCGTGGAGCATTTTTGAATGCCATTTCCGAGGAACTTAAGGGCGAGATGGCGGCACGGGATCCACCAGAGAGCCTAAATGAACTCATAACGGGGTCATCAGGATTGATAACCGCCACGGAGCGACAGAGGGAGAAGGCCGACCTACAGGCATCACAGAGGTCAGCTACAAGTCCACGGCCGGGAATCACCGCGCCTCAAGGGGGTTTCCCAGCCCAAACGAGAGAGAACCGCGGGGTGGCGGACGCAGACTGAGGAGGCCTAACCAGCGGTTATCCGGATCCACCGAGTAGGCCACTGCAACCAGCCGCACCTGAACCCATGCAAGTGGGCGAACTCATCTGACTGAGGAGGAGAGACATCGCCGAGTCAGTACTGGGAGCTGCCTCTACTGCGGGAGGTTAGGACATTTCCGGGCTTCGTGTCCTCTCCGTCCGGGAAAAGGGGGGGCTCGGCAGTAATGGGAGAGGTACTGCTGAGCCAAGTCCATTCATCTCCCAAGCCTGTGAGAATGGAGGGAACGATTATTTTAACAGATCGGACCCGATCTTTTGAGGTTATGATTGATTCAGGAGCGGATGAAAGCCTTTTAGACCGGGGAGTGGCTAAGAGGTTGGGCATCCGGACTGTGCCGTTGGAGGTGCCGTTGGAAGTTAAGGCTTTGAACGGAGAGGTGCTGACCCAGATCAGAGAACAGACGATTCCGTAACCTTCCTCCTGTCGGGTAATCATAAAGAAACTATTAGTTTTTACATTTTTGAGTGTGTGCACACTCCTATTGTATTGGGTCTACCTTGGCTAAGACAACATAACCCCACATAGACTGGGCAACATACCAAGTGGTGTCATGGAGTAACTTTTGCCATTTATCTTGCCTGCAGTCTGCTTTGCCCCTGTTTCCTCTAGATCCAACCCGGTACCTGAACCTACGGATCTGTCTTCGGTTCCGTCCATCTACCACGACCTGTCGGCGGTGTTTTGTAAGCATCAGGCTTTGTCGCTTCCACCTCACCGACCCTATGACTGCGCCATCGACCTCCTCCCAGGTGCTCCTCTCCCCACAGCCGTCTCTACACCATCTCGAGACCAGAGAACGAGGCAATGGAAAAATACATCCAGGAGTCCTTGGCAGCCGGGATAATACAACCCTCGTCCTCCCGGTAGGTGCGGGGTTTTTCTTTGTGGACAAGAAGGACAAATCATTGAGACCATGCATAGATTACCGGGGCTAAACAAGATCACCATAAAGAACAAATACCCACTCCCGTTGATCAGCTCTGTTTTCACTCCTCGGGGATCCAGGATTTTCACTAAACTAGACCTCCGTAACGCATACCATTTGGTACGTATTAGGGAGGGGATGAGTGGAAGACCGCTTTTAACACTCCTTTGGGCCATTTCGAGTATCTGGTGATGCCGTTCGGACTCACGAATGCCCCTGCGGTTTTCCAGAACCTAGTTAACGATGTTTTACGGGACATGATTGGACGGTTTGTTTTTGTTTATTTGGATGATATCTTGATTTTTCTAAAGACTTGGAGGAACACCAGAGGCATGTCCGGAAAGTACTACAGAGACTATTAGAGAATAAGCTGTTTGTGAAGGCCGAGAAATGTGAGTTCCACGCACCGTCCGTTACCTTCCTCGGCTACATTATCGCGCAGGGACAGATCCAAATGGACCCGGAGAAGGTTACGGCGGTAAGGAGTGGCCGGTTCCGTCCAGCCGCAAGGAGGTTCAGCGATTTTTGGGTTTTGCTAATTTCTACAGGAGATTTATCCGGAACTTCAGTAGACTGGCAACGCCTTTACGGCTCTTACGTCCACTGCGCGACCTTTTGTCTGGACTCCGGAGGCAGAAGGAGCATTCAAGGACCTGAAGCAGCGGTTTACGTCGGCCCCTGTACTCATACAGCCAGATCCTGAACTGCAGTTTGTGGTGGAGGTCGGCGCTCGAGACGGGAGTAGGAGCAGTTCTTTCCCAGCGCTCTTCCACTGACCAGAAGCTCCACCCCTGCGCCTACTACTCACGTAAGCTCGGCAGCAGAGCGGAACTACGACGTGGGGAACAGAGAGCTCCTGGCGGTCAAGTTGGCCTTAGAGGAGTGGCGTCATTGGCTGGAGGGGGCCATTCAACCGTTTGTGGTCTGGTCCGACCATAAGAACCTGACCTACATACAGACAGCAAAGAGACTGAACTCTCGGCAGGCAAGGTGGGCATTGTTTTTGACCGTTTTAATTTTGTGCTTACTTATCGCCCAGGTTCCAGGAACATCAAACCAGATGCACTATCCAGAGTTTTTCCACGGAGCAGTCGGCGCCTGAGGAGGAGCACATCCTGCCCCAGTCGCGCATTCTGGCAACCCTCACCTGGGAAATAGAAGATCGAGTCCGGGTGGCTCAACGCCTGCACCCGATCCAGGGACAGGGCCGGCTAACGCTATGTTTGTACCAGATCCGGTCAGGTCGGAGGTGTTACACTGGGCCCATGGGACCCGACTCACGTGCCATCCAGGGATGGGTCGCACCCTGGCTGTCCTACGCAGCAAATTTTGGTGGCCCACCATGGACAGAGACACTAAGGACTACATCGCAGCTTGTCCAGTTTGTTCCCAGAATAAGGCCCTCCATCGACCCCCAGCAGGACTGTTACAGCCACTACCTATTCCCAGCCGGCCGTGGTCTGATGTGGCTTTGGACTTCGTTACGGGACTCCCGCCATCGAACGGACATACGGTGGTGCTGGCGATCGTTGATCGCTTCTCCAAAACAGCTCACTTTGTGCCGTTGACCAAGCTTCCATCCGCCAGGAGACCGCTGATCTCCTGGTGAAGCATCTGTTCCGCTACACGGGATTCCTCGGGACATTGTGTCAGACAGAGGTCCACAGTTCACCTCCCAGGTTTGGAAGGCATTTTGCACGGCGTTAGAGATCAAGGTTAGCCTCTCCTCTGGGTATCATCCACAGACAAACGGACAGACGGAAAGGGCGAACCAACAGATGGAGGTGGCCCTGAGGTGCACCTCATCTGCCAATCCGGCAAGTTGGAGTGCTCAGCTGCCATGGGTAGAATATGCCCACAACACGTTGGTGAACACCTCCTGGGTATGTCTCCCTTCCAATGCTGTTATGGTTACCAACCCCTTTATTTTCTGACCAGGAACAAGAGCTGGCAGTTCCGTCCATTCAGGATCACTTGAGACGGTGCCATCAGGTCTGGAGAAGGGCCCGATCAGCTCTGGTGCGGGCCTCGGCTCAATCGCAAGTCCAAGCCAACCGACACCGCACCCCGCCCCTAGATACTCTCCGGGTCAGAAGGTCTGGCTGTCATCCAGGGACTTGCCGTTACGGGTGGAAGCTACAAAATTGGCACCACGGTTCATCGGCCCGTTCGAAATAGAGAAGGTCATCAACCCGGTGGCAGTTCGACTCAAGCTCCTCGGTCCCTTAGGATTCACCCTACCTTCCACGTGTCCAGGATCAAGCCGGTCAGCTCCAGTCCATTGAGTTCCCCTGTCCTCCCCGCCGCCCAGGATGATTGGCGATCACCCAGCTTACACGGCACGGCGGATTATGGATGTACGGCGCCGGGTCGAGGCCTTCAGTTTTTAGTGGATTGGGAGGGTTATGGGCCGGAGGAACGCTGTTGGGTGCCACGGAGAAACATTCTGGATCCATCCTGATCCGAGAATTTTTCTACGCCATCCGGAGAATGGATAGGCCGCCAGGTGGCGTCCATAGAGGGGGTACTGTCACGGGGATCAGGACTCGGCACAGTTGGCCGTGGCCTCCGTGCGGGCTCCCCGCCCTACTGATTCGCAGAGGAGACAGGTGTGCGGGAGCGCCCGGGCAAGCCCAGCTGAGCCGAGTGAACAATCAAGAGGGAATAAGAAGCACCGCAGCCTGCTCCTCGGCGCCAGATCGTAACATTGACTACAGTTAGTAACACGCCTCGCGTTGTAGAGTTTGGATTTATGTATGTACTTACCTGTTTCCTTTGTTCACCGCAGATCCTTCCCGTCCTACCTCCAGTCCGGTTCTCGCCCCTCCTCGATCATCCCTGAGCCTCGCCGGTCCTTCAGCTCGTCACGCTCCAGCTCAACCCGGTCCGGACCCTGCCACCCCTCGTTATCCCCGAAGAAACCGACAGTTATAAGTTGATCATTTAAATAAACTTGTTTTTGTGAACTGTACGTGTGTGCCTGCATTTGGGTTGTCCGACCAGAACATAACACTTTTTGGGCTGGCTGCGAGCGGCTCACACAGACCCGGATGGCTGCTCATCTGCAGACTTTTTCTCTGTAACTCCGTTTGTCTGCTCACTTCTTGCGTTTATATTATTCATTCATTCATTTTTCCGCCCAGTCTCATTAGGGGTTGCAGGTGACTGGAGCCTATCCCAGCAATGTTGGGCTTTAGGCAGGGTACACCCTGGACAGTGAACAGTTGCATGCGGAGCTGCATATTGACAGTAACAGAAAACCATTCACTCTCACATTCATTCACTAAGAACACTTTAGAATGGCCATTTAACATATTAATGCATGTGTTTGGACAGTGGGAGGAAGCCGGAGTACCCAGAGAGAACCCACGGTAACCTGGGGAGGACATGCAGACTCCTCACAGAGAGACCAGAGGTGGTCGAGGTTGTCTGAGTCGGCAGGGATTTGAACTCACAACAAAAATATGAAATAGAGAATAAGAATGTGTGTCCTCAGTTTAAATACAAATTAAGTGTCTAGGAATGGTTTAAGTTTTAAGTGGTGAGTGGATTGTATTGAAGCATTATTAACAATGATTGAAAAGATGCTGAGCGCTCGGAAAGTGCAAATGAATAAACGTCTTGCCTATTTTTATAAGTACTTGTTGACGTACTGTAACTAGATTTGATTATACATTACAATACTAAAACTGAGTCAGCACTATATCACCAGGATCTTTAGTTTGTCAGTTGTGTTTAGATTTATTTTTGGTCAAAGACACGGCAATGACTAGTAAGTAGTAGTACTAATGCATACATGTAGCAGCAAGAGTACTCAACTGAATATTCACGTAGTTGGTTTGCGTGTTGTAAATGAATAATTCACAAAGTGCTTAGAAAATGTGGCTTCTTTATTTCTCAAAACATTTCTTAGAGTGTGCTAGTTTATAGAAGTACAGTAAACATTGATGTGGAGAAAGTGTACAATGAAAAACATTGCAGATCTTTGCAGTCTTGCAGTAGCAGGTAATCTTAAATAAACATGGCATAAGCTTGAGCAGTGACAGTGCAGGAGGCAGGAAGAACAGGAAGCTAAGACAACACAAACAATAGACCACAGATAAGGCTGGTTTGATCCACTGTGGACCAAAGGAGCTGTGATGCTGTCTCTGTGTTGTCTTTCACATAAAAGGCAGCCCACAAGAAGGCCACTGCAGTTCGTTATTCTTTATGTCAAACGTGATTCTGTTGACTTGTTTGTTTATAGGTGGCTGTTCCCTCTGGAATTTGAGATCTGATCTGATGCTTACTGTAAGCTTGGAAAACATTTTGAAGTCCCAGGCTTGTTCTTTGTATCACAAGATCATGCTCTAAATTTAGCTTTGACAAGTCATACTGCTTTCACACTAAAGTGAAAAGAGAGTGTCTCTTGTCTCGTTTGTAAGAAGTGGAGCTGCCTATGTTTTTGTGTATAACACAATTCAAAAGTTCTAACTTTAAGCAGGACATTTTGACTCATTTTTTTCTTAAACTGAGCAGTGCTGACTAAGGGCTTGGAAATCAAGTCAGTTCAGTGATTCTCAAAAAGATGATAAGTAGGGACGCTTGTTCCAAAAACTCAGGGCTCTGCTGTACATTACTGCCACCTAATGTTGAAGGAGCTGTAAAGCATTTAACCTTCACTTTATTCACTGAACTCTGTCTACATATAACACTGAGTTATTTGATTTTGAATATTTTACCATCTTCACTGAAACCTTCAGGCCTCTATTGCAGAAACGCTGCTCTGTGATTTGTGTGCATAATCCTTTCATTCTAAGACATCTGCCTAATCATTGTCTGGCAACAATTTGAAATCATGAGTTGATTCATACTTATCTGATCATGCAATATTTTCTTTTTTGTACCAGTGGCTTAAGGACCTTAAGTGCCTTTGTGTCTTAATTACATGTATCAAACATGAAATAATGGCTGCAGCTGGCTCGTGGCTGTGTGTACAGTGCCATAACTTACAAACATTGCATTATAACAAAAGTAAAGCACAATAGGCAGTGCAAAGAGTATCGGTTTCACAAGCACTGGTCAAACAGAGCTGTAAATGTAAGGAAATACTCGGCCGGGAGATAAACACACACTTAAAAGCCACACATTGATACACTGTATCTCCTGTAGCCACAATTCACCTGCCGCCATCTCTCAGCAACTCCATTCACTGCTTCGTCATCTCTTTTCTGTCCGTGCAAATCGACATGTCATCACTTGACTTTATTGATTAAACCTCAGGTGCAAAGTGGAGGCCCCCGCTGGACACCTTTCCTAATGTTTTTTTTTCTTTCTAACTTGCATTTTAAAGCCCTTTAGTTCTCCCAGTGATGTGACAAACTCAGCCTCTTTGGAGTCCATTTTGGGTAAACACAAAGCTGAAAGACGCTGAAGGCTCTTTTTGAAAACACTACAAAACATGGTTTAACTGTAGCTTACTGGCTTTCAGTGCCACACAAACACAAAGCTAATGCGATCCCAGCTAACCCTGGTGCCCACGGTGGTCAGACGAGTGTGTTGTGCTGACAGCTCCTGTTAGGACTCTATTGTGTGGACGCGGCCGTGGAAGACAAGAGGGGAGCTGGTTAAAAGCACAAAGAGACATGAGTACACACTTCTTTATTTCACTGCATCTCTCTCTCATCACAGCTGCCTTTTCTTGTAGCTGTTGCTCTGTCGTTCACATTAGATGAATGGGCTTCCCCAGGCCTCTCCCCAGGTCTGAAGGGATGGGTGCAAAGGTATAAAAAGGAGGGGGTCCCGGACTGCCAAAGACAGGTGCAGGCCAAGATATGAGGCTCATAATGGCGCTGACAGATAAGTTGCTCTTCAGACTGAATGAAGCTCAGTAGCTTCCTTAGCTGCTTCGGTCTTGCTCTTCTTTGGTCATTTGTCTCAGGCCTCGCTGTCAGTGCAAAGGTGCTGTGTGCATGTCACGTGACACAAGTTCAAAGCAAAAGTAAGAATTATATTCAGAGTCAGTATGAGTGTCAGTGTATCCATGATAGTTTTCCTTTTTGGCTCAATTAAAATCCACTCAATGCAGCCAATATTCCTTGGCTTGACATGTTCAGTGAACAATCTTGAAACAATATACTGCAATCTGTATAGTGGACTTTTTAGCAGTCAGTCGCAGTGATGCAAGGAAAAATTTGAAAGTGCTTGGTTTTTGCATTTAAAGATTTTAATGTACTGAGGACAGTCTGATAATTTTCTATGTTGTTGAACCTGGTCAATAATTATACCATAAGCCTACCATGTACATTATACCCAATTGTGTTCACCAAAATGTTTTACATCCTGTTTAGGAGACCTAATCAGGGTATCCATATTAAAAATGTTAGAGGTTGTAGAGGTCACAAATACAAAAGGCTTTATGAGGGGGGTGGAAGCCCAGTGTGCCAGGGATGACAGACGCCAAGACCTGATTGGCCTGATCCTGCTCGGATGGGATTCGCTGTCAACAAGTCCCAATTAGTCCAATCAGAGTGGAAGGAAACGGCACAGAAAGGATACTTTGTTAGTGCCACTGTTTGTAAAGCTGGAGGCAAAAACAAAACACAATCGGTAGCTCTTTTCTTCCCACCCCCGT
The DNA here is from genome assembly GCA_024349245.1 of Neodontobutis hainanensis. Taxonomy (NCBI): domain Eukaryota; kingdom Metazoa; phylum Chordata; class Actinopteri; order Gobiiformes; family Odontobutidae; genus Neodontobutis; species Neodontobutis hainanensis. The sequence continues at coordinate 3,014,735 of JALDNG010000043.1, read as the reverse complement.
TGGGCCACAGCAGACTGGATGGGGACAAATTAACAGAGCAGGATTTAAGCCCAGCAGCAGCACTTTGTTGACAGTACATGGGCCACATTGTTGCAACCTTTGTGTTGATGTCAATATTACCCTGTCTTTGTGTTTTTGAATAGCACTAAATGACCAGAGCCACTTCCTGATACAAATTTGTCACCAGCCTTTGAGATTGGACCATAACAGACACAATCAAACAGCAGGCTGCAATTTTTGTGAGTCATTGCTATTATTTATAAGAGAGAAATTGGCCCCCTGAAAAGTCTCAGAATGGTGGAAACTGACTCATATTTTGCCAACAGGATTTGTGGAACATGAAAGAACATTTGTAGTTTAGTTTGTGGTAGGGCTGTGTAAATTGACAGGATTAATGTTTTTACCTAATTTACCTTTAAAAGACAATTATTTAGCCTTTATTTTCTCATAATTGGCTGTACTGGAAATATAATGAGATATTTTTTTTCTAATCAAATACGTTTTTATTTTAAATAATTCAAAGATAGAAATATTCATGGATTACACAATGGGTCTCTATACCCATAGGGACTAAAAACCTGAAAGAACTAAAGAACTTGTTTATGGGTAATCTAATGCAGATAAGTGATTGGGTATTAGCACAATTATATTTAATAAACAGGAACTAGTATCACATAAAGCAGGTAATGACTCAGAGACCTTGCCCTGACGTTATCAGGCAGGGTTTACTGAGTGATGGGACTTTGACCTTTGACATGGGGAAGTTATTGAGTTAGAAAGACAATGAGGTCTGATTCATGGTTAAAAAAAATAAATTCCTGATAATAGAGAAGGCTGAGGTTAGGATGGACAGGTAATTGGGCCTGTGAAGTAGAGACATCTTTCTAACCTTGTCCTTCATTAGCCAAATTAGATCAGCTGTCCTGGGCTAATGAACCTGGCTGCGTCACATTTTAGTTTGTAAACCTTGTTTTAGACTTGGTTATATGTTTAATGCATAGTGTGATTATTACAAGGCTGGCTTTATTCCAGACATCCAACTGGAGCGTGCTGTCAGTGGCCACAGAAGCAGGCTCCCGTGGCTTTATTTTGCATTTGTCAGATGTTTTTTTTTTTCTAAATGTGCAGATACCAGTTGGATAAACCTCAGATTTCTGACACTGAAACTTGTTTTGTAAATAAGTATAGTTCTATATAGTATAACACAACCTTGTTTTGAGGTGCCAGTCAGTGGGGCTCTCTCATTGTAATGGATACACTTGGCTAGCAGGTTATTTTAGGGTTAACTGACTCAAAGATGCCTGTTTTCTCTTTGGCATTGTCAAAAGGGTGACACCGAAGAATCAGTTTAAGATCAAAGCCTGGAGATCAAATTTACTGCATATAGACAATGAATGTAGCAAGGTCTCAATCACTGTCTGTCCCAAAAGCCATGCCCAGAGGACTGTATGAAAGTCCACAGATACTGGCTCCTGAGACACTGTACTGTGACACACTGCTGACATCACCATCTGACACTGGTCTGCTCCTGAGGGAAAATTCTCCAATTAACATGAATGGATTTGATTTTATATATCGCTTTTAAGGCACTAATAGCGCTTCACATTTGAGTCCATTATTTATTCACTCCACAGTCATATACTGGTGGTGGTAAACTACCTCTGGAGCCACAGCCATACTGTGTCTCTGGCCTCTCCAACCACCACCAAACATTGTCACACATTCATAAACCAGGACTACAGACACTAGAGGCAAGGTGGGTGAAGTGTCTTGCTCAAGGACACAACAACAGTATTAACTGGGGGAGATTGAGCTGCCAACCTCCCAGTTATTGGATGACCTGCTCCACTCCTGAGCCACTGCACCCCATATTATTACATGTCCAAATCATTAAGCCTGAGGCATCTTTTGTTTTTAACATTCTTACACATTCAGTGAAAATAGTTGAAGACCCCCTTGAGGTTGGCACTGTGTGGGAAAGCAGGCTCTATGTTATTTTACATGGGCTGTACTATTTACATGTCTGTCAGGTGACTAGTTCAAGGAATCTTTGAGCAAACTAGGCAAGGTTTTTCAATAGTTTAGTTACTTGTATGCATGTGCTTGCCGTTACAAAGTGTAACTTTATTGTTAGGCTTAATTGGATGTGAATAGTTTATATTCACTTATCTTAGTCACTTATCTGTGGTTCCATGGACCACTTTACAAGAAGAGGATGTTGGTTGGATGTATTTATACTGTTGGACTGACTGATGTGCTGCAAAGAGAACCTTGATGCTAAAAATGATTCACAAACTACTTTTCTAAGTACATTTAGGTTGAAGGCCAATAAAACCATCCTGCCAATCAAACCTTATTTTGTGGAACAGCCTATCTCTGGTCTGAGTTTGAAGGAGCTCCCAATGCTCTGTACCTGTCCATCTCTGCCAAAAATAAAGTGGATGCTGAAGTTCAAATTGAAAAGCCCAGATAGTGCTATGAAACAGCAGGGAGTACTTGTAACACTGTGTACACATTCACTGAATACACAGGCATGTCTCTGAAAGAGTTTGATGTGGACTGTTCATCCACTGCAATAAACGTCACACCTCCCCAGTTTTAATAAGTCCCACTGTGCAGTTAAACCAGCAGCTCTTCTGTTATTCTTCCAGCAATGTTTCACACAGGTCTGGTCTTTTCTTGCTAACCACAGCTTAGAACCCCATAATGCACACATAGAGAGATGCATATGCTGACAAATACCAGCCCAGGCCTTGAAAATATCATCACCAACTAAATCAATCTTAAATGATTATTAGCAAAATGATTTTTGTATCATAATGGACGTATTTATCTTTTAAGAACAGTGCAGGTTGGAATTTGTGACCTCTCCCTTTTATTAAAACACATGCACAGCCCATGCTACTATTGAATATAATTCCCTTGAATGAATAATATCCCTTGGGAGTCTTAATCTGTTATTTATGGTCCAACAAAAGTTACAGAGACTAGAACTTATTGTCTGTGAATTGTTTGTGTTAGCTCCCCCATAAAAGGCATCATCTTGTCAGCTCCAGCAGGCCAAGTTTATTGCAAAGTAGGTCTAGTGTGTGTCTGAGGAGCCAGAGAGTCAGCTGCTGTACATATGGAAATACTTTTAGAGAAACATGTTAAATGATTAATATATGTATTCATTCATCTTCGACATCATCGGGGGTCACTGGAATGGTCCAAAGGCTATATCAGGTGACTTTGGGTCACGTATACGCTCTAGACAAGATCCAGTTAGTCACAGGGCTGTGACTCTCATTAATGTCAAAAGGGAATTTATATTTACTAAATCACTTATGTGCTATGGGGAGAAGCCAGCAGCCAACGACACAGACAAAATAATCTGTGGCTGGCTCAGATATTGAACTCACAACCTTCTTGGTGTGAGGCATGAGCGATGATACCTATAACTGAAATGCAGTTGAAATTACACAAGTAACAATTTAACAGAAGGATAATGGTGTATATTTGCAACTAACTGACCATTTTCTTGAAGATTGATTGTTAATGCATGTTCCTGATGTTAATACAGCAACTGTAATAGGGATTTTACCACTCACTGTCTCTTAATTCTGAGACATAAATTAAAAGCTATTAGGAAAACTGATTTCCTACTTTGGCCACTCATGCAAACTATAAATATACATTTATAAGCAGCTACTGAAATGTAAGGAGCTCTGGATTAATGCACTCACCAAACACCATCACATGTGTTTTAGGAAAGACACCTCCTCGATGTCAGAGTCGACATGATTAACATTATAAACCAAATGGTATTCTCGTTAAAACAAGCCACCAATAAAAAAAATCCCTTTATTTACCACAAAAGGTTAATCACTAACTTTGAGGTAATTCAATGCTTCCAGTCAAATATGGACAATGACTTAGCGGCATTTCAGACGCCAGCGTGCTTAAGCTTGTTTCCCAGGCTGTTTTTAGATGTGTTATGGTTGTGGGCATCAGTCATAATGCCAAGGTCATGGCTTCTAGATGGCTTTTCCACTATTAGACCTCATTATAGCTCATTAGGCCCCAGCTGCTTGTCTCTTCACCCCTCCAGACATGCCTGCACACACATTATAACACACATACACAAGCACAAACACATTGGCCACTGTCAGCCCTACCATCAAAAACACCCCAACCATGCCAAATGGCAAATAGCAGAGGCTATGTGTTCCTAGAAACTGGTGTTTGGTAAACGGAGAAGGCTGAGAGTCTGGAAGCCGCAGTGGGTTAGTGCAGCAGGTGGGTCGATTTCAGGTCCCACTGGTGCATTCACTCTTACAACCCCAGTCCAAGGTAGTAGCTGCAGTCTGGAAAACAAGTTCATCAACAGCTTTGGACATGCTTATCTTGGGCCTGGAGAAAGAGGTGACCAGTGGGGACTGTTGTGGCCAGACACTTGCCACATCTGAGTATTACCAATGCCCACTGCACTTCGATCACTGCACAGGGCTGTCACACATTTCATTTTGATTTATTTTTACTACAAATGATTAGAAGGTATTATAAGCGAAGTTTTAGACTCTGGTTCAAATGGTTCATATTCACTTAGTGAATGTGAACATGCTTAGATCTATCGCCTGGGAATGAGAAACACAGCAGGAAAGTGATTTTAAGTGTAGGGAGTCGAAAGGTGAGCCCAGCCGGAGAGCAAATGTAATGGTCTTCACTATGGAATGACCAAATCACTTTTTATCACTGAAAATTTGACAATATCACTTAAAATTTGCTAGTTTGTACTGTTTTTCAAATGTGCATAAGTAAGTTTAGCGAGAGTACTTCAAGCACTTTAAAAATAATAGTTCAGGAATAATAAACATGGACAAATTGAAATCTTACCCTAACCTCTGATTACCTGTTGGTGTAAAAGCACATATAAAGGAGCTCTTACACACAGGCTATTGACAGGTAGTTTGTTTTGTATTTCCTACAGGATGGTAATCTATATTCAAGAACATGTGCAGAGAAACCCAAAGCTCAGAGTTCAGGTTCAGCTGCAGAAAACTCATCCTGCGGTCTTTTGTGATCAGCACTGGTTGGCAAGTGGCAGGGGGTTTGTTGTGCAAGAGGGAAAGCTGTAGGTGTCATTTTCTGTGTGTATACATTGTTGTATAGATTAATATCACCTACACATAACCCAAAGTATCGTTCATCTCGGTTCCATCTCCCCACCCGTCACTGTGGAGTATCAGATACTGGCCCGGACTATTTGAGCTTACAATGGTTCTGTCAGGGTGGCTAAGATTAATGAAGCCTGTTTCTGTGGCTGGGAGGCTCTGGTGGCTCTGTGCTATAGCAGCACATGTTAACCCCAAGTCACACAAGGCTCCTACACATTACAGGTCATAACTCCACCATTTAAATACATTTACATTTACATTTAGTCATTTAGCAGACGCTTTTATCCAAAGCGACTTACAAGTGAGGAAAACAATGGAAGCAAATTTCAACAACACAAGGTAACAAAAAGCATAAGTGCACAAAAAAACTAGTCAGTTAAAACCTAGCACAGAATACAAAGCTAAGGATAGAAAATATATATATATTTTTTTAAAGAAGGAATTGATAGAAAGGAAGTTAAGAATTCAGTGTTTGTCAGTCAGGTGTTGACAAAAGAGATATGTTTTCAAGCGTTTTTTAAAGATGTCTACAGAATCTGCTGATCTTGTAGCAGCAGGTAGATCATTCCACCAATGTGGAACAGATCCAGAGAAATAAAAGAAACAATACAATATAAAACACTACAATAAGAAAATATGGTTCATTCATTAAGGGCTTTTTGAAACTTTGTTTTAGATAAAAAATAGATCTATGCTTCAGCAAAGTTTCATCTGTCTGCAGTAAACGGGCAGCAGTAGTCTAAGAAATAGTGGAATTTTGTGTTGCTCTTAAAGATAATGCTTGTAATATTAGTTCTGAATACATAAACCTGCTCCTATTTAGTACATAGTAAATATCGTAAAAAACACACAAAGTCCATAATGCATTTTTGTCAAACTAATGACTTCAGGTGTCATGATGAGGTAATGCCAGCAGAATGTATTGATTTTACTTCTTCCCTGCACAAAAGAGTTCCTCTAAGTTACTGTTCAGACTGTAGCAGAACATGAGGAAGTGACCAGTTACATGATAGCACATTATTACACTACCATATATCATAGATGTTCATTCCCAGGAGGCGACCAGACAATGCAAGGCATTCGGTGAACTTTACCCCCTTCTGTTTGAACTTGGCCCCAGGTGGTAATGTAAGATGATGTTAGTCTCATTGGATACACAATAGTTCATATTTGCTGTCAGTGTCAACACCTCTGATGAAGGATGGCAACTTTAGAAAAGAATGGATCACATGCAAGTTTGGACAATAGCCTGGGCTTGTACACACTCTGGGGACAATGTAAGGAAGGAGGAAACCAGGATTATTAGTCTTGTAAAGGCTGCTGGTCTTTGAGCTCACTCAGGTGGCCTCCAGTATCTTTCATAATTCTCTGTTAGAGTTTGTCATGATATTGAATGAAAAGACAAAATATCTTATTCACTTGGAATGTAGTCACATGAAAGGTCTTGAATCCCGGTGGGTCAGAATCTTCTCTAAGGCACTTGTTGATATCTAAATTATACAATTGATGAAGTTGTACTTATTGGCTGACAAAGTATAGTATATCTGCATTGTTGGCATGTTTAGTGACAAGAAAAGATTGCCGTCTCCTTGTTCATACAAAATGTCAGTGATACTTCTTATCTTCAGTGCACTTATTTTAAACCATACTCTGTTGGCCTGGACGTAAAGGCTTTCAAGATCTATATAAGAAGTGAAATGGTATGTTCTGATGTGTAGCGGCACTGCCTTGTGTTAAGTGCAAGTGTTAGAGAATGTGTCTGCTCTATGTGTGTGTGTGTGAAGCAGAGCTTAGTAGGTGTGAGATGTCTATCTGGGGCCATACATCAGGCCCAGTGTGGCAGAGGGCCCGTGTAATTATCAAGTCTCAATGGGACGCTGTGTTATTTTTGCCCAGGGTGAGATGCTTATCAGGCCCTGTCAGCAGCCACCTGGATGGATGAGCCAGGTACCTTAACACCGGCTCACCTTCCCTCTGCTCCAAAGACAAACTGGTCAACTTCGCTCAGGCCACGCACTCACTGCTAACTTTGCTGCTAATGTCAGCCACATCAGCTCCAACCGGGCAGTGCAATTTTGAACAAGGCAGCAGGCAGCAAGTGTCTGCCTTTTGATTAAAATGCACAAGCTGCCGTTTTTTTGCAGTTAGATGAACCTCTGCCTATCTTTACTTCTGAGAGACTTGGCCTTTATAAAATGTTCATGTTACTGACATGTTACTACTTACTTTTCCAGCCTTTTGTTGCCCCTGTACCAACTTTTTTGGAATTCAGTTTGTTATTTGTAATCTATCAGAATCATCTACCTTTTTTTTAATAATGATTTTTTTAAGCGCTCTCAAGTGACTGTTTTTTTCTGACTTGGGGTTTTTCATAGGTTTTTCACTTTTTGTTTTGAAGCCTGAAGCAGCATGTGTTGTCTTTCTTCAGCATCAAACTGGAGTTTATGTGGGCGATATCTCACTGAGATGAGTTCTGCTGTTTATGAGCTGGACCATTTTTCATTGCAAGTTTTCTTCATTGGGTTTTTCTGTAAATAAAGTGGTAATTGGGGAAGTCTGCTGGACCGAATCTGCCTCTAAGCTCTTCTTTAACTGCATCAAGCATCAGGAAGAAAGTTGACACATACAGATGAACATAGTAACAAACACATACACATGCACAATAAATCCATCAGTTTGTTCTCTGGGTTTCCTATTATTTTTCATCCAGCAGTAGAGCTGTGAACATGAAAACATTTGAAACAACAATCCAATGGTTACTAGCAATATCAGTGTATTGTGTGTTCGGGTCCTTGTGTCACTGCAGGATATGTTGACTTAAAGAAAAGTCCTGCTACTGATTTATCTCTCAATAGTAGCACTAAAACCTTTTTATATATGAAATAATCTACAAGCAATGCCTATTTTGTCCTGAGCCATTTTCTACAGTGTTTTACTATGATGCACAGGATCAGAAGCAACTTAAGTTTTAACTTTTATCTGAGATTCGTATCACATTGAAAGTTACACCAAACAAGGAGGATTATTTCCACTTGTGTAATCCTATTACAACACCCACAAATACTCACCTGGCTCCTACTGATTGAAATGGATGTAACAGCATAACAGCATGGCTTAATTTTAGGCAGCGTTGTTGCTTCAGTTCAAAGGCACTTGTCTTCGAGTATCACTTTCCATAAGCTGCTGCTACTAACACAGTTTGTTTGTGACATTTGGTTTAGTGCTTTGAGATACTATCAGCACTTAGCTTAATCTTCTAGCACGCTGCACTGGCAGAAAGTAAGCTCCTTGACTGCAAATAAGACAATCATCATCACAAAAACCCCATTATAGATCTGCTACAGCAGCACTCACAACAATATAAATAGCTTTAAGTGGGAATAGCAAGACTTGTAGCTTATTTTAGATGAGCTTTATTTGAATGACAGGAAGCACATGTCGCTCCAGTTGAAAGTTAGTTAAGAGAAATATTGTTGCTTGATTTCTCAAAGTTCGTGAAATATAAAGAAAGTGTGTGAAACTATTTCCTTGACTGTATACCCAGAGTGGTCATTATTCCTGCCTCACAGTAAGAAGGTCCTGTGGTCAAGCCCCATACAGGGCAGTTTGCATGTTCTCCCTGTGTTTGTGTTGGTTTTCTCCCCCACACAAACACACATGGGGCCAGGACTGCCCTGCAAAAGAGTATTGTAATCACAGTGAGACTTTCCTGGATAAATAGAAATAGTCATATTCTTTATATGTGTTCCATAATCAGCAGCAATGTTCTTCCATTGCTGCTGATTGTGGATATTTTTAAGTGCATTATAACATTCAAATGTATCTGAATGCTATAATGTGACTATTTGCACTCAGCATTGTAACATTTCTCTCTTTTAAGCAGCCCTTTAGTTATAGATAACCTTTGCACAGAGGACTCCAGCAGCTTAAAACCCTGTGACCATGCCCTTGACCTTTGCCCCCTGACTTCCATTCTCCTCAGCCAGTTCGAGAGGAGACCGCTACAAGTAAGCGTAGGGTTAGTGCACCATGTTCATTAACAAATATCTGTCTGTTTGCTGCAGTAATGAAGGCAGCAGCCGCTCACACAGGCTGCTGATGTCAGTCAAAAAATCCAAAAGTTCAAGAACAGGCCATGACCAGGCTACCTGCTTCCATCACCACTAAAATACAGGCTTATTTAGTCCTGAGGTCATGAGAGACCACGTGGGGCTTCTACGCCCCCTTCTGGACAGGATGGTAGTACCAGCCTCACAGAAACTGATATGTTTCAAATCATTTGGTGTTTTCAAGTTTAACCTTCCTGGGTCCATTGACTTTTTTTTGAGTTTTTGTATTTTTTTCGCATAACTTTGTCAGTGTTGATTAAATGCCATAACATTTGGGCAGGTTGTGTATTTTAGGGTTAATCAAAGATGTTTATGATTTTTTTTCTTTTAAGTCTTAGAAATGCTTTTATTTTTTTTAAGTCCGTCCTGAGTACCTTGGGCATTTTTTGTGCCACTGACTCCAATTCAAAACCAATGATTTTTTATTTTAATTATTTATTTCATTTCCTAGGACTGAAATCCCATCTTGTTTCCATAACAACCATTCTAACAATTTGTTTTGTGTCCTAAATACCCAGGCGGAGCAATTTCATTACAAGGAACTCTGAGAAAAAAAAAACTATATAATCTGAATTTTTGTGTTTTGATAGTTCTGGATTTGGATAAGTGGACTATTCATGTCAAAATTCATAAATATATGTTTTTTTGTTTTTTGGGACTGAAGTTAATAATGACATTAAAAAAAAAAGGGAAAAATATTTTGACACATAATATTTCTATGGCAATCTTTAAAAAGGTATTTTTTTTTGTGTCCCTCAAAAAAGTAAGGGACCCCTAAGGGTTAAAGTGCAAAGTTTTAAAGCTTTGTGTTTTTATATATGTGCTACAAAAACCTATAACACATATTAGATCAAAACTACTGTTCAGAATCCTGGAATCATTGGAATGGACATAATACAACAATATATGATATACATTAACATGCAAGATGCACACCTTTATTTAAAATAAATCTCTAAAGCTTAAATACTTACACTTCCAACTGTCAGGGAACTATGAGGGCATGATGAATTGAATTGTTCATTAACCATTATCAAACCATTCAACTACACATGATATTGTTTTAAATACATACTGCACAGTCCTATCACATATGACACAGTCTACATGTTTAGTGCACAAATGATCTCACTGGGGGATCAGATGAGCTTATGACATGAAGCAAGGGTCTTTCTTGTGAGCTGTGACAGACGGACGAGTAGACAAATGGACAGGCTGATGGAGGAGCTGATGGGGCATGGCGGCCAATGAAGCATCCAGTCAAGCAGCTCTGCTTTACAAGTCCACCGATGCGTGCTGTTGCTGATCTAGACCCCTGCTGGCTCTCTCTAATGCTGTATGAGCTTTGAATGTAGATGCCTTTAAATATGTGTGTGCAGATGAATCACAGTTTGAATATCTCTTTTAAAAAACTCTGTTTTTAGTATTTCATCCTTATCCAATGTCTGTGGGGCTGTTTGTGTGTGCAGATGTTTTGGTGTGCTATCTGATCATGGCTCCAGTAACCCTGGGGAGCTTGGATTCCCATACAGCAAAATAGGTGTAAACAGCTTAGGGCAACAAGTGTCTTGATCAGACAAACAGATAGCAGCTGTGAACAAGGCCTCGGACTCATGGCTTCCTATCAGTTAAACCAGACATGTGCTGCTTGCAGGCAGCGTAACAGAACATGATGCCCGGATTTGTAACATCACAGTCTGATCCCCATATTGTGTATTTAGTGTCTAAAATTCTTTAATTTTACATGAACAAAGAAAGGACTAATTCTGTGAACAAATTGCCAGAGAGATTAATATTATTATTAATCTTTAAATGTATACAATACTTTATAAGCTCTTTTGTTTTAACTCTCAGACAGGGGGTACATGTTCAGTTCCTCATGCTGCAGTGCTACAGGTCAGAGATGAATGGTTAATGTCACATACGGATACATACACTGTATCAATCCTGGGCTGTGAGTCACAAGCCACGGCCCGGCCAAACGAAACAAAATATTTCATGTACAATGTGAAACACGCTTGCAGCCATAAACATGCTTCAAAAGGCGCTGAGCCACGGTCTGAAAAATGATTTTAACCATAACTTTAAGCGTTCTCCTTCTCTCCTGCCTAGTGGATGTTTATTTATGTAGATTGAATGGAGTGGCGTATAATTATTCCTGTACTGCCAATGTCTTATTTATTCATTTCCTTTCCTCTGCAGGGCCAATATACTGTTATTAAATATATTGTCGAGGGAAAACAAGAAGCACACATTCATCTTAAACCCACACTGGCCACTTGTGAGTATCTGATTACAGCATTAATTATTAAAAGTTTCTCTACCCGAGGGGGGCTTTAATAGTGTTGAGTGTAGAGTGAATATTCCATTTATTAATTACACCTCACAACAAATTTTTGTTCATTTAGATTAAAGTGCACACCACCTTCTGTGTTTAGGTATATACAGTGTATATCTACTGTTCTTGGTCGTTTTAGCAATTCTACGTATTTTTCCCTTTACCCGTAGTTTTTAAATAACACCAGTTCCACTGAGCTGTTTATTGGCTCAAGGTTTCTGCAGCGGTAATGGTGCATGGAGAATGATGTGGGCTGAAGCGGCAGGCTTCGAGCACAGCCAGGCCAATCTGAAGTTACATTCAACCCGGCAGGAAAGTCCCAGAGATTGTCACAGAAACTGTGTCTATATTCTTTACTGTACGTCTAAGAAATAATTTTTATAGTTAGTCAAATGTAATTTATCATCTTAGCTTTATTATTTGTTTTATGGTTGAATTTGTGGAACAGTCATGACCTTTCATGGAGGCACTCAGGGAGAAGTTATTCCATGTCCCAATTTTACTTTCAATATTAACATTCCTATTTGAAATATTTTTACCTCTTAAACATGTTGTCATTTCTGTTAATCATTTTTACTAATAGGACATTTTTTGTTCCTCATTGGAAACATCATAAGTAAAAAAGTCATTGTTTCAAGTTTAGATTTCTGATGTCCTTGTTTGCTGGTGTAAGAAGAAAAAAGCTTGTTATGTTGTTGGAAACACAGGTATGTCGGAGTTGAAAGGATGGGGTGTTATGTGAACGGCACACAAGCCAGTACGGTGCTGAAATGTTGCAGTGTTTAGTCGAGAGGGTGATGACAGTACGTTTGCAAGGTCAGCACATCAGCACAAGACACAGAGACACTGTTTGAGAAATATGGTCAGAAACGCATAATGAAATGTGATTGTATAAACCTTTTGAGGTGAACATTATGATTTGACAGTTTATTCTTTAAAAAGCAGACGTGCAGAAAAAAAGACAATCCATATCATGGAAGTTCCTTGCTCCTTGTCTCTGGTTTAAATTAGCAGTATTTTAACAGGCACTTTTTCTTGTTTTTGCTTTCTGCACACACTTTTGGTGCATGTTAATGTGAGTTGACAGAGGCTGTGTGCTTTCGTTCCAAAGCAGAACAAACGTGTATGGATGGTCCAGTCGCAGAATGACGGCCACTGGAGGCATGAGGGGTGGCGAGGTCATTCTTCCTACTTGACTAGTCACATGCACGCAGACACACACACACACACACACACACACACACACACACACACACACACACAGGTGCTCATTGTTCATCCAGCCTGCTATCAACCTTCACGCCTGGGGCTATGAATCAATTGCAGCAAGAGGGATACTCTTTAGAGTAAACAGGGGTGAGCAGGTCTCCTTTTTCTGCTCAGATTTATTGGACTGCGGCTCGACCCCAAGTGTCCCATGCATGAGTGGGTGGGTGACGGGCAGGGGCTGGGTGCTGGCATGGGGGAGTTGACCAACACCACTGGTTCAGGAGAATGTTAATTGACTAGTTAGAGTTGGGGACAGGTCACGTAGAGGTTACTCGGATAGATAGGTCACTATTTAGAAACCTTTGTGAGACTTGGAATAACAACTGCAAAGAAAACTGCCCGATATGTTTCAATGTAATGTGATGGGTCATGTCGGCATTTTGTTCAGTTAGTGGTCTGAGCTGAAAATCCTGGCCATTGCAATTTAATTATTAGTCTTTATTCCACTTCACATTCCTGATGGGATTTCTCAGCTGGAACATAATTGAATTCCAGTTACCTGCATCAAAGAGCTGCTGATGGCATGACCTGGGTTTTAGTGACAGCCAAATAGATTCCTTGATATGAGCAGATAATCTTAGTGAGGGGGGAGGACGCTGTGATTAACTCAGAGACAATGAGAGAGCGCACAATCAAACCTGGTCACGCACATTTCTATCCGATAATAAGCTGGGGAGGTAAAGGTCTGTATTGGTTCTTTGTTGTTGGACTACCATGGCCTATGGAATTTTCTGATTGAAAGATAGAATTCATTAAAAACAGAAAATGTCTGTTGTGTGGTTATTTCTCCCCACGGGTTACAATTCTATGAGGGTGAGTTTTACAACAACAATATTGCAGAGTTTGTTTAGCGCTGCCAATGTTGTTTCACAATCAATAAATGTTTTGGGTTTTTCCGTTGTTTTTTTTTGTTTTTTTCAAGCCTGAGGGGAGTCTATAGTAAACTTTACACAGGGACTCATGTTTAAAATCAATAGCTTTAGGTCATAATTTCTTGCAACTTTTTGCCTTAAATGTATCATTTATTACACACATGGACACCGTCACATTTAATTACTGTGTTTCTCTGTTGAAAGGAAGGCTTCAAGGTAAGTTTCTTGTAACTTTAAAGTAAATTTTTTAGTAAATAGAAAAATAGAAACATTGGGCCCTAGCCTTCTCAATTTATTGAAGCATGTGTGTCCAAACATTTTACAATCTTAAAAATGTACAGACTAAATGTAAATCTCCACAGGCCTAAAGCTAGATAAGACCTTGTTCGCCTCTCTCTTACCCAAAAGCCCACACACAGTAACTAACTAGCCAGATACAATCACGCCCACCCAGATGTCTGAAAATACTTAAAGCCCAGATGCAAACATACTGTACATCCCCAGACCCCAAGGCCTAAACTGTAGAGCATAATAATATTTACTGTTTGCCTAGCAACTAGACCTTGTTAACCTAGACCCAGTAAATTTTGCGGTAATGTTGTTTTTTGGTTCCATGGGGTCAGTTTAGTGTCGGCCTAAAGATACACTGCCGACTAAAGATTCTACAGACCTTACTGTCTTGCGCTGCCGAATGAGGCGTATCTGCTCGATGGCTTCCGGCAAACCGCAGGGCCTACATACAGACTGTCTGACCTGCAGGTACATAAGGAGTAGCAAGTTGATGAGAATACAAATGTAAATACTGTTTGGAGAGTTTACAGTTTTCTTGTTGCATTGTTAAAAGTAGACTAGTATATCAAACTTAACAGCTAAACACACTTCCTTTGAAATTTTGTTTTAAGCAGTAAATAGTACAATAGGCCAGTTTAGGGTCCTTATACCTACTTTAGATATGCCACCATATCACAGAAAAGTGCCACATGGCGTCTTAATTTCATACTCGCTGAACTCAGGTTTGGCCTATAATCTGAGAACTTTCTATTTAGGGGCTGACTCAGTGCATCACAGCGTGGTACGGGAACAGCACCCGTCATGACTGCAAAGCCCTGCAAAGAGATGTGCGCTTATCCGAGCATATCTCAGGGTCCGCTCTTCCATCTCTGCAGGACGTCTACTTCAAACGCTGCAGAGGTAGAGCTACTAAAATCATCAAGGACACTAATCACCCTGCAAACCGTCACTTCACCCTGCTGCCATCTGGTAAGTGCTTCCGAAGTCTGATGGCCAAATTTGAAAGACTTAGGAGGAGCTTCTTCCCCCAGGCCATCTGAAGTCAGTCACTAACAACAACAACAACAAAGACTTCACTTCAGGACAAACATCCACACACTGACATTATACTGACATTGCACTGCACTTTCTGCTCTCGTTGTCTTTGTACATTTCTGTTAACCACTTATTTATAATCACAACATAGTATAGCAGATGCTTTATTAATGGGCTAAGACTAAAGGCTCAGCAGTGAAAAAAGATGAAGTATAATGCAGCTGTTCCAGAGTTCAGATTTTTTTTGAACATCTTAAGCACCAAAGAGCTCGTGCTTTTAGTGATTTGCTGAAGGATTCATGGTCACCACAATTTGTTTAAATTAATACAAGTTGACTTCATGTAAACAGGGCTTTGATGGACATATGATCCATATAACTTACTCACTGATGTTACTTTATGGCGGCTGCACTGTTTTAATTAAACAATTAATAAACTGCTTTAGCTGACTATATTTTGTTCTTTTAACTGAATAATGTTTTGGAAGAAACACCTCCTCTTTTCGCCACAAGACTGGTCCAATTCAAATAGTGTACAGCTCCCAGTTTTTATTCAGAACTTCAGTCCAAAAATATCTGTACTGGCGTTTAAACTGTCAAAGCTTATTGTGTAATGTATAGTAGACATGTTGTTTGTATTCAGTTTAGGACACCTGAAGTGAAACAATATAAACTCTCAGTGTGTGGTTATTGGTGATAGCCACAGGAGTTATAAATCCAAGGAAAAATTGCAGCCACGCAAGACGCTCTGGGCAGGCTTTCAGAATCCACAGGATTTCAAACTTTATCTGCATGTATGAGCTTAGGGGGGACAGAATTCTTCTCTGGCTCTCCACTGCCAGTGGTGCTTTGTCAGTTTCTGCTCCCTGCAGATAAGTGCTGGCTGCCCTCTTCTACACCACCAGCTCTGCCTCTGGTGGTGCTTCATTGCCTCCTGCAATGGACTGTGGTTTTACCCAGCAGCCCTTAGGAACCTGTACTAATGTGACGTTGTATGACATAGAAAAAACCAGCACAAAATCCCGCCCTGGAGGAGTCTGAGTGTGACATAATTTCTTCTCTTGACCATCATTCCTTTATGCTGCAGGCCTGTTGTCTCCTGACCCGCACACACTGATACACACCTGGGTTGTACTGGAGCAACTGGACAGCAGATACTGTGTGTCAGGACACCCTCTCAACCGTTGCCTCTGTCTTATTTACGATGCTGTCAGTGTTCAGCTCCATGGCTGATCATTTTTCCATGCAGGATGAGCCTGTCTGTGCATAAAGGCGGCAGACCAGGCAAGGCTAGGCTTACTACGCAACCCAGTGCCAAGCATGCTAAGTCTGTAACTGTATTATGTTGTTTATTTCTCAGTAAAGCCCAATGATGACATTTTTTTTTATTTCTGCTGTGCATTTTAAATTTTGAATAGAGACACTTCCCATGCACAAACAGAAAAACTCCTGAATTGCTCTGTGGCACTCCATCCTTTTGTTGCATGCTATAGACTAGAGAACGTCACATTCATGCCTCTAAACTATTTTACCTTTATCTTCTTGTTACTGTTTGTTAGTAAGTGGTGGAGGTCACCGGGACCTGGTGTCATTACTCAGTGACTGACGGACTGACAAACCTTCTTGTCCTAGCACAGTCGACTGCAGGTAAACCCAGATAGCTGGACCGTGATGGATGGCAGCTGACACAGGACTGACAGCAGCTGGAGGGCAGAGACCGAGCTGACTCTACACATTATAAAGGTCATTGCAGAAGTTTGAATTAGTTTAAGCAGACATCTTTGTGAGCTGCTGAAGTTCTCTCGAAGTGGTGAGGACTCTTGTGTGTGTCAGTTTGAAGTCATCAGCAGATAAAATCAGAACGGAAAGCCAAAACAAACACTCTGCAACTCTGCAACTTGTGATTTTAATTTATTTTATATTTATTGGATAGATATAGTGTAGAAGGACAGGAAACAGGGTAAGAGAGAAGGGAATTACTGAATGTATGACCCGAGCTGGAATCAAACCTACGTTGCCCAGGTATGTGGTATGCTCTTCCCCATGTGAGCCACCAAGGCTAGCTTTATGAGGCCTCTGGACAAAGGTTTTTCTGGTTAGTTTCCTTTTCTGTATGTTAAACTTAGATGTTGGTGAGATTGGGTGATAAAAGTTAGACTAGAAATACTTATTGTCTTCATGATCACAGGGCAGTTCTTCTACTTAACTGCCCACTGCTGATCAGGTTTCTTGTCTCATAACTACTGGTCAGTGTCATTTTCTAAATGAATGCTAGATAAGATCAGTGTATGTCCACTGTGGCTCAGTCTTTGCACCATCCATCATTCGGAAGGACAAAGACTCTTGTCAGGATACACTGTGCACTGATCTACTCACATCATTTCCCTCTTCACTGACACGCACACACACACACACACACACACACACACACACACACACACACACACACACACACACACACACGCACACACACACACACACACACACACACACACACACACACACACACACACACACACATACACACACGCACACACACACACACACACACACACACACACACACACACACACACACACACACACACACCATGGTCACATCTCACCATCTAATCAGACCTCAAGGTGTGTTTCACTTTAAAACAACAATACCTAAGGATCATAGTTGTTCATTGTAAAATAATAATATTTATATAATGTAAAATATCTAAACAATTAATGCTATCATCAGTTTTAAAGATGCAAGGTTTGGAGGAAGCTTAAAAGTGAATAGTGACCATAAATATTTTTCATTATCTAATTGTTTTTAGTATTAATCAAATAGATACAGTGAATTACAATAACCACAAGTAATCATTGCTTTATTCACCTACAGTGGGGGGAAGTCAACTAGCTAGACTGCTAGAGTCGACACCTAGGTTTTATTTACATTGATTTTTGTGACTGCTTTACTATGGGAGATCTTCAGAAAGGAAGGAAGCTGCACTATTCACTGATTTAATTTATTTGTCCAATATCAGTTTATTTCTTAAAAAAAAATAGCAAAATCAAAACTCAACAATAGTTGAGCATTTGCAATAGTTGCTTCTGTTGTGCCCAGAACATTGCTAAAGTAGTATGGCTAAGTAGTATGCAGGCCGACCAGGGACCTTTTCTTGTCTGTGTCATGTTAGCTGACTGCTTGCTTATTTTTCTTGCTTCGGCACAAAGATAGTACGAGGTCCTGAGTGGGTCCCATAGAGCCCCTATAAATCATAGCATAGACTGGGCTTTCCCCAGCAGAGGCTGGACCCCTGTGTGTATTTATACATCTCTGCATTCATGCGTTGTGCTATAGTACATGTAGAGTGTAATGTTGATATATTGGTACTTGTCGGTTTACACGTAAGATATATGTAACTGTGTGTGTAATCTTCCCCAGCTAAAGGATACAATATCCAAAATCCATTCATCAAAGTCATGAATTGGGCCATGGTTGCACTGTATTTATATATGCATACTTGTGTGCTTGGTCTGTGTATGTTATTCCCCTCCAGAGTGGTATATTGAGTCAGGTGGAGGCTAATGTGGTATATAACATAAAACCAACGCTGCTGAGCTTTAGGACCTGAGTGTGCAGTGTTTGCTGTTCTCTGTGTACAGTACATGGGCATGTGTTAAATGATATGCATATAAAATGTGCCGTAATTGGATCAGATGGCGTCTGTTACCCGCTTGTGTTGGCGCATGTTTGTGCAAATGACAGACAGGCAGCCGTGTTTGTGTTTACACACCTGTCTAATGGTGGTTGATTTGTGCATGTTAGTGGATGTTGGTGTGTATGCCTGTGTGCACATACCCCATGATATGTGTACTGAGTGTAATGGTACTACACCACATGCTCAAGCCATCAGCAGCAGATGGGTGGAAAACATGCCAGAAAAGCAGCAATTACTACAGATAGATCATAGCCGGCTGTTCCCTCAATATACGGGTTTCAGCTCTGTACTGTTGTAAAGAAAGACACAGCTTAACATGCTAATATGCTTATTAGGATAAAAAAATATATGATTGTGCCAATGTGCAGCTTGTGCATTAACCACTTTTTAAAACAATACTGGTTAACATACAATATGTGATTCTAATAAAAATAAGATGAATGCTTATACAGGGACACTCCTATTAGTCCACACTTTTTCTCCCCTAATTCCATGATTTAGAATTTATATACACATTGTAAACCATTAGTCTGTCTGTATTTTCCTGACGTATCTAAAGCCACAAGGTTTCTTTGGCATGACACAAGTGAAGGTACAATGACTCTAAACAACAAGCATATAAAGCTTGTTCCTCATATTGAGTATGCCTAGCTAGAAATCCTACATATTGCGTTTTTAAAAATATTACACATCCACACGGCCATCAACATTGATTATTAGTCATAGTTTGGAGGGAACTGCACTATTTTGTCAAACCAAATACTTTTGAATCATCTAAGATACAAATATAATTGATCATAAATATATAAGTGGAAAATACAGCAATATGTAATTAATATATTATCTATCATTTAAAATTGATAATATTTCATAATAATGAATCATGTACTGTATATCATGTATATATATATATATATATTTGTGTATATAATTGCTAATTTGAAATTTGAAGACAAGAGATGCTTCTGCTCAGTGATAGATTTTACATATCAGAATATATTGTGCTCTATGAAAGAATAAATGTTCTCAATAAATTCCTTGATAAGTCCCTTTATATATTGCCTTTTGGGGATTTGAGACTCATAAACATGCAACCATCAAAGCCTCCTGGAACAGAGCTATTGACAGCTTTAATATAAGCACTTTGAGAGCAGAGTCTCAGTGTTTATCTGTGGAGACAGGTAGAATCACTACACATACAGCAATGCCCCCTGTGTAACGATAACACCTGCTCACCGTGATAAAAAACACAGAGGGCAGCACAGAAAACAAATAGGAGATACACATCCACAGACTCAATCACATTCCAATAAAGGGAAGAATGAAAGATAGTGTCTCATGGGACCATCTGAAAACTGTGGAACACACAAAAGCGATGTTGTGTATTGCATTGAGGCCGTCTTAATGAAGCATTTCAGAGGACACAGTTGCTTCTCTTCCTCTGGTGTCAGCCCGGGAACAAGACTCTCTGGGACAGTAGTCCTAGCTGACACAGATACAGGGACAGCCAAACCAGTCTCTTTCAATTCTGAGTTAGAAAATTTACGATTCTTATCTTTAGGCCATCTTTATAATTCAGCTCTACACAAAAGATGCATGATATGGATCCAGACTCCTTTATTCTGATAGATTTTATGAAATAATTTGTATGTATATTTTGTGATGACAGTATCACCTTTGAAATTTGTCCTGTTTATCTCAGTAAAAATTACACTGACATTTAGCAGAACACAATGCAGTGCGGACTCTTGTTGTTGTGTATTTAAGTAATATATTGATGTTGTCATATTAGTCAGCCCCAGATTATATATTTGGGCATGGTCTGCAACCGTAAAATTACCTTCAACACATAATGATAATTCTCATTGTAATACACTGCTTCTATTAGATGCATACTATATTAAGCCTAGGATCTTGCCCACTCTCAGAGCGCTGTGAGAACATTAAACGAAACTACGTGACCTGGCAATGGCTTTAATTATGATTCTCACACATTCTCTTTGTTTGCAAGGGGTTATTGGCCCTGTGATGTGGGTGACAGCAGAGGCAGCGTTATATGAGATAAAGCCCACATTTACAGTCAGTTGAGCTACAGCTTAGAGAGAGATACTTAAACCTCTCCTCAACTTGTTTCCATCATCTATATGTAGATATAGTCATATATATCGAGAACATTGTGTATAACATTACGTTCATTTATATGAAATTCATGGATGTGTAAAATTAATGTATTTTTTAAAAAATAAGATTAACATGAAGTAATAATAATAATAATAATAATAATAATAATGGATTGGATTTATATTGCACTTTTCTCCCTAGGGACCAAGGGACTCAAAGCGCTTACAAGCCATCCATTATTCATTCATACACAGTCACACTGGTGATGGTAAGCTACAACTGTAGCCACAGATGCCCTGGGAAAAGACTGACAGAAACGTAGCAGCCATTTTGCTCCTACGGCCTCTCTGACCATCACCACATACATTCACTGAACATTCTTACACATTCATACGAGGCAAGGTGGGTTAAGTGTCTTGCCCAAGGACACAACGACAGTATGAATTGTGGGGAGAGCGGGAATCGAACCCACTACCTTCCAGTTGAAAGACGACCGCTCTACCACTGAGCCACTGCTGCCCAAATATATATATAAGTATACCCAAAAGCAGTTGCAACATTAAAAAGTAGTCATATTATGTCAATATATCTGTTGAGGTTCTCAGTATACCATGTCATCATAAATAAAAGGATGTAAAAGAAGGCATCTGGACAACTATTATAAAAGATAATCAAAAGTCAAGACCCATCTGTTTGTATTGCCTACATACTGTACTTTTCTTTCTGCCATTAACCTGCTTTGAGTGAACATTAAACTAAATTTGGCCCCAACATGGTTCTGTTCCTCCCTTTTCTGGACTATCAGTCGCTAATGAGCCTCATCATTTCACAGCTGGTCATCACCTCAGTTACATTTAACATATTGCTGACCTAAGATGTGCCAGCAGGTGACTGCTAATGGGCCTCATCACTTTCACTGGTTTCTACATGAGCCAATGTCATAAGAGACAATGGGCAGCTATGTGCTTAGCTCCAACAGCTCTTCTTGCTAATAGATATCATTTTGGAGGGAGGAAATGGACTTGTAATGAACATCTGCCCCTGTTGGCGGAAAAGAATATGGGGGAGGAGTGGTCCTCGTGTACCCAGGGAGGAGTCTGGCTAATGGCTCCAGCTGGTGGTGACAGACTTTGGGCTGGGGAGTATTGTGCATGTTGGCTGGGACTCAAGATGGCTGACACGAGCTCATACCAATGATCACACTAAGGACTATGCCTTTTTTTCAGCTCAGATCGGTCCAAATACCAACTTCCTAGTGGTCAAATACAGAATGCAGATTATCAGAATAATTGTCCAAAAGGAAAGAGCACTATATCAACATAACTCATTATGTTTATATATTATATATATATATATATATATATAAAGTGTAAATTGTGATGAATACTTTCACACAAATTATTAATAATAAATAATTATTTTGTTGTTCACTTCTTCAGAGGTTAGTGTATATATTCTCCACTTCTCTGGTCTGGGGGCCAGTTTAAGTTTATGCCTTTTTTTTACTCTTTTTCATTCATTTATAGTGTAATTTCTCTATATGTTCTTTGTATTTGTTTTGTTTATTTAATGAAATAAAATCCAATGCACTGCAAAATAATTTACTTTCACTGTTCTAAGGTCGGCTGGAATAAAATATACGTCTTAAAGAAGTCAACTCTGTGAACCGTAGCAATTTGGTGTCCATGTCGAAGTCAAGTAGTAAGTTCAAGTATGTCTGTGCCATGAACTGTGGTAACATAGCTTAAGATAAAAAATTGCAACGTCAACATGTGGTTAATATTCTGCAGCTTAAAATTTTACAAAAGATGCTCATGTGAATTATGGAAGAAGCTAATTTGCTGGAGGATTGTTTCTCTGTAATGACTATAATGGTTTTAATTAGGACCCTTTGTTTAGACTTCAGGACACACTCGATGCTTGCAAATCACTGCACCAGAAGTTTAACAAGTTTTTCACAAAAACAAGATGAAACGCTGACAGTTGTCATTTTAATCTTTTTAAATTAGCATAAGTGGTGTGAGCTGCTTGGACTGGGGAGGACCCTGAGACATAAACACCGCAGCATATGTCTTTCTTTTGGAGGTGAAAACCCATGGAGCCCAAGCTTTAAAGCTGTCAATCCACACTATGACAGCACTGATGTTTGGAGCTGCAGTATCCATGCAGGGAGGAATTAGCATAATAGAGAATTACAGGAGGCAAATAACACTGTGGGAGGAATAAAGACATTGAGTCATCTGTGTCACTGTCAGATAAACAATGACAGTTGGAGTCAGGCGCAGCTACACCACAGTCAGTAGGTGCTACAATGGGGCATGCTCACTGGGGCACTGTTGTTTGATTCTAAAACTGCTTTGTTAAAATCTTCAACAAGTCCTGTTTTTACCACACCACACTACATACTAAGTATTTGCTTAATTTATTCACATTGTTATTAACCTTTTGTAAAACCTTTTGAATTAGAACCTCACCGGGAGTCAGGAAACAAAAGTTGTATCATTCATTGAGCAGATTGCAGATCAAAAGGGTTAATTTGAAATAAAATATTGAAAAAAATGTATGTCTCCAAACATATTTTTTAGCAGATTTATTCGCTCTGGTCTAAACAAAGGCGTTTTACATGATAACTAAATTAAACAGGATAATCAAATTTAAAAACTGCATTTGGGAAGGAAAGTCTGAAGGGAAATTATGTTGAGATATGTGTTTAGTAAATCATTTGAGTATGCTTTTGTAATCAAACTCAAGGGTATAGTTTATCTTCTCATGCATAGAGGTAACTATGTTGTTTCCATTAATACACTCCTCGAATCAGCTCTTCATTTTAAGCCAGAAAGGGAAAATGTTGTCTTCTCCAAGTTATAACTGTCATAAGCATCCACTATGTGTTCAAATTAATTCTTTGCCTTGAAAAGTAGACGCCATGACAAGTTGTGATAGAGTAGCTCAAGAAGTCCACCCTGCTGTGATTCTCTTATCAGTGCTACCTCAGACATCTGTTGCCATAAAGTATAAGTGGTCCAGCAGGGGGCCGTGGACTTGGGGAATTGGCTCTCATGCCGCTTTCTTTTCTAAAAATACTTTGAAGAGGGAGACTCTGCACCTATCACAGGAATATCAATTCACTACAACTCTTCCTGCTAACATTGAAGGGACAGTGTTTCTCAGCGATTGGACTATTTAAAATATAGATTATTTTAATTAAGGAAAAGTGAATAAATTGTGCATCAAAGCTTCAGCCATGTCATCTACCAACTGCAGTTTAGTCTTTGTCCACAGGATGGTGGTGCTGAGCTGTAGCCGAGTCTGTCTGACCAGAGACCTAGTGGACTATAGTCAGCCAGCTGCTTGGCCAATTGAATCCCAGGGACCACATCAGCACTCAGGAAGCAGCTACCTAAACTGGCTGCTGATAGCCATCTCTCGCTCTGCCCTAGATCTCTCCTCAAAAGAAACATACACACAGTCACATTAAGAAATGGCTTTTCCTGTGCCAATGCTTAATATTTTCTTTAAACCCTATTCTCCATTAAAGTATATTGTTTCCACGGTCTCTGAGTTCTATGGTTTTAGATGTGGTCATCTCACAAGCAAAAGAAGCATACAAAGTGGCACACTATGAGTTGACTCCTGCCCCATGACCAGAGCAGTTAAATGTGATGATACAAGAGGGGGCTGAGGCACTGGGTTCAGTGGCCAACAAAGCTAGTCTCTGTCTTATTGCTGCAGCACATGCACACCAATGATTCTTGTTATCCATAGTGCTCTGTTTGTTGTATTTGTGAGAGCGGAGACAGCGGGAGGGAATGGATGTTTGTACTTTGCATTTAAATTATACACAGATTATGCATCTCTGTGCAAAGTATACCAGTGATATTTGTAATGTGGAACAACAATGTGCCCTCGTTTTATTTGATCTGTTTCCCAGTTTGTGAGAGTCTCCTCTTATTTGAAAAAAACTGTTCAACTGAGGGCTGCCACCAAACAGCGGCTCAGCCACGTGCACAAAGACACCCCAACATAATCCCGCTGTCAATGCCACCACGCTTTGATGCCTCCTCTCCACTCAACATGAGACGAGCTGGGAATCTACTTAAACAAATGTTAGTTCTTTGAAACTCTAAGCCAATTCCCTCCCCCATCTCCAGAAATGTAATTCAAGGAAGGACCTAGCTGCAGGACATTGCAGTGGTGCCGAGCTCAGAGACCCATCTGCCTTGTGGTTCTGTATAGAGTAGCCTTTATGTATGAGGAAGACTTGATAAATGACACAGAGGTGCAATGTAATTTAGCATAAGCACATAACATCTTTTGTGCAAACACCATGTTTATGAGGCCGTGTGAGTGATGATTGTGTCCAACCAGAAGTGGCAGAAGAATAACATTATTCATCTTGGGCAACATGGTGGAAGGCTGTCTTCACTGTCGTCATTCAAGTGTGACTTTTACATTCTCATCTGTAATATAACCCAGTATGTCTGATGACATATTTCCACAGTCACATTAAGTAAATTACATCATCTGCATTTTATCACCTTAAAAACATTTCCAAAATCAAAGGGATAATGTCTGAACCAGACTTAGGGAGATATATTCTTGCTTTTATCTCCAGCAGGTTAGATTACTGTAACGGCCTGCTCACTGGTCTCTCAAAACGAGGGTTAAGACAGCTGCAGCTTATTCAGAACGCTGCTGCTCGGGTTCTAACTAACACCAGGAAGTACAACCACATCAGTCCAGATTTAAAATCTCTGCACTGGCTTCCTGTTGCTCAGAGAATAGACTTTAAAACAGCACTGCTGGTTTACAAGTCTTTTAATGGTTTAGTCTCAGAAGTAATTAATTTGTCTCAGAAGTATATTTTTCCAATACTTGTTTAATTAAAATTTTTAAAGGGCTGAATGAGGGAATTTTGACCATTCATGGTTTTGGGAATTGTGTCATGCAAGAACATTTTTTTCAGTTTTTGTGGAAGGATTACTTTATATCTCAGTATTTTACTATATTTGTTATTTTTTTATATTGAAAAAAATAACATTTTATGGTGAGCTTATTGGGTGCTGTTCCTGAAAATATGTAAAAAGCCCTTGACTGTATAGCAGCACTGCGAGTAGACACAGATGAGTGAAAATTCACCCAAAGTGAATGTGGGGTGGGGTGGTGGGGGGAAAGAACGACAGGAGCCTTTTTGTGCATGTCAGGCCTAATTCTAATTACGGCTTCGTTAATTAGTGTATCTCAACAGCCGACTCACTTGGAAGCATGCCACTTAGCTCAGCTTTTTTCTCCACACCATATCCCGTTCCCAGATCACGTATGAGCTTTTCCATTCTTGCCTTGGCTCCCATCTCTCCATTCCTCCAACCATACCCTTCCCGTCCTCATGTCTTGACAGCTCAGAAGGCAACGCACCATATCAAAGCAGACTACGCCATCATAACCTTTAACCAAGCATCTTCTGCTTCAAATTGCTTCCCGAGGAGATAAGCAGGATATAAGGAGGCTGAAAGAGTGGAGGAGGATGAAACAGGGCCATGCCGAAGAGTTCTCGTTACAAGATGGGATGGAATACGCACAGAGTAATTGATGGAGCAGGTGCCTATTAAGGTTTAGCTGCAAACATTCTTCCCCTGTCTATCCTGAGAAATTAAGTCTCATCTCAGTGATGAGATCAGCGAAAATACACAGCAAATATGCCAGAAATGGAAGTCCCAGTTTGTACTTAGTGGAGCAGAGCCCACACTTGAACACAATCAGAACAACCACAACTTCCAACTTTTCAAACTACCCTCAAACTCCTGAATTCAAATTCTTGTCGTGGCTGCTATTCGGGCACAGCAGCACTGCAAGATGCTGCATAAATTAAGTCACTGGAGGGAACGCCTGCCTCCGTCGGAACACATTCACTCCTGGGGTCACGTCGCCATTGAATAAACTCCTTTTTAGACAAAACCATTCACTGTGGGTCTTCATTAAGGTCCACCTACTATTATGGCTGTGTTGCTTATGGAAACACAGCCATAACAGTACTTGTAAAAGGATTGGTGGAATGTAGGTTTGTGTCATTTGTTTGCATTTAGCTTTTTTGCATTTTTATTTGTGCTGTTGTCAGCATGCTTCATTATATGTGCTGCCAGACTTGAGTATTAGGCCAAAGGTGGAATGAGTTGAAGCAGGAAGTGTGCTGTTTAGCTGCTGTCCCAGTGTCAAAGGCAGCTACAGTCATTACGGTGCTGACCCCTGCCATTCACCTCTTGACTTATCCCACTGCTTTGTCAACACAAACCTAGAGCCTGAGAGTGTTTATTTGCTAACCTGTTCAGCACTAGTTCAGGCACTCTGGAAGTGCAGATAATAAAATACGTGTTGTCCTATTGTGAAGAAGATTGTTGTACAAAGTATCAACTTGGGCAATAGGAGTGGGAGAAAATTGGGCTGATATGGGGGAGGGGTAACAGGATGTGTGCTATTTTAGACCTGGTGCTCCCAGGCCAACTGTAGTCTCATTGTTCTGTTGCTGCTGGTAATGACTTCATTGTGGCTTCCTGTCACATGACACTGACTCTACTGACCCTTTAAGTAATGCAGCAAGTGACCCTTGTTTGGATTTTTCTTAGAAAAGGCTTAACATTTCTATGTTTATTGCTAGATTTATAAACTTTGAGAAATGTATGTATTTGCTAGATTTAGCTGTAGTTCAAACCAGAACAAAAACATTAATTCTGCAAAAAAAAATTCAATAGAAATTGTTTAAACTTTCAGTAGTAGCACAGACATTTGGAAAATAGAGATACAAGGCTTCACGTCTCTTTCCTTTGCAGTCACTTTATTGACATTCAGACTTAAAGCCCTCTTTCCATCATAAAGTAAAGTATGGTTCAGTATGTTACATTGAACATTTAGCTTTTTGATTGTGGGTACAAATATAAACAATTCCTACTTGGCACCCATCTGTTGAGGTACTAACACAATACCCCAGTAACTAAAAGCTGTTGATTGTTTGACAGAATTGTCACTTCTGTTCTACAAAGCTGGATTGTGTGTTAGCAAAGTAGGGTTATTGGCGTTTTCAGTTCACTAAAGCTGGTTCAATTTCTATCGAGGTAGATCTCTATGGAAAATTTATCTGAACGGCTAACCTGCTCTCGGACAAGTTAAGTTCCAGACAGAGGATAGAAACAGCCCACTGACCAATCAGTGATGAGAAAAGGAGCTTGATGTAGCGGCTGCAAACAGAGAGAGTCGGCTCTAGAGCACAGTGAGCATTAGATTGTTCGACTTATATTTTTGTGACATTGTAAAGCAATATTATGTCAAGTTGTAACTTTTAGGCTTACACGTTTACACTGGATGGATTTTCTTCACAGAATGGCTTCAATTGTCTGTAATGTTTTGATATCCACAAGTGATCGGTGATCCTGACTTCACAGAACTCCACACTTCTGGCTGGTTGTTGGTCTTTACCTGATGCAAATCTATCATTTATTCAGTATATGATGCTTATTTACCCAAGTTTATTGCACAAGTTTAGTCTAGTTTGAGTTCATGTTACCATATACCTGTTGATGTGATGTTCATCGGTCAATTTGGCGTGTTTCTCGTGAACAAGTTACAGCTCCACAGAAAATTTTAAGGGTAACTGAATAAAAAGTTGACCAGTTTCATCATCCCACTTACCTGGACCAACAGAAAAACAAGGCATTTTCTCAAACAAAGCGTGTTTTGTTCCTTTGAGAACTACAAATCACACTGCAAATACTGAAAAATGCTGAATGACCTGTATTGTTGTCCTTTAATTTATTGGTGCAATACAATGTGACATGCTGGTATCATTGTGGAAAAGCAAGTCAGAGCCGGGTTGAGCTTGTACAGTTGTGCGCTCTCTTTAATAACAATAAGACATTGTATAAATCCTTACCATCTGCCAGGGTGAAATATTGTTAGATCACCCATGCAGCTAGAAAGGACTTTCATAGTAATTGCCTATCATTTCAATACAATGCACAATACACAAATAAAAGCAGCTTGTGTCTGACAATATCCAACCACAGACTGCAGCTTTGTTCTGAATCCCTGGATCATATCAAATCTTGTCATTAGACATTAGACTGTCACTACGTCAACAACATTGCTACTGTGTTGTCTGCTCCAAAGACAGTAGCAGTGGCAACAGAAGGCCTCCGTCATCTCCTACTAATAACCCTGCTGCTCCTATAAAAGGTTTTTGAGGATGCAAAGTATGAAGTGCAAGTGATTGAGAGACAAGTAGCATGTAGGCTACTTGTGTATTTTCACTTCAGCCAACTGTACATCCTTGTTCTTTCTTTTTTCTTAGGCCCTGATTTTAAGTGAGAAAGCCAAGGCAGTGGGTTCACAGCTAAAATAAAGAGCCAAAAAAATGGCACATGGTTATGTAATACGTGCGCAAAGTGTCCATACAACAGTGTTGTATAATTCATTGCTCTAGTGGAATATGTAAAAGCACGGCTCCAATCCCCTTTAGGTCTAATTAAAAGACTATCAGCCTTTTTACAATGAAAACTCCAGAGGATACAGTGTAATCACATATTAATAGAATGATTACTAAAGAAATAAAGCTCCTTACGCAGATAAGAGCCAGAGAATTTATAGCACAAAGCCACCCTAGACGAGAACTTGTGTAAATGTCATTTACTTTCATTGAGAAAGTCAACATGATTCCACCGATGCCTACAAAGCACAAAAAACAGATGTCATGTGATGCAGATGGGCACAAAAGGTGCTCTCTCAAAAATCCTAACTTAGACTCATGGTCAATTTCTGCAGTCTGGCTTGACACATAATTATGTGTTTAAACTACTTGTTATATCAACTTCACAAAACTGCAGATGTTTTTATTGGGTAAATCTAAAATGCTAGAAAAGGTAGGATAAAGCTTAATAAACTATATTGTAAGCAACATGTCTGTGAAGGTTCTCAGTCATCCAGGACAAAAAAGGTTTAAGTAAAAGCATCTGGACTCAGTTTTCAAGGTGTATTGTAAGCAGGTAAAAGTCTCAGGTAGCAGAATAGATAACTAAAATATTAACAGTGCTTATTCACATGCATCTGTCTGACCCAGTTTTAAGTGCATCTGTTGTTGTTATGTTTTTGTTGTTCGATGTTTGTTGTCTGTTGTGTTTGTAATATGCCTTATTTAATTTGCGCTGTACTACGCTGCATTTGTGAAGGTCTGCAACCTTGTGTGTCTATCTATGTATAAATGTTATATGTTGACCGTCAACACCATACAAAATGTCGTTGCATTGCAAAGTGTAATGACAATAAAGTTCAATTCTAATTCTTAAAATTTATTTATAGTGTCTCATTTCAACTGGCATTTGGGTGTTCATCTGGTCGTTCTGTACTTTAACTAATGCTAGATGTATCCCAATAGTTCAGTGGAGACTTAAAGGTTTGGCAATAAATGTCTATACCATAGCCAAAAGATTTAAATTGTATGTAATGAAATGAAAATGAATATAGCCTTTTCTAATTGTAAACTCACTCTAAATAATAAACACACTAAAAGGTCTCCACTCTTAATGACAGATAATTATTCAAAGCACAGATGAATAAAGGCATGCAGTAATGTGATTACTGTTTAGTGATTAGCACTGTCCTAGTAAACACTGATTGCTTTAGCTCAAGGCATTGTTTTGTGGTTTTAGAGAAACATGGATTTATTTACGAGTTCTTTTTTCCCCAAAATGTCAGGGCACCCCCTATTAACAAACAACAATAGAATAGCATCTTAGACATTTGCTGTTCAATTTACATGCTGTGGGGGATTTGTGCTGTTTAGCAAATAAGTCAGTGCTCTACATAGCAAACAAAACTTTAGTTTTTTTTATTAAAATTTTATTAGCTGCAGAATATATAACATGAATGTTGATCAGCCTTTAAAGTTGTTTAGAGACCTATGTCGAAGCTAAAGTGAGTAACACAATAAACACAATGAACATCTTGAACAAGCTATTCATTCAGCTGTTATTTACACTTATGGCTCTGAACTGTATGATACATAATTGATTTTACTGCAATACCTTTTATGTAAATTGTCAGACAAGTTGATATTAATAATTCACACTGTGATGAGTGGCTTTGAGGGACCTGTAACCACATCTCACAATGAAGTCACATGTTTTAGAGATCACTGTTAGTTGGCAGCAGGCTCTTGTTATCATTAGATTAATGTTAGGGTCCTCCTTGAACTGCCACTTTATTGTGATGGAGGGGCTCAATGATATTGACGTCAGGAGACTGAGATGGCCAGTCTAGAACCTTCACTTTATGCTGCTGTAGCCAATGACAGGTCGACACAAGGCCAATCTTGTGCTTTGGATTGTTGTCATTTTGGAACATTCAAGTCTGTCTCCAGTATTATGCTGCATTCATCTTGTCATCAGTTTTGACCAAGTTTCCTGTGCCTTTGTAGCTCACACATCCACAAAACATTAGCAATCCACCTCTGTGGTGTTTCAGCGTTATTGGTTGCGGCCAAAAAGTTAAATTTTGGTCTCATCACTCTAAATGACTTGGTTCCAGAAGTTTTGAGGCTTGTCTCTGTGCTGCTTGGTGTATTGTAAGCAGGATGCTTTGTGGCACTTGCGTAGTAATGGCTTTCTCAACCATGAAGCCCATTTTTCTTCAAGTGCCTCCTTATTGTGCATCTTGAAACAGCCACATCACGTTTTTCAGAGAGTCCTGTATTTCAGCTGAAGTTGTTTGTGTTTTTTTCCTTAAATTTAAAACACTTTTCTAGGTAGTTGTTGCTAAAGTCTTTGTTGGTTTACCTGACCTTGGTTTAATTTCAACAGACTCCCTAATTTTCTACTTTTTCTTCTTTATTAGAGTTTAAATAATGTTGATTGACATTTTCAATTACATGGATATCTTTTTTTAAATCTTTTTTTGTTTTATAAAGTTCAGTAAACTTTTTCCACAGATTCTTTGACAAATATTTTGCTTTCCCCATGACTCAGACAGAAACATCAGTTCAGCACTGGATGAGAGATGCAAGGGTCTGTCAGGAGCCCAGAAACTCTCTGACCTTTTATTCACACACACTGATTACAAGCAAACATCACAGGTGAGGATGGGTACCTTTAGTAGCCATTCAAACCTGTTTGTGTCACTTGTGCACATTATCTTTTGATCAGGCTCATTTGGGAAGTTTCCATTGTCATAATTTAAAAAGAGTAAACAGTATTGTTTTACAATAAATGGCTTCACCCAACCACTAACTATGAATGAAATTGTTTTTTTTTGTGTTATCATTCATATTCTCTGAAAAAAGGCCAAACAATGACAAATTCTGCCAGGGTATGTAAACTGGGGAGCACAACTGTATCAGTAACTGCTGCATATTAAAAATGGAAACATGACACTTGATCCTCAGTGCATAAATATCATCTTGAATTATTATGGAAAATATATTATAGAAATGCTACCTGGAAGGTGTATTAAAAGATTATACATATTTATGCATTGTGTAAATATATTATTAGTGGAACTCATTTACACACTGGCCATCTCATTCATTATTTGTGATTCTCTCTGCTTCTCATACCCAACCCACATGGACCAAGGAAAGACCAGAGTAGTTCTCATAATTGGAGAGAATGAGAGCGAGGATGCAATGCAATCAGACTCCGAAGAATGAGACCTTAATTAGACTTTCTTTTGGTGCTATCTATAGAAGACTTTCCTTCGAGCTCCTGCAAAGCTCCAGTATCAGTGAATTCTAATTAGAAAGCACTTGATGAGTATGTGCTTACGGTGGCCTAGATAGACCAGCAGCTTCATTGGTATGAATGCCAGCGCTCCTGTCCCTGGTTATGCCATCAGATGAGAGCTCCAGCCTCTTAACGGGGCTGCCTAGGAGGAGGGCGGCACCAGGGCGGGGGTCACACAGAGATAACAAGACCGGGCATTGCTGAGGGTGGCTGCACTGAGAAGGGAGTGCAACTGAGAGCCACATTGGAAAGGTGTTAGAAATGAATGCGATTGTGAAAACATGAAGACTGCGGCCATGTTTCTGTGTGCAGATCAGTGCTGGTTGGTTAAACCCCTGTGGTGTGTGAACAGGTCAAAACAGCAAGACTCCAGCTCATTGCAAGTGGCTGAGCTTGTGCTCTAGTGAGGCTGATGAAGCCTTCAGTGTTTTACACACTAGGCTTCATTTTCATTCATTTATGTTATGGATACACCCAATTAATTTGAGGGCTGACAATAACAGACAACCATTCATTCACCAATTGACACATGCCCAAGTACATATGATCATTACATGGATAGAAGCTTGGGACAGGTAAATGCACAAATGTCAAATAATAGGGACTATCTATACATTACATTGTGTGTACACATTAAGCATTTAATTTCCTCACAACCAAATAAATTAAAAGTACAGGAAAGTTGTCTTTTTAAAATCCAGGGTGTCATGTAAAATACAGATATTGTAGCAAACTGCATTACCATCAAACCATTGTCCAAAAGCTCTCCCAAATTGATCCTCCATGTCATCCATGTTGTGTGTTAAGCATTTTTCAGGTGTTCCAATGTATAGTATACATCCTATACTTACTTTCACATATATATATGATATTTACTAACTAGCATCCACAGTTATTTATAGTTTTATAGTTGTTTAGCATTAGACAACTTACACACATGAAATAGTCTACAACTCTGTCTTACCGCTTTAGTAAAAAAGAAGCCGAGGCGGTGTGACTGCTGCTACCTAACACAGATCTAAGCTGCCTCCACGGCTCAAATGCAAGACCCAGATTGACTCTCGTCTTTGCCCATTGTCAATCAGATTATGACTTTTCTTTTTTGGTTGCACATGATAATACTTGCTTGCATTTTTTATGTTTGCGAGGCATGTCTGTGGGTGTTTGCGTTGTGTCTGTGGTTGGTTTCTTCTCTCTGTTTATTGAATCCATCTCAACTAACACTTCACCAGTGATTGTTCTTGTGGTGTTTACATCCATCAAGTAGCATGAGAGCGCATTCCGTCACATTTGCAGATTTTTTGCAGGAAATTTGAACCCGACATGTCCAAATGAAAGTGAGCATACCTGCTTATTAAGGCAACCTCGGTGAACAGCATTTGTCCCAATTTTTTCTCATTCATGAACCCACCTCAATGGGATATGTCAAAAAGGAACACATAGCAAGTGTTTTTTTTTTTTTTGCCTAAAAGCTACACATAGAGCCTGTAATGTAGCTTAACGTGCATCGGGGCCTGCCGCAGGGATGGAGGAGGCAAAGAAGGTCACTCAAGGAAATGTTCTTACCTGTGTTGAGTCTCTTGGCTGCAAAGGCTACAAGCTATTATGTGCACACCGTAGCTGTGACAATAATAATAATTACAAAAATGGCTGGAGCTTACAAATCAAAGAGCCCATTTAGCCGATGAGCTTTCAAACGACCTTCAGAAAAAAATAAATTGGCCCCCTGCCAATCAATGTGTGAGCTCCCTCTTCGCCTGTCGCTATTTCCCTCACCCTGCTTTTCATCCCTTCACCCCCTCAGTCTTACATAGTGTCACATTTAAAAAGTGGTAGACCAGTGAACGATGAATCAAACACAATGCCCTAATGCATCATCTTCTCATTTCCCACTTCTGAGACCCAACTCCTCTGATTTGACCAGAAATCTTTCTCCGTCACATTTTATATACACAAACGCCAACACATGCCCTCCTTCCTTTGTGAGAACACAAGCTGTGTGTTGCTTCATCTCGTGAATCCTCTGATGTGGCTGCGGAGGGGCCGTATCATGCTAACTACACCCCTGTTGAGAGAGACAGAATGAGAAAAACTGAGAGGAAGAAGACGAATGTAGGAGAATTAGGGACGAGAGAGCAACAAAACTAAGTGAAAAGATGTGAGGTGATGTGGCCTACATAGCTTTATCACAGAGAGAGAGAGAGAATAGGGAGGGGAGGCTGGAGATTTGGTGGAATATAATTGCTCAAGTAATTACTAATTATTTTCTATATAGTTACTATGTCTATTTTAACATTCAACAGTATGGTGGACTATACCTTTTATTTAGTACGTGTGGATGCAGTACCACTTTCTATAAAATGTGCAAGATCTTTTTCTCCAAACGGTCAACTTTGCTGTGGACAGTGTCTCAGAAACACCAAGTAATCTGCCTTGATTTGGTGCAATCATGATTTCATGTTCTCATCATTTTTAAAACACAACTAAAGTCAACAAGAATTTGTGTACAGGAAATGATGACACTTTTTGCATTTGCAGGAATAAAGATCAGCTTTACTGTGATGTAATGTGCAAAACCTTTTGGAAGCTTTTGTATTGTAATCTGTAAACACAACGAGAAGTATGATGCATCAACTGCCACATGTGGTTGCAACATGGATTGTTTGTAGAAACCTGTGTAACCTGTATGAACACACATTTTTCCACATTCTGGTGGTGCTGGCTGCTACTCTGCAAAAAAGATGATTCTGTGTGTGACCGGTGGACTTCTGCGTTGTGTTTTCTTGGTGTGTGTTAAGGACCCACGAGACACCGGGACTGCATTTGGAGGCATGCTCCGTTTATTCTGACATTAAACAAATAGCAATTAGCACGTAACAGGTGCTGCCGAACCTTTAGCCCAATCTCTACAAAATGAAACATCATGTTAGCATACATCTTTTTTGGAGCAAAGCTAAGTAATTAGCACCAGATGCCACAACAGCATCATAACAGTACATGTATGAGTGCAATAACAGTCATCGTTTATGCAAAAGAGATAAAAAGAAAGATATGGACAAGACATAAAAGGATGAGAAAGGATGATAAACTGACCTCTTCCCAGTGGGACATATTAAAAGGGAAGAGGAATTGAGAGCACCGCTTTTATAGGACATATTTAGGAAAAATGAAGAAAAAACAAGGCAGAGTTAGAGCATGGTATGAATAAACAGTAACTAAACCAAATAAACTACGCTGTGTAATTAAACACTATTACAATAAGGACCTGTTACATGTGCTTTGTGAAAGCCAGTGTTCCTATAAAATTCTAACAATAGACATTGACCTCTGCTCGACATATGCTGTTTAAACACACAGTATAGTAAAACACTGTACCACTCTGCCAACTTGTAACCTGTAAGTTAACCTGTAATAAGGAAGTCTTTGAGCACACACAGGCAGAAGGATGCAACGAGGGAAATGACCGGGGAGACTTGCACACATAAGAAAAAGATGTGGCGAGTGACATAAATTATAGTTCAGAGGAAAGAGTGCATGAAGCCAGCACTTGAACACAAGAGAACTCCAGAAAAGACGGGTGATAAATGATTGGAGTAGTGCACGGGACGCTCTTGCCTCTTCATCTTCCGCAGCTGACCTTGGGCTTATGAGCTGTAATAAAACGCGGCCAAGCACTCCTGAAATTGGCCCGGATGGCTCGACGCACACAGCATTCCACCACATTAGCATACGGCTCCTATACGGTGCAGACGGCACATACAGATACAGAGCCGTGGGGGAATGAGGAGGAGATGATGAGGGTAATGATGAAGATGAGGAACACTGCCAGCGGTCGATGCTAGTGACACCATGATGAGAGCACGACAAAGAAAATGCGAGAAGAATAGTTATTTGACGCAGAGGCAGAAAATGTTTTTTTTTTCCTGTAGGTGATAAATGGCACTGACAAGCTCAGGGCAGAAAACCTTTTTAATGTGAGTCTTACTAAAGTAACTTAATGTATGCTTCTTTAATATAAAACATACACAAACATGGTAACACTTTACTTGTACAAAATGTGCTCTATACATGCTTTTGCTTCCTCTTCTATAACTTTTGTAATACAACAGCTGGTAATTGAACAGACTGTAGATAATAATACTTGACCCTGGGACTTCCTAAGCACATGTTTACTATAGTCATCTTCATAATAAATTGTTACTGTTATATTAATTTATTGGGAAAAACTTGTATAGAAGCTTGATTAGAGTATCTCGGCATGTTCTAACCAAACATATTTGATGTAATAAAACAATAATTTCGAAAATACCAGCCAAACATGAACATTAAGGAACGATAGGAGTTTGTTTTAGTCTGCAAAATGTAAATGTTATATAAACATAATTTACATTACCTTTCCCTAATCTGTAAGATCTGATTTTTTCCACTTCTTCAACTTCATGAAAAAAAATATATTTCACCTGAGAAAAAGTAAAACTGCACAATTTGTTCTCCAAGGCTGAGGTGCAACTAGCTCTTTAAGAAATGAAACTAATAATACCTATATCAGAAACGCCTGGACATACATGCCCCATTTCTTCATGTTAAATGTGCTTTGCATCAGTCACGTAATAATTTGAAGTGTCACTTGTCAGCACAACGTGTTCTGTTCCTGTTGGCAGCTGTGAGTGGGAAGACCAAGAGCGAGATTATTCCATCACTTTTTTAACACCTTCAAATTTCTCTTCTGTGCCCTCTTTTCACAGAGATAGCATCCGTTCTCCATCATAATCACCCTCTCATTCAGTTCATAGTGATAAAAACCACAGAACATGTTATTTTAAAGATTTTTGAGAAGAAACAGCGTGTTTCTCTCGGAGGCTGGCTGCTATTGTACATTATTCTGAGGCATTATTATACTTTATTCCTGCAAGGTTCCACTGACCTCTTGGGACTTTCATGTTTGTAATAGGGACACCAATTTTGCACCAATAAAGTAACAAAAAAGGTTAGCTTGATAACTTTTCTCACAATACAATAATGTCATCAGGAGGAGGACTCTTTGTGTCCACCCATAACTTGTGATGGTGCTGATTTCTAAACTTAATTTATTGACATTGCTGAAGCCAAGTTACATATTTTAATGACTGAGGGTATACATTTTTATGATAAAAAGTTGCATAGAGTTTAACTGTTTTATCAATTTTACTATTTAATACTAATATACATTTATGTGCCCACTAATGATTGCACTGAGAATTCAATATTTCTCTCTAACAAACCTTATTTTATTGAAAGTGTAAAAGGGGAATAAATAACTTAAATACCATATTGAGTCTGTGAACCGCAATAAACACACACAGGTTTTAATAACCTTTGAGGACCATCTAAGAAGCACATGGGTGCAGGATAAGACTTTTAATTCCAATTTCTATCCTTGATATTAGAATATATTAACCATCTCTCAATAATGTATTCCCATCTGTGTCATATCCGTATTTTTAAAAGGCTTTTTGTTGTGCCCACAAGTTGCTTCACATTCAGAAAGTGTCGTCAAATGAATATGCTCCAAGCAAAGACTGAATACTCTGTGGGGCTCGCATTAGAAGCAGTTTTGTCAGTTGAAGGCTTTTTAATAAAACAAGCCCTGAACTAAGGTCAGGTGATAATTATTTAATCTTTCTATGGAACAATTACAAAGTATGTGTTCCCAGTTGTTTGCAAGCATAATAGTGGGTCATGACTTGAATCATATTCTTTTCACTGGATGATCCCTGCATCTTTTTTCACGGTCCCTTGTGTTAGGACCCCTGCCGCGAAGGCTGACAAGCTCCATTCAAATGAACAAAAGGGCTGAATGCTGCTCTAATTGGTGCCGCATCACGTTGTTGTAGTAGCGGTTCGCTTCCCTCAGGAAACTTTTGGTCAAGTCTAGCGCTGGCTCTTTTGTTGCTGTACATCGGGCAGGCGTCTTTTCAGATATGGCACCACTCAACACATGGTTTGATTAGTAACAGATTTTTACAACAACTTGCTTGTAGTTCTTTCTGCAGCTGTCAATCAATGTAAAATGCTCATGAGGTTTGCCTCTGAGGCCTTTATTCATACAGTGTTTATCGATTGTATATGTTTCATTTGTGAAACAGTGTGTGTTTGTGATTTAAAAGGCAATAGATATTGAAAGGCATATTAGGTATTTTTAATCAATTTTACAGTTGTATTGTTTGGTAAATGATGAAAAAAATTACTTATTGGCATTATATCAACAGTGGCGGCTGATTAGGTTTGCCCCCCCCCCCCCCCCTCACTCACTGCTGCAGTTCATTTCCAATGCACCTGCTATTTGCTCTTTTACAGCAGTGTGCAAATGCTGATGGACAGCTTTATAAATGTAGTAAATTGTGATAATGTGTCACATTTAGACAAAGTGTAAGAGTTTTTAAAGTTCTTCATTTGGCAGGGGTTCTGAAATGTTGTCACTTGAGTTCATAGGTCTAGAGTTTGTGTGTAAAGATTTACCGCTGGTTCCAAGTTTCCAAAAGCATGCTTTAGTAATTACAGAAAACTGTTATGACCCATATTAGAATTGAAAAAGATGCCAGGTTTTGGGGGAAAATGAGATAAAGTAAAGACTGAAATCAGTTGTGTTCACTGCTTTAAAAAAATAAAAAAGAAGTGGTGTGCACTTTTTTCCTTGAAAAAGATCATTGGACACAGGTGAAAACTATTAGGGAGGGTCAGGTGATTGCACAAGGCCAGAAAACAGACATAGGAAGGAAGAAGACAGACATAAAACAAGGTGGTGAGTTACAAAATAAAACAGGAAATGAACCATGAATATAATCAAATGATTATAAATACTATATTACATAAATTGAATTGTTAGGTTCTATATTATTATCATAAGTAGATATGTTTAAAACCAGGCTTCTGCTTCCTACTCTTTGATTCATCTGTTCTGTCCACTGCAGAATTAAACCTGAAGACAAATATGAAACAATATAAAGTGCTTTGCAGGCTGCACATTTGCACTGAGCTCTACGGGGGATTTAGACTGCCCTTGAGGTTTTGTATTATTCATGATGTAGCAGTTGCATAAGGTCCACACTGAACAGAGCACACAATGCACAACGGTGCTTGTGTTGTTTATATCATTATGATCATTATTATGCAATTTTTCAGGGCTTGACTATTGAGGTTTCACGTCTCAAGGCTTCGCAAATGTTGTTTCAGAAACTGTTCCATCCTATAAAACTGGGTTTTCACAGAATATAGTGTGTACTTTGCTTTGTAAATTAGATTCAAACAACTGCCAAACAAGCCCAAAACACTACAGTACAGTAAACAGTGAGAGCATATAGTCTACTGGCAATACCTTACACCACAGAACAGCAGTAAGACAGGAATAATGACTACAATGACAAGAAAAAGCACTGCTATTAAAAGTCATATTCATATTCAACTATAAAAGAACTGCTATGTTTTAAACTATAATAACTTAGCTGTCAGTGTGTGCCGAGGAAAAGGATAAGTGCAGTTTTACTGTCAAATTGTGGAGGTGACAGGGAGCAGATTGCCAGTACAGTGCCAGGTCATATTAAGACTTTGAGGGTGATGAAAGCGCTCTTAAAAAGTATTCTGAATTGATGGGGCAGCTAATGCAAAGCAGCCCAGACAGGGGTATGTGTCATCTTTAATTAGCCGTAGTGATGCTCTGCTGAACTCTGGCAGATGGAGCTTTTGACAGAAGGAAATATGACGCTGAAATAACCAAGAGATTACTGGGTATGCAATAAAAAAAACTACATTCAAAAAGTTCTGCGTTTTAATTATTTACACATTTATCTTAGTTATCATGCTTAAACAAGTATTTTACAATAGCGTAACTTTTTTTTCCTTTATAAAACATTGCATACCTCTGCAAAGGTTGACGGAAAGACTCAGTCCTTCGTAGCACCTGCCTGAAGGAGGCATTCAAATTCACAGTGAAGTGGGCGTCAAGTGTCACATACTGTTTGATGAGCCTTCCACCAACTTCATCTACATATATATTTGACATTCCTCTCCTTTGCCTTTCAATAACTATGCCGGCTATATTCATAGTCCCTGCTCATTTGTTTATTCTGTCACTTTCTCTTGTAAGATTCCAATTTCCATATATAATGCTGACAAGGTGGGCGCCACAATAATTAAAAACAAACAACTGCTGGGCGCTTTTACCTTTTACTACTAATGTGATTTTCTATACCAGTGGTGTCAAATACAAATTGAAGAAAAGACACAGTAGTAAATAAAGCTCATATGTGATGTTTGTATGTAAAAGAGAATGGTAGATTACAGTATACTGTTACATGTCTCAGACAGCCATTTTCTCTTTTTGCAACACATCCTAATCTTGTTGGATCTAAAATGCAGCCCAGGGGCTTGATCTTGACAAGTTTATACTGTCTTATTAGTTGTAGGCTTTTTATTCTGCATATATTGGCCCTGAAGTTCGATGGTTGTCTGTTGAGTGCATTCAGATGTAGTGGGAACGATGTGTAACTTTTTAGCCACTAGGGGCGCAGTTCCCTCTACAAACTGTCTGTCTTGTTTGGTTTTGAGAGGAAACTTACTAAACTGGCAAGTTTGGAAGAAAAAAACCTGTCTTCTGAAACGGAAGGGTCATCTGAGTGCATTCTGTACAAATACAACTCTGCTGGGGTCCAGTGTATCAGCCTAGTTCTGCTCCCTGTGTTTGAGCTGCTGAGCATGTCACTCAGGAGAGGTCTGCTCGTGTCGGTGGCATGGATTTATTTATCATATATCATTTAGAAATAGAGTTTTCTGTCCAGCTGAAAGTACTGTGTCAGTGAAATAAGTATGATTCTACCAATTGTGTGTCTAAGAATCAATATGTCAAGAATGTATATTTTTAGAATTTAAAATTATGTGCTAAAACTTATGCAGTTACTTATGACTTACTTTAATCTGCGTTCAGCTAAGGCTAATTCCTTTTTATCTCAATCCAACAACTGGGAGCGAAAACAACGTATAGGTGAATGCCTGTATGTCATCCTTTAACTCCTTGGTTTGCACAGGACAAACCAAGGAGTGTGTGTGAGTGTGAAGACCTCAACTGACAGTAGCTTACAGAAGAAAAGAAAACATTTAGTCACTGATGAGAACTTAATGAACTCAATTTGTTTTTAAAAACATACAGTCCATGTTGGTGTTAACAGTTAGTTATTTGTATGCGTCAGTGTGAGTAAGTGTTGTTTATGAGGAAACAGGCTGGAGGTTCACAGTCGCACATGGCATGTTGCCGTCCAGAGAGGTGTGTGTCCATCACACCTTCCTCTCAGACGCAATGGCAGCAGTCACCAAACACAGTCTTACACTGACACTCCTACATCTTACTTTTTATTCTCAGAAAGTCTCTTCACACTCTTAAACTTTCTGTAAATGACCCTTGTTTGGAGAGAATCATTCCCAAGGTCCTTTGCTATAATATGTTACACTGATGCAGAGCTAAATTGTTTCTGGGAGTCAAGAGCTTTTATGAACGGTTCTGTTGATTTACTGTAATAGCCTTTCCTCAAAACAGCGCACCTCCTTAATTTGATTCAAATCAGTTTCTCTGGTGCTTTTATTGTTCTCTAAATCTAGACTGGAGTGCCATATAATCAACTCAAGAATATGTCATTGTCAGGACATCAACACTAGCTGTTATCCTTGTGATAAGAGTATTTTTATTATAAAATGTGAACTTTGTCATAACCTTATATAACAATTAGACCTGGATAAAATAAGAAAAGACAATTGTGCAATGTCAGAGAGGCAGCAGAGAAAATTTATTGAGTTTACTTAGGTACATTTTTTCTCAGTTGGGAGTTGTGTGTAACCAGGATACAGGCCGTAGTAGGTAAAAGTCTGCCATCGGTCTTGAGCAAAGTTGGAACTTACTGAGGCTGAATTAGATGTTTGGTATCTGGGTTTTCATTTTGAGCCTATATCGACAGCTTCCCTCTGAAAAGTACTGTTTTTAAAATGTTTTTAGAATGGCCCACTCTAGCAGCACAATTGTTTACTTGAATCTAAAACTTCCCCTGGCTTTGCCAAAACACTGTCAAAGATTGATAGGCGCAAAGGCATTGCTTTTTCAATGTAGCTTAGGTAACTAAATATACAGGCCAAGGGCTTGAACCGCAGAGACTAATCAGGCCTTTGTGACTTTTTCCTACAATGCAAAGTCAAAGTTTTGGGTAGGAAAAGCAGTACAGGAGATCAAGAGGGATACAGATGGGTTGTTTCTCTGTGTATATTTTAATTTCAATACAAGCAGTGGCCAAAATAAAAATAATCTTTTGTAATAGTGAATAAGAAACAGACTTTAAAAGCACAATAACAAATGCTGTAACACCCAAGTATTCACTAGAAAGCCCAATTTGTATTTCTTCCACTTTAGCCTCTTATAACTAATTGTGCCTTCATCTCCTGTGCACTGCAATTAAATAAGGAAAAGGCTGAGGGTTGGAGATAATGGGAATTTATTCCTTCTAGTAAAATGAGAATTATAAGAAAGTTCACTTTGCTTTAATATCATGAAATAAAAAATGAACAACAGCGAGGAGAGTGCACAATTACACAGAGCTTTGAAACCTGTACGCTCTAGTGATCTAGTACTAATGCCCTTGCCCCGACTGTCAGCTGGGCCCGACTGTGTTAAAGTGTTAGAAGACAGAAGATATAGGGCAAAGTCAGACTGTCCTCTACAAAGGACTTTCATTTATTATGTTGCTGAAACTTTAAACAAAGTTCACTTGATAATTAAGTGAGTGGGTCGAATGAAAGAGCGGCATAAACAAAAACACTGACACTTACTTGAGTGAAAGGATACACTTACAAGTGATTATTTTGAGAACATCATCATTGTATCCATAATTCTTAACTCCAAACTGTATAAACTTGAATCCTTATTGGATTTAATGCATATCATGTGATGTGTATTTGTGTAATGAGGGAGGGTGTGGCCTAAAGAGATTAACACCCTATATCAAGGTGTGCATAATTATTAGGCAGATTCTTCTCCTCAGGACCAAAAAAGAGATTTAACTGACTCTGAAAGGTCAAAAATCTTATAAAGATTATTGGGGTGTGATCACAGAACCATCAAATGTTTTAAAGCAAATAGTCAACAGGGTCGCAAGAAACGTGTCGAGAAGAAGAGGCAAATTCACCGCCAAAGATTTGCAAAGAAGAACCCATTATCCTCCAGTGCTGCCATATT
Organism: Neodontobutis hainanensis; assembly: GCA_024349245.1. NCBI lineage: Eukaryota > Metazoa > Chordata > Actinopteri > Gobiiformes > Odontobutidae > Neodontobutis > Neodontobutis hainanensis. The sequence goes on along the minus strand of JALDNG010000043.1, from coordinate 2,970,841 downwards.
CAACTGCAACCGACCTGGAGTGTCAAGAAGTACGAGGTGTTCAGTTCTCAGCCTAATGGCCAAAGTAAGAAAGGTTGAAACCCGACTACCTCTGAACAAGACACATAAGTTGAAACGTCAAGAATGAGCCAAGAAAAATCTGAAGACAGATTTTTTTTTAAGGTTTTGTGGACTGATGAGATGAGAGTGACTCTTGATGGACCAGATGGATGGGCCCGTGTTTGGATCAGTAACGGACACAGAGCTCCACTTCGACTCAGACGCCAGCGAGGTGGAGGTGGGTTACTGGTATGGGCAGGTATTATTAAAGATGAGCTAGTTGGACCTTTTCGGGTTGAAAATATACTCAATATCAACTCTCAGACCAACTCACAATTTTTAGAGGACACTTTCTTCAAGCAGTGGTACAGGAAAAAGTCTGCATCTTTCAGGAAGACTTTGGTTTTTATGCATGACAACGCTCCATCACATGCATCAAAGTTATCCACTGCGTGGCCAGTAAAGGCCTTAAAGATGAAAAACTAATGACATGGCCCCCTTCCTCACCTGACTTAAACCCTATTGAGAACCTTTGTGCCCTTCTTGAGCAGGACATTTACAGTGAAGGTCAACAGTACACCTCTGAACAGTGTCTGGGAGGCTGTGGTTGATTCTGACCAGATCAAGAAACTGACTCTGTGAATGGAAGGCTTGTGACTGTTATCGAAAAGAAGGGTGGCTATATTAGTCACTGAGTTTTTTTTAATTTTATTTCAGAAATGTTTATTTGTAAATTTTGAGTTTGTTTATAATAAACAAGTGAGATGGAAAATCTCTGTTTTTCATTTAGTTGCATAATAATTCTGAACACTAATAGTCTAATAATGGTGTATATGTAGATATTCTCTTAAGAAAGCCAGAACTTCACTTTTACTACTTAAATGTTCAGGTTTGAGGGTTTGTTAACATTTTGGATTGACCAAGAGCACTGTAGTTGTACAATAACAAAATCAATCCTCAAAAACACAACTTACCTAATAATTGTGCACACATTGTGTACAAGCTTTTTAGGGAATATTTCACATGCAGTCACAACACAATATCAGTATCTGACCACATGTACATAAACTATTTTTGTTCATTTCCAAAATAATTGTGAGACTGTAAAATATAAATAATAAAAAAAAATGTAATGATTTGCAGATCTAATAAAACTATATTTTATTCACAACATAAACAACACATCAGGTGTTGAGACTGAGACATTTCATAAAAAATAAAAGGTCATTTTTAATTATATGCCAGCATCAATTCAAAGTTTTTTGTAATTGGGCTTGTACTTCCAACTGATTTTCTCAAATCCTACGGGCTGAGCTGTGGTCCTGTTATCACTGTAACTTCACAGAGGCACAACCTGCGAAAAAGAAATTATTATTATAAAACCAATTTAATACAACTCAAATGCTTAAAAAACAACAAACACACAAAACAATTAAAACAAGTTTACTTCCATCTAGCTGTTTATACAGAGTTTGCATTGGATATGTCATTATTTCAAATATTAGTCTTAAAGCTTAAAAAATGGAGACTGGGTTCCCAAATCCATTCACACAAATATGAACCATTTAAATAAGCTGGTTCATGCAGACAAGCTGTAACAACACACAGTCGTATGCACGGAAACATTCACATCTACACCTGTCAGCTCATTCCTCAGCAATGACGATTGTGAAAGGGTGTCACAGATGTCAGCATTGACTGTCACGCCCCGGGGAATTCTGGGAAACAGGTAAATGGATGGAGAAAAAAAAAGTGAAAAGTGAGTCTTTTACTCAGAAAGGAAAGAGATATGTGAGTACAAGGCAAAGAGTAGAAGGTGCAGATGAAGGCGAAGGAAGAACAATCAATTCTCTGACAACTCTAAATGTGCACTTGATGATGCATACCTAAACAGGCCTGAAATGGTCCACAGGGAGAGGTGAAGGCAGAAAAGGAGGAAGGAGTGAGAGAAGATTAATGAAGAGAAATTGGGACACAGATTGGGAAACGGATAAAGAAGGAAGTTGGAGAGACTGCGATCTCTGTCCATTTGTGCCTTAAACAGCAGTTGGCCCTCTAAGGACTGGGCTCTGAGCAAAGCGTTCAGCCTTGCAGGTTGTCCATAAGTCCTCAGAGAAGGAGTGAAAGAGAAAGTGGTGAGACGAGGAGGTGAATACAGATGAGAAAGAGAGGCACTCACCCGCCACACAGTTCGGTCTGTCTCTACAGGCGGTCCTACTGTGATTGAGATTAAATTTTTTGTGAAGGCCATGGGTAAAAAATAGTTTTTTTTACCTAATGATAAAACAGCACAGAGACTTTGTGTTAAATGAAATGGGCTGCTGTGTTCCATGTGCCCAGACGTAACTTTCTTTAGTTTTAAAGGAATCAGGTAGTGAGGAGTTAACCTTTTCGTTAATCCTCAGTGAAATGTAAATCTGCTGAGTGTGAAACTTTGAAAGAGTTTCATCTTAATTGCTTCATTCAGTTTCATTAAAGCGCCAGCACCGTGACACCTCTCCCTCATACGATTCGTTTTTTGACTGTGAAAAGGCAAATTAAACTTTGTGTAGAGCTGTAGATAAAAATTTGACCTGCTGAATGCAGAGATGAATTTTAACCTCCCCAAGGCCCACAGAAGATGTTAGGCTCTTTAAATCTCCAGAAATAAAACAAAAGCCTTTGACTAATGCACTTTTTATGTTAATGCCACGCAATTTTCCATGTCGTCTCATTTCAGTAAGTCCTTTAGTCACTCTGTAAAAGCACCATAACAATTAAGTAATCTTACAGACAAAGCCAATGAGATTTGTACAACACGGCTCGGACACAACTGAATACCGTACAATTAAATGAAACTCTTCTAATACATAAGCTGGTCATCTGGGATGTAACATCACAGAGTCTTCAAAGTCCAGTCCAGTCTGTCTCTTGTCTATCTTAGTATGCACCCAGGTGTTTTCTTTTATTATTTATTATTATTAATAAATCAATTTCAACATATCCAATGGTTCATGTTACATCAGTAAATATGTTATTGCCAAAGCAAGCCTTGTAAAAACACTTACATCTTACATCATAGTATTTTATCACTGACATCTATCCTTATTGTTTTTTATATATTTTATCTATCTATCTATCTATCTATCTATCTATCTATCTATCTATCTATCTATCTATCTATCTATCTATCTATCTATCTATCTATTGATCTATTTTTTACTGTAATGAAGAATAGATTCAAGTTCAAATGTGATGTCAAAACACCTCAGATACTGCTGCTGAATTGTTCCCAGAATGAATGAGTCAGTAATTAATGGATATAATCATAAACAATAAAACAGTTGCTCTGGGGCACATCAGTGGCCCACTGGGTGAAGCATGTGCTACATTAGAAAGTGGTCAGGGACACCATATCAAACCAGGCTTTTGTCCTTGTTTCCGTTTTATTTTTTTTTTTTCACTGTGCTAATAAAGCGGAAAGACAAAGTAAAAACAACTTTCACTTCCTGCTGCTTTTAATGCTCTTCACTTGATGAAGGTCCTTAACGCTTTTCCTCTGACCGTCTGAATGCGGGCCTGTCTTCTCCGCAATAAGCCTGTGTGCTCAGTGTCTGTGCTCCTGCAAGAAACTCTGAAATATTCATGGTATAAATATTGCAAGGCTCTGCGTCTAATAAAAGCTGGTCTTTATTAACGAGGTGACTGAGGGATCCATTGATCAAGTTTTCTGTTTTATGTCATGGAGATTTTTATTCTTTCTTTGTCTCACATTGTACAGCGCTCTCTTTTTTTCTTTAATACACACATTTAGTAGCTCTGTTTGAAAGCATACTTACTGTTTTGCACATTGATGGGTATTACTGGATGACCCCCCCCCCTCTGGTGGCTGCTCCGATAGAAGCTTTTCCCTGATTTTAGCAGCAGCCCAATTAGCCGCCCTTTCTCAGAGAGATCTGGCACTTTTTGATTCGGCTAAATGGTTGATGCGTTAGTCTAAATTAAGATTCTTTTATACCAGGGTTCATGACTTCTTATAGCTTTTAAAAAACACAATTCATTCATTCATTCATTTTCTATCGCTTTGTCCTGTTAGGGGTTGCAGGTGACTGGAGCCTATCCCAGCAGCTTTGGGCCTGAGGAGGGGTACAGCCTGGACAATGGCCAGTTAGTCACAGGGCTAACATTTAGAGACAGACAGTGACAGACAACCATTCACTCTCACTTTCATTCACTAGGGACACTTTAGAGTTGCCGATTGACCTACACTTAAAAGCACAATGGAAAGCCAAAAGCAAGTAGAATCATGACCTTGTGTCACTTGGTGAACATTCGAGACAAGAAGTGACCTTCAAAGTAAACCTCGGTCAAACCACTGCTTTTCACCTTTTTAAATTGACACATTTCACATTCACTATGATCTCCTAGATTTTATACACTACAGCAGACATAAACCCATTGCATAATTTAAAAAACTGTGACCAAAATGCAATTATAGCAACTAATGAGTTCTTTGCTTGAAAATGAAACCTTTAGATACTAATGACACTGTCAGCTATCAAGTAAGTTTAAGTCTAAGTTTGTTAACAGTAGTGGACTTTGCTGCTGAAATAAGGATTAAAAGACATTACCTTGAAGCTGGAGTCCTTTCTTCTGTGAGAAGTCTGCATGTCCTCTCCAGGTACTCCAGCTTCCTCCCACCGCCCAAACACATGCATGTACCGGTCAACTGGCAACTCTAAAGTGTCCCTAGTGAATGAATGTGAGAGTGAATGTTGTCTGTCACAGTCTATGTCAAAGTGTCAGCCCTGCGACTAACTGGCCATTGTCCAGGCTGTAGTCCCGCCTCAGGCCCAAAGCTGCTGGGATAGGCTCCAGTCACCTGCAACCCCTAATGAGACTAAGCGGAAGAAAATGAAAGAATGAATGAATGAAGAAAACCTGAAGCATTCATTTGGTGTTAGTGCACAGAAAAGTGTAACACCTTCTCACCTTCAGTAATGTCTATTACAGTCAGTTTTCTCCAAGTTTCCAGCAACATAACATCCCCTTTGTTAAGCTAACGCTGGGACCTGTGCCCTAGCTGTTGCTGGTAGAGAGTTAATAGGCATTGAGTAATTTTAGTGCCAGCAAAACATGGTTTTCCTTTCACCCTCAATCTAATCTTTCATGACAGGTTATAAAAAGATTTATAAATCAATGACAACAGTGTATAAAAGGCTCTCTGAGAAAATGTCTTCCTTTTTAGGAGTTTATATTCATTCAATACAGCACCAAAAAGATAAAAAGTGTATTACTTCAGACGTTTTAATACTTTAAAAGCTTCTACCAAGTAAAATTGATTACATAAGGTAGCTTTAATGAAGCTAGCTCAAAGGCTGTTGCAGACAAACACTTGAATGACTGAAGCATCCGAGCATTCATAAACTGTATATGAACTCAAACGGTAGAAAGCAATCTTCTTATGCCTGGATCAGAATGGAACACTTTAAAAGCAATCTAAAGTTATGTTTTCTGCAACACCCCATTGTATATTTGTGCTCTTCTTTAATTTCTTTATCCTTCCCATCCCAGCCCATCATCATCCCAACAGACTGTGTGTCTCAGATGGGTTTTCGTCCCATAAAAGTCTGTCAGTGACAAATTACCCTCATCAAGGATAATCCACTAAGTGTTCATTATGAGCTTCCTCACAGTCTGAGGGGTCCGTCTGTCAGGCAATAGACAAGACAAAAGAGTAAACAAATCTCTTTTCATGTGAAGTGCTAGGTAATACATTTTCACCTTTTCCAGTTAAGGCTGTGCATTCAAGTGTCATAGTCACTGACTATGATTAATATGTTATGTATGGTTTAATTTAAGGGTTTTTATTTGTAGTAGGCACATATATGTGCCTACTACAATATATATACTATACTACTACTATATAACATTCGGATTGTGTTCTAATTTTGTAGTCCCTAAACCCTAAAGACTGCACTTTATGGTGGACTACACAGCGAAAGATTTCGGACTGTTTTTGCTATCCCGATTAATCACTGCCGTATGCGTTACTGAACGTGGACTATTGTAATTAACTATAGCAAGACTTGAAAGATAAAGAATACTCAGCTTTTCTTCTCACAGTACTGTGTCTCATCATGACAGGATTATTGCAACTCTCTCTTCAAGAAAGCTTGTAGCGGTATAAACCAAGTTATAACAACGTAGTTACGTGATTCAATTCAAAAAAGAAGTAACGAAATAAACAATGTTGATCAAATTTGTGCTTCTCACTTTTTTGTTCAATGAAATAGTTATGCACTGTTCTTTAAAAAAAACTGTGCATAATGAGACACAAAGCATTATGGTCTATTCCGAACATTGATGTTTACTACTTTTAACAATGCATTGTGGGAAACTAACATTCAAACCACATAGTACACTATATAGTGACAAGTGAGCGGTCTTGGAGCCTATGATTCAAAGTCAACTGATTCAAACTGTCATTTTGGAGATGAAATTGAATAATTCACAATTTGCCTTTCAGAACATTTGGAAAACCAATCCTGTTGAATGACACTGAGAAGAATGGACTCCCGGAGGTGCCATAAGCAATGTCCAAGTATTCAAACAAGATGAAAGCAATTGCAAAAGAAGAAAGAGAAGCATATTTCAACTGTGAATGAAAAGTAGAATGAGCTGAAGACACTGCAGACAATCTCCTGTTTCCAAGGGTGAAACGGTCGTATAACACCAATGGAGGGAGATCATGAGAGCAGTAGATGTATTCTGCAGCCTCTAAGCCTTTCATGAGCACAGAGCACCGAGCCGTTTGCAAACGACGAGAGAGATTGTTGAGCGCGGTTCACCTGTGAAGCCTTCCAGATGCTTGGCGACGCAGTGATTAGAACGTGCATGGCTGCCTCCGGACCTGGCTCGCTGCATTCCACTGATGGCTCTGATAATGGCGGCTAAATGAACTCTGAAGCATACAGAAAGATCCTGTCTGCACTGTCACATGTAATTACTGAATCCATTGGGAAAGAAGATGGGAAAGGTTGGCCCAGTCAGTTAAAGGTTCGTTCAGAAGCCGCATTTCCGTCGGGTGTCTGATTAACTCTAATAATGAGAGCTAATGTTTTAATGGCTTGCTAAAAGCTTTCATTATAAGCTTCCACGATGTTCGCACGTGTGTTCTTAAGTCAAGCAGTTTGATCTCCCGTTATTTTGTAGGATTTTTATTATTATTTTTTTTTGTTTAGATGGAAGTATCTATGGCTCTAAGTTCTGAATCTCAGTTTGCAGCAGGTGGTTGAGCATGTCTTATTCTGGTCTGTAAGTGCAGAAGTGGTGTGTTCTGTTGAAAGCACTAAAAGCATTGAGGTTCACTAATGGCAGCCTTAGTGATAAGCCAAGTACTCAACTCTTTCCTTCCTTTTAACAGATTTACCCATGGAGATTTAGTGTTCAGTTTTAATAACCTGTAACCCAATAACCGCAAACAAAAAATATTTTCATAAATCTAAAAACCCTTTTGCAGCTTTTCCTCTGTTTTTTAGATTGACTGCATTTAGCATCTGCTTTTTAAGTAATATGTAATTATCCTTCTTTCCATCCATCTTCTACCGCTTATCCGGGGCCGGGTCGCGGGGGCAGCAGTCTAAGCAGAGAAGCCCAGACTTCCCTCAACCCAGACACTTCCTCCAGCTCTTCCGGGGGGATACCGAGGCGTTCCCAGGCCAGCCGCGAGACATAGTCCCTCCAGCGTGTCCTAGGTCTTCCCCGAGGTCTCCTCCCGGTGGGACATGCAATATGTAATTATGTTTATATGAAATATCGCTGAAGACAAACAGAATAACATACAGGTCTTTGTTGTTTCTTTTCAAGTTAACTGTTCACTGAGGACCCAAGAACACAACACAAAGTCTAATTGAGTTAACAATATGGTTTATTGTCCGAAAAAGGCAAACACAAGGTTCACAGGCAGGTGAGTAGCAGGGAGGCAGAGTGCTGAACTGGTGGAGCTGCACCTGGACACAGGAGAAGGTAAGTAGGCAAAAACAAACCACCTCTACTAACTGAGGTAGTAGCAACGATGAACTGGGAAAGAGTGGATGTAGAATCAGACTTTTTATCCTGCAGCTGATGAGGTGTGGATTGAAGACTGGTGTGCCAGCAGACAGACTTCCAAAGCCAAGACCAGGTGGGTGGAGAGACAGACACACACAGAAGGGAGGGGAACACAAGGAAGACAAGGAGAACACAAAACTCTGGAGTGGATCCTCACATTAACTGGCTGTTCAAGTACAGTATATTGATTTTACACACAACTCACACGTCTGTATAATCAAAAATAATTGTTTGATAAACTGCTTTAAAGACAAAAGTCTTGCCAGAACGCTAGCTGGCTACACATAAAAAACGTCAAAAACTGTTTTTGTTGATCAAAATTGTGTGTCCTTATAATCTATTTTTTATTATACATGTATAAATCTGTACTTCAGCGATCAGTCAAGTTAAGTTTTATGCCAGGGTTTGCATTTTGTTGTTGTGTTGCCAGTGGACCAAAAACCATGGCAAAAGCACAATAAATAATACTGTGCATTTTTTATATTTTTCACCACTGTTTTAGGTAAAAATGCCTTTCAGGAATATTATTTACAGGCAATTTACTTTTAAGTATAAACAGCTATGAGACAACAATGTTTGGTACATTCTCATACATTTATGCCAGGAGGCTTGTAAAGATACTGTGGCTAAGGAGCCATTTGGGAATGTCAGAACAAGAGTGTTAAAATATCATTGAATTCATTTCAGTCCTTGGCTTTAGGGGAAGTGGTCCGAAAATGTTATGGACGCAAAATGTATTGTCTTGTAGCAAAATAAAATAATTTATTTTTGTTTTGGTGTGTGGATAAATGCCTAATTTATGGGGTTGATCTCAGTTGGAAGGACTGCTAATAATGTTCATTTTATTAATGTTACTTGTTCATTATATTAGACACAATAGAAATGACTGGTTATGGCTGAGAACTCATAAATCCACCATGATTTCTTTTGGTCTGTTTACAGATAGAATCCTTTGTCTCCTCTTTCTTGCCAAAATTAGAAATAATACAGCATCTGCCAGACAAGAAGGCTGAGTGCAGTCTGGAAACAACTATCCTAGGTTTAAGTTCAAACACATTTTTTCTTAACCTTTTTTTATGCCAGAAAGTCCTTTGAGATTACTTTTTCAAGAGAACTGCTCAAGAGACGCACCGGTTCTTGGACAGTTCTGTTGTGTTTTGCTTCTAATACATTATTAAATTACAGAATTAATAAGTGGATTTAAATGTCATAGAAACATTTAAATCCACTTCAAGACACAAAGAACAGCTAAAAGTCAGAAGTCACATAGAGGCCTACAAACAATGGACTGCACTGATAGCCATCATTTTACCCGATTTTATTTGTGCCTGTGGAAATATTCCCTTCTGACAGCAATGAAGAGCAAAATGTCAATCAAATTATCTATGAGCTCAAAGAGGCAGGACAGCTGACCCCATTGAAAACATTCAGTGGTTTGTGTCACAAGACAAACGAATCATTGTGAGCTTGAAAATGGTATTGTTCTAAACCAGCTCTCAGTTTACAGTTTGGTCTTTTATTTAAAGCGGCACTTTGCAGGTCTGGCCGTTTCTTCACTGTTTTTGTTTGGCTTTTTCCCTTCAGAGCTCCCCCTACAGCTTCGGTGTAATGTTAAAAAACACAGTTGTAAAAACTCCCTTCCTTTGACCATGAGCAACGGTTTTCTCTGCTTTTGCTTGTGCTTTTGCTGTGGGACAGTTTTTTATATACCCAATAGCATAATAACATTACTATGCAAACAATGGATACTATAGGAGATAATATATTACCTTAACACTTGTCAACCTTTTAAGTTTCTATAGATGGTCTGCAGTTTGACCAGTTAGCGTCTCTGTGGTCCCTGCTTTTGCCATATGGATCTTTGTGCTTCTGCTGATCCCTACACTGAGGTAGGGCTGACCTACTGCAGTGCAGCATAAATGATTAGACCAAGATAACAGTATTTCCTGATTTTTACAAGATAAAAACACTTGAATGTGTAACCTGTATAACCCAAAAGTTACAACCAAGAAGCTATACTGCTGCCTCAGCTAATGGTTCAGATGTTCTTAAACGCCCATTATCAGCTTTTGGGGGCATTTCCAAACAGTAATGGGAAATGGGAAAACAACATTCAGCCAGTCCATGAGAGAGAGAGAGAACATTTTGGCATTTGTGGGGCCCATCGTGTTTTCAGAAACCTTGATAAAGTGCAAGACCTGGCGTTTGGATATGGCCGTTAATTAGCTGCCTCTCCCTCGTGGGGTCTGGCTGATTGAGCGACTAATGGTTTGCTTTAAAGTGCTGAATGAACAAATGTCTGTGTGTATCAAATGAGTGTGTGTTATCGAGCGCTCTATTTGTTTTTTTCTGCATTGCTTATTTTCTAATTTGCGTGTGTGTGTGCTGATGAGAAGCAGTCTGTAGCTGTCTTTGCGCAGTGCTGTGTCAGCACATTCAGAGACACTGGGCTGGGGTTATTTCTCTGGGGTGATGATGGCCAGGGATCAGCGCTGTAAAACTTGAATGGAAATATTCTGTGTTTACCTTTAATTGCTTGAAATTGAATTATTTGTGAATTAAGTGTGGGTTGACAGAATCACATTGATGGGCATTGTCTCCAAAGTGTGGCCACTGTTGATGCCAAAAACAGCTGTGCTTCAGATTTTCCACAGTCCAAATATTTAGTGGTGGCACTTTCGACTCATTTTTTGTTGGAAGTAGGGTATTGCAGTGGAAATAAATGCTTATTTTTCTTGTTGCAAGTTTAAACGCATGTGGATTGCTCAGATGTTTTTATTTTTTCATTTAGGATTGATGCTAACATATTGAGTTATATTGCAGACTAATCAAGCCTTTCAAACCATTCAATAGAATCATCTATTTACAGTTTCTGAGACTATATTAAAACAGACAAAGTGAAGCCCATATTGAAATTGGCAAATAAAAAGTGCCTTGAAATATAAAAACTATTTCAAAAAACATGTGCAGCATGCAGAATTATGCATACTTCATGTACACGTCTCCGGGCATAGATCCTAAGACATTTAACCAATAAGTCAAGATTGAGCTATAATAGCAATAGCTTTTACATGTTGTAATGTGCAGTGTATCAACCCCTAGTAAATTCATCAGCTATTGACCAGATTTACTATTAAAACTAGAAAGCCCTAGTAGCTTTCCTTATCACAGTTCTTCTTTTTCATCAAAAACAATTACAATGTTTTTTTGATGTCTCCCCAATGTGTCAAATGTGTACATATCTGGTTTTCTTCCATTAATATTCCATGTATCAGTGGTTTGTAGAAAAGACACGTATCCATGAGCTGTGATGTATGTAATAATTCATCTTAGGACTATAGTTTTCTTGTTTAAAAGTCAATAGAATAAGCTAAAAAAAATGCTGTTTGTGCTAAAAGTGAGATGTCTTATGTGGTACATGGGCTCTTGTGATTGGACACTGTTATTCAGCTCTTTGAGGCAGTAAGGGCCTGGCTTTAACATCATGCTGTCTCTTAACCTGCCTCACTTAACCCCTCTTTACTGTCTCTCAACACTCACTGTCTCTATTAGCCTTGTCCTCCTTTCAACTGCTTCTACTTTTTGAATCCTTTATAATAATCTATGAAACCGACAGAGTCAACAGCTCTGCAGCAATACTGGGAGCATGGTCGACATCCTCTGGGCTTTTCTGTCTCGTTCTCTGTCAGCGTCTCTTTTGAGGATGCTTTCAAATCAGCTTTTCTACTATCTACTCTTCATTCTGTCAAATGGAGACAGACGTTTGGTCTTCATTGCTCCACGTTTCCTCACTCGAATTATTGTCTATGTCCCTTTTTCACCTTCCCAGTATCCTCTCTTCATTGAAAATATTTTGTTCCGTCTTTCTCTGAATTCATGTAATGATCTCCCAAACGTGTCCATGGCTTCTTACTTATTTCCTTTTCCATGCCATCTGTGGCTGCACTCCTAGTTACTTTTAGCTTTTTTCCATTGTGTTTGGTTGTATATGACATTTGAGATTTATGAAAAAATTGTTGGTTTGGCATCCAAGAGGAAACTTTTTCCACCCACTCAGTTAAAAAACTTAATGGACTTTATTTATTAATTGTTTTGTGACTTCATATAGTTTAGAACTATCCATATTAATTATTAATTATTAAGGCTGTGTTATTACTTACAATCAGATGAATTATTGTAGCTATTTTATTCTTTAACTTCCCTAACAATGAGAGGAGCCAGTTGAGGTGGTCCGGGCATGTCCCACCGGAAGAAGGAGGCCCCGGGGAAGACCTAGGACACACTGAGGGGACAATGTCTACAGTATTCCCCTGGAAGAGCTGGAGGAAGTGTCTGGGGAGTGGGGAGTCTGACTGCTGCCCCTGCGACCCGGCCACGGATAAACAGAAGAAGATCGATGGATGGAACTTCCCTAACCATCGCTGTGTTATTGCCCTGGGGTTCACAAAAATGGTACACTATGTGTGCCATATGAAAATCTGAATGTGTAGCCTCCATTATATCACTGTCTGTTTGTACTGTCTTCCTCCCCCTTCCTCTTGAGTCGAACGCTGTCAAAACAACTGACATCCTTCAGTGTTGTGTGAAGCAGGGAAAGGCTTATAGAGCTATTGTGTAGCTTTTTTGAGTTTTCTTAAACATATGCCATTTCACTCTGGCAACATCCGGTCCAAAGGCATTCTTGTATTCATCTACCTTTAGTTTATTACTAATGTAAACTGACTAAATAATTAGAGATATGCAGCATTTGCATTATCATGACACACTGATCAACCCTCCTCCGCTCAAGTGTTACCGTTGCACTTCTATTTACCTGCTACCCTTCACAAAAATCCAATTATTTGCTTTCCTTTTGCACAATAAATCATTCTGTGGAAGTTGTTGTCATTTATTCTCCTAAACATCAGATGTCTTATTTGGAATGAAACCCATCAATGCCTTTCACAGTGGACAAGCATATTATGGCTTTTCCCTCACTCCTTGTTTATTTTTTTTCCTGCGTCTCCAGCCCTTGTCCACTCAGGGCTCGGGCCGCTCTGTGGGTCTGTCAGCGTAACAGTGGCCAGCGTGTCCATCAAGGCAGAGTCGACCTGTCAATCTCTGGGCTCTTACTCCCCCCTCTTCAGCCTCGACTCAGTGCAGGTAAACATTGGTTAAGGGCTGCAATGGAAAACATTTCCCTTTTTCTGTTCCTCACAAATGAACACATTAGTATTCCACACAACGCGGCACTTTCCAGCGCTCCTTAATCGCTCCACATCACTCTGCTTCCAACCAGTGGAGAAAATCAATGACATCATAGCCACATAATTGTATGTTGCTGGCTAAGGCATGAGACTCAACGCCTTTGTGCATGCTAGTGTGTGAAAGGAAGTGGGAGCTCTCTGGTGTGGGCTGTTGTGTTCAGATCCTCGTGTACCAGCATATGTTCATTATGAAAGCCTTGAGATCATGGGATTCATCCTCGAGCACTTGGAGTGATCCTTGCTGCCATCATACATGCGCTACGCTGCTGAAAAGCTGTAAAGGTAGTGGAGAATGGAGGGCACTCTCTCACGCCTTGTCTCCTGGGCTTCTTAATATCTGCAGGCGAGCACTGCACCATCTGCACTGCTCACAACACAAAGCAGTAGGATGGGAGGAGGAGAAAGCCGACATTCACATACAGAGATAGTGGCATTAGCTGCAAAGCCAAGCACTGACCTGCTACTGTGTTTCCAATTTCAAATTCAAATGCTCATCTCATCCCTGGGGAATGTCACTTTTCTCCTCTTTTCTTTGGCGTTTCTTTTACGCTCATTCTCCCCTTTCCATCTCGTCCCATCCTGCTCATGATTTGCTTTTTCAATTTCAAAAATCTTTGTAGCTGAGGCCAGCCCAGAGATCCCCCTTGAGACTGAACTCGAGGACTTCTTACTTTTTTTTTCAGCTCTCTATTTTTCTATATACTAGTGTCATCAATCCCCCACCTGGCCCTGCCTATCTCGCTCCATTTCATTCTCCAGCACTGTATTGTTCCTGCTTGAAAAACCGGTTTCTGGACAGGGGTGAAGTAAATCTTTTGTGACCCACTATTCCCTGCTGGGCCTCCCACTCTCTTAGTCTCTCTCTTTGACTCTTTTAGTTAAGCCTGTCTCGGGCAACACAGGCACCGTGGTGTAACGTGATACACATGGAATATAGTATAAACAGAAAAGTTCCCCATGAAGAGAAAAGGCTCTTGGATCCTTGTCCACCCCCATCAGTGTGTTCATCCTGAGCTGCACCCTTCTCCATCTTTTCTTCAACAAGCAGCTTTTTGTATTCCCCTGCTTTGTAATTCCTCTAAGGGTGAGTCACTGACCGTGGAGGGAGCTTGAGATTGAGGTCTTTTTGTCCTTCTAAACTGCATTTGAAAACTTTTTGGCATATACACAGAAGAAACTGTTTTTCAATTGTAAATCCTTGAAAGTAATGTGGTTTCTCAGTGTCGACTCACACAATTAATTACATTTTAATTAAAAACACTTTGCATTGTGGGCAGAAAATGTTTAGAAATGCTTGACAGAGCAGAGGTTTAATGCCCTCTGTGTACCACTGCTAACCTGACATCTCTTTGCTTCTTCCTGCTCTCAACAGCTGTACAGAGCCATCTCCTACTGGAACATGCTGCCACCTGAAATAACTTTAATAAAAAAAACGCTTCTAAATAATTATGTTAAAATATTGAAGTAAAAAGTGCTTCAGATGCTTTACCACTGTGTTCATCCGAAGACTGTAAAATCAGTTGATGCATTAAAAGTCCTATTATCATATAAACTGTGCAATTAGCTTGTAATACATTTATTTTAAAAAAGTGGACCACAGGAAGAAAGACTAATGGGGATCCTTTTATTTAACACATAAACACAAAAAAGGTCACTTCTGTTATTTAGACTATACAGTTAACATATATAGCTCAAATAAATGTGCAGCCTTTGTAAGATTTGAGGCTTACAGCTTCTATTATCTCCCTTCTGAATACTTTTGCACTGAATAACAGTTAGCCCAGGAAGCATAATGGTGAATTACCAAAGACATTTTAAGGTCAAAGTGTTAAAAACTCCCAAACGCCTCAAATGGCGGGACATTTCACTTAAATGAAAATGGAAAATACACTGTCAACCATCAGTGACAGAGCGACGACAATGTGAGGAGGTTTAATCTTTTGTTGGCACTCAAAATAAATAGGTCAACTCTGTAACTCAAAAAGTCAAGCCAGACTCTGACCTTCCCCAGTTTACTGAAATGAGGTTGGAAATTAATTTTAATGGTAATGCCGCTTTCATTATCATGCAGGTTGTTATGGAGAGACAGTGAGCGTGAGCACATCAGTAATATCTAAAGGTCGCATGTGTGGGCAAGTCATGGACGGCCAGCGAGTGTGGGCTCTGCTCAGCTCACACAAAAACTTTATTTGGTAATTATGTAACATGGAACAGTTTGAATGCACGGTTTACAAAAGGTCTATGTGACAAGAAGACAACATTTTTGATATCTTTCCACAAATTAATTACTTGTTCAAGTAATTTTTAATGAAAAAGGTCATTTTTTAAAACTATGATAATTGCAGTCTTACTAAGCTTATCCTTGTTGGTAATTAAAATGAAATGATTATGTAAAGGCAATAAAAGCACACAAAGAGACCAGGCAATGGTTTAGTGAACAAACATTTCTGCAAAAAAGTATCACGTTACACTCCTGATTTTTCATGTATCCAAATGCTATACTATTAGATCATCCTCTGGGCTTTTTGTAACACCTCCCCAACCTATCAGATAAAACCTAAAACATATTATAGGTGTCTCAATCAAACATCACAATTCATTTGTCTCTCTTTCATAAATTTAATCTATTTCTGAACCATTGGAGAAAAAAATTACATTTTTGATCTTTGATATTTCATTTTCCAGTTCAATTAAAAACAATAAATTTATGTATTGTCATAATGTAGAGGTTTCACTTCTTTTTTTTTTTTGGTAAGTGTGTTTCACCCTTAGAACAGGGTCCAGGAGATGATCTTTTCCCAAACACCTTTACCATAAACACTGTAAGTGAGATAATGATGATAGCCACATTCCGGAAAATGGCCTATTGTAGACTTTATTATGTGCATCCTGTTGAGTAGGTGTAGCTTTTATCATCCTGTGTTGGAGGATTTGTAGCCCTCTGAGAACACTGTATTTGCCAACTGTATTTTATTAGGCAATGAACGACCACTGTAGTGTGATTCTCCTAATCTGTGTGTCCAGCGTTGTTGTGGGTTTTCTCGTTAAGCTCTAGCGGCTCTGTCCAGTGCATTCTTCCCTTCAATGCCCAGAGCAACAGGGTGAGCACCTCTCTCTTGTGCTGGGGTAATTGTGTTTTTGTATAAGCTGTCCAGCTGTATTACAGTGGCCAAGGCCCCGGTGTCCATCCTGCTCTCATCACAACAGCTACTGAGGCTCAACAAAGTTGGCACCAAACCCCACTTCCATCCTGCTGTAGCCAACCTTGTGCTGTGCTATTATTGCACCAGTGATCCTTATGAAGTGTAGGGGAAATATATCAGAATAGCTTAGTTAGGTGACAGATAGATCCTGATAGGGTAGGTTTTATGTCTGGAGCTGTGGCATTGACATGACAGATATGAGAAGAAGCAGTGGCAGTGACAGATGAATACTAGGGCAGGCAGACGTGCATAGACACACTATTGATAGACACTGTGTCAAGTCTGGAAAATGATGGCAATATGCATTTATTGATTTCACCCAGCTGCACTGTTGTATTACATGCAAGGCATCCCAAAACCAACAAAAAAAGGGAAAATACTGCTGTATATTTTAAAAAGTATTCTTCTTGTATGTGCCCTTTACTGTTGCCTTGCTAACCTCCCCACTGTTCATGCTGTTGTTGTGCCCTTAGGCAAGACACTTAACCTGCCTTTCCTCCAGTGGTGTTCCAGCTGTAACACTGTTGAAAGGAAGCTTAATTTAAGTCTCTTAGGGTTAAAGTGTCAACTAAATGACTAAATGGCTTGCAAAAACATCTTTAAAAATAAATACTCTTACCAAACTCTTAGCAGTTCATCTTGACTGTTTTGAACAAGGGACTTGGTTCGTCTATGTGTGACGCAAAGCAACACTCCAGCAGCATTCAAATGTGATTGGTCGGTACAAAACTGGCTAACGGAGCTTTGCCAGACTGAGATCCTGTTTATAGAATATACAGAGAGCTCATGTCAGGCTTTGCCGGGTTACCTTTACTGTTCAACACTGAAACTTAAAACTAAAAAATAATAAAAGTATTAAATAACAATAAAAGCCAGCTCTTTAATATACTCGCTGCTGCTGAAATGACAACACACAGCAAACCTACCCAGACTTTTAACCATCTGATGCTGCCTGCAGGATACAAATCATAAAATTAACTCTGACATGATTAGAGAAGGCTGAAAGTCTTTTGGTTAAATTGTAGGTGTTAGAAATTTGAATGAGTGTGATTATCAAAGATCAGTGGAAGTCCTCTTTATGTGGCTCTACACTTCCTGTTTTTGGCTCCAAATAATACACCTACTGTATGTAAAATGGCAGTAGGCCTAGCACACAAACAAAGATGTGAAACTTAAAGAGTGGCTCAGCTCAAGTATGAGAGAGAGAGGTGTGAGAAGTTGCCACGAGGGTAGGTGAAAAGGTAAGTGTCAGACCGACAGACAGAAAAATAAGCTAATCTAATGCGTTTGCACCCAGTCAGCCTTGTGTGAGAATGTGCTGATATAGGGCTTAGCTGCACAAGGATTTTCTCCCTTTACTTTGGCTTTTTTGCTAAGTAGCCTTGCGATACAAACAGCCACTGTACAGGGCTGTGTGTGCGTACATATAGAATTCTATTAACCTTTTGGGCTCTGTTGGTTAAATGTCAGCATGGGGCATGAAATTGAATTGGTCATTGATTCAGAAGCAGGACAATTCTCCCACACAGTCGTAGACAAGTAGCATGCATCTGAAGTGTATGTTCTCACTGGGAACAAAGTTCAGCGAATATAAGGAAATACTGTTATGTCTTTTCTCGAGCCAATCAGAGCTTCCACAGCAAAATAGAAACTTCCTACATCTGTGGCACAAATATCATTCAATTAAAATTCAATATGTTGGCCTAGGGCAGTGCAATTATTGCAATAGTTTATCTGGACTGTATCACATACAGAAAAAAATACAACCTTGTTTTTTTTTATGTTTGAACAGTTAGATATAAAAAACTTTTTCAATGTATAAAATTTGAGACCTGCAATGATAGAGGCTTTGATTTAGATAACTTTGTACTGCATGTTGTCGAACCTTGGATGTGGTTATTTATAAATTTAAAATACAATATAGTGTAAAAGTGGTATTTGTCATGTCAGTATTTGGCCTTTTATTATGAACTTTTCTTTTTTCCATTTTTATTTATTTATCAAATCTTTAACAAATGTCAGCACACATCCAAGAAAGGGACAAAAATATAAATGTCCACCACAGCTCCAACAGCAGTGTCAGCGAAGTGGCAGTTTATGAACTGTCCCACACTGACAGATCATAAACTCTGGGGGACAAGCTCTATGACAAGTTTGTGCCAGATTAGATTTGAAGGAGGGGTTTGTAACTAATCCAAGACAGGAAAAAGTTCCCTTGTGCAGCATATGTGAGGTTGTTACATAATCTGCTCATTCAGATCCAAGCCACTCCAAATATTTTCCTCATGTCTTCCTCATGTCTTCCTCATGTCTTCCAGAATGTTTGTCTAATATGATTGAATTTTAAGACAGGACCAATCACTTTCATTTGAGGAACTCTCTACACAAGGAAGCATCAAAAACTGTCGCAACCTGGCACGGTTACAAACAGAGATACTTTTTCTTTGGGCCACCTTTTTAGGCGGCACAGTGGCAGAGGAAGTTCCTTGGGTCGATTCCTATCCAGGGCAGGGCCTTTCTGTGTGGAGTTTGCATGTTTCCCTGTGTCTGTGGGGCTCTCGTTTGATTGAATTATGTACAATATAGGTGGGTCTATATATATATATATATAATATTTTTATCTACAAGAAGGAAGCAAAAGTTACTGCACAATGGTGTCATCGATTTCCAAAGTCTCTGCTTTGTCCATGTGTTTTTTATTCAATACTGGCATTTTAAAACTAAAGGTGATCTGCAGCACTTTCTAAAATCAACACCAGTTGCTGCATGACGCCGCAAACGATAATACATTTGTGAAAGCAAAAAAACAACAGTATCAAGATTCTCTCTCTCACTAATGTTTCACAAATAAATGTTATTGAATCAAAACTTCATCTAATGCTACAATTTGAATTGGGCATTTAACAAGAGCTTCACTGAATTTTGTGGCTAAAAGAAATGTTTGGTGAGTGGGTATATACTATATATATTTAAGGGAGTAATTCCATACTATTGCATCTGGATTTTGAGGCAGTTGCCAGTGTGATACATTCCTAATCTCTACATGATATGATAATGATATTTTGTAAAAGCAGGTCAAACATTCATACATTTCCAGTCTGACTCAGAGCAAGTAGATGTGAAACTTTCAGCATTTTCAAATTGACAGTTGGCAGTCGTACTGAATATAGAAGCTCTACAATCCTGCCGGATGCATAAACAAATCCTGACCTCTGTACTCATTTGCGGAAGTTCAGTATTAATGGTGGAAAAGGATGTGGCGGCCAAGACGAGGCACGGGAGAGCGTTCAGAATACATAGGAGCTGCGCTGCTGAAACAATGAGGAGCGCTCGGCTTCTGGCGGCTCTCGAGGTCAGTGGATCAATGTGTGGGGATTACACCGCGCAATGTGGATGTCGATAGGTCAAGACACATCCTCGCTAATGAAGCTGAGTTATGACTCATTCATCTGGCTTTGGGCCACACACTCAGGCATCTTTATCCTTTCCTATAGTATCTTCTTAAGTAGTTTCCTCTTTTTTCAGATGTCTGTCACCATTTGTTTTTTAAGCGTTTCCACTCCTCCTTCCTTCTTTGTCTTCCTTGCTGTAGATTTTAAAATCGAACCAGTGACAAACCCTTTTAAGGCTTTTATTTCATCCTTTTAAATACTTACTACAGATTCAGATCCTTTTGCTTCAGAGTTCACAAACAGAAAATTATTCTTAAAACATAACAACATAGAATATAAATAAAATATTTTTTTTATCCCAGCACAACACACATAAGAAATGCAGTGATATTATATGACTAGTGCCTGGTGTTCCTTCCAAAGGTGGAATAATAAACAAACACAAAGACATCCGCTGTAGCTTGACTCTAGGTTGAGTTTTGAGGTGTGCTTACTTCCCAATACACAGCCAGGTTTAATTTCATAAGGCACACACCCTGAAAATGGGAGAATTGTGTCTTTTAGCTGTTCTTGCTTTTTGTGACCTCCTCTTCTGCTTAATGTGGAAGTGTTTGTTCCTCTCAGATGCTTTATCAGTGTGTGCTGAGATAAACACCTGCCAACATTGTGACAAAGAGACGTAAACCTGTCTATAAAACCTATTCACTCAGTTCGTTTACATTCAGGTTGAGAAATTCTAATTATTGCCTTAGTCCAATTATAATCAGATTTTACTGCATGTAAACACCTTACTCCGATTGGGGTGCAGTCATTTGAATTTTATGAAATCGGAGTAACACACCAGGATAATGTGATTAACTGTCAAATGACTTCTGCATGTTTACTTCTTACTCTGATTAAGGTTGGACACAGCTCACTGGGCATGCTCCAGTCCCAGACAACAATAAGAGAAACACATGTAAACAGATGACCAAAACATAAAGAGCAGTGTTTAGAGACATATTCACTTATTTTTAGACCAACAAAGACATATTTTGGACCACACTTCCACTGTCTGTCGGGTTTGTCTGTGAACTATCTAGTCAGTCTACTCTAGCTCACCATGTGTTCATGTGCTTTCAGAAGGCATAGTTGTCGAGTAAGAAACGTGTTGTTCTTATTTTGTTGTGTTTGTGTCAGCATGAATACACACAGTCACAAGACTCTGTGTATTCATGCTGAGTCAGAGCGAGAAAGCATGCATACTACATTTTTTATGTCTTACCTGTCATAAAGCAAATGATGTTGTAAAAACTCGCAGTAACTCTTCCACTCTTTATGTATGAAGATTTTTATTCATATTCCACTGGACTGTTGTGGAACTGTAACACTCTTGCTACATTCATAAAATGACAGGGAAACTTGTTTTTTTTTCTCTACACATGTACAAACATAAGGAACATTTCATTTTAAAGTCTAGGAGTTAGACTTGAATGTTTCATACATTTATTGCCTTGTACTTTTCCATATGTTGCGCTCACATCTGTGCAAGGTTTCAAATCCCAATTTCACCTGTTGTAAATCACCGCGGTTGCTATGCGAATAAAGTGAATGTGGAAAGTTCACCCGGAGACCTTGAGACTGTGTTCTTTTAGCGACTTAATGCACGATGCGCAGCTGTGAAGCCAGCGTTAAAGTCCTGCGGGCACTTTAGAATCCCTCTTATCCCACGGTTCAACACCTCACTTTGCCTTTACGCTGCCAAACTTAATGTGCTGGAGATAAAACGGATAGCTCCCTCATGGTCGACTAGTGACGTTAACATTCTCAAAACCTGTCGCATACTGTCTGCAAATAAAGAGACAGCAGTGAAACACGTGGACAATGCATGATGTGAGCATGCAACTGCACTAAATGCTTCCCAATTAAACTGTCTACTTGTTTGTATTACATTAGTCATTTTTTTAAAGGTTTAATTTTTGTACTTCTCCTGTTCTTGGACCAGTATTATTCTGAATTTTATTTGTCCACTGTTCATTGTTGCTATTGAAGCCATTCTCCTCTACTGCATAAAAAAACTGGCCAATGGGTTAAAGAATGAACTTGAAGTGATTGGCTTGTCTTTGATTTGATCTAGGTCCCTAAAAAACCTTGTTCTAGTCTTGGGCTCACCCTGAATACTTTAAAAATACTAAAAATCCTTTTCCTAACCTCTGCATTGAGTCATGATGTCAACAGTAAGAAGATGAGCAGTTGGGAAACCAGCATCAGTGGTGTCTTTTTTGCACCTTTTAGCCTTTACTGATAGTACTGATAGTGAGAGGGGGGTTACATTGGGCACTTTGTCATCGCCACAATCTGATCACTCAGTTGGAGTCTTATTTATTAAGCATAGCAAAAAGGTCTGTTCATTTGGTAAATGCCAACGTATATTTCTGTAAATTAGCCACACGGCTTTAAAATAACTGTGTAACTTTGAGCTAAGAGTATCATGTGATTTTAAATTCCAGAAATCACTTGCAAACTCGCAGGTTTTGTATGTTTCCTCTTGAAACAAACAACACAGTCTGTAGAGGGAACTGCGCCCCTGGTGGAAAAAAGTTACTTTGCTTTAAGTTTTGTTTCTCACAAATGTAAACAAATGTGTGCAAAGCAATATTTTTACAAAAAAAATGGCTGATACAGTATATTTGTATTAAAGGCTGATGCAGAGTAACTTCAAACTCATTACAAACTCACGAGAAGAAGATTAGACATATTTGGGAAAGCTCAGGTGGTGGCACAATGGATTGTTGCATGCAAGTACGTTTGTTTTTCCTTTTAAGAAACATCCAGTGGTCCTTATGTAAAAGAAGATAAGCGAAAAAGCATTGAAGCACTTTTCTTATCATCTTTCCTTACTAAAATGTGAATTGTTGTTAGCTCTTATCATGGTGACCATGAAGTACGTCCTGGTCATTTCTTGGTAATTCTAGAGTTTCGTTTTTGATGTTTTTGATGAAATTTTATGTCTTTGGATTCAGCCTTGGCCTCTGTAGATCCAAGTCTCAATTACTTTTTTCTAGACTACACTACTAGGACTGCCTGAAACAGAAGGACAATACAACTTATATGACATTATAAAAAAGAAAGAAAAATCTTCTGCAAAAACACATTTCCAATCAAAGTGTCAACTGACGATGGTTTGGGGACGACTGATTGTAGCTACTACACACTGCTGCGCTGACATGATTTGCTATTCCCTAAAATGGAGGAGCTCGTTGTCTGTGGACGGACACTACAATAATAAGAAAATTGAGGTGATTTTGCAGGCCAATTTCCACTCTCACAATTTGTTTGTGCCTCACCTTCTCCCAAGTCCTCATTGTGTTGGCTCCTAATAGTGTCGGCACATACATCGTCTAAATGTGTGTCTATCTCCAAAGACATTTTTCTTTCTCTCTGTTCATCCTCCTACTCTTCGTCCCTGCTGACTGCTCCTGTGGGGCTTCTCTGGGTGTATCTTTCCTGTTTCCTTCGCCCCCATCGAATGCAATTTTCTCTTTATCAACATTTGATTTCCACCGAGTGAGTTGTCCTCAGCACAGAGAGCAACGCGATAGACGAGAGAGGGTACGGGAGGGGGGACGAAAAAGCAGTGTTTATCTAACTTTGCCTCTTTGCAATCTTCAGTGGCAGTTTATCTGTGTCCACCTCTCTGTCACTCTGTTCCTCTATCTCTGTATCACTGTACAGACATGACCCCTGTCCCAAAGCGCAGAGCAATTTTCATTTTTCTGTGTACTTCTGTACATCAAGGTCAATTTTCTGGACTTGATTAGCTGTATTACTCTCAACATCACTCACCAAATAAGCCACATACACAAACCATCATTGTCCAAGATGTACAGAATGCTCTTAATGTCTTATTTAATCGCACCGGCCTTACTATAAACTCTTTTGTTAAACTCTTTTGTCATTAACATAATAACAGTTAAAGAAAATATGTCACTTGGTTAGGAAATGTTATTCATTAAGATATATGCAGTTGTTGGTTGGATGTTTTGGCTTCAAATTATTCAAGGAATGCATTTATTGTATTTTATGGATTTTGTGATTTTGCAACCATAACCAATCGAAAGCTCCTCTCTGGTGGAGAAGTTAGTGCACCTGGTTTGGGTGTGGAAGATTGGGGATTCAAATCTTTTGGGGAGCAACTCCAGCCACAGTCCCTGTCTGTGCTGGTCCCAGGCCCGGGGTGAATGGAGAGGGTTGCGTCAGGAAGGGCAGCCAACATTGCCAAGCTTTTCAAGCAAACTACTCTGCTGTGGCCCCCCGAGTGGGGATATGCCGAAAAGCACTTAGTAACTAAGTAGTCGAACTACAACGACACAAACAAACATGAGTAGAAACAACAGTAGAGCCTCAAACCCTGAAATCTCAGATTCAAATGGTTTGGGAAATGGCTCAGCACTGACACATTTTGTGGCTGCAGAGCGATGGTCCTTCTTGGCCTCAATTTTCCAAAAATGAAAAAAATAATAAGAAAGTTGCCCTATTCTCTCCCCCATCTTTGCCTAAAGACATCCATTGTGACAAATTCATAATTCAAAGTCCTTTAATGATGTGATTAAAAAGTCATTTGCTTCTTTATAACCTCCCGAACACACACTTGTTATTTTTCTCAGCGCTCCACTTTTTCTCTCCAAAGTCGAAGTTCCTCATTTGTCCCTAATGAAGGCTGATGGCTAATGAGCCCCTCCCCCTCCCCTTCTTCTTTTTCTTCCCTGTTTGAGGCTCCTCTCAAAAGCAGCTTTGATGTTTCAGGGTTTCCCTGTGTTCAGTCTTCATGCGTTGTGTAAGTGTCTCCTTTGGGATTGGGCTAATGGGGAGAGGTGCTGCTGTTTGTGACTCTTTATCCCAACTAGGTATCATTTAGCCCTGATCTTTCTCCATCAGTTTGTGAAGTCTGAGCTGAAGTTAAGTAAATATCCATGTTTTGTCGACATGACAAATTTAGGTTTGTGTGCAGCAGGTATAATACAATAAAGCATTCTGTTGTCACTTTGAGTGCATTTACTGTTAAAAGTTAAATATCTTAAGAGATTATAATGGTTGTTGAAATTAAGTTTCCCAATATGGTCATTTGTAGTTCTTAAGCTGATCTTACATGGGACATTTGCCTCTCAAGATTATAATTCAAACTGTTAATTGGATATCTGGATAAGATTTTAAGATTACATAATTATGGTCAAGTCAGAGGTGGTAAGTGCTTGTATTTAAAACATAAAAGCCTTTGTGTAAGCATAGAAGAAGTGCGGTTACCTTTATTATACGTTCTGTCTTTCTGCTAAAGATCAAAGCCTAGTTATGTCCAGGGCTTGTTCCATTAAAACATAATGGAACATAATTTGATTTGAGAGACTGTTTATAATGCTTCAAGTATTGTATTTTTGGTCTTTGCTGTGTATAGTGGATTTAAAACATTAAACTCAACACTAAATATATTTAGTGAATTACAAACAGCTTTTTTACATTTATTGACAAATAATTTTGTTGTATTTCAGTGCACATTTTGACTTTATTCCTGTGTTCAGAGCACCACGTTCCAAAGCTGGAAGACAAGCTGCAGTTCTTACCCGCTGGTGTTTGAGCGCGGTGCCACCCGCAGAGGTACAAAGATAAAAGAAGGCTTGTACCTAGCTGCAGGAAATATCTCTGACAATAACTAACTGGACACTTTAAAATAAAACAAACTGATTACCTTCACTGACAGCTTGAGCTTTAGTGGAGTGCTGACCAGTTTAAATGTTCTTAACTTCATTTCAAAATCTATTTCAAACTCAAGAAATTGTCCATAACAAAAGATAGAAGAATACATTTTAAAGTTAAAATAAGGTTTAGTCCGTTATATAGAGTTTATAAGTTTATATCTATATATGCTCACAGCAGGGTTACTCATAGCCTCTATGATGGAGTTTTCTGACTCCTCCAACCAACTCATGAATTTCAAAATGAATTCTCTTAGCAGTGCCTCACATGTGGGTATTTGAGAGTTCACAAACATTTGGCACTGTGCCATCTCTGGATCGTAAGCAACCATCTTAAAGCATTGTTGTAGGCCACATGTCTGTAGTTCCACCAGAGATGAGATAATAATACAATATGAATGCATTCATTGCTTCCACTGAATTACAATACATTTTACTGCTGGGAATGTGCCCTTTTGAGTGGCTAATACATCACAGCTGACCAGCACTGTCTGTGAAGGCTAGTGTTGGTCTGTTTGTGGAGGCTAAGGTCAGGACAAAAGGTTGGACAGAGCTGACAAACTCAAGAACAAAGCTCATTTTTTAGCTCAGGAGAATACTTGTCTTCCCTCAAAGCAGAGACCCGCCTTTGGCCTTTCTAGTGCGTGTGCGTAATAGGCTAGATGCTATTGCCAGATTTTGGCCTTTTCTTTGTTTGACGGTTCCTGACATAAGGCTCATACAGAGTGGACGTCTTGTCATTTAACAACTCCCTGAATCCCAATCTTTCCTAAAGGTGTCAGTAATTTACATTGATTTATCAATCCCTTGTAATCTCTATTTGGCCTGACAGCTACATGCACACAGAACAATCTGGTCAGGCATATCCCCGTATACATGACATATACTAATATTATTGCAGGAATCTTACACAAATTGTTGCAAGAGTAATGCTATTAGATGGCAAAGTTGTACTCCATATACGGCCAATGAATGAGTTCACACATCAACGACATCAGGATACCGTAGTATTGCATTTTTTCTTCGAATTATCTGGTTTCTGAGCAGTTCTTAAAATTGAAATTAAGATATGATGTTTATGTGCACAAAGACATAAACAAGTGGCACAAGCAGTGGCTCAGTGGGTAGAGCGGCCGTCCTTCAACTAGAAGCTAGTAGGTTCGATTCCCACTCTTCCCGCAGTTTATACTGTTGTTGTGTTGTATGAATGTGTAAGAATGTTTAGTGAATGTATTTGCTGATGGTCGGAGAGGCCGTAGGCGCGGAATGGCTGCCACGTCACTGTCAGTCTGCCCCAGGGCCGCTGTGGTTGCAGATGTAGCTTACTACCACCAATGTGTGACTGTGGAGTGAATGGATATGTAAAGCGTATTTTTGTCCCCAGAAAAGCGCTATATAAAATTGATATAATAATAATACACTCTTATTATCTGCGTAATCACAGTCATACAGATAAAGTCAATAACATAATTATATTACAGCCAGTGGGACTTTTGAAATGGCACAGATTAATATACAGTACCTTAATATAGAAGACAGTGCTGGTCTGGGAAACAAATGTCAGTGATAACTACAGTTTGATCAGGCAAGTTGCAGTGTTCTGGGCCTAGGTGCATCTTAGTCCAAGGTAACTTACCTGGCTTTATTGCCCCTTGTATCGGTATGGATTAAAGCCTTTATTGTATCAGTGTGTATCCTCCCCGGCGTGTGTGCAAGAGTGTCTGTCAGATTCGCGAGCACAGTAGCTATTATGGAGCCGACAGAGCCAGGGCGCTCCATTAATAAAACAGGCAGCAGTGGAGGCAGTCGGAGGTCGGTCCCTGGAAAGCTGGCCTGGCTTTTTCTGTAGTGTGAGTGTGAGTGCGAGTGTGTGTAAAAAAGCACATCTGTCATTGAGGAAAGACCACAAAGGGTTGGTTAGAATAATACGGTTACAGCAACCCCCTGCCACCAGCGGTACCCCCTGTGTGGTCCTCTGACTCATCTCACAAACACACACTGACTGGTTGTGTGCCAGCTGCCATAGAGGTGTGTGCAGATCTAAAGAAAGGCCGTGGTTTGTCGGTAGGTGGTATGCTCTGTGTGGGCACGTCAAGGTGAATTTTAGCTGTTTTTAGGGAGTGTGTGGAAGGAGTGGACTTTTGTGTATGGACTTTTCTGAGTAGTTAAAATAGGACGGAGCAGGAAAGCGGTGAGGAAACGATCCATCCTGCAGGATGTAGAGCAAAGGATGCACAGAAAGCACACAGAGCCTAGAAAACAAAGACGTGCACATGTTGGAAGCCAAGGCGTGACCTCCGGGACTGCAAAAGAACACAACAAATGCCAGGGTCTGCAGTTTATCAAATGGCCACTTGAAGCTGGTTCCTAAACTGTAGAAACAGTATGTCACATCCACTGAGTAATTCAGATTCTCTTCCAATTTGCTATGATTTTACGTTTTCTATTAAAACTACTATTTTCTGTCATTTTTTTACTATGATGACTATGTCTGAAAAGAGACTGAGTCAACAAATTTAACAAATTCAAGTTATGCTTTTGTGTAAATCTCATTTGTGAACTGGACATCACTTGTATATACTGTATATAAAGATAGGTTATTGACAAACCTTCCCCAAGTTAGATTTTATTGTGTTCATCTAAAATGAGCTTTTGGAGGTGAAGAGAGGATATGTTCAAATGTAAGCCTTTTACTTGGTTTACTATGTTTTTTCTTCATTTGAGGGACTTTTTTGACATTAAAAAAAATACTGTAAATTAATTAAATTAAGCACCATATGTGAAGCTGACAGTACTACAAAGCTTGTCCGGTCCCATTGGCTCTAGTGGAAGGGCTGTGTCTTGTTGAGCCAAGTCCTCAAATGATCATCCACTGTCCATAAGGTCATATACAGTCCATAACCAAGCCCAAACTAAGCCTTTGTTAAAAATGTTGAACTCACTGAGCCATTCTGTTCTGTCTTCAGAGACTGCACAAAGTGAATAAAAGCTCTCATATATCACTTTGTTCCAGCCCTGACTTCACTCACGCTCTGTTCTCCTCAAAAGCATAGCAACTTGTCCAACATAAGAGGTGAGTGTTGGGCCATGATGGAGCGCTGCAAAACAGCAGTGTTCAAACAAATGGTCAGGCTGTCATGGCATCAATTAAACTGACAGCCTCTAACTCACACACACACTTCAAGCAGACTTTGTTTCTGCTCCATTCAAACTCTACTCCTCAACTCCATAAAGGCCCTTTGCTCTCTTTATAATATGGTCCTTATAAATATGGCCTGTTTATTATCTGTTAGACAGCAGTTCGGTCTGATTCATCCCTCCTGTATTGTCCTTTTATTCACGTCTATCAGTTGACTGTCTGTCCCTTCTGACTCCATCAGACATGACTATTTGGCCTTGGACATGGTTAATTGCTATCACAGCTCGACACACTGCTGCTCTGGCGTCAGTGCTTCTGTCCTGTGTGTCTAACCTGAGCTGGTTTTAGTAGGAAATGGTTTAGTTGTGGCCAGAGTAACACTGTCCAATCTAAACATAAGCTTCAGGAATGAAGGCCCTTGTCGGAGAACGTGGTGCCATGTTTTACCTTCTGCCCTTACAGGCCTCTAATTTCACAGCGATTTGCATCTTTGCATTGTACCTATAATTCTCTAAAGTGCTGGATGTATACAAAACTTATCATTGCTTTAATATTAAGATGATAGACATATTATTATCAATAGCAATCCCACCCTCTACCATGCTGAAAAAATCTGAATGTGTGGCAAAAAACAAAATGCTTCAAAGTGACAGTTATAGAGTTGGAAATGACTGAGATAAAAAAATACTTCACAGTCCAGACATGAAGCGTTAAAGTCTAAAGTCTAATAGACAGTTTATGGTCAAAATACACTGCGTAACAAAACCTATACTTTTTGTAACATAATTATTTTTTTAAACTGTAGTCATGCAGTTTGGTTGTTACAGTTCTGAAATGGGGGTACATGCCCATTTACTGCAGTGTGCCGTGGATATGTCACAATTGTAAGGAAAATGTCTGCACCTACTGTTGTTAGTGAGTTAAAATAATCTTAACTAAACATAGATGATAAAAGGGAATAAAAAATTTAATTCATTTTCACCTGACAAGCCTCTCATCAGGGTTTGTGCCTGTAGCATTGTCTCTTCTTCCTTTAAGCATGCCAGTGTCTTTTCTACAAAAAGCTTGTTACATAAACTGTGCATTTTAATTGCAGACTTTGAATGGTAAAGGTCACAGAAGGAGGTCTTGTGCTCATTCTCATATTTTCATTATATTTTGATAGAATATGTTTTTAATGAAATTGAGAGGTCAGACAACATACTCCTCCATGTTTTCCAATAGACATTATTTTCCATATCGTTTTATTTTTGGTCAAAACTCACACGTATTGTACAGTCTGCACATATGTGGATTCAGATTTCATTTCTAATGAAGCTTTTGACAAAATCCCTTTTTATCCCTTTGTATTGTTCAGACAGTAACAACTTTTGAATTACCTTTTTCTATGATAACTACCTACAGTCTTTAAAAAGCTTTCTGTTGTGCAAATACAGTAACTCAGAACTAACAAGCGTTACTTTTCAAATGTAAAGGCTGCTGGTCTCTTAATGTCTCTCTCCCTTTGCGAACCCTGTGCTGCAACATCTGCTCGTTGTACGTCTAGATGCATCACGGTGTAGTCAGCCGCACAATGTGTGTTTTTGTGTTTGTGTGACCTAATTGCAGGGAGCTGGGGCTGCTCGTTTCCTGTGTTTATTTTCTTGTCAGGGGAGAGGCTGTTCCTCTAGTACTCCGGTCAGCTGAGCAGACCTTTGTGTCCGCTTTGAGTCAAGTGGAAGCATACAGTGTATAAAGCCCTTTTTACTGGGATTACAAAAACAGAGCAATGAGGCTAATAAAGTATTAACAACTTTTTTCACTGGTTAATTGACCCCTTTGTTTCAGCCAGCGCCAAATAACAGGAACCTAGTTTGTTTTACAATGTTTCTTTTTTATGGATTTTTAAACAGCCCAATCTGCTATAACTGTCAAACCAAATAAAAATATATTTCTCATTATGGGAAAGGTTTACCTTAAAAATGTAATACATGCTTCTACACTAGAACATAATATAATATGATTTATGTGTTTCTTATTTGCCATGTGTTGTGTCTAGGAGTGCATCAGTAAACCATTTACTTTTGGTGAAGGGTACACAGAGAATAGACCAACATGCTTCTTTTTTCATTTTATGTTACTCTTTAGATAGGAATAAAGAGGAAGAGGCTGGAGACCCAAGATGTTGTGCATTAAACAGTAGCTGGCATCAGCAGAGTAAGATGAGTCGAGTAAAAGCCTGCACGCTGGCACAAGACACGAGTTTAGCAGCATACTAATCCATTAAAACTAAAAGGGGTCTACTTCCAGGAATGTAGTTTCTGGATAACCTACTAACAATCATAATCATAGCCAAAGTAGAAAACATTCCCGGTGATTACTATGAAATACCTTTAAAGAAGAAAAGAAAGGCCAGCTATTTTGATCAAGGGCTTAACTCGCACAAACAGACAAAATGAAACTACACAATCTATTGACTGGTGCCCTGATAATCCGCAAATGCCACCGGGAGGACTTTCTGTGGACAGCTCTAGAATTATCAGACAATGAGTGTGATGGAAATTGCTGGGTAATTGGGGCCCCACTCGTGTTGAGGAGGAAAGTCATTGACATGGTTGTTGCAGACAGAATAACAAGTGAAGAGCTTTTCTACTATAAAACACAATTTTCTGTCAGGGTAAGTTGAGGGCAGCTGAGTGCTGAGAGTGATTATTGTAAAAGAGGGCATGTGATAAATTTGTTACAGCTTCCTAACATTTCACAACACAGAGATAATGACAGGATCGGTTGATGCTGCCAGTGTTCATTAATGAGAAATAGCAATTCGAATTTTGTCCCTCTGCCAACAATAGAAGTCAAATTCCATTTTTGGTTTCTTACGCCGCACTAATTTGTAATGACCTAAAGCGAAACAGAAGTTTGAGGTCAAATATGATATGCTGTTAAAATCATAATCAAACATGGCAGATGGTCAATGCCAAACAGATGAACCCCTAAGGAAAGGCATTATGGCTTGGATAGAATACATAAATAGAGTACTAAGCATTCACATTCTCTTAATCTCTTCACATACTGTTATCACTTTATGCTTGTTCAAACAGTATACAAACAAAGACAAAAGCTCATAATTCCCTGCAGCAGTAGGTGATATTGTTTAACATGGTGTCCCATTTACTTTTGTATAAGTCACCAGTCAAAGGGGTTTCGTATATTCACTCATTTTCATTGACACTACAAACTGGAGACAGAGACAGTGGCGAAGCAAGAGCAGACAAAAAAGAAGAAATCAAATATATGTACACCTGCTATTTGTTTCACGTTGTTATTTTTAGTCAGCTTGGCTTCACCTCTGAAGTAGTTATGTCATTTGACATTTCTCTTCTTGACTCTTACATTTATTACTCATACATTATAGGTGAGCAACATTATCAAACCTGTTAGCCTAAGATGATTAGGCCCAATCCCATTTCTACCCTGTAGCTCGTACCCTTACTGGTCAGTTTTGCAGGTTGACGAGACAGTACAGAAGCAGCCGCTGATACTGCACTATGAGATATTATCACACGTCCTTTGTGTTTCCTCTCTTTTTGTTATAACCATAAAACTAACCGTAGCATGTAATAAATGCCCCTCAAGGTCAAGTGAGCTTCAGTTTCTGGCTACATACAACAACATTTTTATCATGCGTAACTTTCTGCAGTCAATTACTGAATGGCCGGACAGACATATCTGTGCCAGAAAGTAATACAGTACAGTCTTCACTCTGTTGCTTTAATCTTCTGCCATTCAACGTGAACCTGCTTACACGTTTATATGAGACAAGAGGATGTATCAGCACAGAAGATTCCACCCTGGAAGAGCTGAGTCTGCAGTCCACCTCAAAGAGAAAGGACATAACTTTGAGGATTAAGGTCAGCTCTCGTATCAGTTGAACACAGAGTTTGTCCAAGTCCCATGGACGAGATATGAAATGTCTTCACCGTGAAAAGTTCATATGCTTCAACCTTTTCTACAAGATGACCTGGACTACCGAGAACCTTCACAGACACGTGTATATGAGTGCACCTTAAGCGTACAATTAAATGTGATGTTTTTGCTTTTAGTCACAGTTCTGTGGGACTGACAGTAATGAAATGAAAGATGTGACTGGTTTGATGCCCTGCCCCATAACTAACCAATGTAAATGCAAATAAATATTCAATAATGCATGTTGTTTTTTATGCTATCTATATATACATTGAGCTTGGACTTTCTGACATGAATTTTCTTAGAGAACATGTAAGAGAATGTTTGTCTAAGTTAACTAGTAAGGGTCCTCATATTATTTTTAAAACAGGCTCGAGCCCCTGGCAGTTCCTGAGTCTCTAAAAAGTAAATCAATGAATTTATTTTATCATGATACAAATGATAAGCTTTGCTCAAGGTGTTATTTTCAGGGCTTGTTGAAAACAAAGTGAAGGCAGACACTATACTTTTGAAGCAGTTTGAAGAAAACAATGTTTGAAAAGCATTGTGGTTGTATTGATTGGAGTTTTGTGTCCTGTTTTGGTACAGCGTGAACTCATCACTTAGTCACTCTATTGTCTAGTCTTTATTTGAAACCATGACACTTTTCATTCTTCTCAGCATGGCTCATAAACAGCTAATTAAAATGATCCCTAAGCCAGTTCAAGTCTTGTTAAAGTAATTCCTGTCGGCTTCTGTGAGTCGTGCATTTTATCTAACAGCTACACTACTCTGTGTGTGTCTGTCAAATGCCAGCGTGTGTGTGTGACGCCAACCTTTCTGATTCCACTAGGGACACCTGAACTGGCAGCGCAGCCCTTTTTACTTGAAACCTTAAGAGCGGAACACGAAGCAGACTGCAGGCATCTGTCTCCCGGTAGGTATGGGCGATGAGGCTTATTGACTGAATATAAATATCCCATATGCCGCACTGCATATATTTTTCTACTTCTCTTCAGCAGGACACATTTTTGATCTGAGTTCCCCCATACAAGCGCTCCTGCAGGGAGAAGATGGGAAAACAGAGACGGCTGAGCGCACTGCGTCCAGTGGGTGAACTCTGTCACCCCTGCACATGGAACATCGCAGAGGGATGCAAGGGAGAAGTCTTCTGATTGGCTGCAAACTCTAAAGACGTGGTGTTCTTCTTGATTCCTTCTTTAATTTCCTGTAGCTTCCCACTTTCACTGTTGTTATTCTTCCTTTTCCGCACATCCTTTCTCCTCCTATGTCACTTTTCTAACCTCTTTGCTACCTGGCTACACCCAAACTTCTGTATTAGTACTTTTTTGTCTTTACAAATAACGCTTCTCCAGTGTCCATATTTTCCCATCCCATCACTCATCGCCTTCCTGTCTTTGTCACTGTGTGTTTCCAGGAATTCATCAGGAGGAAGGGTTTCTTTTTTTCTAACTCGATAAGCCCAAGCTGCTTGTCTCATACTGCTCGTGTATGACAGTATATGTGGTACATACACATACATCATGTACAGTACAGTACACATGCTGCAAGTCAAATGTGTAGCGAGTAAATTCAGGTGCGTATACAGTCACACCTGCATAAACACACACACAATGTACTGTACATATAGCGAGACAAATATAACCTCAGGTGTACATCTCTGAAGAAGATCATCGATGAAGTAAGGTAGTATAATCTTTATATAATCTTGGATATAATACTAATATTCATAACTTGTGATCATTCAATCATTAGATTTAATATACAAACACGAAGACTTGCAAAAAAATAGTAACAGTCAGCTTACCGAGGTTCATTTCAGGACTGCAGAGTTTAGGTCTTGTGTTTCTTGATAGACAAGTGTTATACATATGTACGACTAGAACCATATCATGAGGCATTGTCTAGTTTCATGAATAGTCTTGATGTCTTGATGCTAAAGTTGTGTTGAAATGTAGCCCTAACCCTGGACAATAAACACATCAACACATAAGAAATTTGAAATGATGATTTCTCTTTTGTATTACAATTTAAATGATTTGATCTCTTGTGTATTTATAAATAGCTGCAGTATTTCACCTGTCATCTACAGCATCGCCAGAATGTGGTATGAAGTAATTGGGATTCATAATTCATTACATGTCATTTCTAATTTTTAGACTGTTTCATCAAAGAGTCATTAGTTTGCAAGCAAAGGTCTTAAGACGCTTCTAACTAATTAACTGTAATTAAATGCAAAAATAGGGTTTTGTTGCCACGCCAGCAATCAGTTTGCCTGAGAAGGCTTTGTTGTTTAGTCTTGCAGCAAAATAAGAGTTGAAGTTAAGAGTTGAAGTTGAAGTAAACCTGACATGCATCTGCCCTGTATGTCCATATTCTCTTTTCCCATTGTGGGCAACAAAGTCAGTGTTCAATAGTTTCTTGGTACTGGAATGTGATCCTTCACACAGAGAGTAATCATCACTCTAAAGAGCTTAGCTAAGCTGCTTTAACACAGCATCAGCATCTGTGCGAGCTGAGAGACATCACACCCGTGCCTTGGAAACTCCCAAAACATATGCTATATGGCCAATCTCAATATCAATCCATACTTTTTAGATTGTTCTATTCAATATAATTCTTTAAATAAACACAAAGATTTGACATACTGAATTCAACATGTCTAAAAATAAGTCAGTACCAGATTGCTCGCTGAACCAAACGAGTAGAATTCTGTCAAAGTACAACATCTGGAGAAATTATTTGGTGATGGGGATAAACTTCGGTTTGCTTGTACTTATTATTTCTGTTTAATTATTTTTGTTTGTTTGTTTTTTCAGCCCAAATCACACACACAAGAGGATTAAATATCAGCCCATACATAAGAGGTGTCAGGAGCCAGCTGGGAAAAGGTGAAAGGCTACAGCAACACCATCACTCAGCCACAACAACAATAGTGTCAGGTCACATGCCTTCTCACTGTAAGGTTAATACACGTTTTAAATAAAATTTGAATGTGCTTCAAGTGGTATTGTGTAATGCCACCACCAAGTTATGGACAAAACATACAGTTATAAAGTGTTTTAAAGTAAAGATAAGAGAAGCAAAGATATCATTACTGGTTAGACATTCACAAAGAATTGAATAAAAATGACTCTAAAGCTGAAAAATAAGGAGCAGCTGAGACTGGATCTTTTTTTTTTTTGTGCCTGCAAAAACAGTTTGTCTCAACACAAACTTCATTTTTGTATTCATCTTTAATCTTTATTCAAACATCTTCAGTCTTGATTTTAGAGCAAAATAAAAAGGGAAGACAGAACAATATGGAGCATCATCTGTAACTGCTCCACTTCAGGGACAGCTTGACAATAACTCACCAGTTTCCCATTTTCCTCCGCAAGCATCCCACACAAACAAAACCTTATAAAAATTTCAAGCATCTGGTCTGTCAAATTTGTATTGGTGCTCATTCTGCCCCTCACACATGAATTAGGAACTAGATTTGTTGTTGTTGACCTCAGTTGCTCCCGTTTCTAACACGTTGTTTATTCTGTTTTTCCTGTTTCAGTGCTGGTCATGGCACAACAAAAACTTTCTAAATATCACTTTGTATAGATTTTTCTTTCTTTTTTTTTAAGAAAGTGCAATGGTTACAACTTTGACCCTGACAAATTTATTGCAGAAGCAAACAGAAAATATCCTTTTAGAAATACAGTGTTTGGGGAAATGTTTTTTTGCTTTCAAGGGGTTAGATAGCTTCCTTTTTAAGAGGTAAAAGAAGGCTAAAAACATGAATATTCATATATATATATATATATATCATGATCAGTGGTTTGTTTTATCTGTTTCAGAGAGTATGTAGATCTTCTGAGCCACAGTGCCCTGAGACTTGCGTTAGAGAAGTGGTGTCAAACACATTTGGGTCCCTATACCACTTTATGGAAAAGTACTGAGTACTGATCGAGTTATGAATTTATGAACCACACAGATTTCAGAGCCATGTTCATTCGTCACATGTTTTATTGGTGAGTTGTTTCTAAGGCGTTATTGTGCCTCCTCACTTCAACACAGCATTATTTACAGCAGTGGTCTTCTACATGTCGCAATCATTTTCCAAGTAGCCTTCCAAAGTCTTTAACGACCCGGCTCCCGTCCGCAAGCCATTTTATTTTTTGTAAAGTGTGCTCATAGACAGGTGTGCTGAACAGGACGGAGGGAGAGGAGAAGGACAGAAGATTTTAATAACTGTGAAAACACAAAGCAGAATGCAGAATTTGCAAGATTAAGGCGACCATCAAAGTAAACCTGAGTGGCTACACTCCACAACACACCTCTCTTTTTGACTCCATCAGTGCCAGTCATCTGTATCTGTGCATTTGGAATTACATCGTTTAATTTTGACAACATTTATGTTTTAATTATATAGTGTGAGACACACAGGAAAGAAATGCATATACATTTACAAAATGAACTTTTATATATATTTTTTGTTTTATTGGACACTAACATTTTGTAAAAGTCCAGAATTTAATGTTCTGGCAAAAGCTCTGAGGAAAAAAGACGTAACGTCTTCGTTACTCAATCACAGGACACTCACAGACTCACAAACATGCACTTGTACAATTCACTTAATAAAATGAAAAACGGCAACTTTCCAAGGAGTGAGAATAAGTCAATAAACATGAAAATATGTCATGGTTGAGAAAAATGTACTGCTGTAGGTGTTTAATCAGAAAGGCGGGGCTTGTCACATAATATGCTTTGTATAGTCTATATATAGTCTTATGCTTTGTATAGTCTATGATCTGTTCATAAATCTTATGAAACAACAAGAACTTACCATAGTCATAACACACACACTGAAATGCCTTTACATTTCGTCATACTAGTTCTGCCGTGTCACGTCTCACGGCTCGTCCTCACAGCTGCAGCCCACAGGAGCTGATAGTGCGTCCCAACAAAGCCCGTTAATGGTGCTCCTGGGCGGGACGCAGATTAAAGCTGACGTCCCTGTCACTACACTGATGACTCAAACTGTTGGCCGGGGCTCTCAGAGCAGAGGGAAGTGGATTGTACAGGGACAGCATAAAGCTGCCGCGTGTTACAGGAGCAAAGATAAGAGCGTGAGACCCCTCTTACAGCACATGCAGCGATTGCACAGCATGTGTTTATCAAACGGGACAGGGCAGAAGTGGAGGAAGTGTGACGGCCTTGGCAGTGGGGAACATCGAGCTGTGGTCTTAAGGAGGATATCCAGGGTCACAGGTGATCTGGAGTTAGCAGGATATCCTCCCCTTTAGCTGTTAGCCTTTTCACACTTTTACACAAGTGACTATAATCCATTTAAACCAGTATTCAGTGGTTAACCTTCACTGTAGCTTAAATTAAATGGTCATTGCCTCATGCAACATATGAGCTAAAAATGGTTTTTAATCACCTGGGACCTAATTTACAAAAAAGAGCAAAGAATCCTGACTAAAACAGGGCATATACCCAAAAACCAAAGTCAAATTTTTGCACAAACCTTCATAAAAACAAACTAGCCCTGTATTTACTGTTTGCAGACTAATGACCAGTAATTATTTCTTAAACCCAGTCACTGATTAATGAGGGATCAGCCCTGCTTCAGTATACATCGCCCTCCACAACCAGATTATGACACTCAGTGAACGTGTACAACTCGGGTGAATGTGCAAAGATTTAGAAAAAAAATTGTATTATTTTTTATTAGTCAATACTATCGCTTAAATGATTATGCTGGAATGAAATTGTTTTTGTTCTTCTGAGAGAAAGTAAAATAAAACAATATCAAAAGCACTTGAAAGATTGATTTTTCAGACCTGCCTCAGTTTGCCATCTTGCCTTGAGGGTCCGAATTTAATTTTTGATTTAGGTTTAGATATAGTGTCTTGGATTACTTCCTCACATTTTTGTTCAGTTATTCTTTACTCCCACATCCTTTTGTTGGTTTAGTAGCAGTATTAAAAAAAGATAAGCTTGATAGCCATAGACTCTGATATCTATAGCTGCCACTCAACTAATAATGCAGATCTTGATTGTCTCTTTGTTGGGTGTGGCCACGGACACAGAAAGCATTACCTTCTTCTTCAATAGCCCTGCAGATGACATGGAGCAGCCTACCAATTATGACAACTTTCTCACATTATTTCCAATATGAGTTTGGAGGACACAACACAAAGGAATCCACCATAAATCACCAAAACTCTGCCCTCAACCACACTCCCGCTGAGCTACTGTTCCACTCACCATTGTAATAACTCTTATTGCTGTGGAGTATGCAGCGTCTATTCATACCTGCCCTCAGCCCAAAACAGACAGGGGCAGAAATAAGGCATTAAATATTGAAGTGTGGACCATTAGGAGTTTCCTCTCCGGCGCGCTGACGTGCCATTACTCTGCACGACAGACTGTAAGCCAATCCCTTTTCCTGCGCCGAGCACATTTCCTGAAACTCGGCTGGTGACGACATCATGGGCCGTAATGAGCTTTTAGCTGGAGCCCTCAGGATCAAAACTCATGCAATTTTTTATTTTTTTTACTGTGCAGCTTTTTGATGATCACCTCCTGCTGTAGGCCACTGATTCTTAAAAATAGAATCTTATCGTAGCCTGGGATACTGTCTCAAAAACCGCACCTTCGTTTTTTAGTCGATCCATACTGAAGACTGTTTAGCACCCTTATGGTAAAAAGCAGCCTGTTGTCATCTCCAGTCCAGAGAATATTATGTCTATTTGCTTTGTTTGCATGTTTAAGTTGTTTTAAATGTAGATTATTACCTTGCTTGCAGGCTTGGTAAGAGTAGCAACATATAACAAGCCAAAGACAAATACTTACACAAAGTTATCAGATAATCTACCTCCTCAGTCACTCTCCTTAAGAAAATACTGTATTTTATATCCTCATTATGATAATAGAAAAACAAATGGCTGCTACATTAACATTAACGTTTCCTCAGGCATTTGACAAGAAATAACAAAAACGTTACCTTCACATTTTATCAACAAAAAGATTTAGTTGCATTTGGTGTGGAGCTTGAGGAACAGTCTGTACACAAACCTAGAAAAGACACTCTTAAATGGCAGCTATTACTCAAACGTTATTGTCTCTCAACAATAACCTTTTTCTCGATAAAGGGAAAATTTAATTTCTCCATCAGGGGACTTATAAAATGTTCTCTGACTCATATTGTGCTGTGTGATGGCTCCCGTGTGAGGGCAAACTAATGAGACAGAGAGTTTGGACTAGGTTCTGCTTGTTGAAAACATTAGAGAGGGATTGTGCTGTTTCTCTATTAACACAGCCTTCAGAATCTCACAGGTTCAACGATAAAGGTGAGGGCTGCAGAAATCATTCTCTGCATTGTTTTTCCATTCAACCAACAGTTTGTAAATTGTAAATTGTAAGTGCACATATTCAAGCATTCAATGTAATAAGGAAATATAAATATATTACATTTATTAACTGATAACCTTGCCTATAGTATTTTGCCTTTATACATAATAGCTGACCCCCAAATAGTTTGGCAAATAAAAACTAATGCAGAAAGAGAAGTGTTACTTTTACGTAAAATAAACTTTAAATAATAATATAAAGCTGATGTGCTTTACAAAAACGCTTATTAGGTTCACAATTAAACAGTGTATTGCCGGGAGGAACAAAAAAAATAAAATAAATAGATTTTAGGCAACTCACACTTTCATTATTATTATTAATTTATTTATTTGACTGGGACAGTGCATGTTAATGAACATACATGAGACACAACCACAGGAATATAAACATGCCAGATTGTAGCCT
This sequence comes from Neodontobutis hainanensis, assembly GCA_024349245.1. Lineage (NCBI taxonomy): Eukaryota > Metazoa > Chordata > Actinopteri > Gobiiformes > Odontobutidae > Neodontobutis > Neodontobutis hainanensis. The sequence continues at coordinate 2,930,260 of JALDNG010000043.1, read as the reverse complement.
TGGGCTTATTTCCATTCGATGTCCCAACATTCTCACACCAGAGCTGTGTCACTGGAGATAATGAGGGTTAAGTGTCTTGCCCAAGGACACAACGACAATATGAATTGTGGGGAGAGTTGGAATCGAACCGCCTACCTTCCGGCTTTAGGATGACAGCCTTACCACTGAGCCACTGCGCCCCTATTCATGCAACTAATGTTTGACAAAAAGGTCAAGGGCCTATGATAGCTCAATGTTAAGTTTCTTTTCTATTGAAATAAAAGAATAAAGAAATTCTGTATGGGTAATTGAATTACTTTAAAAATACAACAAGACTTAGCTAGTTACCATTGCATGTTTTTTGTGAAATCTCAACAAATATATATTTTAATTCTTAATTCTTTGAAGGAGAAACCAATTTTTTGATGATGAATTTTTGATGATGAAAGTTAAAAGTTAACAGTCTTGATATGATTAGGTAAGGTTTTCCTTTTTTTCATTTGCAGAGTGTCACTTACCAAAGACTGAAACCACCTACAGAGTGCTTCTGTGATTACTCAAAGCTGTCAAATAATGAAATAAAACGCTAACCACATATGGACTTTAAATGCTGTTTTTGCTCCTATGAGAAGAAATTAGGAGGATGGGGCGAGATCTGCTGGCTGCCACAAACATGTAAAAGTGTCAGCAGTGGCAACTCAAGTGAGTTTAGCTTCAGATGTGGCGCTCTGAGTGCAGAAAAACAGTGTTGTTGAAGTGCTGGGAATTTATTGGCTTGTAAGTTTGTGTCTTTAATGTGTTTTTTTTATTTTTTTTTACTGGCTCCCCAGGAGGCATCTTAACCATTTGTGTCCTTTCACACGGGCCTTGTCGCCTGAAAGAAACAATAATAAGGAGGTGTAATAAGTGAGAGATGGAGGAAAGAGGGAGGCAGGCAAGAGGCAGACAGAGAAAGAAAGGCTGCATCCATGTGCGATTATAGACTCATAGACTTTTATGTTGGAAAAAGCATGTGTGCATTTATTTAAGTCAGATAAACTTGGAAACTCAGATTTGATATCTGACTTTCTAGCATGAGGTCGTATGAATCATTAACATGGCCAGGCATGAGTATTGATTTTGTTTTTTATTATCATTCATCCTTGATTAAAAACTCAAATCGTTGGCACATTGACACACCAAAAAATGTTTTATTCAGTGGCCATCTAACGACCATGTGAATGCAACAAGAGCTACCCAGAGTGAGACAGAGGAGAAGCTAAAAAAAGCCACCCAAGGCAGTTTCCATGTTACACAGCAATGTATCCCAAACACAGACAGCTCCACAGGCCAAACAGTGTTTTATTCATGCAAACGCCGTCACAAAAAAAAAAAAAAAACGGCAAGGACTCAAGGCTGTTCAGGCTGTTACTCAATTATTCATCAAGCAGAGAATGTATCCTGATTGAAGTTGCTTTGAACTGAGGGCATCATTTTTCACAGCTGTTGCTTTTTTTTTTTTTTTTATTCTCATTGGTGTGTAATGCGCCGCCAAAGAATGTTGTATCTGACGACCCTTCTCCCCACTGGGACTATGACTATTCATTTATACTTCTATTATTTATTATCCAGAAAACCATTCATGCTAAATTAAGCCTTCATAAAGCCTTAATAGCCAGTGAGCCATGCACTGCTTCCTGGGCATAATATTTTTTTTGCCAGTATACTACTGAATGCAATAATTCATTTTTGACGTATTATATAGAGAATGAGTTTTATGATGCTGCTTGATGTGCTGTATTGTAGCCACTAGTATAACAGCTCTGTCATGTTTCTCTAATTTGATGGGACGTTCTCCATCAGAAGACAACACGAGTCATTTGTCTTTGTCACTTGACACTTGGATGGATGCTGATGCCACACTTGTGCTCATAGTTATGTGAGCCTTGTGGTATGGAAATTTTGGTACGGCACATATTTTTTATAATCCTGTGGTGTCCTTGACTGAACTCTACTGCTTGGAACCAAGGCTTCACAGTACAGCACTGAGCCGCTCCTCTTTTGCCTTTCGGAAAGTTACAGCATCACTTAATTTTCAGCCTCATGTTGTGTTTTGTCCCATTTTCCTTTGGCCCTCTCACTTGTCATGTACATTTCTGCTTGCCTTAGGGGAATCTGAAGCATTTTACCGCGCTCATGCTCTGACACTGCGCCGGTCCGAGTGTCAAACTGCACCTCTGTGGAACATGATGCCACTGTCAAGCATGCCTTCTCCCCTCTGTTCCATCTCATTTTCCAACACTTTCTGCTCTTAGTTTCCCTCTAAGTCTCTCTCTTTCCTATATCTTTCCCAAGACAGGCTTTGTGGTTAGTTCAGCAGGCCGGATTTTATTTTGGTTGAATAAAACCCTTGGCAAGTCTGTCATTGTGTCCCAGCGGTGGAAAAAACAAGCTGAGTGCTTTGTGTCTTGTCGTTTTGGAGGCGAGTGACACAGATTCCTCCACTGGCGCTTGAGCAAATGCTTAGGCTCCAATTAAAATGCTGTTACGTGGCGGCCAGGAAGGCTTGCTCAGGATGTTGCGGGTTGCAGCCAAACATTTCATTCCACCTTCTCCCTCTTTGGTTTTTATCTTTCTATTTTTAAGAGTTGAATAGTGGACTATTTATATATATAAAGCTGCACAAAGCTAAGCATGGAATGTAGGTGTAGAATACAGATGTGTCACTAGCCTTATTAACAGAAGGTATGTTATAGTGGAAACTCACACTGTATAAATGCACTTGCCTGATCTCTATCAAAAAAGAACATATCTAAACATCTGCTGTATTATATTTAAGCATTTCATAAAGAGGCAAATAACTCTTGTGGCCTTTGAGGGAAATGCAGCTGCTCTTGGTTTAAATACGAAAATGTTCACGTTAACAAAATGTAACTTAAGGAAGTGTGTTACCATTTCTAACAGGATCTAATGCCATGTTCAAAGCTGTTCAAGTTATTTTTAAAAGAATTTATTAATGGATTATCTTGTCCCATAGCTCATGCTCCATTGCTCATTTTTCTCCTATTATCTAAGGTCCATCACAATTTTTTCAATGGCATTTAATCATCCATCTGGAGATATATTGTCTTTTTCTTCTTTTTATTTCGGTTTCAGAGTAGTAATTGGCAAAGAGGAAATAGTGACATATTAATATAATGCATATAAATCTTCTAAATCTTTATATGCATTATATTAATATAATATAATGCATATAAATCTTCTAAATCTTGTCTGTGTATTTTTAATTTGACTTAATTATTTATGTACAGCACTTTGAGTGACCCAGTGTATGAATTGTCTACATAAATAAATTGCCTTGCCTTGCCTTGCATTGTAAGTCATAAGAGTGAAATCAAAAGAGCACCTGAGTGGGGATCAAACCCAGGTCTCCCAAGTATATGGTATGTGCTGTACTAGGTGAGCAGCCAAAATGAGAAGTATATACTTGATACATTTTACTTCACAACTTTACAATAATTAAACAACCCTCCAAACAAATCACAAGTGGGCAATTGTTTCTAACTTTTTGAACTGAACTTATTTGAATTGTCATGAAAAACATAAACTCACAAATCTACAGGCTTTTACACATATTGTAAAATTTGAGTTGTTTCAAGCTAGATTATAAAGATGACATATACAGTGCTTTTTCCTTTTTTTTTTAAGTGGATGTGCCAGCCCTCACAGCTGCACATTTGCTAGTTGTTTACCGTTGTCGAATGATGACACATCTCCTCAGCATTACCCAGATCCCCAACATGAAGGCAGCATGTAAAATATTTACTCGGTGTCAGGAAGTAAACAAACAGCCTGTGTTTGTTTGTTGGGACCAATCAAGAGTTCGGACATGAAAGCGCCCGGCTCCATTTGACACATGGAGAGGTGGGGTGCTTGTGTTTACGTGCGTGCTTGTTTTCTACCGGTGTTTGCTTAGAAACCCATTGTGCATGCATGTCTAATAAACCTGCATCAAAAGAGCCTCGTGCAGTGCCCCCCTGACGATCCCAGGAGCCATGAGCCTCCACAACATTTCTCACAGTAAAATTAAAGAACCTTTCAAACAGAAGTGCCACTCGTCAGTCACAAACATGAGAAGACGCCCGAGTGGTAGTGTCTCCGATATGTCAGTGGGTCTCATATCTTCACAGACTACATCGCTTCACACTACAAAGAGAATGCTTGCGTTTTAAAATGTATAACTTGTTTATTTAATTCTCTTGCATCACCATTTCAGTTACCATGGGAACACTCAATTAAAAAGGGTTACACTTTTATTTTCACGAGTTCTGTTTGGCAGTGTGAGTGCAGGATTTATCTCGGTAGCGCCCGCTTGATTAGCATATTCCATCACGTTGGACAAATAGAAGACAATGAGGGCCTTAGGGACGAGGGGCAGACATGTTCACAGCATACAAAGAAATCAATCAGTTTGGAAGGCCATACAGAGGCGCGTTGTTGGAGAGCCCCCTCATTGGATATGCATTAGAGATTGATAGAGTAGACTGCGCTGTCGATGAGACTTTAACGTGCACAGTGCTCTGGTTAGTAGTGTATAGCAGCGGTGTGTTGATGGGGGGTGGCGACACAATCATGCCTTGTTCAAAGTCTAAATGAGACTGTAGGCTTTAAGAGGGTACAGTCCTGTATACTGTAGCTATAGGGAAGGCCACAAATGGGTTACAAGCTAACGCTTTTTAAATTATATTCATCTTTATTCCGTAAGTGACTTGACTTGAATATTAATTATCTATGCCTGCCTCTCCATTGTTCTCAAAATATGCCTTGATGAAATGAATAGTACATTCTATTTGACTACAGCAGAATAATTGGAACAAAAAGCAATTTACGCAAATTGTTAGCAGGTTGGTTTCAACAACCAATTGTCCAGCAATTACATTTGAGGGAGTTTAACTTGTCAAAGCCAGATGTTCAGAAATCTAAAGGGGAAACAACCCAAACACTGCAAATCACATGTAAAAAATCAGCACACATCCCAACTGTTTGCTTCTTTGTCTTCATTTTCACAGTCTTCTCGCCTCCTGCTTCTAGATCAGCAGAAAGCACAGGTCATTCAAAGTGGGTCTTAAAAAGATGTTGAAGTGTTGTGGGTCAGAGCTACAAAAAGATGTCAGTCAGTCCTGTACATTGACTTTGACTTTGCTCTGGTTAGTGCTGTAGAAATGTGGCTGTTATTAAAAAGGGTGCATATAAGCTACAATTAAGGGTCAATCTAATGTCTTTAGATAACAATCAGAGCAATTCTATATATGATCGTGTGATTTGACTTATTCATTCACTTTCTTCTGCTTCACAAGCACGAGGCAAGGTGCACCCAGACAATTGACTTTTAGATTCAGTCACTATGGGCAGTTTTAGTTTTACTTTTACATTCAAGTCAATATAAACTGTTTAAACATGACTTTTTTAACCTTTGTTTTGTTTCAGATTTTGACATTTCAATCTTGAAATTTATTTCTATGATTACTTTTTGATCATTTTTTGTGTACAATCTGTGGCACAACCTGATTTCCCTTTTTCCTTCCCTATCTCAGAACACAACTCAACCCAAGCAACGGCCTAGGGGTATCTGCTGTTTTTCTTTTTTTTTTTTAAACAAAACAAAAACAAATTAACCAATTTTTCCTCTGCAAAAATTATATTTACATTTTTATACATAATCATATTTTACATTACATCAAAATGAAGTTTAGAGATCACCATAAACTTTTAGATCCGACGAAGCATCCGACAATCCTCTCTGCCCTGTTTTATTGGTTGTTTTGACTTCCTTATTGCTTCCTTATTTCATCCATAAGCCGTGTGGAAAAATCGGAATGCTCCTTTTTCCAGAAGTGAGCATGTCCCGTTCAGGACTGAAAATTCTCATCTGTTAATATATTCTTGATAATAAAGCCTAGATGACATCTCAAGGTCTCATTCTTTTTTTCCACATGCAAACAGAAATCACATACTCCCGGTTTAACACATGTTAACTGTAAAGTTTTACATCAGAACTTTTATTATTATTTTATTTTATTATTTAAATGTGCCTTTTATGATTCTTGCCTACTTATTTCCAGGTTGATGTTCATCTCCTCATCTGGTTCTAAACATGAGTTTCTGAGGTTACGCTGCACTGTTTGTTTCATAAGTAGGTCTTATCACAGACATAATTATTGTGCATCGTTAGTTATATTTACTTTGCCAGAATCTCCTCTCCCAGCTTGTTCCCATGCTCTTCCCAACTGTGTGTAAATGACTCCTTAGGACTTCAGTGCCAACATGATAATGGGCTGATAGCCATGTTTTCTAAGGCTGTTATTACCCCGCACAATCCGAAGAGTCAAACTGTAGATCCCAAACACTTCTCTGCTTGGTCTGCATCCAAACAGTACTTGTTTTTTTTATTATTTCTTTTATAATTAACATCCTCCTCATCTCACTGCATGTGAACCACTGTTGACCATTTGATACGTCCTGTTAACTGTTGTTTTTTTAACACATGAATGATGCATCTCCAGTCATGTCTTTCCCAAACATGCCTGTCACTTTCCTCTCTTTTTCACCTTGGCATTAAAAGCACAAGTGGGTCACATGTGGAGAGGTTTGTTTCCATAGAGACTAAATACAGTATGAAGCCAGAATAGAATCTTCTGGAATATTTGTTGCAATACATGTTGACCTAAGGTACAGCTTGCCTCTTCATTTCATTGACCTGTAATCACAGTGGGACGTAAAGGTTTAAATAAAAGAATTGCGTGCCCACTTTATTAAGTATTAGGAAGAATAAATATCACAATATTAATCCATCTATTTGAACTGGTTTAAACTAGATTTAAAAGCAGGATATTCTGTACTTGTACTTCTTGAATATAAGAATGGCTTGGTTTCTGTCCCCAGAAGTTTCATTTTCTCTGTTTAATTGGTCTTAGTACACTCCCAGGCTTATTTGAGGCAGCAAGATGTTCAGAAATCCAAAAGGGAAACAATCCAAACATTGCAAATCACTGCTTCTTTGTCTTAATTTTCAAAGTGTCCAATCCTCCTGCTACATGATCTGCAGAAAGAACGTACCATCCAAAACGGGTCTTCATAAGATGTTGGAGGGTGTGTGCCAGATCCACTCAGAGACTTCATGCTTACTAAAACGTGTAATCTTAATAAATCAGCCCAAAAACATTTTCTTTTGGCATTATGACAGCAAAATTCTATCATCAAATCTATTGTAGAAGAAAAGCACTTCTTGAGGGTTTTTAAATGTGATTTTGGGACTTGGCTAACTTCATTAAACTCTTGCACTCAACAGCTCAAGGACAGTGCATCCTAATCACTTCTGTTCACTGTTTATTGGACTATGGGTATTGCACATTTGGGACAGATTGTCAGTGTGAGACATAGCCTAGAATTAAATGAATGTTTTGATGTAATGCATATTGTCATTGGTTACTCAGTTATACTCTACAAAGAAGAACTAACAGTACACACACAGATACAGAGGAAAGGATCACTGACTCTGTCTTTCTTCCTTTGCAAGATGGAAATGCCCCACCTCTTGACAGAAGAAAGGAAGTTAACAGAAAAATACTGCACCTCCCCCTCTTTCTAATTGCATCCAAATTGCCTGAGTAAACAAGGAAATAATTAGAGGTAAGGGGCTTTCATGAACACATTTATACAAATGTGCACTCACATTGTGGCACACACGAGAGCTCACAACATCCCAAACAAAAACAACAAACAAGGAATTACAGCAGTGAATCTCAAAAGGAGAAACGCTTAAGAGTTGATAAAGGATAACTGAAGTCTGAAATCACAGTGAATCTTTCTGCCGTTGTTTTGTCCTTCTTTAAAAACTAAAGGTCCATAATTCCAGTGGTAGTTACATTTAAGTGGCACAATTAAAGAGCATCTGAATCATCTTGTGATCAACACAGTTACAAACCTTTTTCTGTGAACTCCAACTCTGCAGTTGGCCTGGAAACACCCCGTTTCAGCAGCACAAAAACTCCCAGCACGCCGCAGTTTGAGATGCCATGGATAGTTGTTGGCGGCGGGGCAGAGCTCGTCCTGCCCTGTGAATACTTTCCTCTGGTTGCATCATGGTCTATCTTTGCGCTCCATCAGAGGCCCTACAACACTCAATGTATATAAACTCAGTGAAGCAGCTTATTTTGAGCAAAGCAAAACTGACAACAAAACATCTTTTAATGATAAACGCAGCAGCTTTAAAACATTCTGTAATTGCTGTCGTCTTTTCACGCTTTGTCCATTGATATCTTTTCCATAGACGAGTGGAAAATGTCTTCTTTTCTTCCTCCTGACTAAAGAGCTTATTTGTATTCACAGCACACCACCTTGATATCAAGCTCTATTCAAATAGTCACACAGTGATTCCAATAAATTGAAGCAAAAGACAGAATTTAGTTGTAGTAATAAATAACAGTGATATAAACAGTTTGTTTTTGACACAGAAGGAGCGAGATGCAGGCAATATCGCATTTAAATGCTCCACTGCATGGGAGCATCCAAACGCTGAGGACAAAGGGAAATAAAATGAGAAGAAGTAGACATTCAAACGGGAAAAGAGGAGGAGGAGGGAGATCAATATGAAGAAAAAAAACGGTGGAGACAGGGATTAGAAATAGAGTTGGGGGAGGAATGACTTGATTTTCAGGGCTGGGCCTCGGCAGCATTAGAACAGGTGGAGGCAGACAGACAGTGAGGTGTTTGAAGTCAAGACAGGCCTTCTCCTCACTGAGCTCGGTTTTCTAATGGCACAAAAGATGGGGGAGGAATAGCAGCCTCAACATGAAAGAGGAAAAGTGAGAGATGTGAGCGTTTCGGGATTGTAAATATTAAATAGAGAAATGAGAATTTGAGGAGGGAAAGGGAAAACAAATGCTTGTAACAAAGTGTGGCGGCCGGAAAAAGAAGAGTAGATGAAACAAGTGAGGATTCAAAAAAAATAAATGCCATAGCACAGGTGGGGACCGAGGGTAACAGGATTGGGATCATACTCTGGATGTTTTTGGCCCCCCTTTGAATAAACCTGATTGAATTTTGTTATATTAGCAAATCCGTATACATATAAGAGCATTATAATTGTTGCTTGCCTGCAGAGAATTTAGTCTAGCACTTTATGAAATAACACTTTGCACAAATACCAAGCAATCAGGGATGGGAGCTGTAGGGCTGCTGAGAATGGTTACAATTAAAGACATTAATAGGGCTCAGATTACACTAGTATCCACATAATCGTGTTGCTCCCAGTGTTTATCTGCTGCGAGGCCTCTCTCTCCACCTCAGCTGTTATTACCCAGCTTGGCATGACAAGCTAATCTTTTGTCATTACGCTATCACACAATATCTGTTGTGGGCGGTAAAGTCAATAAAAACCAATTAGGCATCCATTGGAGAGTAGACGCTCAGCTTTTTGAAGGCTGAGAAATGTAAGTGACAAGGAACTGCAGAAAGCACATTTCTTCTTCACTTCAAAGTTTAACACTTAAGGACTAATCTTCCATTCTCTTTGTCTATTTTCACACTCCATGGTGCTTTTAAATGCAATCTATCTTTTAGAGATGGACTCGCATTACTTTTCTTTGTCTGCTCTGCAATGTTACCATAACGTGCTATGCTTTACTATATTGTGCCATATTATACGTACATATTATACTTGTGCCATATATATACACTGTACTACTGTGCTATTGTATACTTTATTGTATTATATTACACTATACCATATGCCTCTAGAGTATAGTGTACAACAGCAATTTTAATTTACTTATAATCATTAACTTCTTCTGCTTTAGCACACCTGGAGGTTTGTGGTGAAGCATCCAAACTCATTCCCTCTGCTTCCCGATGACTAGCAGTTGTATTTCAGAGTGGGCTCGGTCGATACAGCTGCTTTTTTGTGAGGGTCTGCATGTCCTCCCAGTGTTACTGTGGATTCTCTCCAGGTATACGCCGGGCTTAATCCCACGGCCCAAACACATGTTTTTGCCATAGTGAATGTATGTGAGAGTAAATGGTCACTGTCTGTCACTGTTTAAGTGTCAGACCTGCAACTAACTGGCCATTGTGCACGTGGGGTGCACGTGGCAGAGTGGTCAGCACTCCTGCCTCACAGCAAGAAGGTTGTGAGTTCAAGACCCGGCTCAAACACTCAAACATTCTCGGCCGACTCCAGTCTTTCTGTGAAGAGTCTGCATGTCCTCCGCGTGTTACCGTGGGTTCTCTCCAGGTACTCCGGCTTCCTCCCACTGTCCAAAGACATGTATGTATAGGTTAATTGGCAACTCTAAAGTGTCCCTAGTGAATGAATGTGAGCAAGAGGACCCCCTCGAAAACAAGATGATTCATCTCAAGGGATTAATCCTCACGAAAAATGTATATAAATAAATAAATAAATTGTCCACGGTATACCCTGGCTTAGGCCCAAAGCTGCTGGGATAGGCTCCAATCACCCACGAGCCCTAATGGGACTAAGCGGAATTTGTGAAAATATATACACACTTAAAAAGAAAACACACAAGACTCACCAAAGCAGGACTCAAAATGTCTAGGAATAATAAATTTAAAGAAAAGCACAGCAGTAGCTTTGTAACTTTCTCAGATGTAAAATATAATCATGTGACTGTGGCTGGTTGAACAAATCCTATCATGATGATGTGGAGTGATACATTTGATGTGATGAGGCTCACGGATTGGAACCTTGAACATAACTTCATCATGTAATCATTTGTTATTGGATTTTAGGCCATCTAGCAATGACAATTCAATATTATCCTAATATTTGTTCCTGATACAAACTGTATCTTTTCATACTGTACATTTTCAGAATGAAATTTGAGTGGTGATCTGTTGTTCAAGTGGTTTGCTGCTCATGTTCTAAGAATAGGAAGACTCAATGCTTCAGCTGTGCCTCAATATGACTGTCTATCTCTGTCGTCGACTTTAGTGCGACTGTCTATCTTGTCTATCTGGAGGCAAGACACACAATCTATTCATTAGCCCCCATCCTGCTGCCTGATAGGCCAATTGTTTCCCACTGATGCACTGTGGGAGGGCTCTTCACTACGGGCAAGCTGTTTTTAATACACCAGGGAACCAGCCGAGAGCAGACATGTTGAACAACTTCCCTGCACTTTTTTCCAAAGACTGAGACAAAACTGTCAGATAAAAAAGTACAAGTCCATGCCGAGCTTTGAAGGCCAAAGGCAGTCAGCTCCGTGCTTATCAGGCTGCTGCTGACAGTGGCAATGAGCTAATGGGCTCATCTGCAAAGCATATTGACAGCAGAGTTCGCTTCAGTTCTTTGGCAGACTAGTCAAAGACAGCATTGTGCTTTATTAGAGGTGTGACTTGACAGTTTCTTCCACTCGCATGTTTTTTCTCCCTGATCTAAAGACCCGACAAAAATTGTAAACTTCACTTTTCATTCAATTATTTCTCACTATGGTGTCTGTGTGAAAGAGCGGTTTATGACTTGGTTCTAAATTTTGTATGTTGTTAGGATGAGAGCTCCTAAGAAAGAAAGATCATTTTAAAAATAATACACAAGCACTTTTCTGCTTGTTAGCAATGTACCACTATAAGATTACCAAACTGTCTATAAGCTACAGGAAAACATCAATTTGTTATGCACTGAGCGAAAATTTCACCACAGAAAACATTGACATATTTGTCAGTATTCAAGTGTTACTTTTCCTTGTAATGAAAGTGCCATATATCAATAGAGTGAAAGCAACAATTCATTTGATATGCAACTTTTTACCCTTACATCTGATCTTTACATAAATATCCCCATCATCAAAGGTTATTTATTTCCAGAAAGCTTTTAACCACTGTTATCTCCAGCACATGCCTGTGGTTCTGACATTTGAAGCTTAAGACATAAAATCACTTATGTAATAGAAAAGTGCTTCAAATCTCATTAGCTGCTTTCTCAATGTTGTTTATAAAGCACTTATGGATTTAGCTAGGCAACAGGGATCTTTGGGATTACGTGACAAGACAACTCAAATAATTCATTATCTTCCAAGTCTTTATTGGAAGTAGACAGGAAAAAAAAACATAATTACAAAACCGGGTAACAAGCTACAACTGTTTTTCTTCATTGTGCTCAAGGTCGCATTGCCAATTAATGTTTTCAGGGCTGTCGAGGTGATCCCAGTGGGGGAGATCAGCTACTTCTTTTCAGACGGTCTTTCTCTGTGTTCACTCCATTATCTGTGCTAATCAGTTGTCCACTGGTGGTTAGTGGGATCTCAGTAGTGTTCCTGTGTCTCATTAATGCTAATAGTGATGAGGGCAATGAATGTGCTCTGATGTTCAAAGACGTGGGACTGGGAGCTAAGTCTTAGCTCACATGTCTTTTAAAGGCCCCTAGAGTTTTATTTAAAAACAAATGTATAGGCTGAAACTGCAAGGTTAAAATTCGTTACTAAATACTGTTCCTCAAATGCTCTAGTTTTATTGCTCATTGGATTACAAACACCTGTATATTGGACTGAGAAAATAAACAGCAATAGTAATTTAGCAAAAGGTATCTTCTTCAATCTGCTTTTAAATTTGATTTGTCCCAGTTCTAAATAGTTTCTGTGTGATAAGTCTGTATTATTAAGGTCTTTCAAACATTTTCCACATCTTGGGCTCTGGTAAACCAAACTATATTGTAAATCTTGATGTTATTAGTCATATGTTGAGATATGAGGCTATCTTTCTGACAGCAGCAATATCTTATTTGGGGAGATGCTCTGGGAACTCTCTGCCCTGCCAAATGCATTCAAAAGAAAATCGGGATAGCAGTGACAATGATAATGTGACATTAGGTCATTGTGTATGCCCACTACCTCCCATTTTCAATGCTGATGTTGATTTTGAGCTATTTTCCTTTTTTATATGGACTTTATGGACTCCTTATGGAGTCTTATAGCCACAAAATTGCCTTTAAAATATACATGTTGTGACACCACAGATTGGTGAATGTTGTTGTTTATAGAAACAGTATCTCCTTGGCACTGTGTGTTCTGCTCAAACTCATATAATCTAAATTAGTGGGTGGTAAATATATATATATGTACATATATATATATATATATATATAATGTATATATATAATGCAGAACACAAGTTTTCAAAGCTGAAAAACACAAACTTTTGCCATTGTTCTACTCACTTTGTGTAGCCAGCAGCCATTAGATTTCTAGGATGCAACCATTATGTCCTATTTTTCACTGAGGACGCCGACTTTATACTTTACACAAGAAGGCAGCGGGTGCCGTAACAAAAGAAAACATTTTTGTGCCACATAATGCCACATGTCAGACACTGTGGTTACGCGCACGTGAAAGCCACATCCCAGTCTTTGTGTGCTCACCAATGTTAATGTGAAATCAACTCTCTTGTAAGACTCAGATAGTGCTACTACTACTAAATGGTCTCTTGTATACAGTAACACTTTATCCTGTGTGCTCTTGACCTTGTCTGTACCATTGCCAAAACAAGAGACCAGACAATATCTTACAAGACCTCCTATTATCATTTCAGTGATAATGTCTCTGCACCGCACAGTGAGTGTGCACACTGAAGCAACAAAGATACCTGTGGAGGAAATGTTTGAAGCAATAATCTGCAGGTTTCATCATTAAAACATTAGGGATTAGTCTTAGATTTGACAAATATTTATGGCTCATTAAAGCGCAATTACACGAGAGCCTTGAGTATTCAAATGAATGAGTATTCCCTGCTCATCTCTCAACCCACAGACACTTTCGGGATGTATCCCTCTCTTTCCTCTAATATACATTCCTATACAAAGTCATGCAAGTACTTTTTGACATATAGGAGCCATTTCCGTCAGCACTTTGGCAGGAGACTAATAGCTCAGTAATGTTATTAAGATGACAAGGCAGCCGTGCAATTTGTGAAGAGCACATATAATTTCCTGTTGACTCATACAGTGCAGGAATCGACGTCAGGGGCAGAGTAGAGGAGGGGTGAGAAACGTTTGGATGTGAAGATCAACCAAAGAGCACTAAGGTTAGGATGCAAAACATTAGAAACTTGTTTTCTTGCTTTGTATATACTTTAACCTTAGACTCCTGCTGAGCAAGCATTTCTCTGAGTTCAAAGCCTCTTCTTAGAATTTGTCCTAAAAGCTGCTGATAATAAAGTGGAAACTCATATCCCCCATTTGTTCCCATGGGACTTGAACACACCTCGCAGGGAAGGGGCAGGACTGCTTCCTTTCCTTTTTCCTGCTCGGGGCGTGGCGGACGCAAACACCTAAAGGCTCTTTTCCCGTTTCCTTCTGATATCCTTTTCCTGTCCCAGCCCCCCCATTGTGCACAGTTCCCCCTCTCCCCATTTTTTACTTTTTGATCAGCACTCTTTGCCGCAGCCTACTAACTTCTTCTACTTATGGAAGGAGGGAGGGGGGTTGTGATGAATTTACAAGGCACACAGACGGTGGGCCGGGCAAAGACACTTATATACTTGGGGAATAAGAAGGGGGGAGCAAGTGACTGTGAAGTTAATTAGAACATCCTGTGTCTACTTCTCTCCCTCTCTTTTGGCCTCCCCTCTATCTCTGAGAGGCTTTGATGTGGCTTAGTGCCTGGAAACTTAATGAAAAATGTATAATAGCCTTTCCGTTCACTGTCTCTTCCCCCTGCTCTCCCAGACATGCCCATGCTACTGTACCGCAGGACCTGCCTTCATGGTACGCTGCAGTTACACTCCAGGGTCAGTTACACTAAAGTCAGATAATGGGAGCTTTGAAAATCAATCTTCAACGTAAGTGAGTGTGTTTTTATTTTTTGTCTTTGATATAGTGTAGCCCAGTAGACTCAGGACCTTTGTCTTTTTACAGCTGACTTACAATGTTAAACTTAAGAGCTTTAGGTCTGGGTTCCATGTAGGTAAATTTGTACCACATTTGTAAACCAGTTTTTGTAGGTTTTAATTTATGCAGACACCAAAATATGAAGATTAAGCTTCATATAAAGGTATTTTTAACTTACGTCCTCATTTTCCTGAATCCTTACACAGCAGAAGATGACAATGTCACCATGACCCAAATGTTGCAATATTTACATAATGAAACCAAGGTAAAAGGCAAGGCTTTCCTTCCAATGACATCCAGTTTTGTCCTGAAAAGGTTTTATCCTATTATCATGCTTTTGTTGTTCAACTCCAAATCTAAATGTTATTTTGTAAACAACATGCCTAATTTCATCTGGTTCAGTCCTGTAGATAAATGGCCTAAAAAGACTGAGCTTCTAAATGTATTATGCAGCTGACTGTGTGATCAGAAATCATGGACACCTACAGGAACAGAAAATTGACACTATAAAAAACATTTTGTTTTTATGTAATGTGTGAGAAAGAAAAGTTTTGATTTAGGGTTCCTATAACAATGTCATCTAACTGAAAAGAGCGTGGTTGGTGTTGGCTGTTAAACCTCAGAGGATAACATGTCATTGTAAGGTTACAGTAACTTTTTGCTGCCTTCTTTGCTGTGTCAGTGCTGTTTGCAATGATAAAAGGATTGTGTTTAGTTGCCCCTGCTGCTTTCAGTCCAGACACATCCACAGTCTACTGTAAATTGATTCGAAGTGATGTGACAATTGTGGCTTTCCTTTCCTCTTGGTCTCTTGGTTCTCCCCGCCCTGACGCTGTTCCCTACCTCCTTCCTCTCTTGGTGCTCTCTTTCTGCCAGTCAGCACATCCCCTGGCGGAGGGGAGGGGGAGGGGCGGGTGGAGGCTGTTTGATCCCCAGTGCTCTCCACTGCTCCTCGTTCACTTCGCTTTGAGCCAGTCGCTCCTTGTCGATCCACCACTGGCACAGAAGTGGTCTTCAATACTTACCGTCAACTCCCACTTCAAAGATGACATTCTCTGACTTTACTCAGGGCTGTCGCTTTGACTCAGCCAAGTCAGAAAGGTAAAATTGGGAAGATAAAAAGAAAGTGCTAAGGTGCATGAATGCCACTGTGTCAAGTGCAATCCATCACGGGCAGTTAGCATCACATAGCTATTAACAAAGTTTGGTCATGCTAGCTATCAAATGGTATGTGATGATCTACCCTTGAGTTTTCCATCAGTTCTCTTTCATCAGCTGCTCATTAAACATACTGCTGGGCTCATCCACTGTACCTGTCATCCCTCATTCAAATCAGCATCTCCCATCTGTATCCTCTCTCCATTTCACTACTGCTCGTGCGTTCATTCATGAAGACAAGGCTCATTTTAGCCAAATTTTTATCACCACTTTTTTAGTTCCTGTATATTCCTGCTTCCTTTTCGAGTATGTTTGCAGTTTTTTGGAACATGCCGTAAAAAGAACACAAGAGCACCTCCTTTTACTCTGTCTCCCAGGTTAAAGAAGCAAAATGTGTTTGCAGATCTTGGGAGACTCGACTTCCCGCATTCTTACAGTTTTTTGTTTGGAGCTTCAAACAGCTATTTTGAGCTCCTAATCCTAGAAAACAGCACTATTCCCTTTTCATTCACTTTGTAGAGTTTTATTTTTTAATCTCTGAAAACTCCACCCTGGTTTCGTTCACAAAAAAGTGGCAAATCAGCCGTGAGTTTGTCAATAGTTAAATATGGACTTAGTGTTTTAACCAGGGGTTCCAACATGTCACGACCACTTTCCAAGTAGCTCGCCAAAGACTTCATAAATCCTACATAAACTTGATTAGTCAAACTTGATTTGTCACTCAGCAAACCAACATACATGTTCATTATATCCAATCTAATTCATAGGGGCCCTCCCGTCCCAGTTGTCAAACAGTTGCGCTGCAGTCAAGCTTGATGGGTCATTGGTGATGTGAGCTCGGTGGCAACCATGACTAGGGTTAAACATACTAGAGATTTGTTTCCCATATGTAAACAGTATGTGTGTATATGTGTCTGACCTGCGGTGTTAGTGCATCGTTTGGGAAAAGATGTAAGGTGGAGCGGAATAGCAACTTTTTACAGGACTTTACATCTGAAGGAGCGCCAGCTATGACAGGTCGTCACTCAGGATTTATTGTGCACACAGCAGACCCGGACTGTCCCAGGTTTCTGAACTATCATTGAATTATTCACCAACAAGCTATATGTGGCGTACGGGGATCTCCTCCACTGTTATTCTGAGGTCAGATGGCTAAGTGGGGGTAAGATACTACAGTGCTTTCTTTCCTTGCTAGCTGAAATCAAGACTTTTATGGAAATGAGGGAGCAGGATACCACCATGTTGTCTGTTGCAGAGTGGCTTGATCTTGCGTTTATGACAGATGTAACTGAGAAAATGAAACACCGGAACATTCAGTTACGAGGCAAAGATAAGCACATTTCTAATATGATAAGTGCTGTTAAGGCAGTGGCATTTATGACCAACCCCTTTGTGGATGTGGACAAAAGTGAGATTTCAGGACAGCTGGCTAAACGTTTCTGTGTTGATCCTATAGAAATGAAAACTGAGATTTTAAACTTCAAAATAATGTGCAGTTAAGTCTTAACAACATTCTCTACATTTTGTAAAGCCAGATAGATTCAGAAATAATCTTTACCAAGCAGCTCTAAAAATGTTTGGGTCTACATATCTTTGGGAGTCAGCCTTTTCTGACATGAATGTAATGAAATCAAAGTTCAGAAGAAGACCGACAAATAAACATTTACATGAGTCCATAAAAGTAAACCTTATACAACCAAACCACAATACACCTCTCTTGTTGACTCCATCGATGTCATCTGACTGAATACACAAGAATCTGTGCATTTGAAATTGCATTGTTAAGTTTTGACAACACTTTTTATAGTATGAGACACACGGAAGAGAAATGCATATACATTTACAAAATGCATGTGCAGATGAACTAAATGTTTTTAGTTATGATTTATTACAAAATGGGAGCTGTGGCCACCAACATTTTGTAAAAGTTCAGTGTTAATGAACTTATATAAAATGAAACTCAGTGTGTAATGTTAACTCATGGTTTTAAATAAGCTATGAGAAACGTTACGAACAGGAGTAGCTCTCTGCCATTTTCATTTTGTAAAAGTAGCCCTGAGAAAAAAAGGTTGGAGACCCCTGGTTTAAACTATTCCCTGGCCTTTCACTGCTTCCCAATTTTGATTCGTCATCTTGACTCTTTCTTGCCCTGTCTTGGTTATTGTCTTGACTCCTAAAAATGGACTTGTCTTGGTCTCACTTCACTTGGCTGGTCTTGTTTAGTGAGGTATTGACTAAACATAGCAGGCATAATGGAAGCTCTTTTTTGGTATCAGTCTTAAAGCTAATGGTAGTAACGTATGGAACATTACCTCGATGACAGACAGCCTAATTTTTTTGCCTCTACCCAGGCTGGAAAGAAGATTGTTTTCATTAATTTCCTTTCATTTTTATTCCATCTTTATCCCTCCTTATTTCTGTCGGTCACCTCCTCTGCTTTCCCACTCCTGGGACCCTTCCTCCATCATACTTAAGTCCTCTTCAGGGCCATCTACCACACCTCATCCTCCCGCTCTGCATCTCTCTCTGGCTCATCACTATTTTGGTTTTATGACTTGGATGTCCTCAGTCTCCTTTATACCACTATTTCCAAAGTAAAGTCAAACACACACATGCAAACACACATCCCTGTGCGCCCTAGATGAGTTGAGCAGAAGGTCGCAGCCATCAGACGGTCCATTAGGGCACAATGGCAGGAGTTGTGCACTTCAGAGCGGTTCTGGGGGACTGAGCACACATACAGTGAGATGGCCATGACACCCCAAGCAAACAAACAACACACTTTTCTTCAGAGTCCACAGTTTCACACAGTGCCCTTTATGTCCTTTGCCAGTGGGAGCATGTGTCTCAGTTTTCCATGTGGAACTTTTAAAAACAGCCACCTCAATAACACATTTGTGCTAACTTTATGGAATCAGTGCGTTGATGTATAACAACATAACAGAAACAAACTGTGCTTAGATTTTGCAGCCCTCTTATCTTATTGTCTTTTGAGATAGACTCCTTAAAAGTGTGACTCATAAGCAGAAACCAAAAATATCGTCTTTAAAAATATCTTGTCAGTCACAGTTTGCAGTATGCAATCGTTCACCTCATAACAATATGTAATAACATCTATGTCAAACGAATGGTCTGTGGGCAAAAATAACATAACATAGCATAGCATAATGTAAAGTGGCATATTACAGAGCATCCCTACGCTAATCTTGTAGAGCTATTAAAAACCAAAATCATGTGGGTACAACATGTTCCTTGAATCAGAAAAGGGAACTTTTAGAGCTTGTATAAATACGCATATTGTGTTGCAGTAAGATTATTCTGCACCAAAGCATCTTTGAAGAACCTTGCTGTTGTTATAGTGATATTATCACAGAGTGGCAGTGCTAACTGAAGCTTTTAGTCTAATCTTCTGTCTCGGCATGTCTCCTCTCTGTTCATTAGCTGCGTTCACTTCAGTCATGTCATAATAAGCAATAGTGGAACATCTCTGTTGTTGTTGCTTGCTTACATTTTAATTGCTGCTATCAAGCTACATGTGCCTTAAATCACAATACACATTCTTGGAACCACAAAAAAAAAGTTTTCTATTTGGGGCTAAAAATGGCATTTACTTTTATGCTTTCACACTATTGATCGAAAGATATGTCTGCGAGGCCACAGAAGGAACACAAAATTATTACTGTGGCAAATACCTATACTACATATAGGAGCATGAGTAATGCTTTGAGACCAGGACAATGCAAACATACCTTGTAAAACAAAACCATGCATTACCTGAGGAGACAGTCACTATTTGAAGAAACAACAAAACAAAGACTTCTTAAACTTTACTTAGATGTCTACTTATATTTTCTGTCAATACTGAGAAAATGCTTGAGACATGCTTGATCTGAGTCATATTCAACCATAGAAACCCATATTAACAGTCTCTACTATAAACAAAATGTGGGTTGAATCCATCCACAACAACGACTAAAGTATGCACTGGCTCGCTCGTGTTTATGGTCATCATTTAAGCACTAATAAAACAACTTCAACGTGAGTTTTCTTTGACAAACAGGTCACAGATTGCCATTGATAATTGGTCTCCAAATGCTATTGACTGTTTCGGATATATTCCAATCTTGCATCTTATTACTGACAAAATTGTGACCTGTCATTACACTAGACTCTCTAGTCTCGACCTATGAGTCATTTTAGGCAAACTTCTGAATTACTTTTTTTGTAAAATACTACCGGATATTTTTTACATATGAGCTTAATAAATGTTTGCTGTCATCTAAATGTCATGGTAAACAGAAAAACAGCACGCCAGATGCTAAGTATAAACAACTGTGTTTGGTTACTGTCACACTTAATGCTTTCCACCTGTGACAGGTGATAATGTTACCTGCTGCTAACCACGCATGCATGCAGAGTTTCACTTCATGTCTCCGTTCCCTTCAGTGAGTGTTCCATTGTCAGAGGAGTGTAGCTGCGTAATGCCTTCTACTTGCCCTGTGTTTGTTGTGCAGTTGTGCATGTCACTGACTGAAAGCTTATTAATGTTTGTTTATATGAGGAGGAGGTGAAATAAACCAAGTATAATGTATTTGTAGTATAGTCCAGTGTGCTTAGCTCATATCATATAGTATGTGTTTGCATGGAATTTTGTTTTTTCATTGTAGTGTCAGCGCCTTGTTGACTGTGCTAACCTTTTTGAAATGGCACAGGCTGTCCATTTCCCTAGCAAAAACTCCAAAAGAATGTGTGCTGCCAATAAGGTTGGCTAGGCTCCCCTCTGTCTGAATTACTCTGTTTTGGACAAACACTCTATCACTGTTTACGCAGGACTCAATTTGCCATGATTGATTCGGCACCCACTGAATACTCCTGCACCTTCAATTCAGGACAGGGCTTTAGAAAATTCAGCCATCGATTCTCTATTCAGCAACTCTCGATGGGAAAATTTGTCTACACATTCTCATCTTGGGGTGCGGCTTAATTAGATTGAAGATTTGTTCCACTTGGACACAAATGACAGTTAATAGTTCTTGTGGGACTTTGAACAGTCTGCCGGGCTGTTGCAATGGCATGAAGCCCAGCTGTGAATGCATAGTGATGTCTTAGTTTTTAGATTGAATTGATTCATTTGCTCGAACTGAGGGAAATCTTTTATTTCAATCAAACAAAATATTTAACCAGCGATGCCTGGGGCGGCCAAAATACAACCTTTATTAACTCTTAAAGCATACACTTAAATTACAGTCGTTTAGCCAAAGAGCCTGCCTCATCTAAATCTTGATAGAATATGCAGGAGGA
Organism: Neodontobutis hainanensis; assembly: GCA_024349245.1. NCBI lineage: Eukaryota > Metazoa > Chordata > Actinopteri > Gobiiformes > Odontobutidae > Neodontobutis > Neodontobutis hainanensis. Next base: position 2,908,947 of record JALDNG010000043.1, on the reverse strand, counting down.
CTTGAATTCTTAATTTGCCCAAACCTAAAAGCAACTAATGTGGAAGCGTGGGACACACAGCAGTAGGGACATTGCCTAGCACAGAGAATTTTTTTTTTAAATTGGCCAAAAAGTTATAAAAATAAAGCAATGTGATTTTCTCCATGTAATTATGAAAGTACATGTTGAAAGAAGTCTAAATTATGCTCCCAAAACCAAAACTTCTCCGCCTGCTTCAGATAAACTGTCCTGAAAATTGACCCATCGCTGACAGAATGACAGATGGGATGCAAAGGCTTTCTGACCTCAATAAACAAACAAAAGGGTGCTATTTAACGCTAACAGTCACAACAGTGGCCAGTTGAAAGACTTACCACTGAGTGTTGAGTCCCATTAGCTCGACATTTTGAAAATTACCATCCTGATACACAACATATCCTTCACTGTCAATTTGGAAGCATTTTAATGTTGGAGCAAAATATGTGTTAAGAACCAGGTCACCATCCATCTTTTCCTCCAACACGGTTTGACTTTGAGGATGTATTGGCACAAGAGAAAGTCAGTAAGGTGACTGTGGCCTTTGGTGAGGATGAGGTGAAAACACAGCGAACAGAAGCAGCCTCTTCACTCCATCTGTCTCCTCTCTCTTATTCTTCTTTACACTGACTGGCCTCTTTTATCATCACACACTCAGTCCTTCATCCTCACTCGTTATTGTTTTCAGTCTGTTGTCATTTCTCTCTGTCTCTAGCTATTTTTCCACCTCCTCAAACCCTTCTGCTCTAATGTACCTCACTCCTCCCTCTCATTCTCCCGTTTTTCCAAGCCTCTCTCTCTGTCTGCCTTTCTTCATGTCTTTTTGGCCACGGTCCCATTCCCCCAATTGGCTTAGAGGCAGTCTAATCATTCTCTGACACCCCTGCTGTCGTCTCTTCTATCGTCCCCTTGCCGCCGCACTAATCCTCTGATCAGTAAATACCTTCACTGACTGTCCTACCACTTCCCCCAGGCAAACACGAGGCTGCCAGACTCTGAGGGCACCACAAGAGAAATAAGAAAATCCTCAGGCTGTTTGACAGACTTAATAATTTCGGCCACTTTCAGGTTGAAGTCAAGACCACACTAACCGGAGTATTGTGGCGTAAAGGTGACCATTCAAAACAGTGAAAGTATCTTTGATGACCTAAAAGTCTTTGATGTGTAAGAAGGCCCCAAAAGCAGAACACAACCAACATCTCGCCGCTGCATTTAGTTCAGCTTTATGAGGTTAAATGACTTTCAGATGACCAGTTTGTTTCTGTATTAAAATTCATTTCATGTGTTGACAGCATTACCATATCCTGCTTTGATATTCTTTGTGTTTGGGTGACCACAATTTCCAACACAATTTACTTGATGTCTTTCCTAATAGGACAATGTACATGCCAATGTAAGTCACTGTTGAATGTTTCCAGGCCTGTCATCTGAGTCCCAACTTTCTCTACTTCTCCTGCAGCGATGATCAAAACCCAGAAGCGTTTGTTCCACTCTGCATTTAGAGAAATACATAAAGCATAGTGGGTTTATTAAGGGTTTGCTTTTATCTGCCCGCTGTCACAATTATTGGAATATTTTGGCTCCAACTCAAGGGTCTTCAACTGAAACGGCAACAAAGTCACTTTAGTCAGAGTCAAAAGTCCTAGTTTGGCCTGGTTTGGTCTTTATTTAGCCTGGGTTTAGTCCTGCTATAGCTCAGGTTTATTCTTGCTTGGTAGATATGCACACACATGTGGACTGAACTTTGAACTTTTGTGAACCTTAAAGAAATAAAACACCTACATAAAACGTCCACTCTCAACGGCGAGTCCCTGTTTCTCTCGTCGTTATATTACTTAATGTAGAAGGAGGTACATGTTGGTGTGCTGATTACAGACTTTTAATAAACTGATGACAACATACTCTATACTATTTGGTTCTCTTGTGTTTTAATTATATTCAAATTAAAAAAGGCAATGCATGATACTAATTAGTCTTGAGAATGCAATTCATGTAGCCTTTTAAGAAAGTGGCACATACATTTAAAGTGTGAATTGCAACTCCCACCTAGTTCTCATAAGCCAGTCAAGTTACTCTAAAGGTCCTCTTGTGCTCCCGCTAAGGAGCTAATCAGTAATCAGTGCAGTCATTATTAACCTAATTAGAGTTACCTGGACTTTTGTAGCTGCCTCTGAGTCCTGCAATACCATCAGTAGCATTAAGTCTGCAGCACTGATGGTCAGACGATAACATAGATGAAGGATTAAAGGCTTCATCCCTGTAATCGGGCTTTATTCCAAGACGAGGACATGCTAAGAATCTTATCTCTTCTTTTTCAAAAGCAATAGCAATAGCGAAAGTTTCTTAATGTTCACACAAACTTAAGTTTTGAGAGTTATTTCTAGGTAGCCATGTTGTGTACTAAGCAGAAAGTAACAGTGTGTTGACATTGTGAGTCCACAGGGGAGACTACAGTGTCCTCTGCTTTTGGAGTACAGTACAGAAATCTGCTCGTCTGTTGCACAGCAACATTTACTGTGCAATGCTGCCTCTTGTCTTCTGAAACAACCCCTACTAATGGCAGGTGGGCTTCAACAGGGCCAGCTGGTTGTTAGAAATGTTGGTACCTGTTACATTACAGGCTGAACTAATTCTAAAATGAGATGAATGGCTGCGATACTGTTTAGATGGAAGAAACTGATTCGGGCGTTGTTGGAAAAAAAACTGATTAAAAATGATGATAGCACAATATTTTTTGAGGATTTAGGGCAAGAAATTATTTTACAACATCTTTAACAAAAGACATTCTACATAAATATTTTTAATATTGCGCTGCAGCTGAATTCTCACCAGATTTGTGAGTTAATAAACTTTCACAAATTGATCTTAAACTGCTCAAGTGTTCACAGTCTAAACCTTGGTCTCACCGACTCGTGTCCTGTGATGTGGCAGTTCTGACAGGTCTGGGCATGGAAAAGGTTTGAAGGTGTAGCAACTGTTTTACAAACGTAAAAAACATGGATCTACTCTGATTGGTTAAATCTGTAGTTGATGAATCCAATCACCAAGCAGGTATTAAAAAGAACCTGGCCTTTTGCAAACGCTTTCAACAGGAGCCCTCCCAGACGGTACTGTGGACTGTGGAGCAGTTCTATCTGGCAGAGTCAGGTTCAAAGGTTTTAGGGGCTTCCTTTAATGTCATAATTTGTCCTAAAGACAGCATATTTCAGTGTTTACACCAATCCCTCATATTACTTAATTTGTTGCATATAAGTAAATATAATTATTAAAACTCACAAAATTATTATTTTTTTATTTTTTTCATGAACTATTTACACGGAAATCACATATACCACTATTCATCCATGTTGTTTTTGTGATTTTTATTAGCATTTTTTGGTTATTAAATGCCCCAATCACAATCAGATGTATCTCCCTTTTTACTATTTACAAAAATGTGCCTAGCAGCTTATGGAGAGTACTAAAAGCAGGAGAACAGGTTCACATGGATTTGTATTTTATAACATGCCCACGGTACAAGCTAAAAATAAGATTAAATAACACGCCTAGCCTTCCTGGAATTAATTGTACTGAAAACATTCTTAGAGCTGCCCACTCCATTGCACCAGTATCTCTTGATATTATCACCGAGGTTCACCTTTAGGTCAGATACATTTTGCAAGACTTGTGTAGCTACAGACCCAGAAAATCTGCATTTTGCCCACACTCCTCTCCCGAAATGTCAACAGACTTGCAGGAAATGAGCGGGGTCAAATCATTTAGGAGAAGTCAAACTTCTTTCAATAATTTGCTTCTCTCAATCACTTCGGTGAATTCTGCTCCCATCCTTTCTCCAGCCTTAGCCCAGAACATGATGATTTAAATATGTGTCAGCACTTAAACCAGCAGCCCTAAGGGAACATTTATATGCACAAAGACATGAGTAGTGTTTCTGATGCTGCAGGCTGCTGAGGTTTTTGTGAATACAGCAAAAGGGCAGAGAGCTAGTCCAGTGTATTATCTTCTATTGCGGGCCATGTTCAGGATTAACTCATCCTCTCCAGATCTAAGCCTTGATCACAGAGAGCGAAATGTATTCATGACTGTTCCCTGCATTATACTTCAAACTGATGTCCTGTGGCAGGGGCGTGGACACCGTTGAATTACCGGGTCATCCCTAAAGAGCTGCCGGTGTAAGTTTGTAAACTACTCTGACAGGCCAATGAGGAGAATGATGACATAGCTTTTTATTGTTTATCTTTGTTATCTTTGTACATCTTCATTTTTGTTTGGTTTCTGGCTGCAATGGCAAAGTTTAACCATTCAGACAGTTCATTAGTTTGTGTTGTGTCACAGCACTCCTCCACCTACTCGCAGTGATTAATAGCTCTATTAAAGCTAAATAATCTGTGTTCAGATGTATGAGGATACTTGTGCTCACAATGCAGAGTGATCTTTTTAGAAATATAATGGACGCGTAAATTTAATGGAAAGCATAAAATAAGGAATAAGGTTTACTCAAAGTAATTGTGTAACTGTCATCATCGTGTTGGTCATCATTTGCCACCAAAACAGAACAGACATGAGCTCCACCAGATCTCTGATTTCTGTTGTTTCAACCAAATGCATCAAACTAATTTACTGCACCACACTTTGGTTATGTTCCACTTTTGATGGATACCTGCTGAAAAGAGTAAAGACAAGCGACGCAAGGACGAGGACCAATGCCAATCCAGCGACACTAGCATAGATCTGAAACTGACCAGAGCTGTGTGCAAAGCAGAAGCAATGTATCTGAAGTGAGTGGTTAATCTACTGAGAACAGTAGGTTCCAGCAGAAACAGAGTGTTGAACCTCCTGCCAGCGACCAGGATGAGGGCTGGGGACACATTGTGAGCAAGGTAAGTGGAGGTAAGGATTTTAGCTGCTTTTGGTGTGAATCCATTAGTTTTTTAAAACATCAGAAAGGGTTCCTTGACAATATCACTAAAATAAAATAAAAATCAGATTTTTGTCAGTTCTTTTAGTTGGTAGTGCTTCTTTCCCTCTGCCATTGGACTCATAAACACTCTATAACACTTGTCGCTTTAATAAACACATAATATCAACAACTATCCATTGCACTGCAAATTTTGCACTATGTCCGACAAACTGTAAATTGTGTGTATATAATCCAAGTATCTAGTCTGTCTATTTCATTTATTTTGTAAATCCTATTTTTGTGCATGCTTTTTGTTCATGTTGCACCTTATCGCCAAAGCTAGTTCCTAGTTTGTGAACCTTGTTCACTGACAATGGCAATAAACATTTTTTTGATTCATACCAAATATTCATTATTTTATTTTTGAAGGGCCTTTTTTGATAGTTGACAGTAGGTTGACAGGAAACAGGGTGATGACATTGGTCAAATGAGTACTTGTGTGTGCTTTACTAACTCAGCTAGGTTCACACCTAATGAATTTTTTTAGATTAGACTTTTTTATAAGTCTTATGGTTCAGTTTCCTAAGAAATATAAAAGTTTGCTTGCACTTTTCTCCAAACTTCTCAAAAGAGGCATTTTGACCCTGCCCAGCAGAAAGCAGAAAGCACAAAGAAAATTATACTGCACAGAAGAATTGATGCTGAACCTTTCTTCTTCTTTTAGACGTTTTCATTAAATGGAAGCTCCTGTGCGGGCCGGGCAGGTCATCCAAAGGCCGTGAAGGATTCATCTGACTTGGACCTTTTACCTCACGTCACCTGCTTTTATTTATCATCTGTGTATGATGCTGAAAAAGCTGGGATGCTTTCAGAGAGATGGAGTTTGTCCTGTCTACTGCCTGCTTACTTATTTAAAATTACCCCAAGTGAGGTCATGTTCTAAAGGATGGGTGTTTGAGACATGCAACAAAGTGACAGATGAGATGGCCTCATGTACACAAAACACACCCTTGTAAATGTTGGGGGAAACCCTCTGAGTGAAACCATCAATCATCATCATGACTGGGTTTCCTGGTGAAGTGGGGCAGTGTACTTGTGCTGAAAGCAGGGCAGGGTCAACTTCACACACTGGGCGATGACTTATGACAGAGAGGCCAAAAATAGGGTGCACCCAGCCTTCAATCATAAAACCAATCTTTCTGTGGCTTTGACTTTTTTTTTTTTTTTTTTTTTTTTTTTGTCGCGGCACTTATCCCTGAGCCACTCTCCTTTTTTTGTCTTAATTAAATCCACTTCATTTGACTTCCATAATTGGTTTAATTAGAGGTTTTAGAGGAATCAATCTGGCATGGAATCAACAAAAGTAGTGATTTTCAAAAGCACCAGAGCTAGGAAATAAAGACAATAACCACAGCAAATACCATCTGAGATAAAAAAAAAGCATGTAAAATGATGTAAATAAATAAAATATGCATAATTCAATAGAGAGCTGCAGCACAGACGACTGCTCCTTTGTAGCACTCAGTAGGAGGTGGAGAGTTTTTTCACTGCAGTGATTGAACATTTTGGCATTTCATCAAGTAAATTCAGCAACTTTCTATTATTTAAATTATTTTAATATTTCTTTTGCTTCTTTCTGGTAGTCTTCTTAGAACTTTCTGATGACAGTGTTATCTAACTCCATTGTGTTTTTCTGGACTACTTCTTTTAACCAGTTTTTACACACAATTTTTGTTTAAAAGTACTTCATACACAAGAATCACACTGCATTTGTAATTCACTGTACTCTCCGGTAAGTAACCTTCAACTAAAGTGGGGTTTCTTTATGCTTCATAAGTCAAGAAGTAGAAGTAGCAGCAGTAGCTCAGTGGGTAGAGAAGTCGTCCTTCAACCGGAAGGTAGTAGGTTAGATTCCCGCTCTCCCCACAGTTCATACTGTCGTTGTGTCCTTGGGCAACCCACCTTGCCTCCAGTGGCTGTAATTACTGTAGAACAATGTAAGTCGCTTTGGATAAAAGCGTCAGCTAAATGAATAAATGAAATGTAAATGTAAGTACAGTATAATCCATTAACACTGCAGGAAAAAATGTTGGTTCTATAAAAATAAAGGGAACTTGGACATCCCTAAGTGATGTCTGGGAGGCTTTTATACGACCCACTGTGTGTGAAATAGTAATGTTAAGTCCACAAATGCACAGATAATTTTCCTCTGCCCAGATAAATGCTTCAAAGTAAAGTTCTTCCACTTGCTCTTAAAATGACATGTACTGTTGATTTCTCCATGTCCTCTGCAACTAAGTATCCTACATTGGCCTTGTCTTTCACTAACAGTTAATGGCTGTAAAAGCCGAAGATGGCCACTCACGGTCTGTGCGCGCTCAAATGCACCTTACACACAGTGAGCTTGACTGCCTCGATGTACTCTTCTCTGTCTGTCTCTCTCGCTCACATACTCATTTATGACCCTGAGCCACTCACAGGAGACTTGTATTCTAACCTTCAGTGATAACAACACTTGCCTAACCCCAGTCAGAACCCAAACTTTGAGACCATTATCGTAAAGCTGCCTCACATCTGGCTTTTATTCTTGACAAAATACTCCTGACTACTGTGCAGTTTTCCATGTGCTCTCAATTTGTACTTGAAACACTAAAAGGAAAGCTTGTATGTTGCTATTCAGTCTACTTAAAAACAAGTTTGTAAATAGGTGTGAGATAGATAAGATTAAGTGTTATTTTCCCCACAGTGGGAAATTGGTTGGTGATGGCAAAAGAAAGCATTGTCAAAAACACAAGGTGGTGTTGCTAAAAGGAAAATAGTGTTCCTTTTTCAAAAATACTGATGCATGAATGTGGCCATGAAAATGTGACCATGTGTGTCAGAGTCAACAAAGATCTAGCCTTACCTCCATGATGATATGCATTCATTTTAGCAACTACTCAACTGTTTAGTCATTTGATTAGTTGCCATTTCACTGCTATTGGCAATTTAGCGGTGGACATCTAAACTCGAAAAAGATGTTAGAGTCAGACACTGTCGCTAGTGCTTCTAAGGAAGAGGGGTCTACACATTGGGGAACCATCGAGACTACATAAATACATGAGGGTTTTTAAGGTAAAAAGTAATGTTTTGTTGCTTTAAATATTTCATGAAATATTAATGAAAGGCCAGTCAGAGGTTATGAACCAGTGTTTTAGCTTCAAAAGACAAAGCGGAGTCTTAAGTAATTTCCAATGCTTTTATGGTTATTTATATGACAGCGTTTAGATGGTAACGTTTTAACTATTTATACTAAATCTAATAGTTTACTTTTGGGAGCCAGGCTTGTCAGAACTGGGGTGGAGTTGTAATAGCGTGAGTGGTACAAGCGTTTCCCATGCTCAACCAGAGCGCTGTATAAATCTGTCTCAGGGCTATAACTCACCTCAGCTCTATATTTGCTATGTAACGCTTTGCAACTTATCCCCCTTTTTCTCCTCCCCCTCCTCTTCACCTTCATCAACTCTCCGTCCTCCCAACCTCCATCTGACCCCCCCTTCTCCTCTATTTCTGTCTTTCCTCTTCCGGTCGTCTGAGCAGTGTCTTTTCCTGTCGTCTATTTCTGTCCCACACTCCACGTCTCCGTCTTTTTTCCCTTTTCTCCTTCTCAGGGGTCCTGTTCTAATTCAGTACTCATCCTCCAACCTAGTTTTGAGATTCTGCTAATCCCTTTCCACACATTTATGGGACAAAAAAAATGATAGAGGAACAATCTGTGGCCAAGACTCTCGTCCAGTTCTTTTGGATATTTGCATGTTGTCTGTCCTTTTAGTTAAAAATGCTCACATTTTTATGTTTCCAAAGTCTGAAAGTGCTTAGATATGTCGATGAAGTGGCTGATAGAGACACAAATTGAAACAAAATGGTGTTAGAAAAACATGAATCTTGCTTTTTTCTTGTTTTACCAAGTTATCCCTCATTGCCTTTTTTTGACATTCCATGGTCAAGGTTGGCCAGAGGGGCAGTTAACAGAGCCTCCTGAAGAGAAAGTTTTAGGGAGGCCAATGCACTTTAAGGAATTAAGACAGCTGTTTCTCTCCACTCAACACTTCTGGGGTCTCGGTTTCTGCTGCAAGCTGCTGGATCTAACAAGCTAATGTGGCGCTTAACTTCCCAGAACGGAAACAAGGCATTTTAGAAAAAAAAAACATTCTCACAGTGAACTCAAGTTACCAGTGACACATAAATAAATAATGCAACTTAACTTTTCATAAACTTGTATTAGGAAAATCAGTGTGTGCAACTCCTAAAACCCACAAAAAGTTTGTGTGGGGTATGTAGCTGGGTGTTATTTCTGAAACTGTGCAGACATCCATCTGAGGTCAGCCAAAATGGCTAAAAATGACACTGCTAACAAACAAGTCACATATCCAGCTGGTCACTCCTGCAGTGTTTATGGGAGATGGGGACAGATGACCCCAGAGGACACAGTTTGGACCTGGGTTGTTGATGTGTCTGATTGGACCCCAGAGGACCAGCAATGTGTGACAAACTCCCATGAGGTACGTATAGTTCCAGGTGGTTTGGTCACAGTAGGAGTTTTTGATAGAGACCTCAGGCATAATTCATAATGTTGGTTTATTACGGTTTGCTGTAATGAATCCCATTAGATAATTACATTACCATATTGAAGCAGAGAAAACACAATTATTCTCTTGTATATACATCATTACAAGTTCTCAATCAAATATTAGTTTTTGTTTGATTGGCGGTGTTGGGTAAAGTAAGTCTAACCATAGAGTCCAGTTTCATTTGATTCATTTGAAAATCAAACAGTAGCTAAGTGGAAAAACTAGACCTTCTTCTATACCTGTCATTTTTTTTTTTACCAGTATAATTGACCCATTCCATTGCAATTCTAATTTTGATTTAACACCAACTCTATTGGTGGTTAAAAGTAATGTAATATGAGATTAATTTGTTTGTTTTTTGCTTAACAAGCTGCCAGTCATATTTAATACATACTTTGAGACAGATAAGTCAGTCGCCTTGTTATGATTAACACTTTGATGCACAACATGGCTCAATTATTATTTTGAATTGTAGGTATGCCTAAAAATGTGTTTATTAAATATTTCTTTCAGAATTTTAACTCATCTTTTCTAAATTAAAAATATATGACCGGTCTGGGCGTGTATGTACATACAGCTATGAACGTAAACACCATTGCGATGCTCTGATTGGATAAAACTGCAGTGGATAAATCCAATCACTGACCAGGTATTTATTTAAAGAACCTGCCCTTTTGCAAACAATTTCAACAGGAGCCCTCCCAAACAATACTATGGAGCAGACTCAGGCAGTGCTATCTGTGAGAGTCAGGTTATCAAAAATGACCTGCATTAATTTCCATTGGGAAATCATCTTAATCTGAGTCTGATCAACTAGCCTTCAGACACATTTTTACTGTGATGACAAAGGCTATTTCTACAAATGTCACCCCTCAGGATAATCCCTGTGGATTTTAAGATGGGATACATTTTATATAAACTTTCTGAATCAAATATTATCAAACACTGCGTAAATGGTTTGAGCAGACATTTAACAGACATTTTTTCCAGTTGGGCAGCACAGTGGCAGAATGGTTAGCACCAGTGAAAAATGTGTGTTTGAGCTCCATTAGGCTATAATTTATGTTTAGATTTTTTTTATCTGTTTTTGTGGATGTTCTTTTTGTGCTGGATGAGTTCTCTCCTGGTCCTATAGCTTCCTCACACAGGACAAACCTTTGAAAAAGGGGCCAGATGAACTGCCTGAAGGAGTCACTATTAATCTGTTGTGATTTCAAATCATGTGAAGTGGAACAAAATGATATAGCAAATACAATTCAGGCAATATTGTTAACCAAAACTGTAAATAAATGCATTCATTCTAATATGGGTCATTTATGTTCCTCAGTTGTGTATATGGTGCAGACCCTTGTGCATCAAACAACATCTACTAGTATTTTCTTTACTGTGTTTTTTTTTATCTTATGATTTGTATGCATTTTGTGTTTTCTCTCAAAAGGCACTTTGTTTGTGTTTTTCTATAAATTTTTAGCACACTGACTTCTGCGTTTTACTTCTAACTGAGCTATATAAAAGGAATATCATTGGAGTTATTATTTATAAGCATCTGTGGAGGACTGTAATTTTTATGGTAATATGTTTCCTGCTCACCTGATATTTGTGTTGACTCTTAGCTCTAATTATCCTGCCGGCTGGTCTTTATTGTGAAAAATGTGGCTATTAGTCTCCTTGAGTACTTTCCTCTTTAAAAAAAAAAAAGATGATGAAAGTCCAATTACCTAACACCTCCGTGTGATCATAATTTCTTTATCTCGTTATTCCCATTTATGTGATGCCAATAGATAGTTACTCTAAAAGTATTTCATTAATTTTTTTGTGCTGTCGGCCCTACATTTGTTAATAATAAATATAAAAAATGTTTTAGACACATTTTCTACATTTTGTCCAGCAATATATATATTTTTATACTCAAGAGGTGGGATGGTAAATGACATGCATTTATATAGTGCTTTTATTGTACCTTTCTTCTTTCACTCCATTCACACACATTCACAACCGGGGCAGACAGAGAGGATGGGATGGGTACACACGCAAAAAAAAAAGTTTGTGTCCGGAAAGAAAGGTTAAGTTGACTATTTTGGTAAGAGGGAGCAAGTAAATACTAAATACAATAACCATTTGACAAAGTTGCACAAATTTGGACTTGGCCATTTATCTCTCTCTAATCTCATCTGATCTGTGATTTGTCGAGTCTTAAACTGATCTCCCAGCCTTTAGAACACCTTAGCAATAAAACTAATGCGCTGACAACAAGTTTCAATGCCAATAGAGTCTTTACTGTAACAACAACATCGACCCGGTCACGCTCTCCCAGCTGTAGTCCTGAGCTGAACACAGAGCTCAGGTTTTATACATTTTCTTACATGTTGTGTTACAGATTTATGAGAACTGCATGGGGGAAAAGACCCGCCTCCTTCTAGTGGAGACTGACCATCCTTATCTGATCTTTGTCCCATATAAAATGTGTCTCCCAGTGCCTGGTACCTATGTCTTTAACTCAACCAGACCTTCCCTTATATGTGTGTGCATTAAAAGATTTATGTTCCAAACCATATACTCTGACATCATGTTTTATCTTTTCCTTTTACCTAACTGTTAAATGTATTAATATATCATACTACACTTGATTATATATAAGTACAAAGAAATAAAACACATAACTTTCTACATATACTAGATTGGAATGTAAACTTTTTCTTATAAAATATTCTTAAAAGGAAATTAAGTGCACTAATATTTGTAATATTAAATTGATATTCATTTTCATTTCCTATCAACATTGCACAGGGTTAGCCTTTTTCTGACAGCTGTGGCACACACATGGGACAGCTGCGCCCTGTTGGACACATTGCCAGGGCCACACACTCACACATTGCGCCAGTGTTGAATCTTCACAAAGGTGCTGTATTTCACTTAAAATGCGTGCATGGGCATGGGGGATGTCATTTGTGACTCAGCAGGCTCTCCACACTCCTCATTCCGCTCCATTAGAAGCAGTGCAGCATATTTCATGACGTGCTAATGGCAGCTTGCTGCAGTGGCAGGCAGGAGACAGTAACAGCACTTCCAGCCAGCCCTCACAGCTGGCTAACCAGTATCCACTGTGGTATCATTTCAATGTTGTCACCAGTCATTCATTGTTTGAGTCTGCTTAAGCGATCGCAGGCGGCTCAGCAGAGAGACGCTTGTGGCCATTTGTCCCGCCGGAGCTGCCTGTTAACTCAAACGTAACGTGTTGTCCTCCACTTCACCCCCTCCAAGCTGGGACTTGGAGGCAGACATAAGATGTAGCTGAATGGCTTCAGGAACTGGCAGGTCCAGTGTGATTTTTAAGCCAGAGGAATGGAGCCAGAGCAAGAATGAAAATGAAGAGAAAGATGCCAATGAAGAAATTGCAGCTTTAAGAGAAGTTTTCAAGAGACTGATTAGGAATGAGTCATGGTAATGAGTGGGTCGCCCTTCGCGGGTCGTCTTGTGGATAGCTGCCATCTCCACGTGAATGAGCCGCATGATTAGCCAGACAGACAAATGGGGAGATCATGTATCACTGCAGCTTAAGATGGGGCTCCAAGAGGAAAAGAGACGACTGAGGAAACACAGTCATTTACAGAGTTGAGACAGAACCCCGTGGCCTGATTGTTTCTGTCTTAATTAGATGGTACAAATAATACACCTTTGACGGCGGCACAGTGGCAGAGTGGTTAGCACTCCTGCCTCCGGGTGCTTCAGTTTCTCCTTCACCTAAAACATGTACAATATAGGACTACAGATGGAAATTAGATGTTAAGTTATAGTCTGGTTCAAGCATCTCTGCTTTGGTTTAAAGCAACACTTTTAGCCCAAAAACTTTTATTCTCAAAATCCTTTTAATGACAGCCCTAGCGAAGAGAACCAGGAAACCTCTGACAGCAGGAACCCGAAAGAGAAAGAGAAAAGGAGACTGCCAAAAGGCCCGGACAAGATGGGCCAGGTGTCGGTAAGAGTTAGGCTTCGCAAAGAAATAGGGAGCAAAACAGAGGTCGACTTGCCATTTTGCTTCTTGATAAAGATGTTTCAAATGACTTATTTCTGTCTTTTGAAATTTTTGGGGGTATTAGAGACATGGTTTGCTAAATTCTATTGCATTATGACGGATAGCTTGAATTCACGTCGGAATCAGTTTTAAGTCCTTCACTTTGTTTGATCTGACGCCATTCTCTAAACGAGCTCTCTCTCGGTCTTACTTATGTTTTCTCTTCCTAGAATCTTCAGACAAAGGATTTCTTGGTCTTTTTGGGGGCTCCGCCATGACTGATGATGAAATAAAGTGTAAGCTTTTTTGGTAGGATCTTAGCGAGATCATATGGTCAGCACACCTCAGGAGGGCTCTACCTGTATATGGAATTACTGTAAAGTTTGTCACTCTTGCTTAAACATGACCTGACAACTTGCAACGAGTCGATGGCAGGTCGCATTTGCAAGTGCTGTTTTCAGCTTAGACACACCGCTACAACTCAATTAACCATTGTAAGGACTTAGAAAACTATTTATGAAGGTAAAAATGTTACTTATTTTTGCTTTAAACAGTTAGTTTACTAGTGCACTGCTATAAGCAAAACTCTACACATACAGTAGGGAGTTGTCAATGTGCCTTGTAGGTTTGTCTAGTGTTCTAAAAAAAAAACTGTAGCCTCAGGCCTGTCTGCTGTGGTAAGTATTGTGAGAATATGGCTGGAAAGCAGCTTGTCAGTAACAGAGAGCCATTGAGTGTACCATCTTTCCCAGCACCCTCTGAGAGCTGTATCAAGACACAGAAGAGGACAATGAGAAAGACAGAGAACGGAGTGAGAGAAAGGACACAGGAAGTCATTAGTTTCTACTCAGAGATCAGTTTGACCCCAGCACCGCCCCCTTAACGCCATGCTTAAGCCTGACTCAACATGACAGATGTTGGTGGAGGTGTTGGGAGGGTGGGGGGGATTAGACGGCAGCTGGACATTGTCTGTTCACACCAGCCATAGCATTTTGTAGAAGGGAGAAAGAAAAGCGGCGACATTGTTTGTTGATCAGTCTTTGAAAGAGAATTTGTGCGGCACTGTGACATTAATGCCAATAAAGAGATTGAACTAATGGCAGAATGACGAGACGAGAAAATGAGAAAGAGAGACAGAGAAAAGGAGGCAGCCAAGCATAGTATAAAGTTACCGGCTGCTCACAAGAGTCCTCAAGAATAATGAAATCTGAGCACTTGAAAAATATTAAAAAAACCTTCATTCTCCTGCCTATTGATAATACAAGGTCAAAACACTTTTAAAGCCCTTTTCACAATGTATTTCAGTGTGCTGTGAAGTCCAGACACTTTGACATGCAACTTTAATTCTACTGTAAGGTCCTTTGCCATTTATGTGTTACAAATGAGTTAAACTGTCTCATACAGTGGCTTTTAAGGGTTTTTTCCCCTTCCGTCTCTGTGGTAGTATAGATTAAGAGCTGAATGCAGAGAGGCAATGAGAATGAAGAAAGAAGACTGGATTAACAGAGTGAGGGCGACAGAGACAGATGGGCGAGAGGGGCCAGGCATTCAGACAACTTGATATAGGACAAAAAAAAACTGCTAGGTCAGGCAAGAAAGCCCAAAGGCACAGAAGAACAATGATGAAATTCACATCACATCAGCAATATCAATTTTGAGGAGAAGCAGGAGAAAGACAAAGAAGCAGAGGAGAAAAAGGTGAGGCAGTGATTGTATTTATATTAATACTGGAGTATGGAAGAAGACGACTTTTCCAAATGCCTCACTTCTACAGCCAGGAAAGAGGGTGAAAGCCAACAAGGCTAGTAGTATCGATGCAGTAGAGGTCTGGAAAGATGGAGAGTGACAGAGCCAGACTTCTCCTGAGGGAAAAAGTGACGAGAGTTGCTCCAAAATCAGCTGTGCAGACAACAGCTCTAACCAGGCAAGCAGGTCCATTAACAAGACTACAGTTGGTTTACTGTAGGATATACCCGAGTCTCTTTTACGAGTCTATAATAACTTTCTTTTACTGCATTCACATATATACAGGTAAGATGGAGCTTCTCTAAGTGAGCTAATGAGCACACCCATACCCATAAGTACTTGAGACTGATCTGTCTATTTAGTAAAAGTCTTGGTCTTGTGTTGATGTCAAACTCATTTTAACTCTGTTTTGTCTCGGTCTTGGGTGTCAAAACCAACCAAGACCACAAATGGCAGATTTGTCTATTTACAAGGTAGACCAGCGACTGCAGTTAGAAAATGTCAGAGTCACTTTGTTGTAGTGAAATAGTAAAAGTTCTTTAAACCATGGCAAGCAATTAAAAAAGGAAGATGGAAGTCATGTGATAGAGGACACCTGATCATCTAGAATAGAACAGGTAAATATTCAACAATATGAAGAGAATTTATCACAATCTCACAATCTCTCTGTCTGTCTCTCTCTCTCTCTTTCTATATATATATATATATATATATATATATATATATATATATATATATATATATATATATATTTAAATAAGCTAAAAAAAAATATATATATATATATATACATTTTTTTTTTCTGTTGTTGGGATTGAATAAAAACAGAAAGTAATTTTATACTCTAGAAGGCTGGACTTGGTCAAAGACTAGACTACCTCTGGCTTCTTCACCAAACACTAACCTTCATGAGTCTGGACTGTTTAGATCAGGGGTCTCAAACTCGCAGCCCGGGGGCCAACTGCGGTCCACAAGACGATATTGTGGCCCGCAGGACGATATGAAAGTTTAATGTTAGTGCGCACTGCGAGTTTTATATGAATGGCACGTTTCCACGTTACCAACAACAATGGAGGAGCCCGTGTAACATTGCATAGTCGTCATAAACTTTCTGCTTCTTACTGTGTTTGAAATGAGCATGTTTCACCTTGAGCTGGACAAATTCAATGTTACTGGCATTGGATTTGGCATCATGCAGATTGTATTTTGTTTTTCCATCATTTGAAATTAATTGATTTGTTTGAAAGTTGATGGCCACTATCTATGCGGATTTGTTATCGTGACGATTCTGCAAATTAAGGCTGATGTTATGTTGACAATATCACTGAGGGGAGTGGACATCCAATGGACCACTCAGCCAGCTCATTCATGTTCTTCAATATTCCATTTAAGTTCAGAATAGCTCAGGTTCAGAAGAACCCATTGAAGTTTAAAAAACTGCTAGTAATGACGTTTGAGAGGATTTAACAAAGCTTTTTTTCTGGAATACCTGATCCGGCACAGCCTCACCCAGTCTATGCCTCCTGCGGCCCCCAAGTAATTTGAGTTTGAGACCCCTGGTTTAGATATTTTTCCCCTGTATCTGTTACAGTGCATTGTAAACTGGTTCTGGTTTTGATTCTGTCTTGGCCTGGTCTTGCCCAACACGGTCTTGGTCTTGACCTGGTCTTGTCCTGACATAGTCTTGGTCTTGACTTAAACTTGATAGCTAAAAGTCCTGGTCTTGTCTTGTTATTGATATGCTCTGGTCTCGGACAGGACTTGATCTCGGTCAACAACACTACTAATGACACAAACAATACTGGTGCCTACAGTAGCAACCTTTACAACAAAGTTATGTAGCCTACAGTTTTATATATTTTGGTCTTTTCAGAGAATCTTGGAGCAATGTCCAATAATTTTGCTGGTTTGCCCTATACAGGGATTTTCTGATGCAGTACCATGACTATGACTGACTGAATTGGAAACAGTTGTAATCTAACTAGGTTTTTTAATACACTAACCATAGACAGAGAAACAAAACAATAGGTTACTTTATCCAGATAGACAGTTTTTGGTAGCTAGTAAACTGTTATTCTTTAACAGTTTGTGTGATTTCCTACTTTTAAAAGATGGGTCAATTGCTTTATTCAACTTTTGACAAGACGGAACAAAAAAACTAATTTCCCTGTTCCTTTCAACAATCTTTTATTTGCAAACTCACGTCGTAATTCTCTTGGCGAGCTCATTACAATACTTCACAACAGCCAGCCGAGAACCAGGCTCTTACAGGGTGTTGAGAACTCGCATAAAATCTCTCAAATAAAAAAGGTGAGAAAATGCAAATGAGCTGTTGATTATATGTCCTCCTTTTCACTTGTACTTAATCAGAACTATAAATTCCTTTTGAATACAGGATGGAAAATAATCAGCCCTGCTTGTCCATCTTATTGTTCGTGCAATCATAAGCTGACCTTTCCTTTGTGTGCGCTGGTGTACTGGCCGTTGTTTGAAGAGCAGACGAGCAGTGAGGGGAATAAGATGTAGCTGTAAATATTTAATGTGGTTCATGTGCTCTTATCGTCTGGTATTGTCCTGAAGGCAGTACAGCACCTGACTCTAACAACTGGGGTTGCATCACGAGGACTCTGTCCGGCTGAATAAGTCCTAAACATAGTCATACGGAAGAGAATATGGCTGGAAACTGCTGTCTCCAACTCCAAATTTGTTTTGTTGGTGAAGCGTGGTGGCATAATGTATTAGTATAGTGCAAGTACAATAAAGTGAGACATTTGAAGCAATAAGTCCAATAAAGCTGTGGCAGAGCTTGCCGCATCATTCAATCCAATCATGTCATAAGCTTTAAATATTTGTATTTTATGATTTAGTTTTTCTATTGGAAGCACTGCAATAAACTTTACATTAACATTTCATAAAGCTGCAAAGCTGAAGGAAATATTTACTCTACATCAAGTTCATGTTTGATAGCATTAAAGTATTACTCTATTTCTGTTGACAATATACTGCTAGGTCAAAGTTAGACCAGTAATGCTCAGATTATTTGGAAAAGCACTGTACTTACTTGCATATTAAGCACACAATTCAATTCCAAATCAAACCCATTTGAGATCCCATAATAAATTGCTTCCTAATGCCAGGGCAGTGCTCTATACCAAACTAAGTTTTTGTGCCAAGTTTTAGTAAAATTTAAGTTACATGGGACATTTTATACCCACTTTCCCAACTGTTTTCTAATACACTGTGGTTTATGACTACTTGGCAAAAGAACATTTAGAGTTTTCTGTGTAAAATTACATCTCTACTCTTGACCTGTGACCTCTGACAGTCACATAATCATAGCTTTAAGCATGCTAACATCCATGCTCCCCAGCCCACATACTCAGCTCCGCCCATACATCCCCATCGCAGGAAGGCATTGTCCAAGGCCACTCAAGCAGGTAATTCACTGACAATGAATAAAATAAGATACAATTATTCTTAGGCAGTCACTTGTTGAGCGTGGCTGAGTAACATGTGTCGCTCTCGGACTCCATTATTGTGGAGCTGTCTTGCCTTTTACAGTAGCCAGACAGAGGTTAAAGCTTTGCGATCAAATTGTATGCCAGTGAGTAAGTGTGAGTGTGTTTTCGATTTGGCTGGAGAGATGGTGGGTGGGCAGCAGCGTAAAGTGGGGAGTGTGGTGGAGAGGCGCTGAATAGAGGGAGGAAAAATAAGCCCCTGGCTATCATCACAGTAAATGGCCTGAGACATCCACTTCTCTGTCTCCCTGCCACCCACCCTCCTCATGCTGTCTATCTCACACTGCTGCTATCTTTCGTGTTCATTCAACCTTTTTCTCTTTCTCCAACCTCTCCTGAGCATTTGGTTCCTCTCTATCTTCTCCTGCTTCCTTTCCGAAGATGGCTTTCACATTGGCTTCCCATCCTTCCCTGCCTCTCTCTCGCTCCCCACAGTCTCCCTACAGCCATTATCTGCTCTTGTCCCTGTCATTCTTCAGACATTACTTTTTTTCTTTTTCATCTCCCCTTTTATCTATTTTTTCCTTCCCTCATTCTTCTTTTCCCTCTGTTTCTTACTCTCATATACTGTCTCTATCCAGCCCTGTTCCCTCCGGTGTAGCAGAGCAGGTGGAGGACAAGCAGATAAGTCTCACTCTGACACTTTCTCTCCAGCGGCCATCACTCTGTTCCTATGTTTTTTTTAACCTCACTCTCACTGTTATCTGTGCATGTATACAGATCTATAGTTACGTATGTACGTATGTGGCTGTTTATGGCCTACAGAGATAGATGCTCTGCCTTTGAACTGTTCACACAAAGGCAGCGCTGCCTCACCCGCCAAACCAAAGGAGCAATTCCAGCCAATTTCATCCGGTCCTGTCTTGGTAATTTGCATCTTTATTCTCAGCTGCTCCCTTTTCCATCTTTTCCTGCCTCCTAGCATAGTGTCTTTCATCTCAAGGCGCTGCTTAGAAGATCCACAAACAGAACTCACACTCTCATATCTGTTATTGCTTCAGCTGGATAAGGTTGTGCCGACTGGAGTCAGATCGTTTAACATATTACAGGGCTCCCAGGGGTTCCTGTTTATGCCCGCTCACTCCACAGCAGATGAGTAGGATTCCAGTGGCTGCTGTGCATTAAGCAGAGCGCTGCAGCTCCAGAGAGCCCCTGAGGAGCCACACAAGCGACAAATGCTCGTAGTGTGTAAAACATATCGCTGAGTTTTACAAATACAAACAGCAACAAACAAATACACACAAATGTGGGTCAACACATGCAAGATCACGCACCGAGCGGAGGCATAAGCACAAACGTAGGTCTGTGTAATGTCACACCAGGTCCCAACCATGAGATAGATAAGCGACCCATAAAGTTGTCATATGAGCAGATTATGTAAGCGTGCATCTGAATTAGGTGCATTTCTAGCACCAAACTAAGCTCTGCCTCAGCAATATTCTAAAAGCTGTCAGGTTTGACTTAATTTATCCCAGGGCACACAGAGGAGTCCTTAGGCTATGTCCACACTAATGCGTTCTAATTTTAAAACAGCAATATACTGTAGAATAAAAATCATCCCAGTCTATATTAGCATTTAGAGAAATACATTACACACAAGAACCAAATGCATATCGAGATAATCATGTAATGAGCCAGCACTGAAACACAAAATACAACCATATACATGATTGTTTTTACTATTTAGCTCATTCCTCACATAACGTTATGTAAAAATTGTAGAATGTAAATCCATTAGGGAATGTCAGCGGTGCAATAGTTTTGTACTGTCATACCTCCCGCAGTATTTATGATTCAGGTCATTTACACTTTTACTGGCTCTCAGTGACTCAGTTTCCATTGTGCAGATTGTTTTGGATTCACCTTTAATTAGCAGCCTTTACATGGTGGTTTGATGGGCACGAGAGGTAAGTTTTAATAAATTATTTTTATTATTTTTAATTTTAATTAATTTTTATTTTTAAGCTTAATTTTCTACCCACCACAATTTGATGCACTAGGATATCAGGTATAGCATTCAGGTTTTCTTCTTCTGCTGTACCCACTCTGTTTCCATCCCACAGATTTTGAAAAAAATAAAAAATAAAAAACACTGTTGAAAATGCGTTAATCTCTCACACATTTGTCACCATTTTTAAAGCTACTCGCACTGCTTGGGCCATACAAGAGAGCATTCCCAATCTTAAAAGAGCTGAGACTGTTCCAGTGTCTCAGTGGAAATGCAGCTAATGGGCACAGCCAGACCAATTAAATCACTAAACAAATTTGAGATGTGGGCGGCAATTCAGAAGTCTGGCACCAGACTAGGTTGTGAGCAGGCGCTGTTCCTAAGATTAAGGATAACCTGAGCTGAACGTTGTTTAGCCCGCAGCATTAGCTGCCCTAATTAGTGTGTCGTATGGTGAGGCTTACAAAAATTCATTAGAAGTTAATTTGTCATTACTTACATAACTACATAAAGTCAGAACCAAGGATGAGATGCAGCCATTGTAAATGCTTGTTATGTCTTATTTCTGATGGAAGTGACTCATAGTTATCTAATCTATTCATGTTGGATTCACTGTTAGTGCAGATCGACCTTGTTACTGTAACGAGTCACATTGCTTACCACGCTCAAGTCAGCAGTGCGTTCACATGCTCCTCGGTACAACAAGGCCTCTATGCTGCTGCATCCGTTGGGACGGGGGGTTCAAAACATAGGGCTGCGGCTGAGACAACAGAGGCCCGTGTTGTGGAGCTGCTAACACTCTGCTGCTGGACTGCTGGGAGGCACTAGGGCTGCTGATGGAGGCGCGTTTCAGGTTTCAAAGGGACCCCCCAGCCACCCCTCCTATTTCAACTGGATCAGTGCAAATACAAATACAACACAGAAGTGTGTGTACATCTGTGTGCTGTGTTTATTGTAGCCGTTTAGAAAGAGCTGGAAGTGCTCACAAAGCTCCCAGTGTGAGTTGTTCATTTTCACTTTGCCAGAGATGATCTTCTTATCCCAACCTGATCCCACCAGAGTCTGATAGCACTAGCGACTTCTCTGGGCTTTTGTCTGTACATGTGATGATTTAGAGTTTACGTGAGTGGACGGAAGTTGCATTTGACGTGCTCTGATGTGTCCCAGACGGACTGTGTAACCGCTCATCAAAAGCATGTGAGTTTAAAGTGGCTGAACATGTAATCTGATCTCATAGAACCAGGGTATAACTGCAAATCATGTCACATCAATTCATGTGATCTGACTTTCCTCAATAATAATCTTGGATCTTGAACACGTCTCCCTCCAGCTGTACCTTAGCTCCAGTATCAGCCTGCTTTTTAAAAACCCCAGCACAATGCAAGTCCGTCACGTGGGGAAAGTGAGCCCGGTCACAGGACACCACCCCAGGGAGTGACAGAGAAGGGGGATTTAAGTTCAGAACCAGGAAGTGTTTGGATGAAAGCAGTCAGTAAAGCTGTGGGGGAAGTCTCTCCAAACCCTCCTCCATTCGACTTTTGCTGCCAGCCTAAACACATCTGTCCTGGACTAACCAGCCTCCCCGCCCCCATATTCCCACAGCTGGAGCTGCAAGGCGCTGCCACGTTCAATGAAACTAAAACAACAATTCAAGAACCTCAGATCAA
The DNA here is from genome assembly GCA_024349245.1 of Neodontobutis hainanensis. Classification (NCBI taxonomy): domain Eukaryota; kingdom Metazoa; phylum Chordata; class Actinopteri; order Gobiiformes; family Odontobutidae; genus Neodontobutis; species Neodontobutis hainanensis. Next base: position 2,886,531 of record JALDNG010000043.1, on the reverse strand, counting down.
CACAAAAACACATATCTAAACGTTCTGGAGGCTTTATGTAAGTACTCACTGATACTAAACATATAAATCTATATGTTTTACAGTATAATAACAGCTCTCGTATTCTCCAGGATAACACGAATAACAAGTTTCTTTTCCTGAAGCAAGGGGAGTCGACGTAGTGCTACTTGCCATATGCTTCAAAACTTTCAGTGAGAAATCAGACATAGCTAGCTTTATGGAGAGTAGTTCTGGCTCGAACTGCTTCACATAAAGTCTTCCTTCCCATCGTAAATATGGCCTATAGTTCTTCAGTTTAAAAACACTTTGGGATGGCTTGTGCTTGGGTTGTGTGACCAATAACCAGCCCCAACACATAAAGGAGCTGTATGGGACAACATGAATAGTTGAATGGCTCATATTCTCCCAGTCACATCTCCACAAGCCACCACTTTGTTGCCTGGGCCTGCTGGCTGCCAGCATGTGGAGGATAATAAGTGGAGCATTGCAGCCTGTTGCCCCACCCCCACCCAACCTCTCCGGGTCTTATACTAGGAGGGTTTGTTCGAGCTGGTTGTGTTTTCTTTGTGCGGCCAGGCCTTGACTATCACATTACTGCACACATGCTGATGCAGCAGCCTCCTCCGCCCCAAAAGCCCATCCCAGCACTGAGCCGCCCTACAATGGAGTGAAACAAATTGCTAATTCAATTGAAGTAATGCCACTTTACAGTTTGCAGAAATAAGTCATCCCTTTTGTTATCACCTCTTCTAAATATAAGATTAAAGTTGAATTATCCAGGAAATATCGCACCACCATCACCAACGACATCAGACATCCTGATTAATTTTCATAGAATTAGTCAGAGATGGCGCTCAGCAGAGATGAGCAACGGCAGAGAACTTAGTTTGCCCGGAGGAAATGTTCTCTCAACTTTGATTTTTATCAAAGAGCAGGGAGGCGAAAGGAAATTAAGTTGAGACCCAATCTTAAAGGAGAGCACTGAGGTAATGTTAAAAATACAGAAAATAGTTGACATAAACTCATTGACGAGTGTCCAAATATTTTAAGTAACAATCCACGGCTTAACACTTCGACTCCAAAGGCAACTCCACTTGTAAACGACGGGAAAAAGCACACACCAATTTTGTTTTAGTTTGTTCACTTAGCTAAATTAATCCCTGGAAATGCTTTCATGCAGAGAAGCTAAATTGTTCTAAAGAACCAAAGTGAATATATTTAAAAGTTGTCAGAGGTTTTATGGTAATTTAATAAAAGGGTATAATATTTAAAAGCAGCATTCTCTGTCAAGTTGGAGCAGGGTTAGATTTGTGACAAGCGCTTTCTCAGAAATTTTATTCGTCTTCTCTCTTTCTCTTTCTCTGCCTGTAAAAACATATCTAAATTTGACCTTTCTGCTGTAAAAGTGGACGTTTTAATGCAGGGTAAAAGCTGGGGGGAGTTTAGGTGTGCGCAAGGCTGGAGCAATAGAAAAGGATAAGCCAGTGTTTATTTTTCCTCCCAGCAGAAAAGGCCTTCATTGATAGTTTTTGGATATGTTGCCCTTTTCGGAGACATGGAGCGGTTTTGACCTGGTCTTTTTCCTGACTAATCCCCATCCCCCCTTCGTCTCGCTGCAGATCTGGGGGGAGCTTGTAAAGTCAGCAGCCATACGTTGTGTTATAAAAATAATCCCAGCTTTTATTGAGATTGCAGTGGGAGGGAGACTTAAAGGGAGGGTGGGGGGTTAAGTGGTTGTACAGTACAATTCAGCTCTCTTCACCAGAAAGAAGGGCAGACTTGTACAGTAGACAGACGTAATACTTGAGGAAACAGGCACAAAAATCACAGTATAGTTCATAGATGTGGACCATTGAACACTATTACTGTTTCATTTGTACATCCTCAACATTATTTTGATCATTGAATAAAATGCAAACAACAAATCTAGAATTTCTTTACAATGACCTTCATTTCCACCTTTATGAAAGTGCTTCGAAACTAGCCAATGAGAATAAGTAACGAGGTTGGCTTAAGGCACAGTAAAGACGCTTGTGAATGAGCTGTGTAGACCAACCAGCCAATGGGAGTGTCCTGTATTTGAGAGCCGTTTGACTGACTGAAGTTTGTTCATATTCAAGAAAGATTACACATTCTTTGTTTAATTAGCTCAAATGAGTAAAAAACATAAAAATAAATTGACAAAAAATTTTCATTTCTTTTTTTTTTGCCTTTTTGTAGTAAGGATTATCTTTCTACAGCTATTGTCCAGACTGAAGTGTTTTGCTTTATCCTTTGAAAATCTTTGGAAAACTGTGTGAAACAGACCACGCTGTTGGAACCAAAAGCAATGATCTTCCCTGCTGTTTATACCACTCAGAGCGCCTTCTGATTAGCCTTAGTGCAGCTGAAATCCACACTAAAAATCCATAGGTTAAAACTCTGCTGATGGCATGGTTGTAAAAGTTCACCATCAGCTGCTTTGGGATTTGGGTGCTCCTTAACTTCTTTAGGTAGTACAGGCGTTGAAGGCCGAGCTGAAGTCAACGAAGAGCAGCCTGAGGTGTTTTTATGCTCTAGATGTTCCAACAGTGTATGGAGCACAGTAGTGAGGGCGTCCTCCGTCGACCTATTCTCCCTGTATGCAAATTGGTATGGGTGTTGGGTGTATTGCTCCTGTGTTTGATGACCAGTCTCTCCAGGCCCATAGCAGGTATGGAGGTGAGTGCCACAGGTCCGTAGTCATTTAAACATTGGACTTTGACTGTTTGAGAATGGGCACTATTGTGGCTGCATTGAAGCTGGCTGGGACCCATGCTGTAGACAGCAACAGGCTGTTGTTAGAGGTGAAGATGTCTGTTAACTCAGCTGCACAGCCTTGCAGGACCCGGCCCAGCACACCATCTGGTCTGGCAGCCTTTCTGGGGTTGATGCTGCGAAGGGCGAGTCTCACCTCATGTGTGCTCAGGACTGGGGTAGTGTCAGTAGATGGGAGAGGAGGCAGTGCAGGGTCGAATTCTCCTTGTCGAAACTGGTATAGAAATATCAATTCCCAGAAAAATGATCTGACACACAGTGTGATCTTACCTCTTGTACTAATATGTCTACTGGAAATACCAGCAGTGATTCCTCCAGATACAGAACGGAGGTAGGAGTTTAGATGTGCATATTCCAAAGTGAAGAGGCAGTGTATGTGTGAATCAGCGTGTGGGGGTATTAACAACATGCTGGCATTTAAACTGCCCCTCAAACAATGGGTCTTAAGTCTCTGCCCAGTCTGCTAATGGTACCAGGCCACTCAGTTACGCAGCAGGACGGAGCCACTCCACAGCCAGGAAATGCTAAACATCCCTGAACGGTCCTATGGAGCCTCGTAAATATCCTACTTTGTTTTGGAGAGGATGGTCTTAGGGGCTGTTTACCCAACAATATGTTTCTGAAACGAGGAAATTTGTTCATTTTTGTGTGTTTAAAAGTGAGTATGTATTAGAGTTTGTTTGAAAATGGCACTGTTTTGAGCAGGACTACAAAATATTGATGCTTCTCCATCATTATTAAAGGTTTGCAGTTCCAACTCAAGTCTGCATTTTACCAAGTTTTTGTTTTTAGCTCAAAACATAATGGTGTGCAAAGTGGGCACAAATGACGTTTTGGGGAAAATCATAATTTTCACAGTTTTTACACCAGCACAGCAAATGTGGCATTTTAAAAAGATTACACACTGGAACTAGTTTCCCAGTGTTTGTGAAATGCTGAGGGACAGCTGAACGTAAGAGAAGATTGTATTTATTTTAGTTTTTTTTATGACAACTGTTGCAGAATTAAGGGACCAAATAGATTTTTCAGAATGAGACTGGTCTGTCAGGTCACACTTGGGAACATCTCAGTCATGGTGAATGTTGCTAAAGGTCAGTGAATAAAAAAGGAGCAAGTCCCAACCCTGTCCCAAGCATTTCTGGGAGGACACAATCACAGCTGAGCACATGTGCCACTCCGCTTAAGGACAAAGCGCTGTAGAAGAAATTGATAGATTAGAAAAGGCCACGGTCAGTCATTTGTCTTTTGTTTTCCTATCAGGGGCCCTCGATGTTGCCGTGTTGCTGGGAGCAACATTATAAAGCATGAAAGATTGCCTAGCTTATGGGCATTTATAGAAAGTGTAAGTATTTCGACTGTTTTTCACAGCTGAGCGACTTGCCCTTTAGGGATTGCAAAGATGCTTCGGAAAGGCATGCCGACGCCTGAGCTGCGGAGAATGTGAGATATGGTGTAAAGCAGGGGGGCTTTACCAGCCGCTCCACCACAGAAAGAAGCTCAGTGTGTGTCCGTCATTGTCCAGATGATTCAAAAGGCCATCACGGGTCACAGCGGCGGAAAATGCCCTCTGTGATTTGGGAGGTAAAAAACACCAGTCTCTTCAGAATCAAATTGGGACAGCCCCTTCAAATCTGTCTTGGGCCTAACAAGATGAACCTGTAAAATTAGACCGCTCAAATGGGTAGTTGTGACACTGGCAGAGGGAGCATTGTGACAGGGGATATTTGTCAAGAATTGGATTAAAGCAGATGGCTTTCTGAAACCTCAGCCTGGTGTGATTAGATTTTCAGCGTTGAACACTGATTGAAGGATGATTGTATTAGATGACAGTGGAGCGGAGAGATGCACACAAATGACACACTGGTTCTGAGCCATGTTTTTTATGCCACGTACTCTTCAGTTTACAGCCACATTTTTATTGCAATCCAGTCATCGTAAATGTGACTTCAATCTCAGTGTTTTGAAATTGACCAGTGCACATTTGATTGTCTGTAACACCATCAGGAGAATTACTTTTTCATATGCCACAGTTTTCAATTTATCTTTATTTATATATAGCCAATTTCCTGCCAAAGGCATCTGAAGTCACACAGAAAGCCCAATTAACATCCTGTTCTCTCATACCAAGAACCCACGCACTCTTAAAGTGAGAGTTTGTTTCAGTGGTGTAGATGACTGTCAGTGGGCTTCTAAGATTAACCACTGCCCATTCAGAGTAAGAAAAATAGAGCCTTTTTAACACTAACCAAGTACATATATGAAAATCCATTAAAGCAAGACTATGTAACTTAAAAAAAATAGAGCCTGAAAAGCATTGCACTAATGGCCTAGAGTTTATTGGGATGGTTTCTTGACATAAAGCAGAGAAACAAACCCCTCTTTTAAAGTATTCCTGGTTCAACTGATCCCCGACTATGTAACTCTGTGTGACGGGGCATGCTGCAACCCCCTGACACATATCGTACCAGAGCCCGTCACATCATTACAGCTTTACATCAATATTTAAATATATAAGCTGTTTATCGGGAGGTAAAGTCCCCAGTTTGCAGCAGCATTTGTCTCCTTTAGTGGGTCCAGAAATGTCACATGGGGTTGCTTTAAATTCATTCCGTAGTCCTTGTTCAAGTGTATTATTTCACCATGAAACTGCTTTGGGTGATATAAAATTGAATTCAACAGTCTACAAAGCCCTTAATGGCCATGTTCCTCTCTACATTAGCGCTCTACTGACTCCATATGATCCGACAAGAGCTCTCTGTTCCTCAGCAGCTGGCCTTCTTGTCATACGTTGTGTTCAGTCCAAAGCTGGTGAAGCTGCGTTCGTTCATTATGCTCCAAAAAAGTATAAAAAATCATTTTTCTTCTTCTTCTTCTTCTTCTTCTTCTTCTTCTTCTTCTTCTTCTTCTTCTTCTTCTTCTTCTTCTTCTTCTTCTTCTTCTTCTTCTTCTTCTTCTTCTTCTTCTCGTGCTCCTCCTTCTCTAAATTGCCTCCACATTCTTGCACCATGGTGAGAAGTAAAGTACATTTAGTCCATGGTGACCTGCCTCAAGCTCAGAAGTACCAAATAGTAGTAGTAACCTGAGTGATAATTATTATTATGTGTTATTATTATATTAGCATCTAGTAAAAGTACAGATTTGAATGAAATGGAATACATCTATCTTCCAATCAGTTGGGAAATTGTAAATTGGTGAGGGTCTAGTTGTTGGCTGTCATCAACTATACAATTGACAGCTACCATGTACAGCTACTGGTTTGATAAACACTTTCATTAAGCGATTGGCAACATTGTAGAGAAAGCCTGACACAAACCAGGGCTCAAAGAGAATGACTGTCTTGATGGCAAACACAGGCAGATAAGAAGTGAGAATACAGTGGGTCACTTTGAGGAAAAAAGATACAGCTCCACTTAATAATAACCCCATTCCATATTCTCAATGTGTTACTCTCAGGAGTTTAAAGTCTAGTCGCACACAGCAATAAATTCATCATTAGACAGTAAAATGCACACTCACAGACACATTCTCACTTCTGAACCTTGCACAGCTCCCTGTATTCAACTCCGGTGGCAGCTTTACTAAAGAGAGAAGTGGACACGAATCATGTGCATTCATTGCCAGCCATGCACTAACAAGCCTGAGGCACAATGTGGGCTTTTAAACATGGCTGCTTTGTGTTGAAGTCAGGCTTGTTTTACTCAGATACCGGCTGCACTTTTTGCATGCTAAATGAGTGTGTGACACTTCTGGCCGAACTAAAACCTAATCTGATGCCTTCTTAAGAAATCATCAGTGTAGGTGGTACGCTGCTTTTGCAGCGTACCACCTACACTGATGAAGAATGAATGAGTCAGTGGGAGTGAGTGGGCTAGCTGCTGTTTATTATAGTAAGCCAGCTAGGGGCCGAGGGTGCAGCTGAAGATGGAGCGGATAGGAGAGATATGGGGGTCCCAGGGGCCTCGACCTCTTCTCCCTCAGCAATTTTTCCCTCTGCTCTGACAAGCAGCACACTCTCAAATGAGGACCGGAAAGAGACCATTATTATTATTTGTAAGGGGCTTTTATAGGCATTTGTCTTCACATACTGTAAGGAGGTAAATTAGCATGCTGTTATCCCATCAGAAAAGAAGGAAGGGCATAAAGGCAATCTAGCCACGTATCCAAATTACCAACCGTGATTTATAGGCTCTGGGACACAGTGAAATTAAGTGAAAGAAACTTGAGGCTTAGCCATGGTTTATCTCTGTCATCCAGCTGATCTATCACCCTGGCTTTAAGAAAATTAAGTTCTTTCTACATTTAGCTGCTTACAACTAAACAAAGAGACCTCATTCTGATAAAAGTAGACCATATTATTGCCACAACACACTACCCTTCAAAATACAAGTTAGGCTAAAAATTAAATAATCTTTTTAATCTAGTAATGAAAATTATTCAACCATTATCTGTATTTTATTTTCCTTTTCAAAAACGCTGTGATTAAAACCTCACTTGTCACTTCTTATCTAAATGTATATTTATGAACACACAAGCTGAATGAAATGATATTGTGTAAAACTGTAATTTCCTTCTTCCTTTCCAGAAAAGGGAGGGATGTTACTCATCGTATGGGATATGCTTTAATACACTCATTGCAATAGATATTAACCAGCCATTCATTTGAGATGAAGACAGGAGATTTCTCCACTTGGTTCCACAAATGTTTACCCATGAAATTGCAATGAGATGAAATGTGACAGATCAGCAGTGACGGAAAGCGGTTTTCTGTCAGAAAGCTAACGTTGCGAAAAGACCTTTAGATTGATTATGACAACTTGGCTTCTCTGCCGTTTAAAATCAAAGTGCTACTGTCTGTGCTCAAGTCATTCATTACATTGCATTTCAGTCTCTTTGTGATGAATTTGACTGACTTGTATTAAAAGGTCAATTCTCTTGACTTTAATTGGAGTGGGGCCAATTTATATATATTACACGTAGGTGTTTTGAAAAGGCATGTAAGTGAAAAGTGTTTATACACGTTCTTCTCGACATTTGTTGTCTACACTACATTAGCATGCTTTACTCCCTCCTGCCACGCTGAAAAAGCTGTGATTACACCTGTGCTATTAAAAACCAGTCTGCCGATGAAAAGGTAGCGTGAGGTGAATGAGGTAACAGCTTAGGAAAAAGTGATTCTCAATGCTGAATATCATAAATCTGAACCAAAGTAAACCCTAAGTCTGACTGTAATGAAAAAGTCCAAACAGAGCCCACCCTAAAAAAGTGATGCAAAAAGAGCAGAGGCTCATGGGATATGACCTGTGCTCTGCCTTGTAATGAGACTTTAGCCCATTTCTCACCATACGCACCACTTTCTACATTTGCCAGAAAAGTGCTAAATAACATTCCTGTTGCTGCTTGTCACTCATCCAACCTTGGTACCAGCAGTCCTGGGACTATTCTCGAAGTGGACCATTTTACATTCTGAGTGAACCACTTGAGATTTTAAAAGCTTTTTTTTTTTAGTTCTCATCAATACCAGCAAAATCTCCTGGTCTATTGTTGGTGGGGGGAGATTAACCTGAATTGTGAAGCACTCGAGTTAATCCCTCCTACGTTGACTTATACGGAGAGCTGCCTCTGTGGAGCCAGACGTCCTGGATGGGAACACCGTGGATTAAACCGCATCCTGCAGTACGTAGATGTCTGCTAGCTCACTGTACATTCCAGATAGCAGTGTTTTTCAGCATGGGATATGGGCTGCAGTCTATTTAATTATTTCCTGATCCCTCAGGCTTGTTTCCAAAATCTCAAAAACCAACTGGCCAAGAGAAATGTAACATTTTACAGCTCAGCGTTTTCTCAAGTTTCAGACTGGAGAGATTACATCATAACTTCAAGCAGGTGGTAGCTGCTTTTCTTGCTTGAATTCTGTGTTTATGTTTTTTTATTAAAGTATGCATTTTCAAAACTTTCAACTGTGATTATTATTGTTTTTTCATTCCTCTACTTCCACTTTCAGCGACGCTGCTAAATCCATTTTGTTTAGTTGAGAGTTACAAATCCTCTCAAATCCTTGCCACCTTAAGCTAAAGGTGTTGTGTGCAACATATTTCAATTTCAAATAAGAACAGGTTGGTGTAATGCTAGATGAAAGAAATTAATTTATTAAGGATAACCAAAGGAGAGCTTGCATTAATGATCCTTTACATTTAATTTCATCATTTTTTTTCAAAACTGTGACTTGACTCTAACTAAGTCACTCTAATGTAACTAAGTGTACTGAAATTGCTCTTGGAAACATAATAGGTATTCCTGCATTTTTCATTTGCATTTCAAAAAGCATGTTCTTTTCTTAGTGTTTATTCCTTTTATAAATCTATAAACATGTGTATTCAGTCAGATAATAGAATAACACAATTGATGATTTATGAATTCTACAAAGCTGAGAATAAGCAGCCGAAAGAAAAAACACTTAAACTCAATAAATTGGTGCGACTATTGAGCTATTTTCTGTTACAGGTTTCAAATACTCACCGAAGTCAACTTACTCCTACTATGGAAACTAACGAGAAATGAGTTAGTTATGTAAAAACTTTCTAATCTACAGATCATCTATTGAACTTCCGCTAAAAGAAAATGCAAATTGGCATCTTTTTTATCCTTTCGTATTAATTCCTGTAAGGAAAAAACATGGCACCGCAGTGTCGTAATTACTGGTGCATCCTTGTTATTGTTTATCAGATGCTCTGAAAAATGGAGTGTAGGGGCTGCAAGCTGCTGACTCGCTATCAGCCGCTATCTGCCTTTGCCGCTCCGTCAGCCATTAGCCTGTAATTTATGCTTTCACACTCTCAAGGCCTTATGCTCAAAGCACCGCGTAGCTGTATGCAGTAAGTTTTCTGCTTTCAGCCTGTTGACGGCTGTACATTGACTGATAAACAGAAACGCTGACAAATTGAGTGCTCCTTCACGCCCTCCACAGGTGTTGGAACAAAAAAAATTATAAAAGGGGAATGAAAGAGCTCTCATTGGAGTTGAGGTGTGAATTGAACTACACAGCGGCACAGCACGAAACTCGAGATCCACACTCACCCTCGATCTGATAGGTACTTGAAACACATGGCAACTTTGAAGGAAAAATAAATGAATGTGCCGCTATATCAGCCAGAACAGAGCTGCTTTATGGGCAACCTAAACATATGAACCAGCAGTGTGTGAGGTTTTATCAGTACTGTGGCTTTTCTAACCCAAATCCGACTGGCTTCTGCAGAGCCGGGGGCGGTGAGACTCCCTCAGCTTATGGGAAATTGAGTAAACCTTCAGAGAGAACAACATATAAAGTTGTCCGCTTTGCTGGAACTCTTCTTTATCTGGAGCGACTGCTGAATAGGCAGCGCAGCACATCAATAACAAACTCTACCAGAGGTCAGCCATGGAGTTTCACACACGCCTGCCTCTTCACATTACACATCTGAAGTCTATTTTATCCAACCTTGGGGCAAATAATCCCCTTTAAATTAATTTTCATCAGAAGTGTTTACATTTTTGAAGTGTTATTCAGCAGGATATTCTCAGCCTATCTGCGAAGGTCAATACCTATTTGATTTTTCTTTAAATTCCTGGAAGACTGCTTTCGCCATACTAAACTCACCCTTTGAACACGCTTTTCCTGAAGTGTCCCTGGACGTTGCCCGAAGCTGTGCTACTTCCCTGTTTCATCACTGAGCTCTTTATATCACACTGTGTAATGAGAGTCCAAGTCCAAATGAGTGTCCTAAATCCAAACTCATTATCTCTTTAGAGCAGATAAAAAAATCTGTGCTAGGCCGTCTCCAACCTGATGTACGTCTCAGATTATCATCCTTAGAAGTCAACCTTGTTTATCTGGTAATCTGCACCTCTTGTGTGAGGATTTGGGAATTGTAAGAGCCCCCAGACAAGATGCAAATTCATGTGCAGCACCTAATTTAGCATTGGTTTGGGCTTCAATAAGCAGTTCAAGGAAAGCATTGAGTGTCTTGCAGCAGAAAGAGAAATTAAAGATGCCTGGGCTACTCTAGTGGGAATTAGTCTGTGTCGTTCTGAACATATTGATTAGTGCAAGGGTTAAAAGGCCCCATGGCGTCTGGAGATACATCCGCTACTTCCTACAAGACAATACAAGTTATTTTGGTCCCTTGCCATTGTTTTTTTGTGCTAATCCTTCCAGATTATTATTGTAATATTGACTGTCTAATCTAAACAGTTAATCTTTAGCTCATAATCCCATGTGTATTTCATGTCAGTTGTTTTTATCTGCAATTATTAATGCTTCATGCGCTCTTCTCTATCCTGCAACCTCATTCTGATTCATTTTTTCTTTGTTTTTTAAGATGCAGAGAATAATAACAATCACTAGAAAACAAAACATTTGGTAAAAGATTTCCCAGAAGAGCCTCACCTGAATAGAATTTATTTTCATTCATACAGCCTTTCTCTTTGTGTTGTGTGCTCGATACAACAGTGAGTAGCGCAGCTAATAATGATATTGCTGTATAAATGCTGTATTGATCTCGGGCAAAGCTTTGCTCTCATCTGTGCTCTGCAAAGAAAAACATCAAAAGACACACTTCATTGTGGCTCTCCACCAAAGGCCAAAAGGCGCCAGAGAGTGGGCTCCGACTGAGAGGCGAGATTATGGACAGTTTTTTTAGGACCTGGGAGGGATGTGACCATCACCTTTTGGAGGTTCAGGATGACTGTGACTTCTGGTTATATAGTGGTTGGTGATATAGAACTGTTTAATGTTTAAATGTTCTCTTCTTCTAATGTGCACTCGTATGGGAAATGCAAATGGATGGACTCATTATTCCACCAGTGGCCACCTGCATAACTGCAACAAAAAGTCTGGAAAGTTTAAGATAATTGTAATGGAACTTTTTTATCACCTGGGAATCCTCTGAACAACGGATAAAAAATGGTCAAGGAAAAAAAATGGAAGTGACCAGAGGATGATTATCCTTTTATCAACAGCTTAATGCTGTGAAATACTAATATTAAACCTCACTTGTTTGTAGCATCCAATCCTAATATTTCTGGTAGATTTGTTCAGTAATCATCAAGTTCCTAATAAATATCAACAGTAACACACAGTCTTGGCGAGTTGAAACAGTAGCTCATTGCGCTGTGCTGACCTTAATCGGAGTAAGCCGTGTACATGCAGAAGTAATCCGACAACAAACCACATTATCTAGGTGTGTTTCTTCAATTTTGAGAAAATTGTAGTAGTATACATGCATTTAAAAACTGTGATTACAATCTCACACAGGGAATAATTGATATTGAGTGAACAGATTTTTGGTTGATGGCGCTTGGTCTCTACCTTTGTACTCTGTGAATGGTCAGCTGTAGCTAGAGGCGCTCCTGGAGACTTCATGGGCCCCAGGCAGAAGTCTAAAATGCTCTCATAAACCCAAATATTTTATCAGCCTTAACTGTGTTTGGGGACAAATGTCTAATGCCTACTCCATTGCAATCCCCCAGATGTAGTTTCATTATACATGACACAGCCATCAACAGAGGCCCTACAGGTTACATGATTACATCATAATGTAACAGTATGTCAGACTAGAACCAACAAAGTGTACACCAGCTAAAAAAATGTTTTGATGCATTTTGGCTGTGACTCTGAGTTTCATGTTTTCACAGACCTTTTTTATGACAACACTAATGTAACAACTACAGCAGTATTGTTACATTACATCACAATTATAGTTGTTATAGTATGTAATTGATCAGTATAATTGATGTTCTTTGAAGGAGAGTTGAGAGCCTGGTTCAGAGACTCTCCTCCCGAACAGGAAGTGAAGGTAAAGCAGATCCCTGTAGTAGAACAAAGCTGCCTTTAAGCAAGGGCCACCCTGCTCCACCACTAAATGCTCATTTGACTGTGGACTCTCATAAAAGAGCTCTGGTGTCTCGGGTCAAACCACGGGTTGAGAAGCACTTTGCCCCAAAGATCTCCACACAATGAACGGGTCTTAATCAAGCGGTGTAATAGCTGCTAGGGGCCCCTCGACAGATCCGGGGCCCTTGTTCGGAGAGGCCAATGGGAGGAACCCTGTTTGTGAGCGTTTTTTGAAATCCTCGCGGGTCCCTGCTGCGATGCGTACTGCAGAAGTGGGCTGGGGGCGCGCACACGCTGCTGCGCCACACACACATCATTTCCAGTGGAGATTGGCACAGAGACGCAGCGCCACGACCACTGCGATGTAAGCCTTGGCTACACACTGCTGAAACTTCCGCGCGGAGAGACACATTAAGGCGGGTATAGACGCATGTAGTCCGTCCCAGATAGCGGATTAAATTCACGCTTTGTTTTCTTTTTCTTTTTTTCTTCCTCCTCCTCCTCCTCCTCGTGCTGGTTTCGTGTTACAAAGCCTTGGGAGGGAGTTGCGCGGAGAGCCAGTCCCTGCGTGTAGTAACTGAATGACATGATCATATGGCTCGCTTTGCCTCCTAGTCTGAAAATACGAAACGGAAGACCAGAGGAAAGACAGCCTGGACTAGTTTATTGAGACGTGTTTGTGACGATGTGGAATAAGCTTTAGTGTCATTCTCAAACAAAGCCCAGATAACGGAGCAGGCGGAAGATACATAGTGGATCTTTCGCCAGAGGAAAGCGCAGGACGCGTTGCCTCTAATCATCACCACCATCCGCGTAATAACAAGGTAAGTTTGTGGCCGTTGTGTGTAGAAGCGCTGTGTGGCTGGATTAAAAGTAGACCAGTGGGGAGCAAAAGGGAAACAACCGTATCCTGCGTCCGGTACCGGATCTCCAACTGTTGCCACGAAGAAGCCCCTCTTATAATACTGTGTTTATCTCTTTGGGCATTTTCATCCGCGACTGCACACATTATTTGGGTGTTGTTGCTCGTGGATTCTGGGCTATACGTGATGCAACTTTCGCGCAGTGTAAACACAAGCGCACTGCGGGCTGGAAGAGACTCAACTCACCGTAGTGCGTTGAGATACAGCGCTTTCAAAATCACTGCCTTGCTGGCTTTTCCTGTAATCAATGCGCTCAGTATGACGACATGATAAAACTGTATATTTTCAGGTCTGTGTGGCTTTCTGTAATGAACTTAAAAGCTCACTCTGCCAACACTGTTATATTTACTGTATATTGAGTTAATAATGTTTGTCACGTGATTTATTTATGTAAAGTAAAGATGTCTATTAAGATGTCATATGGATCATTTGGGCTCGGAGCCAAAAAAGTGCTGATGTATGTAGGCTGAATGTAGGCTGAAGGTCAATATGTTTCTCTCCATATTCTTTTAATATTCAAAGCAGTGCTGTGCAGTTTTGGGCGGTCAGTTATCTTTTTGTGTCTTCAAAATGACAATGAAGTTGCAGGAAGTAGCGTTGTGTCCAGCATTTTCTCTTTGCAACTTTCAGAGTGTGTCCATACTTAATAATTCTCCCTCAAACACATGTCACTCTAAGTCCTGTGCTCTCCAATTTTGCTAGAAAAAACAATATTTATCTTTTAAGAGCTTAAGAAATGTCTCACCCCAAGCTTGAGGCTGAAAGCTTTTTGTGTTGAAAACATGCCAAGAGCAAGATAAAAGTTTGATCCAAAACAGTTCTGCTGCTATACAGTAAAACACAATGCATTTTCTGTATCTTCTTCAAACCCTGGCATAAACACCCCTCTGCTCAAAGGTCCTGCCCAAATCAAGCTGTAAAACTGTCACAATACTTGAGTATTAAGACGTGATTTTGAAGTGCCCCCTTTTGCCTCTTGATTTTTTATTTTTTTACTATAATGAAGTAAGTATTAGCTCCAGTTGAGTGATTATTGTAATTACTCCAGGGGAGGGGGAAGGGGCACTGGACACTGGGGGAGTGAGGCTTGTGTAAAAGGTGGCATTAGCTGAAGGGGGTTCAGCTTGTGAGTTTTATTTCATTTTACAAGCTGGATGGTGCCAGTGCCAGTTAACAATCAGACAGCACAAGGGGCTGTGAAAAAGCCCTAAAATATAAAGACAGAAGTGGTTGTGGCAGAAGTTAGTGGTGTCGAGTTATTGCAATGTGGGAGGAAGGTTGACGCTGCCGTTATTGTGCCTGAGGATGTTCTCTCCTTGGGGATATTTGTTTCATATAGGCTATAAAGTTTCTTTTTCATAAGGCCGGTAAGAGGCTAGGTGCACGTCGCAGTGTGTTAGTGTCATTTGCAATGATTAATGAAAGTAATATAGCAGTAGATTTCAGGGCTATACCTCAGCGCTGTGCCGTACAGTGACATTTCCGATTATTAGAAGGAGTCACAAGGCTGTAGAGGAGGATAATCCAGCTCAAATTCACTTTGCTCACCTTTTAATTTGCTGAATCAAGTTTGGGCACCTTTTAAAGTAACATAATCCATTATATGAAAAGAGTGCGAAGGAGGATGGGGGCAAAAATGAATTATTTTTATGGGATTTTTTTTCAGGACACTTGCATCAAAGACACAAACGCACTGCAGGCTCATTCCCCTAGATGTTAATGGCTTCATTAAGAGTGCCACAGGACGCCTGCCGGCGCAGTCCCTTCATTGTTGGACAGACAATGGAGTCCACATCCTTGACAGCCCCAGTCCTCTTCCCAACTGTCCCCTCACACACACCCTGCACACAATTAAACTGCACACTTCACACAGACAACGGAACACACAGTGTCACAAAGGCTGCTGCATGGACTTCTTGGTTACAGGATGTGGAAAAGAAACAGTCATCACAGGCACAGATGAATTAATGTCTGTGATGTTAACAAAATAGTTTTTCATAGCTGTGTTTAGGTTAAGTTCAAAACTTTTCGCAGTATCATTGGTCAGCCTTTTTTTTGCATTGATTGGTGTAGATGCTATATGAAAAGAACGACAGTCATAGCATTCATTCAATGGACCATTTCTATGTCCCCTCTATTGCATGTCCTCTGGTGCTCTATTTCTTTTTTTAGTGTATGCATGTTAGGTGCACTTAGGTGACAGAAGTGCCGGCCTTTGACACCAAACATTGCATCACAGCGCCGGCCACAGAGCCAGATGTGCACCTCTGGTCGTGTTTATCTGTCACCCTTCTGTCACATGCGCCACATTAATGCAACAGATACTGCTGGCAGCGCACATGGCCAACAGCTGAATGCACGTCTAACTCCCGTGATAACAGGATGATTTGTGATTATGTAACCGCAAAGATTTCCATACAGGAACACACTCGGGACATTCAATGAGAGCATATGGATCTGAATGTATTTTTGATGGTGGGAGAGGCATTTCTCACAGCCTTTGCTGAGCAACAGTTGATGTGCCAGCTTCCCACAGGATTTGTGCAAGAGGCATCTTTCACAACAACAGCCTTTTTATCCCAGCAAGCAACAATTTAATTCCTACTCTATCATCCTTTCTTGTTCTTTTTAAATATCTCATTCAGAGACAGATTGGCTTTTGTTTTTGCCGTTTCAAACCGTTCTATGTGCCACCACGCTTCCTGCTGAGCAAATGAGTGCATGGAGAGAATGCACTGAGTGTGTATGTGCTCTACACACATACACTACAGATACGGTTCATGGCGGGCCAGATGCAGGGTCCGGAGAGCACACGCAGATGGATGAGTGTGTTTTTGGATTTGTGTGTGCTCAAGGGGAACAGCAGGAGGCAGGCCTCGGCTGGACAGCCTGATGTTTAGAGAAGAAGGAGGAAGGGAAGAGGCTTGTTTACGGGATCATCGTGGCAAATGGGCTTCAGTCTGGTGCAGGGTCAAAGTGATATGAAACATCTGCTCTCCAAACCTTTATTATGGCCAGCTAACAGAACCTTGTTAGAGTTTAGGTGCATATGTTGTCATATCTGCACAGCTGTGCACCAGAGTGACATTGTAAGTCTGGTCACAATTATTCCCCAATATGCAAACATTAATGCCACAGTCATTGCGTAACATTTACTTTCTCTTCACTAAGTGGCACATTAATTTTAGTTGAGATGTTTTCTTTACACACTCCCTTTTTCAATCCAAGGTTAAAGATCCTGTTCTCTTAACCCTTTTAGAAATGTTTACATTGCAGATGTGTCATAAATGGTGATATATGTGACTTAGTTTTCTTGTCATTGGTTTCTCAGTTCTTGACGACTGAGAAACCAACGACTGTTAGTTACTTTTTGAAATGAGCGCAAGTGTAAGAACAGCCCCTCTCCTTCACAGCTCATTTCGAGTGAACGCCTCCCAAATCTCATACACGAGCAAGTGTTTGTTTACTACTGGCATTTGCTGTGTCGCGTTAGTGGATTCACTGTCGGACTCACCGCTTAGAGTTGTTTCCACGGTTTTAACATTTGAGTAGCATAACAGCATACTTAAAATGGGAGTTTGGGAGAGATAGGAACAGGCAGTTTAGCAATGCTACGAGTAATAATGTGGGTCTAACTCGCTTGACAGTACTGGCTGTTGCTTTCAGAAAACAAGTTTGAATCTTTTATAAACTCCCAAAAAAGTTATCTGTCCAGCAGAAATTTGGCAATGGACGCGTCAGTAGGAAGCATTCTTGGTCTTCAGAGCATGCCAACGTGAAAAAGAATCACCAAGACGCGCTCTGGTTTTAGCCATTTTTTTTTAGCCATTTTTCTTCTCTTCTCACAATGCATAAAAGCTGGGGGTAGCACTGGAGCTACATAAACACACTGTCTGCATAGTGCTGCAAATGGAACGTGTGTGCATAATGAAACACACGTAGTAACAGTGATTGACAAGCCAAAGGGCCAATGGTTGGCGCATTGATCGCAGCAACCATTGGCTGATGTTTTTTAGGCCCCACCTCGTCCACAGATGATGTATATTAATATTTTTTGTTTCAGTGCACCTAATAAATAGTTATCAGTTAGTAAAGGCAGTTTCTGTAACACTTTTAAGTTGCAACAAAGCTTCTTCGGTAGAGAAGGCTCTAAACGTTGTCATTCTGCCATAGGAAGAAAATAAGGAAACAAATCACCTCAACTAGCATGGCTCACTGTGAGCTGCTGGTGTCAGCTTTTAGACATCTGTCAGCGTGTGACATTCAGATGCGATACCTACTGTCAAATGTCTCTGCTCTGAGTTCTTTCAAAAAACATAGTTTTAAAACTCTCCAGTGGTGTCTGATTTGCCACAGTTGTGGCTGGGCAGTTATAATGAGTGATAATTGACACTGACACAAAATTGATATTCATAACCTCTGCTCAACAATACTGGCCCAGAAACTAATAATTGGCATAACATTAAGATAGGCACTCTTTTATATGCTTTGATAATTGGAATAGTTCACTTGAATCACATGAACCACAGCCACATATCTGTCTTTTCAAAAGCTTTTACTGACCCTGTTCATTTTTAATTGTAAACATTTATATTGTTTGTCAAGCCTACCTTTCCATGCTGTGACGTGAGTGATGTCAAAGTGGAGGTCTTCATAAGACTTTTGGGTCTTCTTAACATCTCCTTCACAGTTGTTAATTCATGGTTATAATTGGTGTACCTAAGATTGTGTGTGTGCAAATAAACACATTGATCATATTAAAAACTCAAACTTTGTCAGTAAACTAGTGTTAAACTAAATGTTTATTAATTTGCATTAAAGGGGTTAGGTTGTTTATTTTTGGTTGTTGGTTTGAGTTCATATCTTGGCCTACAAATAGTTATACAAATAAAGCATAGACTATAGTGATGTTAGGGTTAAATTTAAACTATAGTGTCTTTTGGAAAACCTACAGTCATATGTGTATGTACAGCTGGTTGTAATCTCCCTTTAATCCTGTATCTGATCTTATAATTGCAGATTTTCCTAATGTACAAAGTGACATTATTAAGTGAAAATGCTGCTTTCTGCAGAGCAGTGCATTCCCTTTCAGTGGCTCTGAGGCCTGTTGACAAGTTTCCGTCAGCCAGTGGGATATAGATCCAGTGGCTTTTGGCAGCGGCTGTGATTGCAGTTGTTCCGAGACCAAGAAGCTTTTGCTCTTCTGCAACGTAGCCCTCCCTTTGAGCTCATTCTCACTGCTTCCTTTATCACTCTCAAAGCTTACTCATCTTTTTCACTCTCCCCCTTTCTGCCTCTCTCCCTCGTTTCGGCTCAATTCAAGTAGCATAATAAGGTCATTTTTGCATTGGCAAAGTGTAAGCACTTACCACTTATATAGCTCAGCTTTAATTGAACAGACAAGTGGATATTCATCCCATTGTGAATGAAAACTATGTGGGGATACAGGGAAGTAGTTTAATCCTTTGGGAGGCTATCATAGTAGAGGCAGCACCCTCAACGCCTAAAGCAACCATTACACATCCATCAATTCAAATAATTTCAGCTACATTCAACTCACTGGCTTCATTTTTAAAAATGCCAACATGCTTCAGTATATAGAGCAGAGCTGTAATAACTATTTGTGACGCTTCATGAAAGATGCAGCAGTCCTTTGGGACAGCCGACAGAAAAATGAGCCCAGAGGAAAGCAAACTGCTTTCCTGGAAACTTTTCCACCAACTGTTGGAAAATCCAAAATGGTGCATGCGACTGGTCCTGGAGAAGTTATTGTAGAGCAAATACTGTTTGCTACACCAACTCTTTTCACACAAAATGGACGTTTTTTATTAAATGTTTGCAGACTGACCTGTAATTTCCCTCACTGCCATTGCCGATCAATGCCATTTTAAAAAGTATCAGAACACAGCAGCGAGAAGCGCCCAAATGTAATTACTGTTGTCTAAAACAAATGAATGTGCATTCTTGTGCACAACATATCTGTTTGGCCATTCACTCAGAGTTACTGGGATCTTCTGAACAGGTCTGAAACTGTGCTCCCTGCATTATTTATGAGTGGCAGAACTGAAGGCCTGACCTGCTTGTTTGTTACTAGATGACCATCTGCTGCCCACCAGACCCACGCTCCCTCACTGACTGCTCCCTGTGCCGGGCCAATCCATACATTGTTCTAGACAACTATGCATGGACTTAGAAAGGTTAAATGGGCATTTTGGTAACACAAGTTGTGGGAGGTTTTTGTACGAATAATGCCTTAGAAAGTCAATTATGTCAAAATATTCTGTAAAATTATTACTCCTAACTTATCAAGCTGCCCTTTGGCATTATTCAAGGGATTGTTAAGACTGCATAATATTGATTAAAGTCAGCCATCAACTTTTACTAAGTTACAAGTTTTTACTTAGTGGGTCTTTGTAGGAGCAGTTGGTTTAAACACCCGAGTTACAGCGTGGACATTGTGTGACTTCTGCATGTACAAAGAAAATCAATACTGTATCTTTAATAATGGTGATATTAATTTGTGTCTTTGATGACGGTTTTACATGAGCCTGTTCTGATTCATTAAGATGCAGATGTAGATGGAAATGATTAAAGGATTGTATTTATTTTATGCCACGCTCGTTTGGATGTGGCTTGTTGAAATGTTGTCCAAGTCCTAGTATTCAAATCTTTGCTCTACAGTATTTTAGCCTTGTAATCTTCTTCCTTCAATAATCTTACTGACTCTGGAGCAGAAAGAAGGAGAGAAATGTTCATAGGCTATTCGATACTTATCCTATAATTTCCGCCCCAACAAGCAGCTGGACTCATTTTTCCCGTTTCATCTTGTTTCCTGGGTCTTTCTGCACTGAGCTGTGGTTGAAACTGTATTGGGGATAGAATCTATGCTCGGCCAAAAACCTTGACAGTGAGCCAAGTGTGTTTCGGGGGCACAGTGTAAGGTATTTAGTATGTTTCTCTGAGGCCCCCGTCACACAGCACGCCGGCTGTTTGTTGTCGTGTTTGTTCAACTCAGCAGATGTTTTCTGGCTCAGTTGTCCACACTGTGTTTTGCGTACAGAGCACCTCTAAATGCTTCTCTTTTTGTTATTCTGGGGTTGGGGACACGTCAACGCTGTTTGGGCCCAGTCTGTAGAGGCTCCTATTGTTTTCTGTTGCTGGCAATGTGTGTTTGCATCAAGTGTAAAGCAATGCATATTCAGCTATTGCTTCTAAGACTACAATCATTTTTGCTTTGATAGTTATGCAAATGTGTGTTTTCTATGAGAAAGATAGGAGTGCAGGGCAACACTGCTGGCTCCTGTATTCTGCAGGGGAGCCTCCGTGTGGGCTTACAATGCAGGCCCTCACCTCCCCGTCCAGTGCTAACCAGAGCATTCTAGTTTGTTTTTATGACAGCCTTTTTTGGCATTGTTCTGGTCCACTGGAGCTTAACCTCCCTACCGTGGGACCGGCCGTTAGCGGGCAGGAAGTGCCGGGAGTGCGCAGCTTGAACACACACATACTGTACAGCAGACCCTCCCCAGCACACACAGCCCCTCCCCTGCCATCACCTCTCACTCACATAAACTTTGAGAGGACAATAAAAAGTTGCCCTGCAG
The DNA here is from genome assembly GCA_024349245.1 of Neodontobutis hainanensis. NCBI lineage: Eukaryota > Metazoa > Chordata > Actinopteri > Gobiiformes > Odontobutidae > Neodontobutis > Neodontobutis hainanensis. The sequence goes on along the minus strand of JALDNG010000043.1, from coordinate 2,865,343 downwards.
CTTGCAGGCTGGTAAGCTGCAGCTTATCCAGGAAGGAGCTGCACCGGACTAATGGCCTCTCACAGGGACAGGCCCGCTGGGGAGGGGGGGGCTTATCGGCAGCAGCGGCCCCACATGGCTGCGATCTGACAGCCCCTGAGCGAGCGTCTGCAGCTCAATGTTTGTAACTCAGCGTATTTCCTGCTGTTAGTCTTGCATTAACACAGCCAGTAAGAAAATCAAAGCTAGTTGTTAGGTCGTGTTAAAGAGAGAGAAAATACAGACACTTACCCAAGGTGGCAGCTCTAATTGGAAATGTAACTCAACATTGGAATCTCAAGCAAAGACCTTTTATTTGGAATTCACTGATACACTTAAGCATAAAAAAAATCAATGATACTCCACTTTGGCTCCTTCATTTGTGTCATTGCTTCATTCTTAGTGCCATGGGGCTCTTTTGGAAACTGTGATGAAGATGCCAGACAAAGTGTGAAAGACACTCTACAGATGCAGCGCATTTCCATTAATTGGAGACATCTCAGTAAAACCCAGCATGGTTTGTAGAAAATAATTTGAAGTGTGATGAAGAGGGGAAGTGAGGTGCCTTGGCCCCTGACCGATTCATCAGTTTTCACTATGTGGAATCAGTGTGCCGACTCCAGCATGAGTCAACACTTTTCGTCTACAGCAGAGGAGGGACTGCTTCAGTGCTCACAGCTGCACAGAAACCTGTCACTGTTCTGCTGCCTCTTTTAAAAGATTTGTTAAACAGGGCCCTTTTTGCCTCAAATGAAAGGCAAACACAGACTGTGCTATTTGGTGCCCACGTTCCTTAAACCTGCTGTTGTTTGTCGTTGCCACCTCTCCACCTACTTGTCTGCTTTGCATATCATCCACCAAAGATAAAATGAGTTCCTAGGGGATAAAAAAATACGCAACATATAATAATGGATGTAAATGAGATATCAGACAGTAGACGGAAAACAATGTATGTGATGTGAGACTGGTGGCATAACAGGAACTTTGCCTGAGACTACATATTGAGAACAATAGGCGTTCCTTGACCTTTAAATATTTTTCATCAGCTTTGTATGTGTTGTTTTATCACAGAAACAGTGGTGGTTGATAGGATTAACCTTTGGTATTCACTGATTTATGCTATAGACAGAGTAAATTAAACTTTCTTATCTAAGACTTTGCTTTTTGTTGGTACACTTTGCTTTTTCTGGCACTGGTTGGTTGTGTGTGGCTCGGAAGAGATGGTTTGGCCTTTATCTGCCCCTTCGCCGTTGCAGACTGACCCCTGACCCCTGCCAGTCTACCCTCCCCCGCTGGTCTCCACCACCCCGCTGATCTCTGCACGCTCAACTGTTTGAACAGCAGGGCTGGACATAAAGGCAGAAGGATGTGAGATGCTCAGTGGGATAAGGCCACACTGATATGACAGAGAGCAGATAAAAGAGGGGGAAGGTGGAGAGGGGTACCAGGTCTGGAAGGAGAGAAGAAGCACAGGATGGTATATGGGATGCCAGGTTTGTTCCACACCTCAGCAGGGCCAGAGATAGGAGAGCGAGAAAGACGCCAGGGCGTCCAGACAAGAGCCCTGAGTATCCAAGATAAGAGCCGACCTGCAGTCAACAATTACACCATCAATTTTAACTCCCTTTCCCCACCTTTTTTCAGTCTCTCTCATCTCTCCCGCTCGTATATACCAACCTCTTTTACTGCAAACTGTGTATTTTTGTAATGGAACTCTCAAAGTATACATTTAAACACACTGGAAGTATATAAATGAATGGATAGAGGTCACAACAAACATTAGAGCTGTACAGAGCATGAACAGAAGATGGAATTGGAAACTCCTTGACATGCAGCAACCTTAATGTGCTCATGTTAATGCATTAAGAACAACATAATGCTACAAGTAAATGAATGTGTTTTTTCTGTGCGATCATTTAAAATAATTACTTTGCCAAGATTGAAAATTTCTTACAACCTTGCCCGAAAGCAAAGGACTTTTGCGGGTTTATAAATCCAAGTCAAGCAGGTATGTATGTCCTTTCAAAGTGACATTTTCTTTTTGTGTTTGTCTTTGAACGTTCCCTTGAGAAGCAAAAGCATACACCCTTGCCAGTGGCATTTAAGTATTTTTTCTAGTTGCCAGGGCAAAACACTGGCCCGTAGCCCTTGGCAACACATAATAATACATTCCTATAGTTTCAGTTCACAGCTTTATGTTTGTATTCTCTACTGACTTCTGTCAAATATTTCATGTCAGTACAGACTGTGGGTAATTGGGCTGATTAGGTTTATCACAGGGGTATTGGAACAACTGGATCCAGTATTTCTAAGTTTTCTCTGTGACTCTAATTTTACTAATGGCTACTTGTGTGCAGTCACCAGAAATCCATTATCAATTGTCAGATTTAGGGCTGCAACAACAAATCAATTAAATCGATTAAAATCAATTACTAAAAGAGTTGGCAACAAATCTTAATCTGACTTAAGATTCCTTTGGACGTTTTTTGAAAATCATACAACCAATCAAAGAGACAAACCCTACCCCATATTAAATAAAACATTAGGTTCCAATAGGTTAAAATAGATTTATACCAATAGTATAAACCTTTCCACTGAAAATATTGACATGCATGTGTGATTTGGGGCCTTGATCAGATATAATACAAGTTTTTCGAATGTTGATTTTGTTTCTTTTAAATCCACCTCTACCAATAGACAAATCCAGATTTCTTGTCTTATTTTCCATTATATGATACTGTTTTATCACTTAGGTAAAAGACTAATGACGCTCTGACACATTCACACGTTGCACAAACAACCCTAGGCTCGCACAGACTCCTCTCACAATCACACGCACAGACTCGAGGCATATGGAACAGTTTATCTCCCGCTGTTATTTTTTTTATACCTATTAGGAAAAATCTTTTTAAAGAACACCCGGGAGGAGAGAAAGGCAAACTGAATCTTTATTATGATTTTTTTTTTTTTTTTTTTCGCCTGAGGTTAGACCAGCCTCAGTGAACACTCATACGAACCCCTTGTGCCTTGACGCCTCAGAAAAATCAATAAAATCTAAAAAAGCTTCGAAAACTAATGGAAAGAGACAGTGGGGGGAGAGTGAGGGGTGTTCCTGATGAACCCCACCAAGCTCGCACACACAAAGATCTTTCTGTCTACACGGCTGCTGATGGTGCTTTTTCTCCTGTTGTGAAGACAGATCTGCAAAAAGGACCAGCAGGCAGATGTATAGACACATGGAGAGATGGATAGCTGGAAGTTGGAAAAGCAAAGTTGTGTCAGCCAATGTCTTAAATCAAGTTGCCTTTTTAAAATTCACTGGCCGTCGTCCACTTCCCTGTCCATCCTGTGCTCTTATATCTCTCCGGCCCAACAGCTCTGATTTGTGTACCAGGATTAAATTCCTCAAATTTGTCTTTCACTCCCTGTGGGACACGGCCGTGCTTTTTAATTAATTGATTTTGAAATGAAGTTAGCAGCTGTATGTGTGCCTGGGTGTGTGTAGCTCTTAAGAGGCTTGCAAAGGGGTGGGGCATTGTGTGCTGCTGACTGTTAGTCGATAGCATTGTGAAGGTTCATTGTGATGATGATAAGTCATTTTCATGATGCATCTTCATTAGGTCACGTAGACTAACCCAAGTGCTGCAGCATGGATACAGTGTGTAAGCCAAACAAGTTGGGGCATTTTTTGGGGCTGTATTGTCTCATTATAGAATTGAAAACATGGGCTAAATTTGACAATGCTCTTTATATTTGTGATATTGTCATCCCTCCGACCAACTGGCCATTGTCCAGGGTATACCCTACCTAAGGCCCAAAACTGGGATAGGTTCCAGTCACCCGCGGCCCCTATTTGGAATAAACAGAAGAAAATGAGTGAATGCTTATGATATTCAGCAAGAAATAAATAGCTATTCTAGGAATCCTAGTGTAATTTCTAGCTAACACTAATGTACATTAAGGTTCCAGAAGATAATTTGAAATTGAGTAGTGTGGACTATGTCTGAAAACTCAACAATGGTTATACCTTTTTAAAATAAAATTGCAGTAGTGTGGACATACTTAAAGTGTACTGTGACAAACTGAAAGCCTCCATGTAATCTTGGCTGAGGCTATTAAAACACCTCCAGCCATTCTCATATTTACTTTCTTTTGTGTTTCACACCATACATTACAAATCCTCGTCATTGTCATTTTAAAAAACTATGATCCACTGTCTGTTTGTAAAAGCTCAAATGCTTAATTGTGCTCTATATGCATTATTCTTTTTCTTTTTTGCAGACGCATAGGCCCCTTCTCTTTGTGCTGCTGTGCCTCTGTGTTGTTAAACGCCTCTTGTATTATGCAGCACATGAAACCATTCTCAGTTGAGCTGCGCTGGCATCATCAGGACGTTTTGCCTCTGTGCTTGTGGTTTATAAGGTTTGTGTCACTCGTTGGCGGGTCGCTTTGTGCGTCACGCCGGTGGTGGCTCTGCTGCGCGCTGCCGGGCTCATGCCGTCTGTCGAAAATCATGTCTTTGTGTCTGCTGAGCTGTTGCTTTGTGTCTGCGTCTGAGGGAGTGTGCTAACTTGTGTTTGTCCTTATTGCGTGTGTTGAGTGTGTTTATGAGAGTTTATTCGATCTGTGTGTTTGGCTCAAATCATCTAATTAATGACATATCTGCATCTGTGTGTGCTACCACAGTGAGTGGCACATTGGGCTCCCGCTAGACTTTATTAAGAAAATTTACTAGACTCTCTGCTGTGAGATTAAGACGTGCACACCCACAGACACACACTGGGGAGACTGATTTACAAAAGCATCAGAGGTTTGGGAGAGACAATCACCATGAGTGTCAGGCGGGTGAGTTTGGCAAAATCAACAAACACATTATCTGTAGCCGTCCAACACATTCACAGACACTTCCTTCTCACATGTTGCGTTATATTTATTGCATCACACATCCCACTCAAACACATATTTGTGTTTTATCATTTTTATGCCCCAAGCATTTTCATTAACTAAACTAAACTTTGACATGAACAAAAATCTGCCCCTAATCCACAGAAAGTTGAAAGTTGAAGTACTTTCTTATAAATTGTTAGGAATAAACATCATTACAGAGGTTTTTGTTTAACCTCATCCACGAGCAACACATTAAAGCTCCACTATCTGATTTTCTTTTTGCCGTCTTTCTCTCAACCCCAACAGCAGCGTATTTCCTGCTGCTTTTTGTAAAAAAAATTAAAAAAGAAGGTAAAACCAATTTTTAACCACAAAATACTTATAAAAGACATCAAAGTGAAGTTTAGAGCTTACCTTGAACTTTTAGCTTTGAGTTTACTGTTGTAGACTGTAGTGATCCTGTAGTTATTTCCACATCGTTAAGCATTGCGCTGAAGAATTTCCAACATTTTTCTGTGTTTAATCTGCTGCTCTTATCTCAATTTTCCTTTTGCTTTTTTGATCTGTTTTGCTACAAAACAGGACTATTCTGCAACAAAATAATCAATTTCTTTTGTTATTTCTTTTGTTGTTCATTGTTGACATCAATGTCGACCTATGGGAGCGCTCCTTTTTACCAGAAGTGTGCGGTGATTGGATAAAATTACACTATGGGCTGATCATTTATTCTATTGAATCCTTAATTATAAATCTAAGATGACTTTTTTCACAGATATTTCCTGATTTAATAAGCTACTATCTCATTAAACTGTCTAAATGCAAGAGTTAACATTTTCATGTAATCCCCTTTAACTAAGAAAGATAGAAATCATGCTAGGAAAACCATCAAGCATGATCATATTGTATTGTTTCTTTGCAAAAAATAAAATAAAAATAACAAATAAAAAACTCAGACCCCTGAAACACATCCACCAACATCAAAAATCAGCAACCAATAGACCTTTACTAGACATTAAATATGAATTTTTAACTTCAAGGGAAAGATACGCCTGTAATCAAAAGTAAGGTTTCCATAATTAAAGTAAGTTTTTAAAGATTTTTCTGTCATCCTGAACTTATCAAGCGTGCAGATCATTAGCCTGCAGATTTGGTCCACTTGTTAAGTTAATGTGTTGTCCATGGCTCAGAAAAAGCACTGAATTCAAAGTAACCCTTCTTCACAATATTCCCTCTTTCTACTCACCTTTGCTGCTCTGTACTGCGCAGTCATTCCAAAAGACCTGTTTCAAGTTGCTGTTCCTCCAATGTTCAAATCACATGGGGTGTAGTTAATATTAAAACATTCACTTAAAAGATTTATTTATGTCTTTCTTCTACCTGGATTACAGCACCCAGCTTGACACAGCTTTCAACACCTCCGACCCCTGAGAATCGAAGGCGTTGTTACCACACAATGAAGACGTCTGAGCGAGTGCGTGTGAAGCCCTGTGGCGCTAGCAGCAGTTAGCGTCAAGGGACTGGGAATGTTAGCGTTTCATTTTTTATAGACAGAGACATTAAAGTTAAACATACAGTACCTGATATGTTTTTCTTCTAGTTGGGGGAAATGGTTTAAACCCCGTGTAGTAGGTGTATTAGCAATTAGTAGAGAAAAAAACAGGCTTTATGACCCCATGTACTGTTTTGTTATAAGGAATTTTGTAAGTTACTCAAGAATGAAAAAATTTGGCAAATCACAAGCCCACAAATCCATTTTTTGAAGAAGGAGCGTTCCCATTGGTCTTCACCAGCTTGTGATGTGACCTTCCAGGAAGTGTCAACGCTGCCAAGAAAGTGTTTTAACAGAGAAAACAGGTCAAAAAAGAAAAACATCTTCAGAGAAAAAGGGAGGCAACATAAAACAAAGATAAATAATGTAAATTCAATCACGTAATGTCTAATGAGGTGGCGATAATTATTGTCATGACGCTAAAGTTGCAGCTAAGCTAATGCTAAGCTAAGTGCCAAGCGTCAGTGTGGAGTGATGTAGAAGTGTTCTGTGGAGGGAAAATTGGTCCGGTGTTATTTTATTTTATTACGGAAACAGAATATCTGGTAGTGGACCTTTAAGGATGTATCACTCGGTAATAACTTTAGTCTAAATTTTGCACATCCCAATATAATTAACTTTTTTCACAAAAAAGAAAAATAAATAAATAAAACACTTTAGTCAAAACGATTAAATTTAACCTTTATGGAGAACTGAATTGCAGGAAGCAAATTATAGCTTAAAGACGAAGGACAGGACCAGGAGATTGTACAAAGGGGGGGGAAGTCAAAATGACAGACAACAGGAAAAAAGGCAAAGAAATAATAGTAACATTGCAACCGAAGATTATGATACAATCAAGAGAAAGTAAGATTGAAAACGCACAGAGGCAGAGTGTGCAGTTGTAGTCGTCAGCACCTCCCCGCCTCGCACTCCGTTACCACAGGCCTCCTCTGCACTTCATTTATTGTCAGTTTTTATTTGATTTCTTTCTGCTGCTGTCATTTTCCTCCTCCCCGCTCACCAGCCCAGACACCCTGCCGCTTTTGTTTTTCCATTGCCGCAACAAAAAAATGTCCTACTTCTCTCTCTAGCCTTGATTTAAAGGGGTAGAAGTGCTTTCACGTATTAATTTTCTCAGATGGCATTTTTAATTGGCCACATCTGTCACAGTATTTTACTTATTTGATGTTTCATTTTGTTTGCAGCTAAAAGGAGCTATGTGTTTACTATTGACAATTTAGAGGACTGTACTGTATGCCATGTAATGCCATCTACTTTTTATTATTGAGGATTTTAATAGATGAGATGAATTTTCATTCCGGGTCGAGGGGCTTTGACCAATCACAGCATGTGTCTAAAAAAAACAGCGCTCCCACTAGTCCACACACCTGTCAAAAGAAGGTTTAATTGTGGCCGATAAAACGGAAAGCGTGTATTAAGCGCTAAATACGTCTTTTAACACTGTGAAACAGCTCAAAAAGAAAAACATCAACATAGAAAAGGGACAACATGTGAAACAGGAATAAATACTGGCAATTGGATCACGTAGTGTTTAAGGTTTGTTTAATGGATAGCTTCAGGGCGTGGCTATAAAATGGCTCTGGCTACAAAGAAAGTGTATAAAGGCTTATTTGTGCCAAATGCAGTCAGTTTACTGAACAAGCACATGGGAAATGTGTAAATATGCATCATGTTGCACTTTTTAAATGGAGACATTTTAGTAACTTGTATTTATAAATGTAAAGATGATTTTTGTAGTTATTAAACTGCTGGTTTTGACTGTCAAGGAGAACTAAAGGTAAATTTCCACTTATATGGACAATAAAGTTAATTGCTTTAATGTTAGAGTTTACGGTAAGCTCTAAACTTATAGGCATTTTGAGAAGGGAAAAAAATGTTTCAGTTTTAGTTTGGGGGTTGTGGCATCTGAGACAGAGACGGCAATAAGAAATTTGGGTAGCAGAGATTTTTGGTATGGTTAGGTATTAGGAATTGAATATTCATGGTCTTAATGCTACTGGATATAAAGCATAAGTGTGGCAATGAAGACAATAAAGCCAGAATTTAAATGGTCTATGAAAATATTTCTCGTTTTTGAATCAGACTCAATGGAATAACTCCTATTTACTCAATCAATGCTCTTGATTCAATACACCCTTTTAAACAGGACAATTTGTTTGTTGCCAGGGTTTCTCTACACAGTTCTACTCAGTTGGCCTTTTCCACTGTGTGTGTGTGTGTTTTATTATTTATTATTTTTTTTCATTCTGTGCAGATGTGGCTTCCATTAACCAAAAGTGAAGCCATTTTTTTCCAGCCCAAATTGACTGCTGAGCTCTTGAATAGAGCACTGACAGCACAGTGCAGCCTCCATTGAGCTTTGCATTCATTTAGCCCCACAGGTTTGTTTATGTTGATATTATTTTAAAATGGCCTGCAATTTGTGAAGGGAAAAAGCTGCATGTGATGACAGTTTGGATAAATAAATTAAAGGGTTCTTAAAAGCTGATCTTTACGTCTTGGTTGGAATAATATCAAGCAGAGTTTATCAAGTCTCCATCTGTGATTTAATGTAGGTGAAGTAATGATTTTTCTCAGCAGCTCCTAGGCAGTTGGCCTATAAAACGTGCCTTGAGCATCTGCTAACCCAACCAAAAAAATCTTGTTTGTATGCTTTTTATCAGGGCATGGACATGTCACATGACAGAGCATATGACCACAGCAAGCACATTTTATCAACTTCTGTTCATTTTCTTTCCTAAAACATACCCCGCATCCATTTCCACCGCATTCGAATCAGAATCCACTCACTCATTCTAAACCTCTATCTCCTTCACTCCTCATAAATTACAAAGCAAGTGATTTACCCTTATTGAACGCCCGGCAACCGAAGCAGCATATAACAGGTAGCATTACGCTTTAACACGCTCTCTGGGTGTCCATTATAGCACCATTGATTCCAGTTAGTCTCACGTTGGAGATGGGTTGAAAAGTGAGTGAGAAGAGAGTTGAGAGTGGGGAGTTTAATTTCATCTTCTGACAGTTTAGCCTTTGGCTCGGAGCCCACAGTGATCTAATGACGAGGTGAAATAATCCTTGTTGGTCATGGTGTCTGCAGCCAGTTGTTTACCATTTAGTGAGAGTGGTGGGTTGAATGTAAATTATGTCTTCTGACTTGGGACATGAAAATGCACTAAACTCGGGCCCATGTTCATCTTGATAATTCAAGAGAATGTTCCCTTGAGATGCACAATAAAATGAGCAGAAAGAGTGTTTTGGGATGTCCAAGAGGCTTCAGAGAACTAAACTGAAGACAAACTGAAGTTGCACTGATTTGAGTTTACACCATTAATCCACTCAGCATCCAAAAGAAACACAACATATTTAAAAAAACATTAGCGAGGTAGAAAAAGAAATCTTTTTCTAAGCAAATGTTAAATGCTACCGAACCAGAGAGAATGGGGAAATTTAGCAGCTGTTCTGTATTTTGTGAACAAGGCAATCTGCTGAGGTCGAAAAGTCACATGCTCTGTTCTTCAGCTCTTTTCAAGGCACACTTTAACTTCATTTATAGTTCCAGACAATGAACAATATACACCATTCATACAAACAGTGCGACATTTTTGTTTGATTATCTTTGTCCTGTGTGTATGACACATGCCAGTTATTAAACATACATGCAGTTCATAAAGTTTTTATTTGTTTTGCCCAGGCTTTGCTGCAGTAAAAACTGAGCATGATGCAAGCCTCTAAGTCTTTGGAACAAGAAACATCACAGGAAGTGTTGTGTCTTACATTTGGCCTGAAGCAACCACAGTTTGTTTGGAATAGCCAGAGGACTGTAGCATGTTGCTGACAGCTGCAATGGTTTGAAAAGAACATTACTTACAAGAATTACTCACCCCCGAAGTAGGCTTGAAACTTTTTCCATATCTAACCCACCACCGAGACTAGAACATGACAATTTAGCTCCAAATGAATGGATGCTCCACTGTACTCTGTGGCGTATATCATATGTTAATTGGCCACGCAGAGTGCATATTTTTAGATGCAGGGTGAAGGCCGCACATAATTATGTTAAAAAAACAACACATAAGAACAGCACATGAGCAAACTGGTCAAGCCCAGATGAAATTACCGGGATCTAATGATGTGATTTGCATTAGCCCTTACATATTCTATAGCTGCTGTAGAATATGTACAGCAGCTATAGAATATGTAGCTATAGCTGCATGTATGGGGTTGGGATTTTCCTTAGTTGCTTCTGGGTTTTGTTGAGAGATGGTCATTTGTGTGTTGTTTGTGTAAAACCAGTCTAAAAGAAAGCACATTTTTGCACAAAAGTCATCAACATAAAGTAATGCCTTTGAACTGCAACTCTATTTTGATGTTCCATTTTACTTGCCTTATCCGTGGTAGCTTTAAATCCCAGCAGCTAATGGCCCCAAGATGTATGATTAATTTATTATTGGGAGCTCGGGACAAAGGAACAGCATGGAGCCACATTAATGCAGCACTATTTTGATTCTTCCCGTTCTGATACAGTAGCCCAGAGTTGCTTCAAAGGCTTCTTCATCATGCTGGTCCCAGGTCAGGTTCATCACCAGCCCTTCACCGCAGTCCATCAGTCATGATCCATCATAACCCACACAGGGACAACAACAGGCACCCTGGATAATTCAGCACTCACACACACACACACACACACACACACATAAACATACATAAACACACACACACATAAACATACACACACACATAAACACACACACACACACATAAACATACATAAACACACACATAAACACACATAAACATACATAAACACACACACAAACACACACACACACATAAACACACACACATAAACATACATAAACACAGAAACATACACACATATTTGTGTAAACTTTGATGTAAACCTTTAAATCTCACTTCTCCACTTTAACTTCCACAGGCACACACACCTGTCCTCCTCAGGCATGTCTTGTTGAGAACCATCCCTCTTCTCTGCTGTCAGTGTGAACAAATGAGCCGGGCCATGTTTCTTAGCGTGCAGTTTAGTGTGTGTTTCTAGACCAGGGCAAAACTTCCTGTTTTTCAATTTGTCCAGTCCTACTTTTTTACTTCCACCCTACACACACACACATGCACGCACACACAACACACACACACACACACACACACACACACACACACACACACACACCACACACACACACACACACACACACACACACACACACACACACACACACACACACACACACACACACACACACACACACACACACACACACACACACACACACACACGCACGCACACACACACACACACACACACACACACACACACACACACACACACGCACCACACACACACACACACACACACACACACACACACAACACACACACACACATCACAACACACACACACACACACACACACACAAACACACCTGCTCCGCACTGTTACCCTTTGACAGATCACTGACGTGCCGTCTCTAGGCCATCCCACGCTGAGTGTGTGTGTGTGCTGTTACAGATGACCCCCTCCAACCCGCCCTGCTGTGTCAGTGTGACAGGAGCCATTTCTCAAGGAGCTAAGTAAAATGGGGAGTGTGTAGTGCGGACGGAGGGGGCCGGAGCTTGATGTGAGTGTATGTGTTTGTTGTCAGGGGTTATTAATAAAGATGACCTCAGCCAGACTCCAGGGTGGGGTGGCCTTTTTTTTTTTGCTTCCTGTCCCGCTTATTGTGACTACTTGCCAATACTACATGATCTCTAATCAATTTTACACTTAATTGAACATTTTCCTTCATGATGATTAATAAACAACTACTTTATTTTCAGCTCAGGCATAGTTGATAGATAAAATTTGTCCTTCATTTTTTTCCCAACAAAGATGTTATGACTTTTTCAACAGAATAAAGTTGGAACCCCTTCTTTTCTTGTCTTAGCATGCAAAACCATCAGTATGTCTGCGTGCGTGGGCGTGACATGTCTAATCCTTCTTGGTGCAGCTCCTTTGTGTTTCAGTGCCCATGGATTTGATTATGGGCTTATAGTGTAGGGGGGGGGGGGGTCTTAAACAGGCCAAGTGCATGTGTGGAAACCTCAGTCACCTGCTGCGTTTGAAGCAGAACAGATGCCACCCTCAAGAAAAAGAGGGATGAGTTGTTTCCACTAAATGAAGTATCTGTCGTCACACTGTCTGTCTGTTTTCATCACTTGTCACAATCTGCCACTCAAGCCACTGTCTTTTTGGTCTTACATTTGACATCTTAGTGAAATCATTTGACATCTGAGTTAAAACATTCAACATCTGAGTTAAAACTTTTGACATCTGAGTTAAAATGTTGTTATAAAACAAACCAATATAGAAACAATGGTTCTGAATGTGCTTTCAGTTATGTGATTGTCATGCTCAGTGGAAATGCAGACACTTTAGTTAATTCAAGTTTCTCTCTCTGCAAAGTAGGAAACGGTTTAAAGCACATTAATCATGCCAGTGTTTTTCTTGAAGCTCTAACACAACCATGTTTGGTCATTACGATTTGAAGGTTTGATGCTGATAACTGTGCTGTGTGTGGAAGATTAGTATGGCGTAGTATCCTCACACCTACTTCAGGCAAAGAAGGTGGCAAATGCAGTTAGTAATTTGGGTTTGCTGACCCTGTAAAATTGAATTAGGATTTGTTGAACAGAGCAAGGTCACAGAGGAGCAGACTGAGGGCTCGTTAAAGTAACTTCCTGAGTAGTGGGAGGTGAGCTCATTTGTTTAGGTGTCCCCCCCCCCCGTGTCTGTCCCAGAAGGGCTGTGGCTGCAGTCTGAGGGGGACACACAGCCTAGCAATCTGCCCCAAGTGGCCTGGTAGTTACCAAGGCGGGGAAGCGTGGCCCTCCTTTTTGCCCTCTGTCTGCCCCACCGCGGTGAACACAGACACCATTAAGGGCAGGGGCCACTGGGGAGCAAAATGATGAGATAGTGCAAGTTGCTTACGCTGTTGCTCTCACCTGAATGAACACATGCACACATGAAAGTGCGCTTACATTAAGAAGCCCAGTGTCCAGTGGGTTCATATGTGCTGCTCAGACTCAGCAGTAGATGCATGCATTGATCCACACTCACATATATTAGTCTTAAACATCCCTCTCTGTCAATACTCCTCCACTCATGTAGGAATCCCTGGCTATTTGCTATTTTAGCTGCAGCCCGACCCTCGGCTGGCTACATTTTGTCTTACAGAAGGCAGCGGCAGTGAGACGAAAGCTAATGAAACAGGATACCCCCCGCCTCTGGATAGTCTACAGGAAGAAAAGAAGAAAAATCACACTTACTGTGACCTTGAATGGATCTGAAAGATAATAGAGAATGCAGAGACAGGTTGGAGCTGCACACTACCTGCTTTGGCTTATTCACTGATGGCAGCAAGTGTTCTTGGACCTGCGATACTGTGTCTTTCCTAAAAAGTGGTTCTTGCTGAGCCCAGTAACACAAAATAGTGTCAGTATGAGGTCTATGGAAAACGGAAACTTATAAAATGTGCTTCTATGACCTAGTTTTTTATCTTAACAATTGAAATTACAGCTAAAATGCCTAAGCAAACAAAAAAAATGCCTTCATTAGGCATAATGTGATTAAATTAAAATGATTACACTGAACAATGTTCAATATTACACCCAAATTATCTATTACCGGTAATAACACTTTCCTTATATGGTGTTCCTCTGCATGATTTTGCAACAATAGATGCAGAAAAGCGTTACCTCATTAACACTGGGATAACATGTTTACTACTGTAGCCCCAGGTGCTTCGCACCATTACCAGGAATTTCAAAAGATGGACAAAGGCTTGTTTGACGAGTACGTGTTGAACAAAGCAGATGGGTGATAAAAGTAGTTGAGTAAACCGCGGTGAACGTTCCAGGGTTTTATCACAGGGCACCTCAGCAGGAGGGATTTGTTTGGCTTTACTCCTTTATGAGACAAATATTGGGATAAATCCTCTCTCCACCATGAGCCTGTTGTGAAAAGGCCAGGCCGAAGCCAGTGCTTTACCATCACATCCTGCTGCTTATGTAAACACGACATGTGCACTGCATCCCGCTCTCTGAGAAACTCTGTTACTTGGATGGGTACATGAAATTATTCATGTGGGCGTTTACTTTTGCTACCACTTCAACATTTCAATCCTGTGGTGCCTAAATTAGGGCAAGGCTAGGAGGTTTTGCTGTCTATTAGTAAATAAAGCATTTTTTTTATTTATCCAGGTGCTGTTCTTGCCATAGATGTTGTTGGAAGAAACATATTCACTGCTGCTCAATTCACTTTCTGCTGTTTCCAAAACACAACCAGACTTTGCCTGTGCCTTAACCATAAAAATCTTGTAGATGTACTGACAAATGTGGGTTGGGTCTTCTCAAGCACAGCCCGCACACCAGGTGTTGTTGCACTGCATTTCATTGCCATTCTGAGCTTGTGTTTTCTGGCTCGCTCACACTAATAATCACGGCCCCTCAGCTCAAACCAATATCAGTTGCCAAAAGCAGCAAAACACAGGCTCTGAGCTTCACGTGGATGAGAGTAGAAAGGTCCCACTTCACTGCAGACCAATCAAAATCACAATCACTTTATCTGTTCGCACCAACAAAATCAGAGATTTTTGTTTTGTTGCACTGAAACAATAAAACTTCAGAGTATGTGGTCGCACTGCCAGAAGCTCGGTCGGTGCGTTCCTGCCGAGCGCAGTGCCAGAGGCTGTGATAGCATCTGTGCTGTGGGCCGTGGTTACAGGGCTGGGGCTGGAAGAGCATGTGCTTCCCTCTGGTAGTAGTTATATGGGAAGCAAAGTTCACTGTGCAAAGTTCAGTCCTGGACAGTGAAAAAGTTCAGATTTTATATGCTCCACAGCTTGTGTCTTAAAATAATAAATATTTTATAACATGGGTTTAGAAAGCTATTTCTTTATATTAGTGCAGGTTAACAAGGGAAATGTAAAAATGGAATATGAAAGCAAAACAAAACATACAACATAAATATAAACTGTTTGGGATAATTTCTTATTGTACGCACCCAAGAGACTGGGACAATTACAAAAAATGGACTACTGCTGCTACTAAATATCCACTTTTTAAATCAGATCATATTTTATTACCTTCTTAAATAACGTTACTAACTAAACTGACTCAAGCCTTACATTTGCGCTGCTGGGCTTTCCTTAAGGAGCATTATAAAAAAGCTTTTTTTGTAAACCTTAAAGTGCCATCATCAAGTGCAGAAAAAAGCAGTCAAGTTCAAAATGCCGAGTACATAGAACGCCAAGAGCCATCAATATCCCTCTTCAAGACCTCATACCGCTTCAGCCTCATGTCAGGAGTAGTAACACTGTGCTGCCCCTATTTTTCACACACACAAAGGCCAAAGCCATAAGAAGACAAATGTTACTCTGTCAGCCGTATATCAGTCATTGTACGGTGCATTGAGTAATCGATCCTTCAGCTCTGTATGAATTGACGACTCTCCGGAAGCTGGATCTCAGCAGAAGTGTACTCGCATCATGCCTTTATGTTGATTAGGTCATCAGCAAATGGTGACCAGCACTAATTTCAGCTGGTAAATCATGACCTGTGAGTAATGGCCTGCACTTAGAGGGGTTCAAGGGTTAGGGCGTAATCATTTTGGAGGACAGAGACGCTAAAGTCAAGGCTCTGTCATTTTATTATTTGAGAGGAATGATGACGAATAGGACGACAGGGGGAAGAGTGGGAGGCACTTATTGCTTAAATGGGGCTCTGACCTTGGCCAGATGTCCAGCAAGAAGAATGAGGGTGTGCGTATGTGTGGCCAGGATTTCGGAGAGTGCTTGTTACTAATGGGGACTGGCAGGCATTTTGTTGGGCTTTATTGCCACATGCCTCATCCAATTCTGCCGCTGATTAGAATTGCCATTACTGGTGCACACGCATTTTCTAAAAGGAGGCAGACCCACTTGTACGCTCTGGCACCCACTCAAAAGCTCGACCCTTTGCATGTGATTAGCATCTCATCGTGTCGTGTGGCGATCAAAAGGAGCGTGCGAGTTGTGCTCTTGTCGAGTCCAATCGAAGGAAGTGACGGGAACATGGTTGTCTCGCTTTTATTCAGCTCATCAAGAAGCTGTCAGCTCGAAGAATATTAAATTTGGGGCAGAGCAATTAAAAGACTATCACAATGGCTGTCACAACGAGGCCTGATGGGGGGATAGGCTCACACCGAGGCAGGCCGGACGCAGCTGTGTACACAAGCATTAGGACGCAGATGCAGAGCACTTGAGGCAGTAGAAATAGTGGACCAAAAGATAAAAGAGCTGGTTCGGGAGTGATGGTTGGCTCCAAGAGATTCTGTGTAATCTCCAGATTTAAACCTAAATATGGAAGTCACATCTAGTAACGTAAACTCTGCTGGCATCCACGGCTCCATCCATAAGTCTTCTATTGTCTCTCTGAAACATACTCGCCTTTATAGATATACCCATCTGCCCACACAAATATATATTCACTAAAAAAACATGCAGGCCAGTAGCTCAGATGCTGTGGGTTAGTCACTACTGATTCACGTGGCACTGGCTGGAGTCCACATTACAGCTCAGTTTGTGCAGGTGTTCCTCAAACCCTTTAACTAAACCCGTTTTTTTTTCTCCTCTCCCTCTTCACTCCGCCCCTTGTCCTCCTTTAATGTTTATGTTTTTGACTAACCTTGCATGGTTTTGGCCGCAGTATTCTCCTGGATGGATCCAGTGGAAAGCTGAGGTCTGGATGACTTACTTATTTAGGAAAAATCCAGCATGCTGCCGCGCTGTCACATGCCTGCTGTCTTTGTGTGTGCGTGCTCAGTAGCAACACTATATTTCATTTTTTTTTTTCCCAAAGAGCGTTTAAAGTGATTTGACTGCTGTTAAAGCTCCTGCAGACACACCGCTGGTTCAGTCCCAGGTGGGAACGCTCACTGAAGGGTTAAGTGGTTTACCAGACACAGGCACTCACTGAAAAAACATTCATCAGCTTTCAGATTAGTCTAAATTTACTTTCCTGCATATTAAATTAAACTATCTGGATTTTCGTCAAAAACAGTTTCTAGTTTTTATTTAACAGCGCCACAACAATTGAAGAGGCTTTTATATGTCTTTGATTGTGCCTTTCCTTTAGAAATGCAAGGCAATAACAGGTTTTAAAGCATTGTTGCCCTTGTGAACCAAAGCGTTACATGGTAAAAGATAGGGCTATCTGCCATATTTAGAGAAAAATAATACATATTCAGTCCTTTTAAACCCTGCATGTCACCGTCCCAAAGCTTAAACAAATGAAAGACTAACATAATAGCTTATACTTGCCCTGCTATAAGTTGGTGATGTTAATTACATTGATTATCCCGTTCCCATGGCACGTCTCAGTGGGTGGGATATATTAAGCAGCAGCCAAGTGATTATTTTATGTTTATATGCTTGGCCTCAGAGCTTGTTCCATTTCTGTTGGATGCGTGAAAAAGGGTCAGGAGCAAGGTTTGACACACTTTCACATGGGACACATTGTGAGGGTTTACTTCGGCTTTTAACAACAGCACGCCTTCAGAGGTCTAGGAGAGTCCAAGTTTGCTGCACAGTTTTTTGCTGTTTGGATCAATAAAGGCTGATGAACATCATAGTCTTTGTGTTGCCAGTGTAGCTGAATTTTCCAGTGACTAGTTTATTGACTTCTGTGAGTGAACTATGGTGTCAGGGTTTTTATTTATTTTGGATTCTTTGTGTGCGTGCGTGCGTGCTTGTGTGTGTGTGTGTGTGTGTGTGTGTGTGTGTGTGTGTGTGTGTGTGTGTGTGTGTGTGTGTGTGTGTGTGTGTGTGTGTGTGTGTGTGTGTGTGTGTGTGTAACACTAGCTGACCCATACGTTAGTGACAACACCAGCCCAGCCCTGGGCGCTCTCATTGTGATTAGGGAGCCATTGATGTTGACACCAGTCCTGGTTCTGACACTTTGTTATGTGAGCCGCAGTGGGAACACACCGCTGATGGGCTGATGGGAGCCTTAAGAGCTCTGGTGTGAGTCACTAGGAATTGTGAAGTATTACATTTGAAATTATTTATAAAATGTCTTTAAATTAACATCAAAGGGGGATTGTTCTAAATCTTCATTTTGCAACATGGCCGAAAGTTTGAATTTGTGGAAGAACAACTGTTGCCTCTCTTTTGAGCCATACACAGGTGCTTATGTGGACTCTCTTTGTAACTTCGCTCCGGTTGCAGTTACTACAGAAAACCTTGCATCACAAAGAAATCCGGATTAAGGTTTCTTTTGTGAAGATGTGGCCAACTCAGTATATTCCAAACCAAAAGAAGGGATGGACAAAAATAAGTCCCTAAAATTGCTCACTGAATTCAAAAAAGAGTACTTAAAAAACTAGTAAAAACTAAAAATCTGATGACACATTATCACTAATAGAGAGGTTACTTTTTAAGTGCCCAGCTAAGAAGACTATTACTTGCTACTGTAATGGGTTGAATCAGATGGATGCACTGGTAAAATTAGATGTGAGGCGAACGTGGCAAACTGACTTGATGCTGCACAAGAGAACATTTTTCTATCTTAGATTAGCAGTAGACTCTTCAACATCAGACTGGCACAGACTTGTCCCAGGAACTCTACCCAATAGAATACCTGACCTCCATTTAACACATTCCATGAAGGACTAAAAGTGAACCTTTTTTTTTCTTGTTTCCTTGGACTGTGCTGGGCTGTGTTTGTTTGTTCATTTGTTCTTTGTGTTCGGTTATATGTAAATAGAGGACTGAAAACTCAAACTGCTCTGAGTAAAGTACTCATAATATCAGAGTCTTCAGTGTCTGTATGTCAAAGCACTGAACATCCGAGGGGTTGCTCTCTCAAACAAATATTGTCTGTGGCCCAGTATATAATTCACAAACCAGAGCTTTGGTTTCTGTGGATTTATGCATGTGTGTAAATAAATATATTACACCTGTCAGTCATCCCTTTCTTTTCTTCTTTCTCCTTTAGCCCAATGTGACCTTCGCCTGAGTCAAGTGTTTCTGCTCAACATTCACAAAGAAGAGAACACAAAAAAAAAAAACCTGAAGGAGAGATTAAGGAGAAATCACAGCGCCGCTAAAGGGAGGAGACGCAAAAACAAGTAAGTAAGCAAACACACAACAAAGGGTGGAGAAGAAAAACACAACAACCTCTTTTGAAAGCTTTCACGGCATGTAAATCAGAGAAAAGTGAGGATGGAGAAAAGAAAGACCAAGAGGAGGCCGTGAGGGGGGGAAAGGTAGAGCAGGGCATGTAAAACGATTGCAGAATGAAAAGAAACGTAAAGGTATGTCAAAAAAGAAAGTGCGTGCAGTAGGCAGGGAGGGATGGCAGCAGTTGTCAAAACAGGATGAGCAAATTGCAGGCATTTTCAGGTGCTCAGAAAGAAATTATTCCACAGGGAGACAAAATAAGAGAGTTTAGAGATACAAAGAAACAAACAGAAAGGAGAAGAACCGGAGATATAGTATTGGATTTCAGAGCTTTTTGTTAAAGCGTATGATGAGGGTTATATGAGTGTGACTGTGAGCATTAGTGATGCAGCCACGTCTAGCCCCAAGCCTCGAAGAACAAAAAAGCAGGCAGAATAAAGGAAATATACAGAGTGCAACTGAAGCAGGTGAATATAAATGAACTGTGAGGTTTCAGCCTATAGGCGTGTGTGGTTGCATTAATCGAGCAGGGAGGAAGGGAAAACAGCTTTAAGTGGAAATCAAAGTCTCTTGTGGAAAAACGATGAAAATGAAAAAAAAAAAAAATTCTATTGATTAGTAAAATAAGATTATGTTTTTTTCTGTCATTATGGGCTACCAACATAAAGCTTCCAGACGTACCTTTGCCCTTTTAATATTTTCTGCCAGGCTTTAAATATTATTCATAGACGGGGCAAACCTAGGCCAATCACAGCTCAGGTAATGGCTATATTTATATAGTGCTTTTCTACCAACACTGGCCCTATCTATCTGTTCACTGTTCTAGAAACACACACATTCATAAACCAGTGTCACAGACGTCAGGGTTCAACGTCCTGCCTATACCTCAACAACGACAGGAGGTGCCCCGATCGAACCGACAACCTTCAAGTTATTGAGCGACCTCCTGAGCCTCTGTAACCCTTGAAAAAGATTAAAATGTCAGTTCTGGCTCATTATCATATCATCACATCTGCCCACTTAATGCTGCTAAAATGTAGATGCAGTGCTTGCACTTTAATTACCTTCCAAAAAATAGTAATAGTATAGTTTGGTGTGTTTTAGATCATTCTTAGACTCTCTCTAAGCCATTTATATATTTTATATTTTGACTTATTTTAAAGAACTCTGCTTGAAGGAGAGTAGGTGCTGTCTAATGCACTCTACAGAGACGATGATGACCAACACACACATACACATAAGCACACTGGTGTTAAAAAACAGCCCCAGGCTACTTTGCTCTAGTCCTGCAGTCCATATTTTTCCTAAGACTGTTGTATTCTATATGTTTTCCATTCTCACTAATAACTCTTATTTCCACCTTCTCTTTCTCTGTCTGTGTTTTTCTGAGGCCCCTCACAGTGTGTGTTTATCTCAGCCAAGGATATTGGTTGCCAATCATAAATAGCTCTTCTTTCTGACAGGGTGCCATCACCAGACATCAGGGGGAGAGGGGGGAGAGAGGGGAGATGGGGTAGAAGGGGGGAAAGAGAGAAAGATGAGAGTGGAGGGGTGGTGTGAAAAAAATTAAACAACAACACTATGTATTTGAAGGTTTTGGACATGAACGCAGCTTGACAGCTCACGGGGTTTGTCAGATACATGTGTCTGCACTCCTGTATATACCCGTATACGATCCAATAACACTGCATAGCCTTCATATGGAGATAAATACAACACAACCAAGGAATCAAGCTGCGAATGAAAAGAGAAGAAGCTTTTATAAAGGTTCATGTCAGTCTTGTGTATTGTTTGATTTCTGCAAAGTAGCTCTGATCACTACCTCTGACAAATCCAGCAACACACTAACAATTTATTCCATCATTGGATCATTTATATTGGAGTAGGATACTCCTGAACAGCAATGTGGGCTGACCATATCTCATCAGCATTTATGGCTCAGTACAGAAGATATATGTACATGTGGGATTGGTTTCTTTTGCACAAATGTAATGTAGCTTTCTAACATTTTACAAAAACGAATAAGTCCAATATCTATGTTTTAGACTCACACATCTGTTTCAAAGCTCACATTTTTACTTAAAACTCACAAATAAAGGATTGTAAAAAGAGAAATTAACTTTTTTTATTTAATTAAGACACTTTTGATTGAGCTTACCAAAATAGTCAAAAATGCATAAATGTGATTAAAAAAGACAACTTGTGTAATTTGTTTTTACAAACTGATGTGCAAATGGTGTTTAATCACTTTTCATGTAGCTTTACTTTGCCTTTTCCCAATATTTTTGGTCATTGCAACCTTTTTTCCACTCACTGAGGCCTTGAGACAAAGGGTAGTATAAGTATGCCCAATGCTTTCTCCAAAATTTTTAGATTCAATCAGACTCCATTGTCCTTTCTCCAGAGGGCCTATTTAACTGACAATAGCTGAACACAGAAAGAACATAAAGCGTGATTTAAGGTCCGTCAGCTTTGATGAAGAGACCCAGTGTGAATGTGCTCCATCTTGCATTCCTCCATCCTCTCTTTCCACGCAGCAGCAGCGGTCCTTGTCTCTGGATCGATCCCTCTTATCTTCCTGTAAACCTGGACCTCTCCTGCCCGTCCTGACCCAACCTCCTCTTTCTCCTATAGAGCCCCCTTGCCTTCGCTCTCATTGCTATCGATCAGGCCGCGTATTCAGCAAAATAGAGAGCAGCGAGTGGTTAATGTAGCGCTGTGAAGCCGAGAAGCGCTTCTAGCGACTGGCGTATCATATTTCCTTTCTAATGGCTCCAATCAGGCTCTAATAGACTCGGGGTTAGAGCATCCAGGCCTCTTATTCCTCTCACCTTCTCTCCTCCCTCCACTCTTCAACAAATATCTGTCTGCCAGGTGCGCTTTTAGCTGATGACTGTTGATTTTTGCTAACTGATCCCATAGCTGTCTTGGCATTTTTTCTTTTTTTTCTTTTTTTATACATTTACTCATCCGGGCAAACTTTTGCTGAGTCTGCGTTAGAGTGTTTAAAAAAAAAAATCCTGCTTTGCATTTTTTGCTGTAATGCACATTCATTCCCGGTAGCTGCCCAGTAGCCCCACGCTCGGCTAATTCTGGACATTGGGAATTACCCGGCGCTAAAGGAGGACTTCTCATGAGTCACTGAGCACATTGTAGTTTGATGAGTTGAGTACCATGCTCAAGGGCACACTTATTGTTGCTTGGAGTCTGTCCACTGGCGATGACTGTTCCGAACGTAGTCATGATGATAGAATAGCGTGTTAGAATAAAACAATGTCAGTATGTTGCATTAGCATGTCCTGATAATGTAATCAATGGAGTGGGAGCAGTGCACCCCCTCGGCTTTACGAGCACTGACAGGTAGAGTGAATAAAATTGATTGATCTGGTTGCCACGGCATCAGTCATATATTAGGTAGGAGGAGGTGAACATTTTGTCCTTGGAGCTGACGTGTTGAAATCAGGACAAAAAGAACAAAAGTAAAGTTTAGAGAGACCACATTGTGAGTAGACAAAAGATTGGTCTTAAATGTAGGATAATAATTTCACTTTGCCATACCATACTGATATTTCCAACACTGCTATGATATGATGGAAATAGTAATTGATGTCTTTTAATACTGTAGAAGAGCGTAACAGTTTGCTGCTTATTTTCACATTCTCGCGTGCTTGAAGCAATGTTAATAACTTGTTTGCTCAGAAGTTTGTTTGGGAGAGCAAAGCAATACGAGTGTGAACTATTTACAATGCAATAGGCTGCCGAGTGAATCACTGTAAACTCATTGGAGCTCATGTATCTTCCTTATTTCCCAAAGCACCATCCAAGAATTATATTTCCTCAAGATTGATGGTTTGATTCCACTTATGTGACACTCTGGAAAATGTCTAGTACCTTAACTGACGCTCTCCCTCAGCTCGTAAATCTCACAACTTATTGGCATGTGATGAACATAAAAAACATTTTAGATTCAGGCACATCTAAATGCTAATACAGGAGGCGACTGGGGAGGGGATTGCAGCGCTCGGCGGAAGTGTATGCAGATTTTTGGAAAGGAGCTGGATCACCACACCATCTTCTATCGACTCGTCTGTCCCCACCTGGCTCTTCTAGAAATGTGTGTGCCGCGTCTATAGAGGTCCAGCTAGGTGTAACCTTTCCGGCCCGTGGCATCTTGCTGTGATTCTGGGCTCTGGGCTCAGTGTGAACTGCTGAACTTTTGCAAAAGAAAGCCTCAAAGAACACGGTGGTAAAGGACAGGCAGAGTGGGAGGGCAAGGGAAGGAGCACTACCGGACAATTAACCCCCCAAGGAGCTTAGTAGGCGGTCCCCCCAAGCGAGAATACACCGTGACTGTTTGAGAAAGTGTCAAGGAGATACCCTATCACTCACATGAGTCTGTGTGGGTGTGTGTGCTTTGCATTCGCACACCCAGCGGTTGTTGTTCAGAAATCAGATGGTACGTCAGGTGCCTGCAGGCGTCAATACGACCATTTCTATTATTCAGAGCAGATTACAGCGCTAACTCGTACAGCAGTGAATACTTTTTAATGAGCTCTGCAATACAGCACAGAAACTTTGTCATCTTTTGTTTGTGGGATTCTGGCTGGCGGGCAGAAAAGAGCGCATTCAGTGGAGTGATTTGATTAGAGCGCTGGTGTGCGATGAGCGGGCTGAACATATGTGAGCGGTTTGTTGGAGAGTGTTGTTTGCATCAGCGGGTGTGTCTCGTGTATGCGCTCCACAGAAATAAATCAAATGCAGTGTACTGTGTCTGTTTCGCCTACTGCTCATAAGCCGGTCCATCGCCTGGAGCAAGGCTCATTGACCTTTGACTAGGCGACCATCGTGGAAGAGCACACACACTTGTACATTGATGACAGGTCAGAACGCTATCCCAGCATCCCCTGGGCAGTAACACAGGGCGGGCAGGTCACAGCATGGTAGATTGCACGTGGGTTTTAACCGCATCTCCCTGCACTCTTGTATTCATCAAAAACAACAAGCCGTTGGCTGACAGCACAAGGCCACAAGAGGAGAAAGGGATTATTGACTGAAAAGGTTTATTTGTGTTTTTAGACTTTAGACTGTACTCATGTGTGGCGTTGATTTTATATAATGAACTATTGGTCATGGTTTTATCACAATGTTATGAATACAACTTTTTGCTTTTTAAATTAATTGTAGATTTAATTTCAAAGTTGTAAGAGTGGCAGAATTTTTAGTAATAAGTTAAAAACAGTTACTATTAATAACAGTGTGTGTGCTGTAAGAAAATAAAGTGTGAAGAGAAACAGTAAGAATTGCAGCTTATCAGAACTAACCCGACAAGAGAACAGAAGGTAATAATTTAAGCTTCAAGAGTGCAAAGTTTAATATTCAAAATTGGCAGTGTAACTCCTGACCAGGTTGGCTCATTTTACTGATTAACAGCTTCTTACCTCTAAACCTGATTAAAATGAAAAACATGGACCTATGGGGCTCCAGGAGAAGGCCAATTAGGATAATTTCTAAAAACCGATACTCAGACTAAAGCCAATAATGAAGAGAATGTTTAGAGTAGAGTAGATTTTAATATCTATTTCAAAATTTCTCCAGCAATATTTAACATCTAAATTTGCTGCTGAAATGACTTGAAATCCTATGTGTTACACTTCTGTTGTCAGTGGCGTGTACTTGGAGGTCAACAGTATAAATAATCTCTGTATCTTTTCCAGACTGTTGTATATTCTCTAAAGATGATCTTCTATAAGCCATGTATCCACATCACAGACTAAACTCCCAGATGGTTTCGTTGTCCGATTAGTCGGTTATTGGTCTCTGCAGCTTCATCATGCCAGCCCCTCGTTTTTATCACTTCTTTGGGTCTGAGCAGGTGTTTGGCCCGCAGACAAAGTCCAAATCAGATCCATTTCATCTGTAATCAGCTGGAGCTCCTGGCAATGATGGAAAAGATCAGAGCGCGATCAAAGATTTCTAAGTCCGCCACGCCTGACCAGCAGAGCGTGGCACGGACAAGCGGCGAGGCGGGGAGAGAGACAGGGCTCGAGCCGTGGCCCCAGCAGGATGAAAGCGAGGGGGGAGAGGAGATGGAGATGTGAAGGCCAGCATGAATTCTCGGGGGACGGACATGAAAGAGCTTTGAGCTGAGGGACACAGCAATGAAGAAGGCTAAGAAGTTCCACTGCCAGCTCTCAGGAGACTTCTTTTTTTATGTTATTATATTTTTTTCATTAAATTGAAATAGGTTTTTAAAGTCAAATGCAGTCCGTAGTTCCACTTCAATTTGAGGTAATTAGGTTGAAAAGTGAATTCCAATCACTGTGTGAAAGGAAAGTCAATGACATTAACTCAATGCATTAGACTTGTTTGTGCCCTGCCACTGGTTAGCAAATCATTAATTGTATGCAAATATAACAAATCATGCGCTCAGGTGCATGAAAATAAATGGGTGGCGGCAAAAGTGTACATACTGATGACTGGGTTTTGTGTTTTTGTTTTTCAAAGGATGTTTTTTTTTTTGACGATGCCACTTTGAATGTTTCAAAAGGAAGCAATGGCTCACTTGCTGCTCTGCATTCATCTTCTACATTATACGCACGCATACACTGCATGCAGCTGATAAACCCCCTTTGATTATCAGTCTTTCATCTATGCCTGTGATACACATACAGGCTGTGCACGCCCATTAACATGCTTGTACAGTATATTGTCTTAACACTGTCAGCATAAAGGCTCATTGCACACAATCATTCCCATTTATATTCAGAGATGGGCTCGTTGCCCGCACTTTTTTAGCAGATTGTCAAGGCGTTAAACAATGTGGTACAGTCCACTCTCAAGCTGCGCTAAGTGCCCACCTGTGTCTTTATACTGACACAGAGTGGGTGCACATGTCATTCAACAGTGTCCAGTAGCTTTTATCTACTTTTGGCTGCTTTGGAGCAAGCACTTCTGTTGCAAAAGAAAAGGGTAAAGGTCTGTTCCGTTAGCTCCACAGTAGGAAGTATTGAATCACCATATCTGGTCGGGTGCTGTCTGGAATAGTGTATATAAGTGTGCATGGCTCTGCATGAATAAGTGAGAAGAAATACCGCGTGTTGAAGTCCATGTTGGTTTCCTTCACTGCGTATTCCACAAGTCATCAATTTTGCAGAAACCTCTGTAACATGATCTCTTTCAATCTGATTTCATAGCTCCTTTGCTCTGGACTTGAACCCAGAACCCTGTCTTTACATGAAGTATTGTGTAGTCTCTGCAGTTTGTATTTTGGACACGTAGCGTATCTAAGCCTGTCATGAATACTGTACAGAGACACAAGCAGCATTCAGATTCATATCACTGAAACTGAGGGAGCTGTTTTTCTTCACTAAATAATCTACACAGTGTAATTAGCACTCTATGCAACTCCACCAAAGCTCTCTGGTGATTTTGATAACATTTTAAACCTTTTTGATTACATTTGAATCTTGAAATATGAAACGAGGTGACCCAGGGCACTAATAATCATTCCGCAATGAATTTTTCAAAAGAAAAATGAATGTTTTGAACAAGTAATCTTTGAAAGGGCCTTTTCCAAAGTGCTAACAATAAATTTGCACTTATTTATTGGACAGTATTTGACTTTGTCACCTCAATGACATTTCTTCTTCAGTTTTCAATATATATATATTATCATTTGATATAAAAAAAACACACCATAAGGGCTCATCACTTAATTTCACCATTTAAAAAAATATTTGAGTTATCTATTTAAAAATGATAACTTAGTTTCCCAAATTTCTCATCGTTTTGCAGAGTATTAACATATTTGTGAACAGTGCTGCGTCATCCACTGTGATGATTTCAAAGTGAACGATGCACCTTTCCCCACTGCTTTCTGGGTGAAATCGTTTGATCTATTGCTCGTCCCATTTAGGTGAGACAGCCTTTGTCTGCTGTCGTTCTTGTGGGTTTTTCCTATTCTGCTGGTGCAATAAAAAAGGGAACAGAGAGAGGAAGGAATGAAGGAAGGAAGCGAGCGGACGGTAGCCAATGTGTTTGTTTTGCAGCCAGAGGAGTTGGAGTGTGGGGGCTGTCCGTCAGGGTTTGTTTGTACGGACTTAGGGGGGGTAGCTTGCTGTAACTCAGAACAGGGTCAGAGGTGGAGGCCAAAAGTCAAACAATGCCTGGAAGGACTAACAATCAGCTGGGACTGGTAGAGGTCACTGTTTGCGCCTGCGGCAGTGTTGCATTATGGGAGGAACGGAAGGAAGGAAGAGGACGCCCGGAAACGAGAGGCGGAGAAGATTGAAGACCGGAATACGACAACGGAAACCAGCGTCAGAGTGATGAGTCTTGGAAACATTACTGGATCTTCCTCCAACTTCAAACAGCCCACGCTACTTTCCTACTCATCTTACTGCTAAATCCTCTCGACTTGAAATAGAAGCACTCCAATGCAATCAGATCAGAACACTGTTTAGCTCTATATGGTCTAATGAGCTCTCTATTGTGGAGTGCTGACTGATATCATTAGGCTGCTGTGTCTCAGCTCATTAGCTAAACTAGGCTTTATAATAACACTCGCAAACTCTAGATTATTTGATAGTCCCCGCAGAGCCATGTGATACAAGTCAGTTCAGTCATTGGGGGGTAGACGCCAGGCCAAAGCTGGACTCTTATGATACAGTCAGAGATTAAAAGAGACCATTTGATAGAAAGAAACAGAAAAATACATTACACGCTGTCGCTGGCTGACTCCCCTGGTGTTCATGAAGTTCCCTGCAGAAGTGAAAGATACTCTGTGTAATCTAAGGACAACTCGAGGCAGAGCGACAACTACCTCCTTTCTGATACAGAGTACTGCATATATTCAGACGCATTCAAATATTTACCAATTGGAGAAATAAGATTGATGAAGCAGTGCCACTTTAAATTAAACATCCTTGTCATGCAGCAGAGGGAGTTAATAATTAATGATGCCCCGTTCTTTAAAGTTGGTGGGCCATGACAGCGTCACTGTACACCTGACAGCACAACGCCAGCCACCTCAACCTGAATGAGTGGAGTATGACAGAGCCAAGATTAATAGCTTTATTTACATAAACATCAATGATCCTGTGCAGCATTTTTCTAGTGAAGTCAAAGAGAGTGGTACACACACATACACACACACAAAAAAAAGTGAAAAGAAACTGTTATTGTAGGTGGATCTCCTGTAATAAAGGAACAATATTTGATTTGGTTGAGATGCAGTTTTGTTTGTTTGATAAGGTTCAATTGACATCTAAAGCCATTTTAGGTATTATGCTCAGCTGAAGTGGTTAGTCGAGAACACCTTGATTCTCCACTGTCTCCTGCTCCTTGTCTCGCCTCTGTAGTGTTTAAAGAATGTCTCTTCAGTTAATCTGGCCTTCAGGATGTCTACTTCACTATGCTACCTCTCAGAGTTGGACTAGCGCATGGTGTGAAAAGAACTCTCGCGGCGACTCCAGACGTGTTTTCTCTCTCCATATTTCACACACCTCCCTCCAACCCAATCTCTTCTGTGTGCACTCAAGCATCGGCCGCCGAGGCCTCCAGCATTGATCCAATAAAGCTGCAAGTCGGTACTTTGAGGCTTGGAGAGCTTTCACCCAAACCCAGCATTTAAGCACGCTCATTTACCAGCACGTTGCCTGAATCTGATCAAGGGCCCAGCGTGGCACCAGTGGGGTTGGGGAGTAGATTTTTTTTTTCCATCCTCTTCTTATTTTCTTCTCAAAAGTGTGATCAATAACCACCACACACACAAAAACACATCTCCAAATCTCAATTACCTCCCCTGCCAATCCACCAAGTAGACCAAATGTTTGTTTTGCCATCTCAGAAATGTAATATTCACACATGGGAATAGCACCACACGAGAAAGCCGTACTAAAATGTGCTACATTCACAGAGATTTTTTTCTGCTCTGTGCCAGGTTTGAGAAAATATGCGTTGACATTTTGAGGCTGTTTAAAAGTCAATAGGTTTTCTCATCGAATCAGCGCGCATCATCAAAGTCACTGTTTTTACCGCCGCAGCAAGAGCAGAGGGGAGCGTGGACAGATGGCGCTCTAGAATTTAAGATTAAAAACATCCCTCATTGGTGAAGATACACGTTATGTGGACTTACATCATTACATTAGTGAGATGCAAACAGGCATTTCATGTGCAAAGCTTCAAAGATATTGATATCATGATCCCAGTTACCGTTTGATTACTCTGGTTTTCCGTTTTGAGAATAGATTACATTTTATCATTGTGTTATTCGATTAAAGCCTGTTTGCATAAATGGGTCCAGCTTTTACTGATGACACGATTCTAATATACCTGTGAAGAGTAAAAGAGTTGAGAGTCAAATTCATCTTGCGAGAGTTTCAGCCCTGCTCACCAACAAGTCAATCACAGCGCATCGTGATTGCCCTGTAATGCTGTTCCATTGGCGCACACTTGACATGTTCATTAGGTATAAAGCAATTCATTTACAACAAGTGCTATTGGATTGTCCTTGCCTCGACATTCATTTCCCAACACATTGGCGTTTGATGTGTTGCCAGCACCAATTAACTTTGATAACTCAGCTCCCAGTTTAATATACTGCTGCTGAATTGGCCTGACAAGGGTTCAGAGAGATAAGCTATTTGTGAGCTTTTTGCGTGGCAATAGCTGGATTATCACTCAAAGTTTGGGAGGGAAACTTTCCTGTGTAACCCCTTCTACTCGAAAGTCATTAAAATATTTGGTTTGTTTTTATTGGCAGTAATACACACAGAGAGAGAAGCATACACGCTGATTACTGCTACACATTTTGTCGGCTTTTATAATTTGCATAACTCATTTCTGTGTAACATTTCTGTGGATTTTGATGACCATGTTCAATTTTATGGAACATGTCCTCAAAGTGGAAAATTTATCTTTCATTGCAGCTGGATTGCGAGCAGTGCTTTGTATGTCTCTTTGAAAAATGTGCCCGTCGTATACTCTCTGACAACATAGTTTCAGATAAACAAGCAAGCCAATAAAGGAAGTGAAATGCTGCTCCGAGCTGATGTGTTGGGTTTTCTTTCACTCTCGGCAGGCTGCCAGGAGCCGGACTGCTTTCTCCGAGCAAGTCCCTGAGATCATCTGATTGATTGCTCCATCCATCACTCAACGCCACTTCCAGCCAACGGGAGCCGACATGGGGGCTGTGGGCGGGACAAAGGTCTTGCTTCTGATGTTTCTGGTTGGATGGGAGAAGTCATCGGGTCTGAACTGGAACCCAATTCCTCGCAAGACTGTGCGATACCAAGGTGAGTGTAAGTCTAGCTGATAATGAGTAGGACCTCGCTCTGTGCTGAGGTTGTACTCTTCCAGAGAAAGACAGACTCTGAGAAGTCCTCTGGTGATTGACAGGCATCTTAAAGGCATCACACGCCCAGGGAAAAATGTCTTCTCATCTTATCTATGTGTGATTCTAGAAACTTGGTAAATGACACAACACACAAATCCTACACACACTTTGTTCTCATCAACATAACTTTGACATCTGCCAGTTCATACACAATATTTTTTACCCTAAATTTATACAAAACAAAATATAGGACATTGTATATTTCTGTTGTATCTGTTTCTATTCAATTAATTATACGATGAAAGTAATAGGTAAATTCAACAATACTTTTCAGTTATTTTTATTTTATCCGATAACAGACTGATGAGATGGCTCTGTTTATTTTTAAAAAAGCATTTTGGATACTTGGCTGCTTACATTCATTCACAAAGCTTCACCCTATGACCATCTTGTGCAAATGTTCAAATGCAACATAGACACTCTGTCACAACTTCCTTCTCACGTGTTTATTATTCAGAAATAAACTCCAAACCAATAACTGTGAAATTGTTTGGCATGAAACTGTTGATTTATTGGTTGCATGAGTCAGACATTGACCTAAAGCAAAACAATGCATGCGTCTAATCCTCAACTGTATTTGCACTCTTTATCTGTGTCCTTTACCAGGCCAAACTTTCTTCACTATACAATACCAATTGTTGCAAGCTCAGAAAAAGTGTTTTTTTAATCCCCCAAAGGGGGAGTCTGCTTCACTCTCGTGAGGATTAGGGAAATACTATAAAGAGTGGTAAGAAATATAGAAAAAAAGGCATATTTTCTCACCTCTCTGTAGCACCTATCCTTGCTTTCATGCTATTGCTATCTCTCCTTTCACAAGTCATCCTGTTTTTTCTTTTCCACCTTTTATCCGTCCCCTCCCCACTTTGCTTTGTGCACTGCAGCTCATCATATGAAGAAATGCTCTCAGAGCG
Source organism: Neodontobutis hainanensis (assembly GCA_024349245.1). Taxonomy (NCBI): domain Eukaryota; kingdom Metazoa; phylum Chordata; class Actinopteri; order Gobiiformes; family Odontobutidae; genus Neodontobutis; species Neodontobutis hainanensis. The sequence goes on along the minus strand of JALDNG010000043.1, from coordinate 2,833,366 downwards.
ATTTTCACAAAGGGCTCGGGTTTCAGGCGCTCTCGAGGAGAAAGGCGCGTGGTTGTGGAGATATTTCTAAAGCCTCTTTATCATGGAACTATCACGCACTCCCTGCCCACTGCGCTATAACCTATCTCCTTTTGCTATGGGCCAGGCTTCAGGCTTCTCTGGGCTGAGGCCAGGCCAGAGAAAATGCAGCGGAGAAAACAATCAATAGAGTGTCAATAATTTCTATTGAAATGTTCCAGAGTAAAAAAAGCAGAGTACTGTGTTGGCACAGAGAGTGTGCACTTGGGTCTGTGTGCACAACTTGTGATTAAGACACATGAGACAGGGCACCCAAGGACAGCTGCTCGCACATGGACTTATAAGGAAGCAGCAAGGCAAATGTGACTAGAATCAGTCCTGCTTGCTGAGAAACAGAATAAGAAATCAGCCACTAGCAACTCTATCTCCAAAGATTGTGCGTGTCCCTTTAAAAGTCTGTGCATAAGTAAAATAGAGAATTACATAGTGTGCTTAAATTACAGATGTGAGAATCCAACAGTATTGTTGAAGAGCTTTGTCATATTTGAAATTAAAAAATTAATTTGTTGGAATAGGTTTCAAAGATTAGGTGAATTAGGTTTTAATTGTATAAAATTAGCACCAATAGAAGAAAAATTGGTCATCCTCCCAGTCCCAATCCCCCACAACAATATTTATTTTGTTAAAAAGGAAAACCTAATCTCACCTAAGCTTTTGGTGAGGTGCTGAATATAATTAAGTTTTGGATTTTTCTTACCCATCCACTGCACCTACCAATCTTCTATACACTAAGGAATAATCAACAGTTACATTACATTATAACTTTAGTTTTGGACCCACACTCAGGAACATTTTTGCAATAAACCAGATCATCAAAATCAGATCATCATGTCCCTTCTCTCATTCTTTGAGTGGCTCTGGACACAAATTGATTTGTGTAGCGCGAAGTAGCGTGAGCTTAGCTGTTGACAGATTCTAACACACGCTTAAAGAAAGAATGAGATTTTCCAGCTCAATACTGAGTTAAATGACTTATATGGATGGCTACTTGCTGCAGCGCTGAGGAGATAGGAGAAATAGGAAAACAAAGCTGCGGAAAGACAAAATAAAAGGGAAGAGCAGAAATGAAAGAAGAGAGAGGAGATATATATAACAGAAAAATCGACGGATAGTCCTCAAGTGTCAGACTGCCTTAAAAGGACACAAAGCAGCTTCAGAGAGAGACTTGGGCTACACACTGCGGACCTTTTACCCCAGGTTTCATTTTGCACTGAGGTGTCTCTCTCCATAGACAAACAGCATCCATATTAACATAGAGGTGTTTATGTGAGTTTGGAAGACAAGACAGTTGACAGACATGCGGCGAAAAACAAGAGTGAGAGAAAATGTTGGGGCACATAGGGCACATTGTCTATCCCTGTTAATGTAGAAAGAGAGTGTGCTGCTATTGGTCTGCCTGCTTAATCCTCCTTTGTTTATAGTGTGTGTAATGCTTAGGCTGGCAGTCTGAGGGATTTAGAAATCCAGCCAACGTGTGTGTGTGTTTGGAGGGGGTTAGGGTGGAGGGGGGGATGCGTGTGTTTGCAGAGATGGCTGACGTGATAATATTTACGGCCCCCCACCCAACAATTACACGAGGCACACATGTCACCTTAGAAGAAACATCCTTTTCCTGAAGTTTCTTTCTGTCGCTATCAGCCAAAACAGTCAAAAATGGAAGTTGCTTGTTTTTAATTGGGAAGTTACTCTGATCTATCTGTAAGATATAGAGCCATAGATCATATTAATCGACTGGCTTGTATTAAATTAAAGTTTGCGTATAACGTTTGTGACCATTGTTTTGGGGTTTTTGGCCCACATAAAGCATGCTTACTACGGCTTTTGGATTTACCTAGTCATGTTTCTCCAACTGCCAGCTCCTGCATGTCAAGTCAAAAGTCTTAAAATATCACTAAACAGAACATTAGGAATCCGTTTGACAAGTTATGTTTGTCCTGTCCACATTTTACAGCCCTCTGTCATGAGCATAGCATTGTTTGTTGCAGGACTCCAAATTTCCACTAGGGAGGACAAAAATGGAAAAAGTTCTTGTACAAAGCTACAACGATAATTTATCCATCCAACTTTTTTTTCTTCTTTTTACTTCTTTTTCTGTTTATTGTGTTGACATTTGGAGTTTCAGACACTCACTATCCCTCACCTGCCACTCGTCCTATTTAAGGGGCTAAAACACATTATCAGTGCTTCCTAATGAGACATTTTATGTACACATATTAGGTATGGCACTCGAGGAGCTGCTAATGAGCACCATAAATGTACAGGCATTTCATTTCCACATGCATTCTCTCAGTTTAATTACTGACAGTTTGCTAGGATTTAGATTTTCTGCCTTTTATGCACTTATATTTCATAATTATGTTTTGATTAAATTGGACTTTAATTGTCTTTGACTCTGCTTTGAACTTTTTCCTTTAAAGGGATGCTCTTATTGTGCCTATCTTTATAGTCCATGTTGAGGATGAATAGTGCAATAATTTTCTATCTGGTCATGTTAGAGCCTGAGAAAAGTCAAAGGTCAGAAGAAGACCATTACTTCTCATTGCTTCTGGCTGTCAGTTTGCTACTTGTCGTATCGGTCTATAACTGGACCTTCTGCTCTATCCATTTAATACTACGTCTCCTTGAATTGTCTGACTCCGACTGGAAACTCTGTTATGTTGTTTGAGGCCATTTTCACTCCATTAACCTAGCACAGACATACTTAAGTTGAAAACCAGTGTTATCATCAATCGTCTAAAGAAAAAAAAACTCTTTCTTCAATCTCTTTTTCACACAAATGGACACAAAGGCTATACACCGCGCTAAGCCCACTGACAGAGGCCAGTAACCAAAAACCATGACAGAGCACAGCAGCTGCAGCCCAACAAAGAAAAGAGAGAATATTCGAAGAGAGTGGGAGAAAGAGAAGCCTAAGTAACTTGATACTTTGTTTGAAAAACTAGCCAGCTTTGATGCAGCAAATGAGCTCCAAATCTTGAGAGAAAAGCCAAAGCAAATGTACGCGTCTTGATTTAGAAAGATCGAATGAATGATGGCGGAAAAGAGAAGAAAAAAAATAAAACAGGGCCAGGCCTCTGACCTCCACAAACCTCTCTCACTCTCTCCTTCAGCCTTCCCTTTTGCTTGCGTCTCTCAGCTGTATCTCCTCAAAACCTCCAATTACAGTAATGAGTGGTTGAGCGGGAGGCGGGGGGTTGTGTGTGTGCGTGACTGGGGACCGAGAGCAGTGAGCAAGAGGGTGGGATGCAAGGAGATTCATCAATGCTTTTTATCTGATCCGACTGTCACTCATCCCCTGACCCCTGTGCTGATTGGTCAGAGTAGATTACCAAGCCGGACCTTGTGTCAGGACCAGAGGTGCGCTCTGTCGTTGTGCTGGCTTTGTGAGACTGTATGTGTGGCCTATAGCGGGCATGTGGATTCAAATGGAAATGCCACTCTCAGATGCAAGTCTTCTCTGATGTGCGGCAGAAAGGATGCACCTGTTTAACAGCCCTGCAGCTCTGTTGTTTGTTACGGGTTTGACTAATGACAAGTAATTAAAAGCAATATTTATGAGGTTGGAGACAGAGGAAAGCAATCTGTAGTTACAGTTACTACACTTAATTATCTTCTAATTTAGTTAAACAGTTGGTTACTGTTCATCTTTTTATGTGTTATAAAAAAGTATATACTGACAAAAAAATGGAACGTACAGTTCAAACATGGTCTTGGATTATTGGAGGCAAATTGCATTCCTTACATAAAAATGAGGGTTTTACCATTGTTCGTGTTGCACGTCAGCGCATTTCTATGTAAAGGTTTGCATTTGAATTTGCAATAGTTTTCTTTGAAATCTAAAAAGGATAACTTATTGAAATGAATTACCCCAAGTTCTTCAATGCTTCTTTTGTGCTTCATTACAGCACAAGCCACTGGTGCCATCAATAAAAAGGCTTTAATAATAACTTTACTTTGTTCAGTTGGTGTGTAATGACATTAGCTGCAGGTTAGTATGTCCTCTTGCATGTGCAACAAAGGTCTTTGCAGCACACAATGGAAGCCTCTTCAAACTGTATTTTGAGAGAATGTTGGAGTTTAGTATTCTTCACAGCTGCCTATTATAGTAACATTTTTTGGGAAATATTACCAAAAAGTGCAAGTAGTGTGCCTTGGTTGAGAAGGTGCAGTGAAGGGCTGGGCTTTAATCACAGGCCTGTGGGAGGTTGGCGGTTTACTCCCCGATGACTCCTGGTTATGTTTTAACATGTCTTTAAGGAAGACACTGTAATGTCAAAAGTGGCAACTCCAGACCCAATTTAAACACCAAATTATCAGATGTGAGACTTCACCTAATTGTATAGCATTATCCTTTTTTCACATTTTATTCCTGACATAAGAGTCAGCTCAGTGTCCCATATTGTCAAGAGTGAGTCAGGCCCCCTTTGACTTTGTACAAGAGTCGTTCTGTATATCACTGAATACTTTCATCTCTGGCATTCAAATAGTTCAGTTAGTCATATCCTGAAGCCGCGGCACCGCTGCTCTGCTTCTATTGAGCTACACAGGCGTCTCTATATCTCAATGTATGTGTCATCACTGCTACATTGTGAAGAAGAAGAGCCCACTTTTCCCCACGCGGTGCACATGGCAGACATGGCGGACCATGGCGCTGGGGTGGAAAAAGTTCACTCGTGGCATCAAGCAGCCCTTGATTAGTTCTGCTTGTTGTGGATTGTAATGGCGAACCCCCAGTGAGGCCGGCTGTTTCAACCGCCTGTCTTCTTTCATCTTATACTTCAGCCCCCCAAAAGACTCTTCCCGTTCCCACACAGGGCGGGATGTTCTGCTGTTGTTTTAATCCACTTAACCACTTCCTCTCCAGTGGCGCTGTGGTAATTGAGAGTCATCTTGCTTTTGTTACAACCACTTTTTCAAACGTCTCAATCAGGACATAAAGGACTGTGGATTTTAGGATTGACCCAGACCATAACTGATATTTGTCCACTTAATTATTAAGATTGGATGAAAAGCATCTGTCTTTAGATACCACCAACAATATATCTCATTTATACTTCTGTTTTCTTATCATCTATAATTGTTTCCTTCACCAAGCAGTAATGAACCAGACAAGAGTTTGAACAGTTTCCTTGGTTCTCTTTTCATGTATCATGCACTGGTCTCGGTCATGGCTATGCCTTGGTTAGTGTGGGTTTGACTACAACACTACACTCTATATCCATGACCGTTTAATGATAAAGTTGTACGCCAAATACTAAAGTACCATAACCATTAAAACAGCAGTTTATGCTTTCAAGGCATGCAGGGGCCAGAAATTATTTGCTTAAGACTTGTACTTTGATGCAGTTATCGCTGCTGTAACTGTTATTTTTTATGGCGTTATTGATCCAGTCACAAGCAATTTAAGTAAATGGAATCCTTGTTCCATTGTATCAATAATCTTATAATTGTAAAAATTTATAGCAGTCACTAAATGAATGAAATCATCCTGAAATCGCAATGACACATAATCTATAATAATACGCCTGTGATTTATAGCACACAGAGTTTTTGCAAAGACAGCAAGTGAAGGCATCATTTTATTTAGATCTCTCTGTCTGTGCTTGCTCTCATTCTGTCGCACACCTGACTTCACTGTGAACTCGTCGCCTGTTCGACAAACAAAGCCCGTGCGCACACGTGGGAGTGTGCACGTGCGTGTGTCGTTCCCTTTAAAGAGGGTACCTGCTCAAATAAGGGCTTTTGCACACGTTGCGTCGTCTGCGTGATTTGTGTGGGAGCGCTTTCGGTCTGTCTGTCTCTGCTTCCTTCTTCTGTCTCTCGCCGCTTCAAAGCTCCCTTAAAATAGTCCTTTAATCATAGTTTGGTATAAGTGGCTCAGTGGTTTGGAGCTATAAGCAGAGGTTGGATGTATTTTTAGCAGACAGACAGAGGGAGGCTGCCGCGCCGCTGGATGGTTCATGAGAGGAACATCACAAAGTCCGGCCTGGCCTCAGAGTTTTTGAGTTGGCCATGAAACTACAGGTGCTCCCCCCTCTTCCTCTGCCTTTTGGAGTGGCTTTGCTCTGGTGGAGCTGCAGCTGACCCTGACCCATGAACATGCACATCTGGAGACTAGAAACACATGGCACAAGCATATTGCACAGCAGATATAACCTAATACAAAGGCTTCCATGGAGGCAGCCACTGCTTGATGGCACCATAAAGAAAACTATTATCTTTTCATTGACACTAAACTACCATCCATTGCATGTTTTACTGTTGCAGGCTTGCATCTAGAGAATCATAGTTCCCCATTGTAGTCTGATGTTCATAAATAATTCATGTTGGGGTTTTTTTCCAAGATACAAATAAAAGTAATAATACATTATGTGCTTTATATTTCACTGTTCTGTTTTGATGTCTGGTTTGAAGCTACATTATTCCCGAAGAAGGGACTGTATAAAAGTCAAACTAATGGCACACATAAGAATATAATTTAGTAATAAAACCATAGTCAAAGCAAAAGGTACAAATCCTCACCAATTTCGCCTTTGTCCACTCTTTCATAACTTCTCTAACAAGAATTTGCTGCAGGCATCCACAAGGGCAGTGTCTGCTCTTGCACAGCAAAAGGACTCTGCACCAGGCAATCAGAGAAGTGATAATATTTGCCTGATTTGGTGGAGTACTGTTCTCTGTCAGTGGCCTGTAGAACATAGAAATAAACTTTGAAGCCACTACAATAATAAACAGCTGCCATCTTTGATCCTGGAAGTCCATGTGGTAAGGCAGCTGTATATTATGGATTGGTTTAGGCCTCCTATTGTCTCCTATTTCAACCCCTTTATCACAGTGTTGCACTCGTGTCTACACAAACAGGGCAATGGCCGGGGTCCTAGAGCGTACTGATCTCTGATCATCTGTGTTTTCCACCAGCTCTGCCCTGGGTCAGGCCCTCCAAACTCAGTGTGTTTTGTATTCTATCTTTCTGTTCTTGTTTGCTTTTTTTTTTCACATTTGTTTATATGACTCTCCTCATCTGCCGAACTCATTATGCCTCCCTTATTTTCCCTTTGGTTCAACACTGCACAAACTGTTGTTTTTAAGCATCAAAGACTTAGTAATTTAACCCAAACTGCCCTTTCACATACACTCCCCAGGTCCTTAAAAAACACAGGTTACAAGGAGATATTTTACTCGCAGTGAGCCAACAGAGGGACAAAGGGGAGCAGGACTGTTTGTTCTGCATGCCCATTATTACTGAGGTACTCTCAGAACAAGGTCAGCTTTACAAGATGCTTAGAACTATATTTTCCTGCCGTTCCTCTTTGTTTCTATTACTCAGACGAGATGAAAGCTTGCTTCCTTCTTGTTTGCCTTATATTTAATTCCAGCTGGAAAAACATCTTGAAAAAGCATGTGGTGTTTGTAGAGTATTTGCTCGTACACATGAACACTAATGTATCCCAGTTATGGACAGATTTCCCTTTAACACTTCTCTAGGGCATGTGAAACTGAGGGATAGAAGTAAAATTACTTGGGTTGCAATCTTTAATCTGGACTGCAAATTCATTTTGGTGGATGATATGACAACATTAAGAAATAAAAATGATGCACCCTGGATGTTCACCAGTTTATCTCATGGCTCACATTTTGAGGCTGAGAATGACAGTGGCAGGCAAACATTTATTCTCCCATTCATTCAGTACTGGCCAATTTGAAATTCACTTAATACATACATGCATGGGTGTTTATAGTGGGAAGAAGCTGAAGTGCCAAGAGCCAGGCTACAGTTGTACAGGGAGGACATGCAGACTGGCCGTTGCCCTGCTTTCTGCCACGGGGCAGAATTTTTAGCAAAACTAGATTCAACAAAAGAATGCTAAATGTTTAGAAAATCAAATATTGTCAGTCCCTTTTACAAGAGAGAGGCAAGTGTTTGACCTGTTTAGACCTAGCCTCAGTGCTGCCCCTGTGTGGTTGCACATGGTTAATGCTTGTGTGGCTGTCTCTTAATGAGCCGGTGATCACTTCAAACAAGCCACTCGAAGCCAAACTTTCCCTCTGTCGGCAGAGAAATGTTCAATTGACTGAGCAGGTGCCCTGGAGAACTATTGAGGACTAAGTGTGCAAATGAAAAAGTGGCTCATAAAGCTGTGTGGGTATGGTGTGTGTGTGTGCATGTACGCAGACATAAGCCTATCATCACAGTGTGTTTGTTTGTGTCTATGTGGGAGAATTTTTTTTCTTTTCTCTTGCCTGGCTGTGTGGAACATAGCAGATGTGCTCAGATCTCCCCTGAGGTAGCTGCCTGCTTCTCTCTGCGCTCGCTCTCATCTCGCACACTCAACGGCACAAACCATTCGATGTTTATACGATGTAGTCCTCAGATAATAAGCCCAACCCATTACTTATCCCCTTCCTTCACTTGTTCTCTGTGTCCTCGCTGTGGTTCACTCGTGTCACCTCACAGGTTCTCTCCACATCTGTGAGATTTTCGGTGTTTTTGGTGCATTGCCTGGTTTATCAGTAGGGAGGCAATGATAGGTCCGGGATTTATAGAAAATACCTAGACATCTAAGTGCCAGAATTACATTCACTCCAATTTCTGGAGATTACTGAAAGTTAATAATGGTTTAGAGATGCTGTAAGCTTTGTGTTTAGTACGTACTGCATTTATTGAAGCTACTATTTTGGTTTCACTTTCCTAAGGTGCGAGAAAGCACTTTATTTCAAAATGATTTCATTTTTAAAGAGCAGAGCTGCAAGAGGAAAAGGTTTTGAATTTCTCTTATCAGTGCCTAGGCCGAAGCTCCAATATTTGCCGTCTCTTGCTAACAGGCTAACCTCTCGCTGTTACATCTTTATTCTGTCCTCCATATATTAATGTAAAGTATATCTCTGAGTGGTCCCAACTAGGCCAGCACGTCACATGAGCAGTTAGTCACACCATAAATCACAGCAGTTCCTGCATATTCCCTCCCTGGAATTTCAGCTGCTATTTTCAGTGGAGAAAAAAAAAACACCAGAAATATTCATGCACTAGAAAACCCAAAAAACTTTGATTCAATTTGTGAGATGGCGTTACATGGAGCCTGGGCTGTCTTTGTTACATGTTGCACATCTTCCATCAACCCAGATAGAGCGAGGGAGAACAAGGTGACACAACGAGCAACAAGAGTGTGGATAATGAAAACTAAACACCGTCTATTCTTCTGCTTTCTCCGCCTTGCTTTGTCTTCCTCAGCACCGTGAGTTTGTCTTTGTGCTCGTCGGGGGATTTGAATGGTGCGTGCTGTTGTGTCTGAGACAGAGAATGAACACCAAAAAACAGCAGGGGGATGTTTTTAATTTCGATAAAAGGAGCGGCTTTGAACAAATTTTTCAAAGAAAAAGGATATATTTGGTATAATCCCTTTGAGATTATTGGTGCGAGCTATAATTCGAGACAGAATACAAAATGTGTCTCAACAGAGCATCGATAAGCACGCATAATAACTGATCAATTAATCGTGCCATTGATTTGATTTGAGCCTCATTCAAATTACCCCTATGATAAATCACATCGATTCAACCTTTTGATGTCAAATAATCAACGACAGATTTTACAAGCAGGCTAATATTCTTTAATGCTCTGACTGATCGCCTAATCAGAGTAAAAGGCCTCATTTATGCCTTGAATTAAAATGCAATCCGCGTGTGGGAATGTGCGGCTCAGATAACGAACTAATCACACGCACACATTTGCAGTCATTATTTGTGTGCATTTATGGAGCATTCACACGCTCCAAATTCAGTCCACGTCGTAACTTGGATCTCATCTTTCATTTGCAATAATACAACCAAGATGCTATTTTCAATTTCTGAATGGTTTTCTTACTGCCGTTGCATACAGCCTGGATTAAGTTGCTCTTTTGCTCAAAAGGACTTTTAACAACTCGTGACAAACAAACGACTGTATTCAAGCAACAAACACAATTCAGGTTGTTTTCACCATTTAATAAATTTTGAACATTGCAAGCAGCGCTTTATTCAGAAACAAATAATTTCTGGTTACATTATCCAAAAAGGCAATTGATTCTGAATTTGAAATCTCTCTCTGCAGTATTTGGGTGGACAGGCTTGCAGACTTTATCAAAACAAGGGCAGGTCCTCAGCAGTGCCATTACCTTATGTTTATTTGCACAGTTTGTCTAAATACACAGGCTTCTTATCTGGCTTATGACGTGCAGATCTGGAACTTATCAGACGTGCCCTGAAGACTGGCTTCTGCTCTGAGCTTACCAAAGTAAACACAGAGCTTGAGAAGCGCTGCATCTCGCAGAATCATGATACTGCGGATTTGGTCAAACACACCAGGACCTGATACTGGGAAATTAATCATTTTTATTAGCGTGGTTAAAAATCCAGTTGTTTGGTTGCTTTGGTTTTTTTTTTCTGAAAATGTCAATTGCTGCAAATGCACTGCGGCGCTGTGCTTTGGCAGTTCTTAGGTGTAAATGTGTCCAAATGGTTCTTGTGGCCATGAAATGAGAAGGCATTTGTTCCACTAGCTTTCAAACCCAAAGACCACTAAAAGTTAAAGGCCATTTCACAAGCAAAAGTCGACCCAGAAGAATATTGTCTGTTGAAAGCTATAGCGGCCAACTGCTGATGCGTCTGAAAAATGTATACAAGGCTCATGGGAACTGGAGTTATTAATTCCCTTTGGGGTCTTGCTCCAAATGGTCTCTTTTACATTCATCCATTAGTCTTTTTATTTCTAATTGCTCATTAATATTGATCTCAGGGACACACTAATATTCGGTCACTCATGGATTTATTGACCATTTTAGGTGTTTTTTTTTTAAAGCAAATTGGATGATTAAGTCTTAGATCATAGGTTGAACAAGAACAACTTAAGTTACAAATTGTTCTTCCCTGGTTTTAACTGTTAACTAGCTGTAAATGGGAGACGTGCTGCTGCTCATTTGTAACGCGTGTGTTTCTGTGTCCTCTGTGCAGACATGTTGGACAGCATGGCCCGCTTCACCGTCCAGGGGGTCTTTAACTACAGCATGCTAACCCTGTCCAGCGACGAGAGGGTCCTATACGTCGGGGCACGAGAGGCGCTGTTTGCACTGGACCCCAACAACGTCAGCAAACAGCTATGGCCACAGGTAACGCCCACTCTCCTCACCACAGCTCATGTTAAGGCCATCTCAAATGGCTTCTCAACGGAAGTCCTATAGTCATATAATCAATAGTTCAGAAATCAATAGCATAAAGCCGCCAGATTGAATTACTGCTGGATGCTCGGCTACATTAGCGTAATGAAATTAGCTTCATATTTTAAAGCTTAGAGGCTCAGCTTGGACAACCATAATCTCTGTCTCAGTCGCACCATTAACTTACTCACTGACCTTAATTTATTATTTTCTCAGTTTTGGATTCAAGGACACTAAAACTGCTGGCAGATAATCAAAGAGCTTAAGTGCCTTAATAAACGCGGCTTGTGTTAATGTTGGCTCTTTTATTGGTGTGCATGCTACTTCTTTTATTAAAGGTTCAGTCCTTGTTGCAGCTGAAATGATCAAGCCGTCAAGCAATTAGGAGTCCTCTTCAAATGTGTCCTTCTGGAAGGGTCAGAACTGTCATAAAGAGATTAATTGGTGTTGCCAGCTAAAAGCTTTAAGCTTGTCTGTAGCGTGTCAGGCTTTCCACAACACAAAGAAGTCATGCTTATAAAAATTTAAAACCTATAAAATCTATAAAAAAAGACTCTATTGTCCCTCAAACAGCGGCTGCAAAACAATGCTCAGTAAGGTAATTATAAACAACAAAAGCAATATACAGTTAAAAAGATAGAACATTTTATAAAAGGCCAGAATAGAAATATACTGGAGTCGGAGATAAATGGGTCATTTTAGCCAAGTGTTCCACTGAATGCAGTGCTAAATTTAAGCAAACAGTCTCCTGGCATTAATCTGATATTTCACACCCAGCTATTAAAGCAGTGTTATCTTCTATTTAAAAAATGAAACATTAGAAAGACCAGGTACTGCATTGGAATCATTAAAATAAAATTAATAAAATCATTTATTTTATAAAACTTCAAACTAATTTAAACTAACACTAATGAAATGGTTCTCATATATTCCTCTAAGTCCCACAGTTACCACAGTGTGTCATTAATACATTTTACTTTAATAAAAAATGACAAAAAATGTTGAATATGAGTCTTTTATGTTAAATTACTGTGAAAGCAACACTGTAACCTTTTGTGCATACAAAGAAAAACTAAAACTAAAACTGAAATGACCATAATGTTGTTAAAACAGGTAATTTAAGAATGGTACTTAAAAAAAGTTACACAGTGTTAAAACATACATGTTGAATTACAGTTTACAGTACAAGTTAGCAATGTTGGAAAGTGACTTTGGTTAGAAGTATGAGCTACAGAAAGACACTAAAAATAGCCAAAAATAGTCTAACAGCCTAAAAATAGACCAGAGTCATTGGGTACAATCAGTGTCATAGTCGGGCTACCCACTGTTATAAGAGACCATTTGAAGAACAAATTATTTATCAAAAGCTGCAGGCAGGCTCTAAGCACTGTCTTGCTATCTAAGAACCAGAAAACAAAAGGCCACGTTTTGGAGCTCGTTTCTAGGTTGACATAATTTGGGATTAGGATTTTAAAAGAGAAAAAGGTGTATTGTCACAGTGAGCGTGCTACAGGCTAACAGCTGCATGTTAGTTAATGAAAAAAAGGGGAAGGTTTTTGTATTTCAAGGTTTTTTATTTTGGCCTCAGTTCATGCATCTTGAGACATGTTGCCAATTCATTACTTAATTCAAAAGTTATTTATGTTAAATGTAGCTTCAAGCCGCCACGAGTAATGTTGTGAGCGAGCTGCCAAATATTATGACTGTAATAAGTGCAGACGTTGGCTGCGCTCTTTCACTTCTCTAAGCACAAATCCATATCCACTGTGTTTGAGTGGGAGGACGCAAATGCCCAGCGAACTCACACAAACTTGTTTACACTGGACGTGCTTCCTAAAGTTTACGATGTAGTTATTTAATCTTTTTTTTATTGTCCTTGTTTTAATTTGCCGATCTTGTTTTTCTGCGAGGTGCTCTGGGGCAAAGCTGTTTGTCTAAGGCCCCGTGTAAGTACCCTTGACTTGACCTGATATCCGTGTTTGCATACTCCCAGAGATTTGAAACCCTCGGAGGCTCAGTCTCCTTTTGCTTTGCTCTCAATAATTGGTCCATACTGCAATCAATACAATTACAGCCGTCCAAATGAAGGTGTAGTGAGCCGCCTGCGGTGGTTTGGGGATTGTTATCTGATTTACCACTGTAATGAACAGTTATTAGACACACACACTCCACACGCACATGTACAGGAGGGGCCGGCTGAGTGAGTGAGGGTTACAGTCTTACAGTAATGATAAGCACACCTGTTGTCATCCCTGGTGTGTAATGTACTGTGGATAGCCGACGCAGAAAAATGATGGAGTGAAGACGAGGGAAATGTCGTCCCGTCTGCCACCATCTGCCCGGCGGTCTCTCATGCCTCTTCCTCTCCACATCTCACTCTGTTTAATGACACTTTTGTATTTCTCTGTGCTGTCTTTCTTTCTGTCTTCATTAGTTTTGTTTTCCAGGCAGAATATGCCTCAGACTAGCTGCAGCTGCACAACATATTGACAATTTATTATCATTGTAATATCCACATACAGCAATATGTGTAACAATTAAAATGTAATAAGGTTCTGGTGTATTCCATGTAGCAGACATTCACCATTTCTAAGTCAACTCACCCAGAAGTAAAGAAAAAGAACTTTTCTCAATATGTATCTTTGTGTGAAAAGTTTTGTTGATCTCAATATTCTCTGCAGCCTGGCCAGCCATTCTAAATCTTTTTCTATTTTATACAAAGAGGTAGTTTGGTCGCTGACAGTTTGAGTTTGATTTCCAGAAAGCAGAACAGCTATCTCTGAATGCAGTTCAGAATCAGAATTCAGGAGGCAGTACCAACATGCGTCGAATAAAGTGCTTCTGGAGCGATGTTAAAAACACACAACCAGTGAGAAAAACAGTTTAAGGCCCGCCCCATTTTAGATCAATGTTTATGATTGGTCAGGTAGGATTGATGTCAGTCGTGATTTAAATAGGTCGGGCTTTGTCAGGGTATAGTTCTTCCTTCTTCTTCGTCATTCTTCTTCAGTGAACCATCAAAATGACGGCTAATGTGTTAATGTATTAGTAGCTTTGTATTTTAAGGCAGAAAGTCACAGATACAGGATGGTAGGGAGAAGTTAGAGGAGAAAACAAACTTTTCACCTAAAGAAGTTTGGCTCTGACCCGGCACTGGGATTGAACCCATGACCTTCTTTCTTTGAGGCCTTTTAAACACTCTTCCACACTGTACTCCATAAGACATCAGAGTACAATTTTCTGTATATTTTGCAAATATTGTGAAGCCTTACCTCAGACTTTCTTGAGTCTTTAAAACCACTTCATAACATTATGCCCTATGTTGAAATTGCAACATTAAGATTTAATAGTCTCACTTAAAGAGGTCTGCCACATGTTAGGCTTAAAAAAAACCTTCCATCATTTCCTCTCTTTAATGCCTCTGTTCTTTCATTCATTAATGGTCAAAGTGCAGTGTTTATGCTGACGCGGTTGGACATCAAACCCCAGTGATTAGCATTTCCAAATGGAGAAAACCAAGTGGCCGTGTAATTACTTCCAAAAATAAGTATTTTCATATCTTGCTCTTGTGAACCACACAGACTTTCTGCTCTCTTTGGTGAAAGTTGCACGGAGCTGAAAACGCTGACTTCAAGGAGCCGATATATTTGTCCAATGGCTGTTGCTGATAATTAGCGACACGTAATGATGTGAGGATGCACTTGCTTGTAGAGTTATGTCTTTGAAGAGTCTTGTTCATTATGACAAATTATAAAATCTAGAAGGAAAAATAATCAGTGTGGAGCAATTGAAGGTAAAGAATTGAGTATTGAGCTTCCCATGAGAACAAATTAAGAGTTAGCACAACGTAGGCTTTTAAAAGTTATAGGTTAGAATATCCTGCAGACCTTAAGTTCACAGCCTTTTATGATTGATATAGTTGGTATTCAGCTACCAATGAAAAACAATGTGGTGCAAAAGCTGCAGAAAAATGTCTTCAAAGGTTGTTTGCTTCACTTTTACTTATTTAATTGAACTGAGGGGTATTAAATGAAAGGAATCCTGAAGAAACAGGATGCATTAAAGTCTTTGTTACAACAATAAATGCACAATACTGCACACAATGTTGTCAACTCTTGAGAGCTTACTCTTTAACAATGTGGGCAAAGAGACAGTTCACGTGATAAGGTGAACACAGTTGTAGAAACAGATAGAGCGGAGCATTTATTTAACTCAACAACTGTATGGAATGTGAGACACCAGAGTTCATTTTAAAGATCACCAGATGCTTTGTCTCACGTGTCCAACTCCATTTAAAAGTCACTGTTAATGCACAACATAAAAGTCAGTGTTATATACTGGTGTTCTTAGACTCCAGGTCTCCACTCTTTAGCAATAACCCATTGTTTGATTGCTATTGGTCCCAATCCAATCTTAGTGCATCAGAGTGAGGTCCTGGATTTACAGCAGCACTAGGCCCGTAATGACCGCTGTAATTATTTCTAATGATGCGGAAACCTCTGCGTAAACATACTTCATAATTTAGACCTCCATCTATGGAGCAAAGATCAGTCACGTGTCAAACGGCCATTAATAGAAGCAGTTAGAGTAAATAATGGACAACACACAGGTCAGTGGTAAAAGCATGTGGATGTATGAAAAGGTTTGCGTGACCAACACCAAAGAACAAAAGCCTCTGTAACCAACCATGTGTGGAATAAGTGGGATTTCTTATTTCTGGTTAAAAGTTGTTTCAGGTGTATTATACACTGCAGACAGGATCGGTGTGTGGCTTGATTGAGACTATGATACTCTTGTTAGGCAGCATATAAAACAAAGTCCTAAGGTTTCCTACTAACAATGCCCTTAAATGTCAGAAACACAAACCACTGCTGTTTTTTTTTTCCTAAAACTAGTTGTTGCCATGTCATTTTACATTACTTCTCTCATCTTCACATGTTCAGGATGACCTAGACTCATTTCAGAAACCTGTTAACCTAATTCTTTAAAACAGTAGGCACTTGCACATTAAAAGTGTATTTAGCTCTGGTACATTTACAAAAGTGTTTTTCAAATGTCTGTGGTTGTTACTCTAGTTATGGAAGTAATTTGACAAGAAAGAAGTGTGTAAATAAAATTCACATTTGACCCATAAAACAGCAATAGAAACATATATTGTCTTGTTTGTAAAGATAATGCAGTGTCTGTGTTCTTCTCTCTTGTGCAGATTCACTGGCCGGCCCCACAAGATAAGAAGCGGGAGTGTGGAGCCAAGGGGAAGAACAACCAGGTAACAGCGCTGCTACTTCGGGATAGTAGTTTATAAGAGCAACATTTCTCTCTGCTCAATTACATTTTGTCAAGTCAGTCTCGGGTTGCAGGCTGGAGCGCTTCCAGTCATTACATTAGCACACGGTGAAGTGCATCTCTGCAGCAGCAACCATCAGCAACTTCAGGAGAGCTTCAAATCAACAGTGTTACAAATAGGTTGATGCCCTGTTTACAAGAATCTGATGTAAAAAAAAAAAATAATAACATCAGGCTTTTGATATTAATCAAAAGAGTTGTGTGTTACCAAGGCCAAAATTAAATAACAAATTAAGCACTGGCTTGTTACTGTTAAAGACAGGACCATACATGTGAGGTCTTCACGCTTTATTAATAAAAGTAGATGCACAAATTTTTATTATTTTTTTTGTCATGTTGAAGTACGTTTAAAATCAGACTTTTAAAATCCCTAAATACCCTTTTGTTCGACACTTAACAACATTGTAGTTTTTCAACAGATTCATTCCACTGTAAACCTGCCTGCGTTCAGAGTACTATAGCTACAAGGAAACAGATTACATCAAAGATTCTGAGTAATCAAACCTAAACATTATGATCTACTCATGACTTAAACGTTAAGATACAGTTGATGTTAAAAAAGTTAGCTTTTTAATCTCTAGACATATAACCGATTAGTTTTATAACAAATATTTCATTTTAATGAACTTAATAATTAAAATACTTTTATACTCAATGATATAGATTTACCAACCCAAAAACTATGAACTCTAAATAGACTCATTTAAAACTCACACTGTCCAAGTAGTTTTGAACATTATAGAGAATGAGAATTATATGAGGTATATTTTTGAGTGTGTAACAGATCACAAGAGAAAATAAGCAAAAACTCATTCAAAATCAAGCCTGATTAACTTTTACTCAGTGATGAACCGCTGCATGATGATCTTTAAATGTAATGAGCAAAAACATTGTTCTGATTATGACTAAACTAATAATAATTCATTATAGTAATATGGACGATGTTTTGAGTTGTCGCATCAATATTGATAAAAAGTATGTTGTGCTCTTGGTCTTATTCAAAAAGACTAGTCCAAGTCAATATATGTGTGTTTTAAATACTAAGTCAAGACTTTAAAAAGTGATCTTAAAACTTATCTCATTGCAAAGGCCATTCTCGAGTTCTATAACTTTAGTAATTACAGCACTTGACACACACCGCTCAAATCACTGTCTTAAAACTCCCAAACTTTTAACAGCTTTTCTCTCATTATCCCTAACCCTTTCCAAGTCTGAACCATTATACATTTGTTTAAAAAACGGTCAGTGAACTGGCCCCAGCTCTGCACCAGTCTCGGCTAGACCTCATCTGAGTTTAGTCTGCATAATGTACTGTTCATTTGCAAGAAGTCTCGTTGAATTTTTTATGGAAGCACACAGAGCTTTTGGAAGTGGAGATAAAACTTCTGTTATTGCACAGCAGTAATTTCTGATTTGGTTCAGCACAAAGAGGGAAAATGGTTCAGAGGCAAGAAATAGTAGCACGTACTCCGACTAAAATGGACTCCAATCACAAAAACAAACATTAAACAATAAAAAGGCAAATGGAGCTTTAAAAATGCTCTAGTTTTTTACTCACACACTGGTGTCTTTGGCATGTCTCACAATGTTTTTACAGAAAAATATTGCTTGTAATCCCTTTAAGAAGCTACAACTTGACAGAAGTCTCACCAAATGCCTACATATGGTGATATATCTATATCATTTCTTACAATGAAGAAATCCCCATATGGTGTTGACAGTGACCGGTGTTACATCAATGATTAGTCGTTTTATGTCAGGCTGTATTTGTCTTTAAAGAGTCTGCCAGACACGTCTCATTGTAATTATCCGCAGTGATTGCCGGGGCTGTAAAAGAGAATGATCAGAAAATGCAAATGATGATATTACAGCAGAGAAATACAGATATTGTTGTTGTTTTTTTTAGCTGCAATGGCAACATCAGCTGAATGTAGTGAATTATTCATTGCTCCAGTACACATCATGTTTGAGCATCTGTTTCCAATTGCATCCGGAGAGCTTTATTGTTTGTCAGAGTCCAGACATTAAAGGTCACATAAAACGTTGCATATATTAAACCCCTAATTACACGCAGATTCTTTAGATGAAGACAATCTGTTGCTTTTTCTGTTCCATTCAAAGGTTGTGGAGATAATTGTGTGTGTTAACTGGCTGTTTAGTGTGGGCCTCAACTAAATATTTGGGTAGGAAATGGTTTCAACAAAGCTAATGTAGTTGACGGCTTTGAAAACTTAGGGCATGTAATGCATTGAAAAAAAATAAAATTCAGTTTCAGGAGCAGACAGATCTGCAAATGATCAAAAGTGTCATTCAAGATATCTAACTGACTTAATTTCTGCTGGTGACATATGCTCTTTCTAATTACAAACAGCTTTATTAGATGAGCATATTTGGGTCAAAATGTGTTAATAAGGCCCAAAAAACAAAATAATGAATTGTCAATCAAGTTAAAATTTGTTGTGACAGTAAATCTCATTACTTCTGCCTAGCCTTAGCTCAGATTTCCTCTTTTAAAAAAATAAAAAACACAGCATCTTTCTAACAATGTCTCATCTCTTCATTTCAGACCGAATGCTTCAACTACATTCGATTCCTGCAGAGCTACAACCAAACACACCTCTACACCTGCGGCACCTACGCCTTCCAGCCCAAATGCACCTATGTGGTGAGTCATTGCTAGTCGCCGCTGACAGGTGTCATCCCAACACGTCTGCCATCTAACCCCAGGCTAAGGCTGCTGTGACAAAATAAAAATAAATGCAATGGAAAAGACTATCCCAAGCTGTGTTAGCCGAGCATACGTGCGTGTGTGTGTGTGTGCGTGTGTGTGCGTGTGTGTGTGTGTGTGTGTGTGTGTGTGTGTGTGTGTGTGTGTGTGTGTGTGTGTGTGTGCTCGTGTGTGTGAGCATGTGCGTGTGTGAGATGTGATGCTGATGCACTAGGACACCATGGCCAAGGCTGAATATTCGGACAGACAGAGCTTGCAGCAGTTTCATGTGGGTCATAATAAGTAGTGACCACCAACCACCTGTGCTCTTCTTTTTCTGTGTCTGTGTGTGTGTGTGTGTGTGTGTGCAGAACGCAGAATCATTTACCCTCATCACTGCAGCCACAGAAGACGGGAAGGGCAAGTGTCCATATGACCCCGCCAAAGGCCACACCGGTCTCATAGTGGGTGAGTATGACTTTGGTGTATGAGCATACATGTACAACACAAGTCAGGTGCATGATACACTGGATATACTAGGGATCTGTTCCAAAATCAGGGTTTCTGATCATCCTGGAAAATCTAAGAGAGCAAAGCTTGAGAAAAGCTTGAGAAAATGATACCACATTTTGTATTGTTATTTGAAACTCAAAGGAAAGTTAGATAAAGGTGCACTGCAACCTTTTGCAACCCCTTTGAGGCTGCTGTAGTTTGAGAAGGGGGGATTTAGACTGAAACTTTGAACGTCTTCAGATGTTAAAAAAGTCCTGGAAACCTGTTACAGGTAGCAATTAAAGATTGTATCATCCAATCACAATTATAATGTATGGAAAATAATCTTCTTGGACAGTCCACTAATGCACCCTATATAGACTGTAGCCATACCACTTTTTATAATTCAAGAAAGTAGTCTGCAGTCTATTGACATTCATATCAAACTCAAAATACACCCAGTCAGCGCCTGTTGTTCCATCCCAGCAGGCTTCGTACTAGATCGAGCAGTGGCTTGTTTTTACGGCTCGAACACAGGCATAAAATGTCCATCAAATCTCTACAAACCTCCGCTGCAGCATTTCCCATCTGTTTTGTAGCCATACAGTTGCAGTGAGAGTCCAGCGGTCCAATTTAACTTTGCATGGTGCTTCCTTTCACTGTAGACAGCTTCTCTCCAACCCACAGGCAGATTTCTGCATTGTATCGAGTATCTCCCCATTGCACCATTGACCTTCACTCATTGTGCTACAAATGTGTCTGGAAAAAATAGATTTAAACTAAAGCTTGTCCTTTCTTTTTTTGCTGCAGACAAGGAGTTGTACTCTGCCACGCTCAACAACTTCTTGGGTACAGAGCCAGTGATTTTGAGGAACCTTGGCCAGCAGCACTACAGCATGAAGAGTGAATATCTGCCCAGCTGGCTCAATGGTAAGAACAAAGGGTATTAAAAAACAGACTGAAATAGCTGTGGTAAGTATGTCAGGGGAAAAGGTGAAACAAAAACGACCACACCGCATGGTAACATCGTGCCCTAAAGCTGAGGTTATTGAGGTTAATTTTAAAAAGTGCTAAAAGTGGACATGAGTCAGAGAAAGGGGGGTAGCAGTGGTGGGTTAGTAACATCCCTAGGCCGGAACAAAATGGAGCAGATTGGACTTGGCCAAATGGACGCCAGACAGTTTGGATTTTTATACAACTCTGGACAAATGTAGCAAGATTGAAAAAGCCAGTGGAAAACAATACAGATATAAAACACATAAGATTAAATCACATTCATGGTTTAAATGTAGACAAATTAACAGTGTACACAGTCTTATACACAGATAACATAAAGGTGCTTCCAAATTCAGGGGGAATTGTCCATTAAGACTTTAGCATCTGTGGTGAGCAAAGTTATTCAAAATGCTAGATGACACACTTTCTGTAGTCTTGATGCTGGTTAGTGTTACCTGTCCATGTGTCCTACTTTTGGGGCACCAGATTGAAATAGTACAAGACATAAGCATCACCAATTAGTCATGTGAGCTGCTATGTCTTTTGAGCTACTGGTCAGCGCCACAAGCTCATACTTTCCACTGCGATCCAGATCCAACATTCTCACTTGAACACATTGTCCTATGCTCTTTGGAAACATTAGTGTTGGCTGCTAGCCGTGATTTGGCCCCCGAGTGCTTTACTTTACTTAAAATGTGATGGTAAACCTTGCTAAAAATGCCAAAAAGTTCTGTCATCATAAGCTGCATCCATAACATTTTCACTCTCCTTTGAAAAAAAGTTCTAGAAAGCACGTATTTACCATTTTCACTCACATCCAATTACAAGGGGGACCTTGGCTGTTCACGACATGCTTTCATAAAAATATCTTTTTTTTCCAATAATTGTCCATCCAGAATTTATCTATGTTTTCATTCATTCCGTCATTTCAATTTTCCCCTCAACAGACATGCCACAGTGACAGATTAAATATGTATTCAAATAATAGAAAACACATTTGAGAGTGATAACAGCGCTGGCTCCCTTTTTCTAACCGATTTCATTAAAAATAAGAGTGAGAAACATGCACAAGAACAAGAGGAAAAAAAGAAACACGAGGCAAACAGAAATGAGTCACAGGAAATGAAGCGCGGCGCATGGCTAAAACGAAGGATCATTATCTTTTCGAAAGAGGAGCGGGGTACTTGGAGAGAAATGAAGGGAAGAGAAGAGGATGAACTCCCAGCAGGAGAAATGGCTGATGAAAGAGGAAGGAATAGGTGATGGGCGGATAGAGTGGGAGATGAGGTGAACAGAGATGAGGTTTAGTCTGATGAGTCAAATTATTATTCATAAAAAGCCAGGGCTTAAATCAAACACCAGACCTCACCTCAAAGAAGAAGTATGTGTAAGCAGTTTTTTAAAGAACATTTGGGTTAAATTGCTCTTTTTAAACAGACGCCATTGTTAAGAGCATTTAGTCAGCAACATGGGTGTCCAACTGCTCAAACTGAAAAACCTTTTTTCCTGTTTTCCATCACATTTTATCCAGTCTAACTGCAAAAACTGACTTAAAGTTAACCACAATGACTCAATCCATTTCTTAATTAAATATTCCAGTGGAGAATTCTACTTTTTCTAGGATGATGTAAATACCCACTTTTATCTCAAAAAGAACAGTCTGTCCGAGAAAGAATAAATCCCTCTAAAAAGTACTTTTGTACAAATCCAGTCAAATTCAGAAACCCTAAGCTACTTCAGTCCAAAAACTGTATGTGCTCCTTTTTTTTAATTCTATCATTCTGGTTTAATGAGGACACGGGATTCTGAGAGAATCAATGCAAGAAGGGTAGGATGAAGGAAGTGCAAAAAGCAAAATGGACCATTATTAGGAAGCTCCAGTAAGACACATCAAGACAGGAGATAAGATGAGGCGAGGAGCAGAGATGATGGGAAATAGACGAGGTGAGAAGAGATCGAGGCAGATGAGATGAAGGTGTTAGTTTGTGTGTGGAGTTTGTGTGAATGCAGCTCCAGGGAAGGGCTGTCTTTTAGTTCAACGTATTATATGTCATTTCTATGAGCTGTAAATACACTCGCTGATAATACATGTCTTGTGTTTTTGCACGTGCAGAGCCAGACTTTGTGGGCTCGGCTCTGGTGCGTGAGAGCAGCGGGAGTAAAGACGGTGATGACGACAAGATCTACTTCTTCTTCAGCGAGCGGGCTTTGGAGCTGGACTGTGACACGGAGCTGACCGTGGCCCGAGTGGCCCGTGTCTGTAAGGTAATGCATTGTTGTAATTATATGGTCCTCACGCTGCTGATTAAACATTTTAATCTGTGCAAGTTCCTTTTATACAATGACATTAGACCAACCAGACAAAAGTTACAGCAATAACAATAAAAAATATTACATTTAAACAAGTTTAAAAAAGAACTATACATCAGGAACTATAGAACAACTTCAAACTGTTGTAAAATATTGATGTGTGAACTGTTTCAGTCCAACAAAGACTTACAATGGATGGTGTCACATTTGTATACTCAAAATAAGTTTTGTCTCTTAAAATCGTGGTTCCCTCCATGCTCGACTTGGCATCAGCTGTTTGTCTTTTCTCCAGCTGTTTTGGCAGCTGTCTCTGAGCATCTAATAATGGGCTTGAACATTTTCCTCCAGACATCCATATAAGGAGGCAACTGGTGAAGCTGTGCTCTTACATATTTACAGCATATACAGAAGAAGAAAAGGTTTATGAATTTTAATGCGACACAACTGGCTTTTCTGAGCTTTCAGTTTTGTGTTTCGGCAGAACTAATTTAAGATTAAGCAGTGTTCTGGAAAAAAGATAGCCGCAATGTCTTTGACTTTTACTAAAGCAACTCAGTAATGAAATGCATTAGAGAGTGCGTGCAAATCTAGTAAATACCCACATTGTTTTTAAGTTTTAAAAGTTACAAAATGTTTATGTTGGTGGAGACACAAAACAGAGATCAATCTAAATTTACTGTCACAAATGCACTTCTTAAGCCACATACTGAGTAATAAAACCACATAAGCTACAATTTGCTGTGTAGTATGCCTTAAAATCTATTTATTTATTTATTTGATTGAGACGTTGCTTGATAATGAACATACATGAGACAAAGCCACATGACTGTAAACATGCAGGATTGTAGTCTTAGGCTAATTTCCATCCGTTGTCTCACAATAATTATCTGTCATAACACTCTGATCTGATGTAATAGTTTTGTGATAAATACTAGTGGAACCAATGGCCACTTCGGGATTACTGTGTGTTTACTAAAGTTGACAGAACTGTCTCTCAGTAACATTAGGCAACATTTGAACAGTTTTTTGTCTGATCCCAGTGACCTTTAGCTTGTTCGAAAGTGATTTAGATTCATGTCACTGCTTTATATGCAGTCATATCATGTCACTAACCTTTCAACTGAGAAGGAGAAACTAACGGCTCACAGTCTGAGGATATGAGTGTAATTAAGTATAAGCAATGGTTTATGGGAAGTGCCATTTATGGTTTGCACTGTGATGAACAATAAAGTGCTTTGAATTAAATTAGGACCAGATGCTCACACATGATGTGTACAAGAGCGATGAATAATTCAGCACACCCTGCTCATATGACTATTACAGCAGCATTTCTCACTGATATAATTTCAGCATTTTTTCAGTTTTAATTTCTTTTTTACAGCTTCTAATGCTAATAAGAATGAGACATATTTGGCAGATATACTAGAAAGGTATATTGGATTTTTATCAGTACATTGGAGATGTTTCTTGCCCAGAATATTATTACAATCATTATCCCACATTTCTGCAGTAGCTTTAAACATATTAGTGTAAATGATCCTTAAGAGGCTTTTCACAAACATGACTATGTGCCAGCTTTCCCAGAACCAATGGCTGCATAAACACATGGAGCAGACATACAGCGCAGAGCTAATGTGTATCATCCAGAGGGTGAATTTCAGGGCTAATATAATATGATGTAGCAGTAAAAGGAGCTTAGCCATGTGTGAACGTATCAATATTTAACACGCACACGCTCAAACACACTGGACCGAAAGGGGAAAGTAGTGCAATGCACAGAAATACACACATGTGGATAATATACGGTTTTAAGTCAAGTGTAAAGGGTAAAGGAGGGATAGGAAAAATGAGTTGTTCGTTTTACTTCAACCCTCAGACCTGCATCATTATAAAATTAAATAATAAATTAATTATTATTGTGAAAATTCAGTGAATAGAGCCACTCTAGCATATAGCCTATGGTGATAAGAGCGTTCATTTCGAGTGACCCTCCAGACTTTAAGTGTGAGTGTATGACACATTCTCTTTATTGTCAGTTCAACCTGCTCATACCTCTTTCAGGGGGACTTGGGTGGTACCAGGACCCTGCAGAAGAAGTGGACCACCTTCCAGAAAGCCCGGCTGGAGTGCTCCCTTCCCGAGCGCCATGTCTCCTTCAACAACCTGAGGGCAGTGTTCACGCTGCCGGGGCAGGACTGGAGGGGCACCACCTTCTACGGTATCTTCCACGCTCAATGGTGAGTGGGAACGTGCCGCTGTCACTGACCTGCTCATAAACACGCGCTCGGAGTCATTAAACACGTTCTGCTGTCGTGTCGAGGCCACACTCTACATTACATTGTCGCCACGTCAGACACTGGCCTTTAATTACAACCGCAGGTCAGTCGATATGATGGCTCTAATCACTGGGCCAGACTGCGGCTTTATTGTGTAATTGGTGCTTTAAAATAATACCGCAGGCTTTTAACTGATATTAAGTGCTTACTACTAGATAATACCATAAGATTACACCTGCTTTTAAAGGACACTTGGATGAATGGCAACCCAAGATCAGATTTGAGTGAGGGAAGGACTTTTTTTATTTTATTTGAACGCACTCTGAACAAAAACATGTATTCTTTATTGAGTTACATTAATATCAAGAGCATGGACATAATATGGCAGGTCTATAAACTCGCACAGTTTAAGTTTATTTGATGCTCCTCACAACACTTGCCTAGAAAGGTTAGTACTTTACTTACTAGAGAAGATGAAATTCATATAACTATTTTACCTTGAATATATTTTCTGTATGATTTACATGAATAGACTTAGATTTTTAATAGAAAGTACTGTAAGTGTTATTGAGTCTGGTAAGTCCACGTTTCTTAGGAATAATGATCCATTTGTAGGACTGGAGTAATGAAAATGTGTTAACAACTTAGCAACAAAGTAATAGCCGTGAGGGCAGAAAGGTTCTTTTGGTTTGAAAAGTTGGAGACTCCGATGTCTTCAGGCAGTGCCCTTTGATGTCAGTCTATTGTATTCTTCACTTAGATATCGTATCACAAAAGTCAAGTCAAGCAGCTTTGAACTTCCAGCTTTGTTTCTCCATTCAGTGTTCCCATTGCTTTTTTTTTTCTTCTTCTTCTTTTTAAGTCTAATCCTTTTTTTCTCTTACCATGACTCACTGGGGACTCCTTAAAACCCTGAAGCTTTGATAGAGATAACATTAAGATAATTGGACATTATGGAAATGATGAGTGCTGTTGGAGCCTTAATCTGGCTGAATAGACTAACACATCCCGGCTGTCATCTGCTTTGACGTGCACCATATAAAACCCCGGAGCTCAATGATGTTCCAGGAAAGTGCTTTCCTCAGAAGCAAAGTTGTGTTTTAAAAATAAATGGACACAACCTTTACTTTTCTGTTTATGGCTCTGACATGAGGTGACATTTTAATGCATTAAGAAACTCCTAAAGCATGAACTCCTAAACTGTTTCAAACCATGTTCATCAAGAAATGTGAAGAAATAGATTCAGTCAATCCGGGACTCACCAAATCCATCTTGGGTTGTCACATGTGTTTTTCTTAAACTCAATTTATTAATTTTTTTGGCTTTTATTTTAGTCACTAATTAAAAAATAACTTGTCATTCCAGGAACAGAATATGAAAATTCAATATATTTCAGAGACGAAGGCTACAAGTATGTCTTAATCACGTCTCTGAGTCACACATCAATATTCAATTTTCAGAGCTCCTTGAAAAAAAAACATCTCAAACTCCCAAAGTCGCCATTAAATAAAATGCATTTTTCTGATTTACAGCTTAAATAGATATGCATCAGCCGCCTATGACGTGTACTACGTGACATCAATCTCTTCATTGGGTTTGCTTTGAGGCAGATAAAGGCCCATTACGCTAGAATGAACACTTAATAGACATCTTTACCATTTGTGAACATGAACCATTGTCATTATAATACATACTAATTTCTCCATCTGTCTGCTTCAGGGGTGACGTTGATATGTCAGCCGTGTGCCAATACCAGATTGGAGACGTGAAGAAGGTTTTCGAAGGGTCATACAAGGAGTACAGAGAGGTGTCCCAGAGATGGGGCCGCTACAGTGGTGCCGTTCCCATCCCGCGACCTGGATCGGTGAGAAAACAGATACACAGCAGACATACTGTATGACAAATGTTATGTGAAAAATACAGACTACCTAAGGTCATGTTGAACAGCAGTTTGTGGAGCTGGGAAATCCGAGCAGCCGCAACCAGCGGTGTGCAAAGTAACCAGTAGTGCCACATTAAAATCCTAGCTGATAAAACGCAAATCCTCAGACGTACTGAATTAGCAGCCATAAAATCCCTTTAGACAGCTTTAAATGTGCAATGAAAATGTCTCTATGCCATAACTATTAGTACTTTACATTCCCAAAAACAACAGATAATCCATAGAACAAAAAATAAAGCACAGTAAAATGGCTTTATGTAACCTGCCTCTGTGCCTAAATGAGAAAGAAATGAGAGTGTTTTCAAATTGAGGAAAGATTACCATTTCAGATTTCTGTGCACCTGCTCTGTGTATCAGGAGACAACAGTTGGCAAAGGGAACGAGCGATGAGTGGCATAACGAAGTGTTAGAGGCGGGAAACAAAAACTGGCACAAAACAAAAAGTTGTGATCCAAGGCGAAGGGAATAAAGTGGTGAGATGGCAGCCAAAGGTGATGACAAAAAGCAAAGAGGGGAACCGATTCCAAAGCCAAATAAAATCTTTGCCAATGTGTCCCAGCTGCTTCCTACCTCCGTCCTTCCGTCCTGTCCTTCCTCACTTCGCTGTAGCCTACTACCTGTCCCATTCATTCATTTTTAACAGCCCTGTCATTCTGCTCTGTGTGCCACAGTGTATCACCAACTCGGACCGGGAGAACGGCTACAACAGCTCACTGCAGCTG
The DNA here is from genome assembly GCA_024349245.1 of Neodontobutis hainanensis. Taxonomy (NCBI): domain Eukaryota; kingdom Metazoa; phylum Chordata; class Actinopteri; order Gobiiformes; family Odontobutidae; genus Neodontobutis; species Neodontobutis hainanensis. The sequence goes on along the minus strand of JALDNG010000043.1, from coordinate 2,805,308 downwards.
CCTGACGCCACGCTCAACTTTGCCAAGAAGCACCCTCTGATGGAGGATAAAGCTCTGGCTCGCCCCCTGCTGCTCACTAAGGGCGTCAACTTCACCAAACTGGCAGTGGACCGGGTTAATGCTCTGGACCAACGGGCTTACAACATTCTCTTCATTGGAACGGGTACAAAACGACACCCGAGTCATTTTTTACCAACTTCAGCAAACACATACACACAAGGAGATGAGACAATGTTAGTCTCCTCATTAGGTATCTAAAGAAGGAGATATCTATAACAGGCACAAAACCAAAAGAGACCAAAATAACAACTGGTTACTAATAAGCAAACAAAGCAACAACAAAAATAGATCTGTATAAGTTTCTCACTCTTTTTGGCAGGAAGTCTTAGTTTTTCGACTACCATTACCACTATATGAGGCGTCCCTATTATTCCTCCTACGTCTGTACTGTGGTGTTCTCTTGACATTGCAGTGAACATACATCCAGGATAGAGCCTGTTGTCCCACTTTCTTCTATTCCTCTGCTGTGTGTGTATATACAGTATGTGTGTGCACTGGGGGGAGTTGCGTAGGACTTACCTTAGAGATGAGCGCTTTCAGGGCATTTCAGCAGACAGAGACAGGTACCAACATTAGCCATGGTGGCACAGAACAACATACCATCTGGCCAGACTTCAGCAGGGTTTCAATTACGGACTTGATTTGCATGCTGATATCCATCTTCATGCATCAAAGGAAACATCTACATATGTAGACCTTAATTAATATCTCTGCTCAGTTGCCACTGGCTGCAGGTGTCCTGTTTTGGCACAGATCTGAAGTCAGTCTGCGCTCCTGTGGCCCTAATCCTGAATAACACCGATCTGACAGTGGATTCCAGGGAATGTGAATTTAAATGCAGCCTGTCTCATGAATAGCGAGACTGAACTACTTACCATTCAGATCACTGCCGCAGCACACTGACTCTGGCAACTGACAGTGCGACAACAGCGGAATCAGGGCTTCTCTGCTGGCAGCCTGGGAGGCCAAACCCGGACACACACACAGGCACATAAACCCACATTTATGGGCACATACACATGGCAAACACACTTACAAATTGATCTGCACACATACAGGCTGAGCCAAGTGCAGTCATCCCCGCTTGTCGTGCTTCACAGCACAAACTCAACAGGGCCCTTGGCAGACGTGCACTCATGGTGCCAATTGGGCTCCAGGCTTGATTAGCTATTAGCTGCAGCATAGTGACAGCTGATGTGAGGGGAGAGAGCGAGTGCTTGTCAGAACTGTTTTTGTGAAAACTATACAGGATTGAAGGATTAGCTGCCATTGCTCTCTGACTCTACAAGAGGCAGATGCTATGATGCCCATTTTATCCTCATTACCAGAGTAGGGTAGTAACAACTAATATTCACTCTGTTACATATACTTAAGCAGCTCTTTCTATTACACAGCTTATTTCTTCTACCACATACTTTTCAGTAACAGTACTTTGACTTCAGTACAAATTTTGGCCCCTTGCACATTGCTTATAAGCTCCTCCGAACCTTCCATCAGTTACAGGGTTAGCTGCTCCTATTATGCATGACGGTCTCCTAATTGAGAGGAGCACATGAGAATTCTCATGTCAGCAGGTATCACAATTTCACAGATGCACACTTTCCAACACACATCAAGGTCACCCCAGCAGCTGTGCCTGAAACACGCCCAGAACAGGGAGTTAAACTTGTTCACTGTGCCCTACATGAAAGCAGTGCTTCTGTGTCCTCCTCCAGCACCTACCATCATACAATGAGGTCTGCAAATGCTCACCTGAGCTCTTAACTACACAGACTAAAATTGCTCAACTGAGGTTTTGATAGTTTGGATTCATTCGAGTGGGATTATGTTGTTTCCTGTTTATTTACTATCCTATCAAAATAAGGGCAAAAAGAAAACTCTAATGTAATTACATTTTAAACATCTGTATATCATACCGTCTGCTTCACTGTGATGTGTGAAAGTGTTAGAAATTGTATGTTTATTTTTTAAACAACTTATATAAATGTTTTTTGAGTAGGAATATATGGATACCTGTAGATTGTGTATTAACTCACAGCTCCTTTAATGATCTTTAGTCAGCAACTGAGAAAGTGTTTTAAAATGGTTAGTGTCAAGAATAAAACACACCAAACAAAATTCCAAAAATTTAATTATGCTTCAGGCTTTAACTGCTGGTATTTTGGAAATCACAGGGCACGTGGTGGGGTTCACAGTTGGTGGGATACTGTGAACCCCAACACTGCTAACGCTACAGGCATTACACTCATTACAGAGAATCCATGAGGTCCTGTCGAAAATATATTAACTTTTTACACTAAAGCTCTCGTCTGATTCACTCACTATCCACAATCAGCTGGATTAAGGGATTCAGAAATGCCGTAAAAATATCACTTTAAATGGCCTCATAACTTTTTACAGACTTGAAGTGAGATGGACTCACTTGCCGTAGATAAGTGGCTTCGCTGTTGTGTTGTTTACTTTTTCACTGCAGCTGGTGTTGGAATTTCAAAGGCCAACTTCAATCAGCTTGACAGCACTTCGCCGAGTGTGTTTTTTTTTTTTTGTTTTTTTCTTCCACGACAGATGGTTTTATACAATAGGAAACACAGGTGTGATGGATCGCTTTAATTAACCCTATATTCCATTTCCGTGAGTCCTGTGCGCGCTCGCTTACTTTGGCGACTACAAACGTCAGTAGTGTGTTTATGACTTTCACCTGAACGTCTCCTGCTGCGACAAGTGGAACTGAATCACGAAACCAGAACGCAGCCAGTGCCTTGGGTTCATTCACAGTTATCAAGCAGGATCAGTAGAACACAGTGTGATAGCATGTCATATTAATTAACTGCACTTTGTGTGATTTTTGGGGGCAATTAGGAGAGTTTATCATGAGCCAAAGAAAATAGCTGCTCGGAATCTGCATCAAAGAATTATGTGTGCATTTGGTAATAACATAATGAATAATTAAATGGGCTCTTTGTGGTCGCAGGTGGCTGTTTGGGAATATGTTAGCGTGCGATTAATATTTAAGTTAAATGCTGTTCAGTCCGTGTTATTTGTTTACAAACCATAAATATTTGAAGTAACCAGTGTGCAGTCACCAAAACACTGTGTTTAAAAAAAGCTGTCAATGTGATGGATTCATGAACAAAGCTGATTTACGTTCCCACTTATAAGTATATAAATTTAAGGAATATAGATTTTTGTGCAAGCTCGGCAAAGCAAGGCATTTTTGTTGTATTAAAGTTCAATTAAAAAGTTTGACTGAGGCAGCAGAAGTGAAATAGCTAACTCTTGGTTTGTTCCTGTGTCTTGCAGCGGAGGGGTGGCTTCAGAGAGTGGTCATCCTAAACTCTGAGGCCCACGTCATAGAAGAGATCCAGCTGTTTGAGACAGCCCAGCCGGTGGACAGTCTGACCATCTCCCACTCGAAGGTAAAGAGACAACTGTTTTTTAAATCTACTCGTCACATACTCAACACAAGGACTACTGATGCATCGCTGATTTAAATTTAGAACTCTTTGAACTCTTGCTTCTCCTTGCAAGTCCTTGAACACTTGTTTTGTACTGTAGGGCACGTCTATTTGGTTTCAAGTTGCCATTGACGTAACATGCTCTCTTTGTGTCTCATTTAGATAACAGCTGTAAAAACTTTTTTTTATAATTTAAATTTTTTTTTTTAAATTTATTATTTCTGTCTTTTTGACTTCACTCAGTGGTCTCTACTTTGGATAATTTTCACTTTCACAGAACCCGTTGTCCTCACTGAACCAGTGCGTCTCACAAGAATCACTAATACAGATTATATCCCTCGAAAGCTTCGGAGCTTTCATTTGCTTGCCTTGCTGTTGCATCACTTGTTCATTGGTATTAAGTGATAACAGTCACCCTTTGTCTTGTGCAGTTGTGTTAATACCCTTTTAGTCATGCACATACACTCATAGAGACGTGTCATTGGCCCGCTGCCACTCAGCAGGTATCTTTAACAACACTGCCCTTTCTCCGAGCCAGTGTCACCTCATGAATCCAAAAGCCTCTGTGCAATAACAGTAATTACGATCCTTCACCTCAGCGGGGTATTGGACCTCTGGCCCTGTTGTTTTCTTCATCTATCCTCGATTTGCAGTGAGCGATGTTTCTGGATTCACTGCAAAGACACGGCCATTGATCAACAATGCATTCAGACTGGGCGTCCCCACCCCAAAGCCCTCTGCTTATCTTATTATTGTGGGCTTAGCTGCACACAGACTATTTTCTAACAGCTTTTTGCAAAAAATCACAAATCAGATTGGATTGGAAGAGGGCTGGGAACTGAGGGGTAAAATTTATAGTAAGTGAGAGTGATAATGCCAGTATCTGCTCCAACCCATAACTGTCTCTTTGTTTCTCTTTTCTGTTCCTCTCCGGCTCCATCTTGAATTATGGCTGGATCTCTTAACTGTAGAAATATTTGTACATCGGCTCTCGATCAGAGGTTCTCCAGCTGCCCTTGGCCAACTGCAGCCGCTATCAGTCTCAGCCAGACTGCCTGCTAGCGCGGGACCCCTACTGCGCTTGGGACAGTGAGGGTCGGGCCTGTGTTCGCATTGACCTCCATCGTGGGTAAGTTCCGGACATTTGTACATTTACATATAAATTTCATACTGGGGCTGAACACCATTATGTGTGGCGTCTAGGTTGCTTTTAGAATCTAGAAATCTAGTGGAATGGAAAACTGCTGTGTATTTACTGTATATGTCGGGTTATCACAGTGTTTTTCTGCTTTAATTTATTTAATGTCAATGCACGTACATTTTCAGAGCTTGTGTAACTTTGCTCTCAAAATAATATAAATACACAACTTGGAGCTGAAAGGATGACACTATTTTGCTCCACCAAAGAACAGCACTGCCATTCAACACTGTTGTACTGAACTGAACTATCCAATACTGTATCCCTCAGTGGAAACAAGGTTTATGTTTTGAGATTACATTCGTAAAATGCTGCTCTGTCTCCTTTAGGTCCACCTCATCTCTGTCACAGGACCTCATGCTGGAGCGATTCAGCCGAGGAAAAGCCAAGTTTGATAAGCCCGTATCCATCCCCAGCCCTGGTGAGTGTAAGGCAGTACATCAGTACTGGCTTCCTGTGGGAATTGCAGAAGCCAGTTCACAGCAAAAAGAGCGCTGAGTGAATACATTTGAATTGAGCTGAATAAATTGAATTAAGTGGAAAGAGAGTTGGCTGATGTGGAATATGAATCAGAATTAATAGCTTTGACATTTAACCCCTGTCTCCTGTCTTTCTCCACAGAACACTCCCGCCTTCGAAACGTGACCGTCGTCGTGGGGTCGGACATGGTGCTGCACTGCCAGCTGGTGTCCAACCTGGCTCAGCCCTGCTGGCTCTTCAACGATCGTGAGCTTCAGCTGGGTGCTCCAGAAACTGCTGGAATACGATTTGACCGTACTCTGAAGGCTCTTGTGATTCCCGAAACAGGCCAAGCTCAGGCAGGACGCTATGTGTGCTACTCTGAGGAGCAGGGGGTCAAGTTTCAGACGGAGCGCTATCAAGTGGCTGTAGTTGCCAGTGCTCCAGTCTTCATGGAGGCTCGAGCTCCAGACAGCAGCATGGGGCTGTTCTGGGTGCTGGTTATTACTTTGGGAGCAGCTTGTTTGCTCCTGTTAGTGGCTGCTCTTTACCTGCGCAGAAGGCTAAAGCTGGCACTAGGAAAAGGAGCTGACATGAAGCCACTGGAGAGCACTCTTGTCTATCCCATAACTCTTCCCAAAGAGCCACCTACATTTGTCCCCAGTAAGATGCCCACTGACGAGGACCGCTTCTGGGAGACAGGCGGTAACTATTACTACTCTGATGGGTCGCTAAAGATCGTTCCCGGTCACGCCTTAGGGCCCAGCAGTGTCAGCAGCACGGCGTCTCCCAGCGCCATTCCCGGCCAGCCCATCCACTCCCCCAGCCGTCTCAGCCTCACTAACATCCGAGGCTCCGGTAGCAACGGCTACATACGTCTCAACCTGAGTACGGCGGGGGAGGAACGGGCTAGCGGCCCTGGTGCTGGGGGCGGCGGGCTCACGGGCCTGGGGGGCATGGGCGGGAATGACTACTCGAGCCCCTTCAAGGAGGAGCTGAGGCGCACTCTGCAGCAGAGAAGTGTGCTGCCTGACGCCAACCCAGAGGAGTCGTCCGTCTAGGCCTGTCCTCCTCCGTCTTTAGTTGTTGAGTTGAAAAACAAAAACAACCACCAAACTACCTCCCTCTACTCTGAGGATGCCTGCTCTCTCCCTCTCTTTCAGTGAAACGCTGTCAGTTGCCCATGCTCACTCTCGCTCTGCCAATGCCTGTTTGGCGAGACTTTTATAGCACACAGCATGTTACGTATAGACTCATACATTGTGTTCACCAACATGCACTATAATAATTATTGTGTTCCCGGGAACCATGCAGACTTCTGCTTCCACTGTGCAATCGCCACTTGTAAATTGTGTATTTAATGAACGCAGAGGAGAACACCTCAAGCATGAAAATCAAACAAATGGCGTTACATGTTTTCTGAAGGGCACATCACTTTTTGTTGAGTGGACCAAGCGAGACTTGTGGACAAAAAGCAAAGTGGAGCTGACTGGAAATAGCAAGCTGATTTGCTGTCCTTGTGTTTTCTTTGAGACTTTTTACAGCTTACTGCACTTAAAACTGGAAGCAAATGTTTTCCTGTTCTCTATTTGTGAGTCGAAAATGTGCGAGGGGGTATAAAAAGGACTAATTAAACTCAAAGCAAGACGACAATCATGTCCCTGTATCTCTGCGAGGGACAGAGACGAGAGGAGAGAGACAAAGAGAGAGGAAATTGAATGGAAAATGAAGTGAATTGAAGTAAAAGACAGAAGAGGCTTTCTGAATGAAGGACAATTACAAAAGACTTTCTCTGCTAAATTTGAAATTTGTTCCTCCAATATTGTATCCAACTCTGAAAGAAAGTCTGCCATCACTTCAACTTTCATTTGTTGTGATGGCTGCTTGGAATTAAGACATTTCTTGTTGTTATTTTTCTACGTCTTACAAACTACCACAGTGTTCAAACGCTTATTAAAGACTAATGGCTCTCCTCTGTGAATGACAACGTGAGGGCAAGTGCTTAGGTTCCCCACTTGACCCCACTGAGTAACTTTCGAACGCACCTTGTTGTTCAGTACACTACAAATGCACTCCAGACAACATTTCTTTGAATGAGTGTGTAACAGGTATGTGCTTTGGCTGAGCCCCCTTAATGGACATTCTTCTTTGAAAAGATATTTGCATTCAGCTCTCAAAAACTGCACACTTAAATCCAAATTGAAAGACATGAGGCATGGAGAATGTAGTTGAACCCACACTGCTCCGACCGCTGTGGATGTCTCAATAAGTGCTTTTACCTTGTATATGAGGGCAGTTACCTGCACTGCCAAGAAGGAAACTACCCTTCCCTAACACATGGCCCTTTGAATGCCAACTCCCCGGATAATGTTTGCAACACATCCACGAAACTCCCTCCTTTCCTTTGACCAAGGCCCAGACACTGACCTGGCTACTGTGGACATACTATACAGAGGAAGAGCACTGTAAAATACAATAAAACAACACAGAATGAAATGCAGTGTTGATGGAAGGAGTGAAGAATGGACAGACTGATTCTGCTGTGATGACAGATTGATGGACTACTGGCTTCAGATGAAGACAGCCATAAGACAGTTAAGGTACAAATCAAATGTTTTCAAACTATTAGAAATGCATTTTTGGTTTATCTGGCACTTTTAAGTGGCACCTAGTGGTAAGGTAGCAGACTGTGACTAAACTGTTTGTTTATTTTATTAATTAATAGATAATTGATAAAAAAAAGTTATATTAAAAGAATCTCTTTAAAAAAAATATATATATATATATATATATATATATATATATATATATATATATTATAATATATTTTGTCATATGCTTTTTCTATTTGAAGAAACAATATATTTAAATGGCCTACGTACATTACCTACCTCAGTGGGTAGAACGGTCATCCTTCAATATGTGTTACTATATGTGTTACTGAGAAATTGAGAAATGGAGAGTAGATCATTTTATGGATTCATAAATTTAAACTGGTAGCCTTACATTTTTAGGTAGCCCATTTTTTTTGCCCAACAAAAGTCCTACAAACTAACCCAAATTCTGACTTCAGACACAGTGCAAACTTGTTACAAAAGTCACATTATGTTGCACTTGTTGACTATATTTTGTGCTAACTTTTCTTTCCTTTTGTCCTCTGTTGTTCTTTTGTCCATCAGGGGGTTACTTTTGTTTTTGGGACGTGTCTGTCGGGACCAGAGGAGCACAGCGACGAATTAAAGGGGAGGACAAAAATACCTCCCCAGTGTGTACAGAGCACCGAACGGCATGTATACTGGGAGGGAAATGAAGGTTGGAGAGGTTGTTTTTTTTTTTTTTCAGCCATCAGCAGCTCCTCCTAGTGTTGCATGATCTTCTGCAAGTGAACCATACATCTTTAATATCATCCCCTTTGTAGATGTACATCATTTTGGACTGATCATTTTTGGACTTTTACAGGCACTAATATTGTGAAATCAAATGCTCTCTCTTTGGAATAAAAAAAAAAAAAAGAAGTCATGATTCATGAAGAAGTGTGATTTTACGGTTCAAGAGTTGTACAGGATTTCATGGTTGCATTTCAACATGTTTACTTTTTCTGTGCCTCTTTACCTTTCAGATAAGCCAAAGTAGACTGCATTTCTTTTGTTCTAGTTTAAAACAATTAGAAGATATTTTTGTTTGATTCAAGATGATTATTTTGAGTCTCAGCAGTCCGTCCTTTTGCCACACTGACCGGTGATCGGAAGGCTTAATTTGGCCTTGAGCAAAACATTTTAAAAAAAGCCTGAGGTTGATGGACTTGACGGCTTTTCTTCCTGTTTACTGAATTCTTAACCCCTAGTCTTTACAAAAGGCTACAAAATGAACCAAAACCTTGATTCACTGAATTAATCAGCCCCTTAAAAGACCAAATAAGTAGCTGTTGTTTTTATGAAGCAGCTCAGTGATAGAATGTGTCCGCTCTTTAGTGTCTCCCGAAGCAGGTAGTTTAGCCACAGCTTTAATTTACACTGGTACTGTTCTTTTCAGACTTTGCCTTTTCTTTCTTTCATTAAAACATTTACGTTGCAAGAACTAAAAAGAAAACAGGTAACATGCGTGGGGGGGAATAATTAATAAGTGATGTAAAATAATTTCATTCTTTGCATCTGCTAAGTTCTTACATGACTGTTTGCTCACACTGTACAGCGCTTTCATGCTTTCATTTTACCTTCCTTACAACATGATGAGTATTATTCTATTACCCCTACCTTATGTTGCCCGATTTTATTTTATTTTTGCTGGTTGTTAATGATATTTTGTTTGTTTTAAAAGTATGTTTAGTAACTTATTTCACTTGTAAAAACATGTTGATATTTATTATCACTGTACATATGTCCTTATTTTTTATATGTGTACATATACACAAATAAAGTAGAGATCTACTCCGGTGTGTTGGTTATTTGTTTAAATCATCGACATGTGGGATCACTTCTATGGAGCATCAGGAGAGAGTTTATAAGGAATCCTGGCACTTGGTTGTGCTGGGCCTGCTTGAGGAGATAATTTGTAGGAGTAGTATTTCTGGCTTTTATTTGATAGGACAGTAAACAGAAGGGAAACAGTGAGAGGGGGGAATGACACCAGGCTAATGAGCCTAGCCATCAGAAGAATCTAACCTGGGTTTATATTTTCAAATCTGTCAGGTGTTCTAATAATTTTGCCCACCACTGTATGATTTGCACGCTACCAGGTGAGCCACCGAGGCACCCCAATATGTAGGATTTTAAACCTAAAGGTGATACTTTTTTTGTCCACACATACAAGAAAAGGGCACCATATATATATATTTTATCTATAACAGATTTGCACATTTAGAAAAACATTTGCAGTTATTCTCTTGTAACCAGGTGTGATCTTCTGCTTAACATTTCCTTTCTGACAGGTATTTACACAGCCACAGATCACTATTGAGTGTCTAGGGCCCTGTTTCCTTTCAGTAGCCTGTGCTGCACACTACAACAGTCAAACTTCTGTATTGATTTTTCGGCTGCCTTGCTTGATGTCAACAGAGGAAGCCACATGCCTCATGCAGCAGACAGCCCCAGCTGCAGAGACAGCCATCCTCAAAGATGCATCTGATCTCAGTGTACTCAGCTGCACCACAGACTCTGAAAACCTCCCAAAAGAACTGACTCCATCTATTTGTATGGGAGGGAATGTTTGCATTGCTATGTTTTTTACTGCTTGCAGCGCCCACATTATATGGGACATATGTTTTTATTATAGGCAATAGCAAGTCGCATATGACAATTTGCACTAAATAAAATACTACAATAAAAAAACTCCTCTGTTTGGGTATGGACAAACCACTGTAAAGCACAGGATTTCTAATTTTAGTGTTGATAGCAATTCATAAAATACACACCAAAACATGTTTTGTATTAAACTAAACTGCAAAAACTATTTTAGTCTTGATAAGTGGTTGGTAAATTAGAATTATAGTGCAATAGGTGTCATTGGGTAAATCTCTGAGTCCACTACAATATTTAATTACTGCATAATTTCTCAAAAACAAGTTGTGGACATTCTTAGTAAAGTATATTAAACATAACCAAACTTGAATAAAAACACAAGCCTATACAAAAAAAGACTGGTCTATGCCCATACATAATTAGAGAAAATCTGTGCTGCACTTTCAATATTGCTTTCAAAATATTACCATTGTATTGGCTATGGCTTGTGGTGATAGAAAGAGATCAATGATATATTCAGAGAGACTACTCTCAGTAAAGTAGCTCATGCCCCCCGGGGTTTGTCAATAGGCCTAATAGGCATGCTGCAGGTACTATTGAATATTCACAATCAATGCCTATGGAGCACAATAAAAGAAGGCTTGGACTATAATCTGCCCAGTAATTGTCTGCCTCTCATTTACTTTGTAAATAGGCTACCTGTTTGTGTAGCAGATTGGGAGTTTAACTTTAAGCGTCAGGTCAAATAAAAACTAACAAACTGAGAAGGCTGCAATGAAGCTCCAGCTGTTAGGTTTCAAGACAGTCAACAACAGATGGGATACAGTCGACATCCAAAAGAAAGGAAAATATGAACACGACACTTGTGAAAATGCATTTTATTAATACGCTATAAAATGCGTGTTGTTGTTTTCTCTTTCTGTAATTGTTTGTTATATTCTTTTTCATATTTGTATCAACGAGCTAGTCCACGCAGCACGCAAGCTTGACAAACGCACGTGGCTTCTCGTCCTGCTTTTTTATTGGACAATTCATATTAAACTAGTTCTGGTCCACGGAAAGTAGTACCTAACAATGCTGCCTTTATTTTTTTCTAAAGTTGATGTAATGTTTTACTACATACACATTTGAATTGAATCTAGAATGTCTATTAAATATTTTAAAAGCCCTTTCTTTTATGTAAATGTTGTAACTCTTTTTTGTTTGAGACGCTTCGCGGAAGGCTATCTGTTTCTGTGACGTGGAGGGTATTTTGAATCGATGCCTGCTAGTTTTCGTTAACGTTTTTTTTTTTTTTTTTTTACTACAGGACAATAATGGTATTTTTGTGATATTTTAGTAAATGTTTTTATTCAATATATTTTAACAAGCCCCACACCGTTACTGTAACGTGTTAAAGTAAGTATCTTCGGCTGGCACAATAAACGCAACGCTAGCTAAAGTGCTCCAGTTGTGTAGCCGTAGATAACTGTGGCTAATATTTGCTAAGCTTTTCAACTAACGCTTATTATAACCAAGTTAACATAACGCAAGTTTATTTTTTACCCTCAGTTCTTATCCAAAGTCAAAGACTATGTAGCGTTATATCAAGATACAAAGAACGGGCAGATTAATTTTATGCATTCATGAGTATTCGTGCTTCACGTTTGTATCAGCTAATGTTAACATTAGCATCTTGGTGTCAGTTTGCGAGGTCTTACAGTGACAGAATAAAACATACTGCTACTGTAATTTAAAGGAAACTGTTTAACTCTTTGGGGAATATTTCCACGGGCATACAGTACGCAGTGAAAAATTAGACATTTAGGGTCTATAAGGTGCTGAGGTTTTATAGGTATCTAGTAACTGATATTTTAAACGGCAGTAACATGACAGCATTACTTTCAAACGCGGGACATTTTGTCATAACATGTTTTTATATATGTCAGTGAAGGTTCTCATTCATCCAGCTCACCTTGAAGAAAAGTTAAAGCAAAAGCATCTGGACTCAGTTTTCAAGATGATTCCAAGAGACTTTTTAAATTCTGAATCAAATCAGATCACAATTGATAAAGTCTCTTGGGATTAAAGACAAAACGTCTTCACCTTGAAAACGGAACCCATATGATTTTGCTTCAACCTTTTCTTCATGTTTTATATAGTTGTTTTTGTCAATAATAAAATGTATTCCAATTTCTTTGTACAGATGCCAGCTATGGAGGGTAACACTACTGTCGCCAAAGAAGGCCAGAAAGACTCTTCTCCAGTTTTAACTGATATTTCAGCTCCCTTCAATTTTGCAGTGGTCACCCCTTCTCAATTTGGCATCTCAGTGCAAAGCTTTACCCCAGCATCTCTATCATCATCAAACCGCAAAGGTATGAATGTAGACCTTGATAAAGCCCAGCTATAGTTAAATATCAGGTTTTATTTTGCTTATGACATATTGTACTTGCATTTATTTACCTGTTATTGTAGATAAGTCGCGTCTAGCACAAATGAAAGCAAGGCGGCGGTCTAACATCGGTGCCCGTGGCTCTCCTGAGACCAACTCTCTCATTCGCTTCATTGCACAACAGCGAATGAAGACTCCACCGGCTCAAAACACTCCACAGGTGAGTGCTTTGTTATTATACAGATAAACACATTTGGAATTCGGGGGTTGAATACAAAGTCTAGCTTCTCACTGACTTGCTGCAACTAATATTGTACATATACTGTTGATGGCACTATACTAGCAGTACCCAGTAACCAGGAAAAATCCCATTGAGATTGAATACTTCTTTTGCAATGGAGTCCTGGCCAAAGATGGGTTCAAAATACAAGACAGTTACATTATTACACATAAAGATAAAATAACAGGAAGTGACATAAGCAAGTAGATTATACAAAACAAGTGCAGGCATTAGCCTCAATTCTCAGTCTAGATTTTAAAGCACTCTGGTATTGTCTGGTATATGAAAGTGTACCAATAACTCATCCTTTGAGTGGCCAGAGCAAGCCATCCCACCTGAGAATATAAGTCACAGTGGTGTGTCATCGCTTTATAGTTGGTAATGAACTTCGGAGAAGCATGATAAATTGTCAACCATTCTAAAGCATTGGGCAGAAGCAAATTAAATGACAGAAAGAAAACAGATTCAGAACATAGATCATCAAATTGAATGCATTGAGTCCTAGTGGAGGTTCGGTGGCAGAGGGGCTAGCACTCCTGTTTAGCAAGAAGTTCCTGGGTTCAATTCCCATCCATGTTTGCGTAGGTTTCCTACCATCAAAAACATGTACAATATTGGACTACAGATAGAAAATGCTTTTAAGATATAATCTGGTACAAGCATCTCTGCTTGGGCATGGATGTACATTGTACGTTGTTCTAAAATAAATCAATAAAAAATAAAAAAACAAGCAAGAAACAAGCAACTGCATGTGAAGAAGTCTTAACAGGTTAATAAAAGGTAATGCACAAAAAATTGTTTCTTTGTCAAGTACAGCAACTGATAAGTTGATAGGATGTTAGTGGAATGTAAAAAATCCTTTTCATTTCTCACTTAAAAGAGATTCAAGAATTTTGGCCTAGTGAGTTAGAATTGCTGGATCCCCTCCTTTTTAAAAACTGATTTCCAAACTGAGGGATTTCAATGTTTTCTACTGTGAAATTAAACAGGCTTGTAAAACAGTATTCTTCAAAATCAGCTGCCAATTTTAAGAAATAAGGCTCTATTAAATCAGCTCCAGAAGATTTTCTATGATCTAAAACTTTGACGGCTTTATGCACTCCCTGAACGGAAAAGGTATAAAATTAAGTTTTTTGAATACATTGGTAGTTATGTGCAGGGTTGCACTGAAATGGCTCATACTGAATCAAACAAAGAACTAGAAGATATAAAATGCTTGTTAAAACAATTTAAGACCTTCATTCTATCATAAACAGAAACAGAATCATTTGAAACATTGGAAGTTAGAGCTTGAGATTGTGTACTTGCAGAGAGAGCGACTTAACTAATTAAGTATATACTAGACTATGCTAATTCTTTATTGCCAGCAATAACTTTTAAAAAACAAACCCCCAAACCATGTTTGTTGGTGTGCAAAAAAAAAAAAAGATTTTATTAGGAGACCATGAGTGAAAAGAATAGATGTATGAAGCATTTTCTGGGTTTTGTAAAAAAATCTCATGTTGACAATTCACACAGGTGGAAACAATGTATCTGTCCAAACACCTATATTATCAGTCAGGGGCAATGTGAATAACCAGAGCTTATAGCATGTTTTTGATGTTGGTGGGGAAAACCGGAATACCTGGAGAAAACCCACCCTTGCACAGGGTAAACATGCAAATTCTACACAGGTCCTGCCCGGCTCGTAGTACGCTCTGGACCTTCTAGCTGTGAGGTGACAGTGTTAACCACTGTGCCACCTTCTGCCACCAATTTTGTGATTATGCTATTCCATTGCGATGACTTGGAATTGTACTTGTCTGGATTTCTGTTCACCATTTGTCTGTGTAAAGAGAGTATTTAAAGCTTCTTATTGTTCAGACGAGCCACACCACAGGCAGTAAAAGCTCTCAAATCATCTCTCTGTGTTTGCTAGATAGCTGTGGTCTTTGTTCTTCTATTACCATAGTAACTAAGCATTTTAAAAGATACTAGCAGTGTTGGGTGCATTTTTGTCACTATTCATCTTACTATAATTTAAAACTTACAATAGACTAAAGCAACACTACTTAGAAGTCCTGTGTAATTTACCATTTTGCTTCACAGGCCAAAAATCCAGTGTGGTGAGTGTATGTGATAAAATTGCTGCCTTACGGTGATGGCACCTCTGCAGTTTGACAAGTCCACAACCTGTCAAGCTGCATCATTGAGAAGATTTGTGTGTATTTATTTATTTATTTTTTTTGCTTCAACTTTCAGCTTGTCAGGAATAGCCCTTTCGTACCCCGGGTTGCTTCCACATTGAGGCAGAAAATGGCCTCTTTCCAGAGCCTGATGGGAGTGGAGGAAAGTGAGGACAATGATGTGATGTCAAAGCAGGACAGCAGCACTGGAGGATGCATCAAGACAAGAGATTATCTGTCTGGTGAGACTGCCATTTTGCCAAAGGATTAATGGTTCCATTACTCAGCAAGGATGTATGCCAGCATGACTTTTTTATAAAGTCTAGAGGCACTGTTGCTCTTGGTTAATTCATTGCACAGTATAACTGGATTTGTTCAGTGTTTTTTACATCAATCTTTATTTCCCAAAATGTTTTATGCCATGTTACTTTGTATATCAATATTTCCAACTGTTATTGTATAATGTGCCGTGTTTGACTTTTTGTTTGGTTTTTCATCACATTGCAGTTATTCAATGGTTTGGTATTGTTCTCAGATGGAGAAAACTCTGAAGCTGGGAAAGAAAACCACCCACCCTCGATGACACCCACACCCAGCAAAAAGAGGCGCTTGGGCCTCTCTCAAGGCTGTGAGGTAGAGATTAGAGAGGTCAGCAGCCCTACCCTTCACTTCAGTTTAGCGGAGCTGGAGGTAGAGTCACTGTGTGTTATTTATTTTTATTTTTTTTCCAACTGTAAATAATTTAAACAGCATCCACTATTCTGACATTGTCTTGTAATAAGAAACATTTTATTATATTTATCTATTGTATAAATAGTAGAGGGTTCTGTGTCTGTGTTAAATCCTGTTTTGAATGTTGAATTTTTCACTGCTTTTATTTTGACTGGAAAATTTATGTCAATATTGTTTTTGTAGTTGTCTGTTCAAAAAAACACACCCAGTATAAATTCCTTTCCACAGGAGGAGGACGCTTCTGTAAAACCAAAACAACTATTGTCGAGTGATACTGGTGAAGCTGCACAAGTTTTGGTAATTTCATCACCATTTAATGACCGTGAACTGCCTGTTCCTCCTGATGCTCAACTCTGGTCACCTACAGAGAAACAACAAGTTTGATGCCCTTGGTTATCCTTAATCCAAATCATCAGACACTTAAAGCACAATCCTAAACACAGTCTGGTCACCAGTTTGTTAATGCTAAAAGTAAACCTAATTCCTTTTAGATCCAAATTTATGGCTATAAGCTATACTGTGGGGGAAAAAGGAGCCTTTTTCCCCCACAGTCAAATATTAGTCAGTCCATAGAATAGGACTAGATTTGGTGTAACTCCTGTGATACTGTTTACGATTTCCTTACACCAATACTCTTCAGCTGTTGTTAAAACAACAGTGCAATAGCACAGGGGCTATATTGTATTCTCTCTCAACAGGAGGCTGTTAATGAACTCCAGAGTCTAGGTCAGCCAACACCTGATGACCCTGCAGTTGCTTCTCCTGCACGGCCTGCCTACCACTTCCAAATCCCATCTATGTCTTCTCTGCTGGAGATGAAGCCCACAGGTAAACACCTACTGCTCATGGGAGTAACAAGCCTTCCTAATCCCAGGTTCAGTTTACTGTGTTATTAGGCCTGTCGGGATTAGTCGACTTATCGACCTATCACCTATATGCAGAGATGCTCAGTAGGCTACACACTTTTACTAAAACATTAGTGAATAATTTAATATGGACTGACAGGTTTATTTTTTTGATGAGGTTTAATTTTCGACATTTAAAATGCTTTTGGTACTAATTTACTGAGTATAAAGTGTCAGACGTTGCTGCTCTCTCTACTCTGAGACAAGCTGACCTGGAGCTACGCGCTCACAGACCTTTGCCAGCAGAAACGCTACATATTGTTTTAAAATTGCAATAATATAGTTTATTGTAATTAATTCTGGTGCAATATAGCGCAAGACAAAAAGTAGTTATTGTTACAGGCCTCGGTGTTATATACCAGCTTGTGACAAATGTGGTCACAGTACATACATTGACATGCAATGGCAAAAGAGCAGGTGAAATAAATATCTAATCAACAAGAAGTTTTAAATGATGAAAATTTCTAATAACTAATTAAAAAAATGCTGCATAGTTATCATCATACACTAAAAAGTATTCCCATACAGTAGGTTGTAAAACTAGAATATGCTTGACATTTAATTTATTCAAGGTTCTGAAAGGTCTTAAGTTTTGGGAAAAAAGGTTGAAAATTTTACTATTTGTAATGTATTGTACTGATGTAATAATTTGTATAGTTGTCTAATTTGTGTTAATCACTACATGAACTCCCCACTGGGACTACTATAAATTCAATGAAAGTAAAATGTTTAATTTTGAACACAAGTCCTTTTTATTTCTTTCTTTATTATTTTTTTTGTACAGATGCAGACTCCATGTCCAGCCCTGCAGTAAAAAAGAAGAAGCAGGTGCGCTTTGGAGAGCCTCTGTCACCAGAGCTGTTTGATAAGAACCTGCCCCCCAGTACACCGTTACAGAAGGGGGGCACACCAGCACGCGCCCCTACACCAGGTGGCAACCTAATGCTACACTCACTGCTCAAGACACCTCAAAGAGCTAATTCTCCAACCCAACAACCTCAACGAGAGCTCCACAGCCCCTCCATGAATGGTGCTTCTCCAACACTATCAATGCCTGTCAGCCGCTGGATGACATCCACAGAAGAAGACAGTGAGATGGATGGAAAGGTGCCTAGAACACTAGTAATTTGTTCATCTCTTTAATATTATGTGTCTTAACAGTTGCACACTTTTATTATAGATTTCTTTCCCTTCTGAAGAGATTGAAAGGGAAGGGGACAACAATGCAGGTTTGAGAATAATTATAAAGTGTACCCTCAGAAAACGGATATTATGTTTAGCTCAATTGTCATTTTTCACTACTGCTTTTCTTTCAGACTATATTTTAAACACTCAGCCATTGAATTTGGACACTGCTTTCTACAAGGAGTCTCTTTCTCAAATTGCGACAGGTGAAATTTCTTAATATTACTCTGCATTGATTTAATATATTTATATCTGTCTCTCCATTGACACAAGTGTCAATTTTAGTGGTGCACTAAAACCAATTCCAATTTTTTAATATACAAATATCTGTCCACAAGTATTGTTTGTGCACATTGTTCTTTATCTTCTGAATTTATATTGGTTTCTTTGACAGAATTTGAAATTAAAGCACCAGAAACAACCTCCCCAATGGATATATTGCCTGATGAGCCACTGAAAGAAAAAGAGAACCAGCCTCAAACAGACAGTGAAGCACCAGCCTCTGGCAGAAGCAGCAAGAGAAGGGGAAAGGTCTGATTATTTTTCCTTGGAGAGATCCTTGTGGTCATGTCAATTCTGTTTTCACAATACTCTGTTTTTACAATACCATGCAGTATACACAAAAGTATGGTATTAACTAGTGATGCTCCGATTGATCAGCCACCGACCATGATCGGCCAATATTGACTAAAAATAGCTTTATCGGCAACCCCAAAAGCCGATCGCGTGACGTAAATCGTGCGACTTTTTCACACGTGCATGCAGTGTTGCCAACTTGGCGCCTTTGTCGCTATATTTAGCGAGTATTCGGACCCCTCTAGCGACACATTTTCAAAAAAGCAACTAGCGACAAATCTAAGGACTTTTTCTGGAGTTATTGGAGACTTTTGAAGACTCTCTGAAGAGAAAGCACACATCGTTCTTACTCTTCTCAATGAGCAGCGGGTGCTGCCGCAGGCCCGCCCCCATCCAAAAGCACTCGCAGGCGGCCCGGTCCTCGCGCAGCAGCCCCTCCCAGCTGCAGTTAGAGCAGGAGTTGTTCTCCCCTCCACGTCCAGAATGCAAATGAATTGCACATCGGCAACTTTGCAAGCCGCCGCTGGCAACACAGACGTGACTCAATTTAAAGAATTTAGATTGACCGTTTTGATTTCCATTCTTCTAGTGTGTGCTTACTACTTAATTAGGACATTCGGCTATATCATAATAAAATACAGTAGAAGAGACTGTGAATAAATAGTGTGCGGCACAGGTACACAACAGCAGAGCGGAGCTTGTCAGTGGCAACATGAGCTCTCCCGTCTGGAAGTTTTTTAAAGTGTTTGATAAAGACGTGAAGTTAGCTGTTTGCAATGTATATCATGATGAAATCCCTCGAGGTGGAAGCAAGCAACGTCATTTTAACACCACTAACATGATTAGGCATCTAGAACACGCCATACAACTGAATATGCAGAGTATGAGAAACTAAACCATTTGGGAAAGATGGCCTACAATAGCCTTATCTAATTTTCTAAAATAAACACTTGGTGGTTCTTCAAGAGCTTGACTCTAGACTATTTTTTTGTCTACAGACTTTTTTTCTCAATTCAGTTAGTTTTATTTCTATAAATGGTGCAAACGCTGCATGATTATAGCTAAAAGTTTGCCATTCTTTGATTGGCAGGGATCGGCAATCGGCAGATCACGATTTTGGTGATCGGCCCCAAAATTGCTGATCGGAGCATCAATAGTATTAACATGTAACTTCTAATTCTCTCTGTAGATTCCTATACCTTAGTCATTCATGCACCAAAAGCCATACAATTTTTCCCATTGCAGGTGACGCATGATGCCACTGAGGCTTCTTCCCGCTCCAGCAGTCGAAAGAGAAAGGTCTGCCATTTTTACAAATTGCTCTTATCTTGGTCTTGCTTGTTGAAATCTCTCTTTACCAGAGGAGATTGTCTTTTTTAATAAGTTAGGGGTTATAACATGTTCCATCTAATGCACTGTTTAATTCCACTGGATCTGAATTTAATCACATCAATGATTTCCACTTTGTGTGAGAGAGTGTGGCAGAGAGACAGTTGTTATAAATTATCCTTATTCCCACTCTGTTCCCTCAGCTGCCAGAAGAGAACGAACCTGTGAAGAGGTCGACACGCTCCGCTGCCATGACGGCCTCTGGGAAGATGAAGGTGAGCTGGCTGAGCCTGCTCTTTTGATTTCTTTTTACACTACTTCAGATGGATTCTTCTTACTGGGAGGTACTTGTGTCGCTGATGACTGCACAACTTAGTTTTGCCCTGCCTACAGCCAGATAGATTCTGTCTTCCTATTGAGTTATTTATGTTGAGGATTTTGATTCTAGTGACACTACTTTTCTGAAAGTACTTTGTCTGCAACTGCACTGCTGCAAACTCATATGGAACGTTAGATCCCATACTGAGATTATGTATAAGGAAAGAGTTGCATTTATCTAACAAGATATGTGCTCTCACAAAATAACAAAGATGCCTGTCACTAAGCTTTACAAAGTGGAGTGTTTATTTAGCCTGGCACACTCTATTATCTTGGGTTAATGTCCCTTGTTATGTTAGAACAACCAATATGATTTTGAGGCTACTTGTATACGTTTTTAGAGGCAAAGTTCTTTACTGGCACGGTGGCAGAGTGGTTAGCACTCCGGCCTCACAACAAGAAGGTCCTGGGTTCCATTCCTATCCAGGACAGGGCCTTTCTGTGTGGAGTTTGCATGTTCTCCCTATGTCTAAGTAGGTTTCCTCCGGGTACTCCGGTTTCCCCTACCACCAAAAATATGTACAATATAGGACTACAAATGACAATTAGCTGTTTAAAATATAATCTGGTACCATCATCTCTGCTCCGGCTTAATGTACATTGTACTCTGTCCTAAAGAAATAAAATAAACTAATCTAATTCTCTTGGGAAGAATTGTCAAATATAAAGTTGTTTCTAGGGTGAGAGAATTGCAATTAATACTACAATTATACTGAGACTATTTAATTTTTTTTCTTAAATTGTCTTTTTGGATTCTGTCCAAAAGGATAATGGTTTAAAATAAGTGCTTGAAAATAAATGTCAGCTCGAACAAATTATTTCTGTCATTTCTGTAGGTTGACTGAATCTAGCAGGAGGAGGCTGATTACTCCTAGTACGATTTTCATGGACTGCAATTCTACTTCTACATTCACATGGGACTGTTAGGCCTTCATTACACAGTTACATAGTGGAGTTTCTGGTGAGCTGGACGTGGTGTACTAATGACAAAAACATGTCAGTATCACAAAAATCCCAGAGACTATTCAAATTATTTTGATTGAGGCTATTTTTAAATAATAAATGTTACTGTATTGTGTCAAACAGAAAATATAAATTTGACAAAGAAGATTGTTTATCTTTTTTATTTTATTTTTTTTTTAAGAATTTTTTTGCCTGTTCTTTTATAGGAAAATAAGCAGGGATTCGCTACTATATAAACACTATGCCATAGTGTATTCGTATTAGTGTAGTTGGATATAGTTTTTGGCTTGTTTCAGTTAAATAATATACAATATATGCACATACATACACTCATCTTCAAAAAAACACATTATATACACCTACATCACCCTTAGTATACAGATATACCAACATTTAAACCCATCATCATTCATCACAATGATGAATTAAAATAAAATCATCAAAAACAAATGGCCATGGACTGGATTCTGCAGTCTTTCTGAGTTCGAGGGATATTAAATTGTTGTATAATATCAAAGGATTTTAGTATCTCATTATTATATAAATCATTCAATGTAAGCACGCCCTTATCCATCCATTCCTTCCAGAGAAAAGGATCTTTGTTGCTGTGTAGCTTTGGGTTCTGCCAAATGCTTGACAAGAGGTTCAAATAGGCTTCAAGCTTAGAGTCTACACAGTTTATTCCAAGTTGATGTGAAATAATTGGATGTTTAGCCTCTTTTAGTGATAAACTTTGCATCAGATGCACTTGATTTAGTATGGACCGTTCAATTTGATACCATGGTGGGGCCCTTTCTGGGGGTAATGACCAGTGAGCTAGGTGCCTTAAGCACAAAATCTGGAATGAGAAACGTCCTAGAATGAAACTAAATAAATACCAAAGACCGGTTGAGACAGGGGGCTGTCTTTGGAGTTTATTTAGTTTCATTTTAGGAAGTTTCCTATTCCAGATTTATTTTATCAAATGCATCAAAACATCCAGAGGTAGAGAATAGATCAAATAATTTTGTTTGGGCATACAGCTTGTCTTTATAACCGTTACCAACCATTTCAGTGCTTTTAGTTTTGCAAAAATTAATTTTTTGCATCTCTGGATCCTAATTAACTTTCACCAAATCTTTTAATCGAGTGGGGAACAGGATTCCAAGATACTATATTTTATTCCGTGTTTTGGCTACTGAAACTCTCCTGTGTGGGAGGCTGAGATTGGGCTGTGAACTGTAAATGGAAGTGCTTCTGATTTTGACCAAAATACCCAGAGACCTTCAAAATAATAATTATTAATAATTAATAATTTTAAACAAACTTGGTATTGTTCTGAGACAAACGGTAATATGTCACCTGCATATAGCATTATTTTATGTTTTGCACCGCCAACCTGGACTCTTAGAAAGTCTTTCTCCCTTCTCCATAGCAGTTGCCAGTGCATCACAAAACAAAATGGTGAAGGAGGTATTGAACCCTTTTTCAGTAAAAAAAAATAAAGAATTTGTTTGTACTGCAGCTTCAGGGCATGTTATTACTTTGGTTAAACGATTAGCAAGAATTTTTAGACATCTGCAATATTAGGCGATAGTTCTTACATTCAGTTGGTCCCTTTTTAGGAATGAGATTAATTAAAGCTTGCCTCATTGTTTTTGGTAACCTTCCCAATCCTAATGCCTCATTATATACTTCTAGTAAGCTGTAAATCCCTCTGTCCCTGGGGCTTTACCAACTGGGTTTAAAGACATTACCTGATTTATTTCCTCAATGGTTAAGTCAAAGTGAAGGAGCTGTTTTTGATCTTTTTTTAGTTTTGGAAGTTCAAGTGGTTTTTGGAAAACATGAATTTCCTCATCTCAGGTAGTAGATGCTGAGTTATAGAGACCCATACACATTTTTTTTTAGGTTTTATTAATATCACTGGATGTAGTGACCATATGTCCTTCAGATGACATACTGCAGGAATAAGAGTCGTCCTGGTTTGTCCTCAGACTCAAAATGGGTTTGTCTTGCCCTTAATAAATTAAAAGCCCCCTTCTCAGTTGTGTTGATATTTGAATTTAGTTAATTGTTGTATGTTGTTCTTATAAGCTTGTTGCTTTTTAAGCTTTAATTCAATATGGTTAATTTTACTTTGGAAGATTTTTGAAATTTAAGGTTTGTTGGATAAGATGTACTTAAAATTCTCCCATGCCACTTTTGCAGAGGAAACTGCGGACCAAATGGTTCTCAAACGCTGTTCTTAAAATAATCATAGTCGATGGCCAAATTGATTCACTATTCAGGTTTTATTTTCACAGACGACATCCACAGCAACACGCCAGTGGAACAAGAAAGTGGACCACAGCCTGTATGGTTGTCGTGAATATGCATCCAAGAACCCCTCTCTGAGCCCTATAACTGAGAGTCAGTCGTTCAGTCAGTCTTCTGTAGCACAGCAGACTCTTTCTGACACATGCACAGGTAAATATTCTCTGATCACTGAGGGTTTTCTTCTACGGATTATAAAAAAGAAAATACATTTTTATGGGTCATCAGTTGGCCTTTCTCTGAGAATGTTTGTCTCTTTTTGTCTGTATAGCCCTAAGCCATGAGCCTCACCTGGACCTTCGATGTAATGGAAAATCAGTCAGCGCTGACCCAACAACTGAGGTGGTGAACAACACATCAGAGACAGGTGACACAGCCCTAAATGCCTCTGCAACCCCTGAAGGCTCTGTCTCATTTCCTATGAGCAGTAGAAGAAGTGCTACACAGAGGAACCGGAGGTTGTCGGGGCCAAAAGTTAGAGGGAAAGCACTCAAGAGAGAAAAGTTTGGTGTGTTTATTGACCAAGAAGGCAGCAAGCTACACAACAAGTTTAAAGAGAACATAAGTAATAACTGTGAGAATGAGACAAACAAAAAGACGTTCGAGAATGGCCGGTCGAAACAAACTATACTTGAATGTCATAAAGTTGTCAGTGAGACACCGTGTGCTGCCAGCTCTTTACATACACCCTCCATAGGTTTGAAGGAGGAGTCAGAATCTCCTGCCGTATTGGATTCACCCACATCAGCTAGCCTTCTAGCAGGTGAAGGATTAAAACACACAATGAGTCTGTCAACACAAGGAGAAGCAGAGCAGTGCCAAGAGGTTCAGCTTAAGGATGACAAAAGTAACCAAGTGGAGAAAGGACAGGGAAACCAAACCGTATGCCAGCAGAAAAACAACCAGTCAGGCTCAGTTAGCCACGAAGAAGAGGCAGCAGACCAACTAGTCCTACTTCCCTGGCAGACCGACTTTAACTTTGAGGATGTGTTCAAGCCTGTGGCCCCTAGAAGGCAGTGTACAGTGCGCCGCAGCTTGAGAAACCAGAGCAGTACTGATCAAAGCAATGGGGGTCTGGCCTGGCTGCCTCGCACCTCTCCAGAATCCATCAGAGAGTCCCGCAGGAGGACCAGGGGCCGGCGACTCAGCGCTGTTCTACCTGATCTGGCCACTGAGGTGACACAGCCATGATTTCGGGACTATTAAACTGAACACAAGGGACAGTGCCCATTTGACTGACTGAGTCAAAGGAGAATAAATTATTTCATTGCCCTTTACTTCTCTCCTGAAATTAGGTGAAATGTGTTACCAAAGAACAGCCTGTTTATTTCACATTACCTAAACTATTGATGCTTGTGTTTTCTGTGACTTATTAGAGCTAGACAGTTTTCCTCCAGTAACCAAGTCAGTCAATATGCCGTGAGTCCAATCATCTCTTCTGACCACCTCCAAATCAATACCCACCACTCAGCTGGTAATCACACTGCAGCTTCAGTCACTGGATTGAGTACCTCAGAGTCAATACTTTGACTTTATGCACAGATGAAGACCCTATTCTATATTTTCCAGCTGGATATGGCTCAATTATTGGACAACAATTAAGGTGGAGATATTTTAATAAACCAGTCATTTGGTTTATTTGTGGTTTTTAGGTTTTTCTTTGATCCAAACAATTACTAATGTTTAAAAGAGGACCACTGTAAATGTTTCTTATTTTGTGATTTTTGAATAAACAGTTTTATGACTTGGTAGTAGAATACCTACTCAATCAATTTTGAAAGTCAGTCTCTTCTTAAATACTGAATATGCCTTTTCCAGGCTCCTTGATTCTGATTGCTTTAGTTGTATGTTGTAGACACATTATTCAATCAAATGTTCATTTAAACTGATTTATATTCATCTGTCTGGAACTCATCAAAATAATAAAAAAGCCACTGCGCACAAACGCCTTGTCCCAGCAGTGTGATCAGTTCAACGAGTACAGTAGCTTTCCTCTCACATCCCAAAGCACTTTGCCATAACCAAAAGCATGAAGACATAAATTACCATTCTGATCTACATTTTGATTTCAGCCAAATGTCTGGAAGTAAATTGACCTCTAACCCTCAGACTAAACCAGTCACACAGTTAAATAGACGCATCTTTACTGCCTTCATCTATCACACATTGGCATTAACAAATTGAGTTTAAAAAAAAATTGCGTCCCAGACTGATGACAGTAAATGATCGATCACTGGGTAATTGACTGGCTGCTTTTACTTCAGCTCCCGTCACTTGGCTGAAGGACACAGGAGGTTTCCCGGCTCCTATGAATGTGCCACGGTCTCACGCCTTGTCTAACATTGTCTTGTTTGTGCAGTGGAGCTGTTGTGCCATCTGGTGGTGGTGACAAGGCACTGTTTACAGCCTGCTCTTCAGTTTTTAAATTTTGTTCATCAAAAAGATTACAACAGACAAGAATTTATCTTAGCTTAGAGGAAGGAAGTAATTTAGTAACCTCATCAGTTGTACAGTAGTAGAACACTGAAGATACTCTTAAGATTGTGTGCCCATGTTATGTCTGTCTGTGCTTTCCCTCCTTTTTTACTTTTTACTGGTGAGTCTTTTGAACAGGCGTTTTCATTGTGTGCCTGTCCGACTGAACGGCAGCACCTCTAAAAACGTGGGTGTGGGGTTTCTGTGCGAGCGAAGGGTGTAAAGCTGAAGGCTCCTATCCCTGGCAGACGGGCATACTGAAGACGGCTTAACACAAGAACAATGGAGTCCTTTGACCAAAACGACGCCCCCAAGACATGTGGCCTCCTGTCACCGTGGCAACCCCCCATGGGACAAGAGAGCAGGCTGACAGCTGGAGAGGAGGACTCACAAAAATGGAGTCCATTTCTTTCCACTGAATCTTTCCCCACTCTATATCTTTTCCCTCTCCATCTCAGACGCTGTTTAAAAGAAGTTACATCTCATTTACAGAGTGACCCTATGGGCTCCGCTCACAACCTACACAGCCTTTAAATCCTCCAGACATAAAAGACACTGCAATAAATCCAGGCTTTATGGCCTCTGGTTCGTGTCAGTAATAAGGCGCCATTGATCTCATTGACAAATATTGGCTTGATCCACAAGATTTCACACTCACTGTAGCCTACACCTGATTTTATTGGCTCATTTTAAAACAGATGAACACATTTTGAGAGCCATAGTCAGCTCCTTGTACTTCCAGATTTACAGACTTTTTTTTCCTTTTAATTTGCTAATTAGTAGCTGAATGGTATTAAGTTGTCCCGCTGCTTCTGTCTTCTGTTATTGATGCTCAGGCACACACCCTAAGCCCCTCTATGGCTTTCCTATTGGGCCAAAGACAGCAGGAGGACAGCAACAAACAAAAGCTGGACAACAACAAGACCCCGTCTAGTTTCTGAGTTTGTTTTTTCTCTCCATGGTGTTTACCTTTCCCTGCTGCAAATGTTTGAAACTGTGTCAAATGGCAGCCTGTGCAGGCCCCATCTAGACCTCCAGACGTAAGAATTTACAGTAGTATTTCAAAGCGCACCACATGGCTATAGCATTGTATTTTCCCTTTATCTGCGAACACATGGAGACCAAAAGCGGAAAAGGAGACAGCTGACATCCTGTTTGTGTCAGGAAGCCACAGGATTTATGGTTGAAAAGATTTTTGTCTCTTTTTGATATGGCCATGTGCAGCAGTGCTTACATTATGCCTTCACAAGACAAATTAGCTTGTGACGGCAGCACATAAACAAGAGTTATATCAGTATAAAAATATTTGCCCACTTTTTCTTTTGAAGTCTGTTTTGCTATTTAAAAACATTCATCAAAGGTTTATCTGATCATAAGTGCCACGTGGGATTTTGTAATGGCAGTACTAAGCGAGACAACTAGTGGTTAGAAGAAGACAAGAACCTAGCATGAAATGTTTTAAGACAAAAAACAAAAACGCAGATATATAATTTGCAGTGCTGTCAGTTGGAAGTAGGATGAGTAAAGGACGGACACTTCTGAAACATATGTCTGGGCACGTCTGAACTTGAGTTTGTCAATGTGGAAAACTGTCAGGAGAGAAGAAGTGTGGTGATCAATGAAGTTGTGTAACTATTTACTTCTGCTGTTGACCATTTTATAACCTTACTGGGAGTACTATATTTAGGTGTATCTGACATTAATGATGATTTGTAGTCCAAGTGTCTGTGTTTTAACCCTGCTGTGTAATTATGTGGCATCTCTCTATCTCTCAGCCGCTGCATCTAAGAAAAACTACCCTACTTCCTTCAATTTGAAACTGCAAAGGTATAAGTCTGGAAAACCATCAAAGAACAAACTGCTGCACTGTGCAAACCCACATCAGAAATGCACAATAACGTGTCCAGCTGAGACGTTCAACTCCTGGGTGGTAGTGGAGTCAACACATCCAACATCATCATCATCATATCTCCAGAGGAAGAATACGCAGCCTGCCATGGCAACGGCAAGACAAGAACGAGTGCTGTTTCTACTGTGGAAGTCCCAGAAGGCCTGCTCTATCTTCAGCTCTGTCTTCGACTCTGTGTGAACATTGTGCAGAAGGGCACTGAAGGCAGCTACTACACACTCTGCAAAGGGGCCTCGGAGACTCATCTTAGGAAGAGCTACAAACACGACTCTGCCAAAGAAGAATACGCTCACCATGAACCACGACTCCACATGAAAGCTTATTACCATTCAAATATGCGTGCACAAAGAATAATTCTATTCCATGTGCACAGTAAATGAGTTTACCCTTACAAAAACTGAAAACTGAATAGCAATGTAGCCTCAAAAATGTTAAAGAGATCATGAACTTTTGAGCTTGAGAGTGTCTTTTTGCGGAGTAAACATTAAATCTACTAGATATCGATGCTAATATTCTGTACAATACCATAAGCTTGTCCCATCAGACAAGTTTTTTTTGTCTACACTGCTGCTCTAGAAAGTATTTGTTGGATTTTCTTGATAGGCACATTTTAATTTTGACATGAATTAATGCTGCATAAAGCTTGGCTAGTTAAATCAATATTATAAAACACTTCATGTATTCAATTGACTGCCAACAAAAGTGGCTTGACAATAGCTTCTTTCCCAGCATGGGAACTTTTTTTCATTCACCCAGGATAAAAAAAAAAAAAACTTTTGCACATTTCTACCAAAATTACCTAAAAAACATTCCCTCCATCCCAAACTTTCTCTGAAAAAAGTACTTAGCAGGGGGTAGAACTTTTCAGACTGTTATTGTACATCAGTTGCTGGGTCATAAGCCTGCCATTGTCCGTGAAAGATTTCAGCAGCCTGATTTTTTAGAAAAAGGTGGAAATTCAAACAACACAGATCACCGGGAAATGTTTGTAGAAAAGGGGATATTTAGTTTTGTACACTGATACTGCTGTAGTGGAACAGGATTGCTGCATTGAGGCATACTTTGATGTTGGGGGGGTGGACCGGAGTACCCGGAGGAAACCCACTCAGGAACGAGGAGAACATGCAAGCGCCTCGATGTATCTATGCCATTATGAAATGTATTATATTGTATTAATAGAATGAATTTATAAGAACTTACTTCTATGTAAATACTATCTAATGTTTTATTACTATTTGCAACAATGCTTCACTCTAGGAATTGTAAATGGTGTGCATTTCTACAGCGCTTTCTTTGTACCCTTCTCGGGCACCCGAAGCTCTTAACATGATGCTTCCATTCACACACATTCACACCTGGGGCAGACAGAGGAAGGACGATGGCTGTTTATCGGACACATGCAACAATTTGAAGGCTAATAGGATAGTCCTAAAATACTTAAAAACCTGTGGACCAAAGTGGAGTGGAGTCTTTTATAAACCCATTGCAAAGAACTATTACAGTAACTGTAAGAGCAGTGTTTCCATTGGGAAATTTCAGACTCCCACACAGACACTTACATGTGGGTTGGTAATAAAAGCCCGTCATTGTGCTGTTATGACCCTGTTACCATTGGCACTTAACTCTGTGTGTTTTGTGAATTAATCTCCTGACTAAAGCCCCCTCAGAGCCGGAGGTGACCTGATGGAGATCTGCAGCGGCTGGCTGGCTCGTCTGTGAGGAATGGGCCGGCCTGACATATGTCGGCCATGATAAATGAGCAGGTGTTTGGGTCGGTGTTAAGTAAATGGAGTCATTATTGATGACCTTAGAGCTCCCTGTGTGTTGCCAGTATCAGTGATGACTTCCAGGCCCCGCAGCAGTAAAAGGGGATGCTGTGATTGGGTGGGTCGGGGAGGGACTCACAGCCTCAGGGCCAGACTGGAGTGTCTGGCCAGCTAGGGTTAGGCTAAAGTTACTTGGACTATTGACCTTTGAGAAGGAAGTTCAGTGGCACTGGGACTGTGTGGCAGACAGAGAGTGGTCCAGCAGTGTCATGCTGCTGTCAGGAGGATTACAGCTCAAAGTGACTCGGATGCCTTTGCACAACTTTTACTATTTGTTGTGATGACTGCTGGTGTGTTTGTGGAAAAGTTATTTGTAATTTTATACAGCCCAAAAATACTGTACACATACTATAATAAATATAAATAAACAGGGCAATTACCTCAATTTTTATTGTTTTGAAATTTAACAAAAGACATGTATATTTGCAAAAGCAGTACTGGAAGGCGTTTGTGCATCAAATTCCACACAAAGCCAACAATAAACTCTGAAATCTAATTGTGCTTGTGACAATACTCAGCTCTCACACACACAATGAGCGCGTAGCCCAGATTACATACTTTTCACTCTGATGTATATTTAAGCTCGGAGCAACTTCAAGATGAATAAACACTCCAAATTGCTAAAAATCAGATGTACCCCTAAATTAAGTGGTAAATGCTAATATGTTGAACAATCTGATATAATGCCAGAGCTGCCATATTGTGAAGAATAAACGTCATCTTTTCCTGCACATTATTAATGCTTTTGTGTTCCTTTTTTTATTAATACACAATTTTAATGTGTTTTTAATGTTTTTATGTGTTTTATTGTCCTGTACTGTTGGTACTTTTTTATTGACAGTGCATTCAGACATGGACCAGTTTTATAAGTCTGTCCTATAGAGTCATTTGTAAGGTCACAAAATGCTGAAAAGCACCTTGCAACTGCATCGAGCTTTTGCAGGAACTGAGGGAATGACAATCTTAGGTTGCAGCTTTGGGCATTTAAACGCTCGTTTATATAATTGAAAGGGTACTGTACATTACCTTTATTGAAATAATACATATATTTCTAGTGAACGTATCAATATCAATATGTTAAATCAGGCTAATAAAATAATACTGCCTGGTAATCCACTTTTGAGAAGAATAACAACCTGTTTCCAGGCAGGAAATGCATCATGCTGAACCTGGATGGATGAGACTTGAGATTATCATCACTCTCTGCTGTGGACTGTTGTCTTTCTTTATATAAAAACCACAGCAAGCCCTCTGTCACTGTCAGCTGTTGCCCACTTGACTCCGTGGACCTATCACATTCTGTTTGATACCGATAAGCATGTTGTAAGGTTACACAGTAGCCGGGAAAACCAGTGGCTTTCATTTACATCCTTAAGATTACATAAGACACTCCATCTGTTCTCCTCTTGCTCTGCACAGGAAGGAGACAAACATGCATATCTTTACATGGGCCAGATCTAATTATTCAATTAGAAAGCATATTGAGTGAATAACTGATTCACCACAGTTTACATAATAATGGCAGCCGAAGAGCATTACTGACTTGGTAATGCAATTTAGACTAGGCAGTGGAGGGCTCATCTTTTATGGAGTGTACATTTTTTTGCTCCCATTTACTTGTGGTAATCTGGAAGTGGGATTATTATTATTATAAATGACATTGATATGAATGAAGTTTAATATGTATTGCATGCTGCATGCTGATGAAAGGATCAGGTCATTAAGTAACATAGTCTTTCTGACATGAGTCTCAGCCCTGACTCTTTAATGGACGTGATCAAGGGTTGCTTCGTGTTCACTTTCGGCTGTGAGAAAAGTGTGTTAGCTCTTAAAGAGTAAAAAAACGTGGGGGTCGTTGTAGTTGGCGGTGCAGAGGGGGTAGGAATAGACAAAGCCCACTGAGCTGCAGAGGTTAAGTCCCCCACCACGACCAGGCCCACAGGAATGTCAGTGTGAGTGTGTGCGAGAGTCGTGGAGGCCGCATTGTTGTCTGTGACACGTCCGGCTCTGCAAACACTGCGGAGCTGCCACACTGGAAGACTCTGAGGCTTGGACTTGGGAAGGAGCCTATAATGTGGGAGGTCTGGCTGCAGAACAGTCACACAACTTCATGTGATATATTTTTCTGTTTGTTGTGTGAACGCTGCGAAGGAGGACTCTCTGATGCTGATTTTTAATCACAGCCAGATCACTTCTGAGAAAAATCTGGAACCCCATTTGAAATTACATTATCATACTTCACTAGTTAAGCTTCAGAAACATAGTATTTGAATGCGTATGTGTATTTCTTCTGATGATCCTGAATGTCATTCTTCTGTTATTGCTGAGCCCAAGCCTCATCATGTTGACATTGGTGACCACCACACAATGTCTATCTATTAGAACTGTAGATTAAATTGCCAGGGCTATCACAAAAGCAGACACCAATTTATCAATATTAACAAATATGTCAAAAATACTTTTTGGCATTTCTGCCTTGCTTTGAAAGTACAAACAAGAATGTATGAGTGGCGATCAAGACCCCCTTATCCCTGTTTTGTCAACATTTCAATCATTACTGTGACGTAATGTGTATTCAGTAAATTATTTACAGTAACAAATAAAAACACATTTAACACTGCTTTATCTCTTATCCAGCCAAAACCAAGACCAAGGTCATCAGTGAGAACAGAAACTATGATTGAAGACAATCTGTAGGATACAAAAAGAGATACCAGAGATTTATTTAAATAGTTCAAGTTCTGTCTGACCACAAATACAAACACAGTACAAACACAGTAGACCTGTATGTAAGCACTTGGTGAAGGAGTCCAGGTTGGCTTTAGCTGTCAACCTTAAACTGGACGCAACACAGAACTATACTCACTCCAATACTTGATCTGATGGGGGTGTATTGCAGGTGTTTTGGGCTCTACTCTTCCTACATAGTGACTGTGGGCTGTGTTAAAAATTCAAAGGACTTCAGTAAGCTTTGGCAGTTATTCATACTAATCTAAATGTGATTTTATAATGACTTGCGAACTCAGCAAGCTGTATTAATGTGCCTCCACTGCTGTCTGTGATTGTGTTAAAGTCAGCATCATTGTGGCAGGTTAATGGTCTTTATAGACACTGTCTGGGCACTTAAAACAAGGCAGGACAATTGATTTGCCTAACGGAGTAACTCCTTGTTTCGCTCTCTGCCTCTCTGTTGGTTATGTGTGGTGCAGAAGTGTACTCTGTGGCACTCTCAAGCACTTCTGGGTCCGGGTGAAGGAGGCGGTGTTTTCAGAGCGGCCTCAGACAACCGAGTTGGGAGCACGAGAGCTGTCCACAAGCTGCACTTCACCTTCCAGCTGCTCTCTGGGCTGGGTGAGAGCAGGGGCCACAGGGAGGGGGGACAGGAGGAGGGATTTTGTGGCTGGTGGTTTGGGACGGGTGGGGGCATGCTCTTGAACGGACAGGCTCTGGAAATTTCCGTTGTATGTTTGAGCTCTTTTCAGGATGGGAGGGGTTAGGAGTTGGAGTTTGGGGGGAGTGGTCGGGTTGGGGTTTTAGGACTTGGCCGAGAGCCAGCCACAGCAGGAAGCTTGCCTGTTTCACACAGACAAAAAAGCAAGTCCTGGACAGTGCTTAGCTATCAGAGCACGGTCTACACCCCAGTCAATGCCCAAAAAACAGGAACATGTGCACACATTGGCTTCTGCTTTTTCACAGCTGCACTCAATAGTTCAATCTTAATTTGACAGTAAGTAATTTCAGTGGACTCATTCCCAGATTTCTGCACTGACTGCTCCTAATGCATTCGTATTTAAACGCCTGAATATTAAACTCCGCTCTGTGACGTGTACAGGATTCACAGTTGGTTAACGGTACATTTGTTGGATAGTCAGGTAGTCTAGTTTAAACAAAGGATGTCCTATTTAAACACCTAACCTGAACTCAATATGTAAACATCCTGACTTACTCAACCATGACAGGTCATGTCTTAAAGGGGATGTGAGTGATATATTTGGGTTAAAATAAGTTTCATTGCTCTATATTTAGATATGTTAACAGTTGCTTGAGTTAAATGGGTGACTGCTTTCCAATACTAATTTGGGGAAGATTAAAAAGTTAACCAGATTGTTATTTCAAGTAGCTATTTGGTCTTATTATAGTACACTGACAATAGGTGTTTTGAACTCCCGTCAGCCTTGTGCCAACTGATCATTTCCTAATCGGCTCCTCCCGCACCAACAGTAGACTCAAATGTTTTGTTAATACCAGAGAGTGATGCCGCCAGTTTATTTGTGTTGGAACAGGTCCAGCGTTCAAGCAGAGCCAGCCGGCCCGACAGCCGGCACCGGAGCAGGAGGCATTGGGCACGCATCAGGTGGACGGGATGTGTGTGTTTGGAGACGGGAGGGGCTAACGGGGGCAGGTGGACATTGGTTCAGCTTACTGGGGGTTCTGGGCCCCAAGCAGGTGTAAGCAGAGAATAGAAATTATAAAAAGAAGGGATTAAGGGGATGAAAGGAAGCCAAGGATTACTTGTCTTCTTTTCTCCACCACTGATACAATACAAGCGCAGGATCCTATCCAGCAAAACATGGGTTTGTTTCGAGGGACAAATAAGGCCTGGGAGTTTTTAAACATAGATCACAAAAATACTTCATATCATTAACATGATGCTCTAAAATGAGGCTCCAAATGTAATATGGTTTATCGTGCATTGTCACATCTCCATAATTAACTTTTACACCCACTCTATTACAATCCCAGAAATATGGTCACACAAACCCAGTCTTACTTTTTCATGAGTGCACCATCTGCATAAGGTACGATTTATGGGGTAGCATTATTGATTAAGATAAATTTATGTTTTTACTATAAATCAATTACCATGCTACCACTAAAAGCCTGCCAAAATAAAATCAATTGGCCAGATGTGAGTAACAATTATCAAATATTATTTACGGCCTGCCAAGATTACACACTTTAACCATAGTACACTCTTACAGTTTACAAAATTTTCAGATAATATAAATAATAACACAAAAAACTTTTTTTCACCTTTATATATATATTCACCTGTATATATATATGTACCAATAATAAATGGGTGAAACCATGTTTCTGTCTGAGTCATGGGGAAAGCAAAAGATTTGTCAAAGGATCTGCTGGAAAATGTAATTGAACAGTATAAAAAAGGAAAGGGATATAAAAAGATATCCATGTAATTGAAAATATCAACCAATATTATTCAAACTCTAATAAAGAAGTGGAAATGAGTGATTCTGTTGAAACAAAACAAAGGTCAGGTAGACCAACAAAAATTTCAGCTGCCAGGAAAATTGTTTGTGATGCAACAAGGCCTATGATGAAAGTTACACCATTCCTTTTGTGAAACATGGAGGTGGATCACTGATGTTTTGGGAATGTGTGAGCTACAAAGGCACAAGAAAAGATGAATGCAACATGTTATTAGAAAATACTGGAGGACAATTTGCACTTATCAGCCCGGAAGCTGCACATGGGACGTACTTGGACGTTCCAACATGACAACGATCAAAGCACAAGGCCAAGTCGACCTGTCATTGGCTACAGCAGCATAAAGTGAAGGTTCTGGACTGTCCTCTCAGACTCTTGACCTCAATATCATTGAGACACTCTGGAGAGATCTCAGACGTGCAGTTCATGCAAGACAGCCCAAGAATTTACAGGAACTGGAGGCTTTTTGCCAAAAAGAATGGGCAGCTGTGATTGATGTTAAAAGTGGTAATACATGGTATTAAGAACTGGGGTATATAAACTTTTTATCAAGGTTGTTTGGGTAGTTTCTGATGTCATTATGATTTAAAAAGAGAAAACACAACTGTCTGACAAAAATGGCTTCACCCTACCACTAACTATAAGTGAAAGGTTTTTGTGTTATCATTCATATTCTCTGAAAAATGGCCAAAAAAAATCACAAATTCTGCCAGGGTATGTAAACTTATGATTACAACAGTAAATAATTATTTATCATGGTTTATTTATTTCAGTTCACAAAATGTCATTTTTCATCATAATTTCTACATTGTTGGTCCCTCTTAGTGATGTCATCCTTTCTCCTTCCACAATGGCGTAATGGACATGTTCTGCAATTCAATGAGTATTGATTTTTGGCCAAGTAAAAAGGGGAGGCAAATCACTTGAAAGAGATTATAATGTAACATAATGATTTGCTGTTAAGATAATAAATTTCATGATTGGGGCAGACCTTTGACCTTCAGCACATTTCATTTACAGCTGGATGATGTATGTAATAGAAACCATGAATTTTGGTGTTGTGCATTATTTGAACTACAGTATTTTATCTTAACATAAGAGTGAGGACTAGACTTTTTGTCCATTCACAGGTAGCTTAGTATAACTTATGTTACTAGACCAAAGTTCAAAGTTTCTTTATTGTCCCTTTTGGGGAAATTATTCTTGCAGCATCATGCTCCCTAAAAACATACAACATAAAATGGACCAGGCATTCACAACTGGTGGGTCAGGACCCAAAAGTGGGTTTTGGGAATGTTCTTAGGTTAGAAAAAATTAAATATTGTCAAAGTTGGGCTGTATTTGAGCACCATTTATTTTTGACACACAGTTGCTGACATTGTAATATCCAATGATATGTTTATGGTGTTAACAGAACTGTGAGGATAATTATTCATTTTTAATCATTTTTATTTAACCTTTATTTAACCAGGATTAAAACTCATTGAGAATAAAAATTTATTTCGCAATAGTCTTAGCCCAGACAGCAGCATAGTCAGAAAAGTACATAATAACAGTTATTATGTAATTATAATGACAAGCAAACCAACCGTTCATTTGTAAATAAACGAACAAGAGGGCTATAATGAAATAAAACCAACGGCTAAAAACAACAACAAATGAAAGATTCTGCTTCAATGTTACTTTAAATTGTTTTAAAATTGTTCAAAGAAACCAAGCTTTTCAGTTTTAAATATTTCTGTAGTTAATTTCAAGAATTTGGTGATGGATCAAAAACTTTCTTTCCCAGTTCAGTAAAAACTTAGGCACCGAGAGTAAAAGCAAGTCCTGTGAGCGCAGGCTGTAGCTGCTCTTTTCGCTCCGTAAACTGCTGCAGAAATGGAGGGATCAGCCCAAGACTCAATTAAAAATTAGGAGTGACAATTGTTTCAGTCTTCTGAAAGTCAATGCTGACCAAATGACACGAGACTATAGAACACAGAGATATGACACGAGACTATAGAACACAGAGATGAGTAAGGGATTTATAACTTGTGATGCACCGTGATAGACTGTGTCCAAAGCATGTCGAGTTTTGACAAAAGCATTCGTGTAAATGACATCAGGCACAGACATAAAGCAGCAACAAAAGGTCTCAAAAGACAAACATGATTTAATTCTAAAATAAAAACCTAAATTGTTTTGTTTGTTCAAATGTGGGTCCTAACCAAGTGTTCATACAAAAATGTAGGTCTCAAGTTAAGATCAGCTGCAAACCACTGTACTAGACCCTTGTCCTTACATAGATATAGATACAAGTAAAATGAGCTACTGAGTTCTGAGAATACAAGCAAGAATGTTAGTCAACGACATAGTAGCATAAAGTATGTCTCTATTCATTGTTCCAAAAAGGGTATCACACATAGCACTGTCTGTCCTCATGTTATTTTTTTACTTCTTGTTTGCCATTTCTTTTTACAGGAACTATGGAGTAAGCTCAGCTGTACATGCCTCAAGCAGTAGCTCAACCAGATTATGGACATTTTTCTCCAGTATCATGTAAAGGTATGAGAGTGGCCTCACTTCAAATAAAAGACTTTGTCAGATTAGATTTATGCATGTATGATCGTATTACATCAGAATAAATCTATAAACTCACAGATATGTACTGATATAATAATTGTGGTTGGTGTTTCACATTCCTCCAGTAATTTCTCCAGTTGTTAGAGACCCTTTGTCAGAACTTGTTAGAAACAAGTGAAAGTGAAGTTGTTGCCTTTGTCTCTTTTCTCTGACGCAAAATCAATATGTCCCTCTCAAAATTACACTCTCTACTCCTCGAGCCACGCCACACCCCAGGTAGTTTGTTTCTATTGTTGTCTATTGTGAACACGTCCTCTGCTGTAGA
Source organism: Neodontobutis hainanensis (assembly GCA_024349245.1). Classification (NCBI taxonomy): domain Eukaryota; kingdom Metazoa; phylum Chordata; class Actinopteri; order Gobiiformes; family Odontobutidae; genus Neodontobutis; species Neodontobutis hainanensis. The sequence goes on along the minus strand of JALDNG010000043.1, from coordinate 2,767,388 downwards.
TCATAGTGCACTACATAATTTATTTATGGCTGGCAAACAGTGGATGTAGTTTGAGCTCCTCTTGAGTATTGTCCATCTGTTAGCCGGGCTACTGTAAGCACTTATGTAGCATGTAAGACCTCAGGAGTTGAGCTAAAAGCCATTCAGGCGTTAATGCATAATAACACTGTTAATTAAAATTAGTGCCTTGTGGTGTGAAGGTGATTTATCGGTCCCTGAAGAAGTAAACAAAGTGACCAGAGTACTTTTTATTCAATCATTGCTGACAGCAGTTTGCCCCTCTCACAAGACACATCTAACATGGGAACAGCACCTGTCTAATTGCTTCCTATAGGACACTCCCAACTCCATCTCTGAGGACTTGCTGCTATACACATCATTTTACACAAAGCAGCAGATAATTTAATTTCCACCCTGGGAGCTTTCAGCATTAGTCTGTAATAGAAAAAGGAGATTGCTGCCAGATTTCAAAGTATTGCTATGTTTATAAAATCATTGCATTGTATGATCAATTTCCTCTATTGATTATTACATTCTTACCACAGTAACAGTATTTCTTACCTTTAGTGATACCTGCCACCAGATGCTGTAATTTATAGCATCTCTTTTCACAGATCATAAATTACAAGGAAAAGACGTTAGGCTCTGGTGTCATATAATCACTTTTGTAACACAGTGCAAAGGCTGAAGGCACTTACAGCATTATTTTCTGGCTTGGAAACATAATACATTTGTAGAGCAATGCATCATCGGACTAGTCCACATGGAGAGATAATAAGATGCTTTATTAGGTGGTATACTCCAAATAGCTCAACACTGCAATATCTGGTGATCTCTGGGGAGCTGGTCTGTGTGGCACACCTCCCATTTTTGGCTTAAAAACACACAGCTGCTACAATAGACTGCAGTGTGGAGAGTGTCTCACTTTGATCTTTAAATACCCTCTAACGTTAAGGCACGCTCATTGGCTTTGAAAAAAATTTTTTTTCTACAGCTGCTGGTAAGATGCAGACGCTCCCTTAAAATCCTCCTCCTCCTTATGTGGCTGTAGCCCAGCAGAGAATGCGAGAACACCTATCCCCCTTTTTTAGGGGCCAAGCACCGAAGGTGCTGGAGGCACCTATTGTTTTTGTTCCGGTTCTTATTATTAGGGGCCAAGCACCGAAGGTGCTGAGGCACCTATTGTTTTCGTTCCGGTTCTTTTTTATTATTATTCTTCTTCTTCCGCCATGGAAGTCTATGGCAGGCCATAGAAGCGTTTGCGGGAAAATGATGAAAGTTGGCACACTCATTAAGGACAGTCCAATCATTGATCCTAGCAAATTTGAAGTGTCTAATTCAATATCTCTAGCGCCACCAACTGTTCAAAGTTGGACTTATGTTTATGCTAATAACTTTTGAACGGTAAGGCCTAGAATTAAAATTCTTTTTTCCTCTGATTCCTTAGCTCAAGCCGATTCGATTGCATCCTATGACGTCATTTTCCGCCATGATAGTTTTTCCGCCATTTTGAATTTTCTAAAAAACGTACTTTTGCGAACTCCTCCTAGGCCGTAGCCCCAATTTTCATGAAACTTGAACCAGATCATCTTCAGACCATGCTGACAAAAAGTTATATAAAGAAAGTTGATTCATTAAACTGTTGTCGAATACCGCGCAAATGAAAATGAGTTAGTGTGCACAAAAATAAAAGTCAGGCTATATCTCTGCAATGCTTTAATATATTCTAAGCAAACTTAGTATGTGTTATGGCAACCATGACTTGTAGATGCCTGCAGAGTTTTGGCACAGCGCCACCTAGTGGTCTAGAGATACAAAAATGTGACATTTTTTAAATATTACTTCAGATTGCTTTAGCCAAAAATCATAAACCCGGTCTCTTTAGATTCGTGGCATCATGCCGAGCTGTAGCATAGCCAATTTTCCCATGTTAACTATTTTGGGAGTCGGCCATCTTGAATTTTGTCCAAAAGTGCTATATTTTTTAAATGCATTGCCAAATCATTACGAAACTTTGCATGTGTCTTCGGGACCAAGCCCTGAAGGTACGCAAAAAGTTTTGGGGCAGCGCCACCTTGTGGTCAAAAGTTATAACCAAATTGACAAATATGCTAATAACTTTTGATTTCCTTAAGCTATTGTAAAACAAATGGTCTTCATGTGTTCACTGGGTCAAGCCGAGAGCATAGATAACAAATATGTACTATTCGGCCAAACTTCCTGTTTGCCATGTTGTTTTTCTTTAAAAAACTACTTTTACGAACTCCTCCCACACCGTTTGTCCAATTTTGACCAAAATTGAATCATAACATCTTCAGACCATGCTGACAAAAAGTTATATAAAGAAAGTTGATTAGTCAAACCGTTTTCGAATACCGTGCAAATGAAATTGACTTAATGCACTCAAAAATCAAAGTCAGGCTATATCTCTGCAATGCTTTAACATATTCTAACCAAACTTACTAGGTGTTATGTCAACCATGACTCGAGGCTGCCTGCCAAGTTTTGGGGCAGCGCCACCTAGTGGTCCAGAGATACAAAAATGTGACATTTTTAATTCTTACTTCAGAATGCTTTAGCCAAAAATCACAAAACTGATCTCTTTAGATTCGTGGCATCATGCCGAGCCGTAGCATAGCCAATTTTCCCGTACCAACTCTTCTGGGAGTCGGCCATTTTGAATTAAAAAAAAACATACTTTTGCCAACTCCTACTAGGCGGGCCCCAATTTTCATATAAAATGAACCACATCATCTTTAGACTATGCTGACTAAAAGTTATTAGAATTACATTGATTGGTCAAACCGTTTTTGAATACCGCGCAAATCAAATCGACTTAATGGGCAAAAAAATTAATATCAGGCTATATCTCTGCAATGCTTTAAAATATACTAACCAAACTTAGTACGTGTTATGGCAACCATGACTTGAGGCTGCCTGCAGAGTTTGAGCACTCTAGTTGTTTCACACATCAGTTTGGTTACAGCGCTGCCTCTGGGTCGAACGTGATAAACCATTCAATCAAAGTGCTAAAGACCATATTGATGATTTTTTCAGACATTTAGACTGATGTCTTATTGAAATGTCTTTAGATGCTTACTGCCGTTGGTCTGATGCTGCCGGCTATGTCGGCATGAGGTTTAATGCCGGCCTTGTGCTTGGCCCCGTCATTGCTGCTTGCAGCTATATTTAGGGGCCAAGCACCGAAGGTGCGTAGCCCCTATTGTATTCGTTAGATTTCTTATTAGGGGCCAAGCACCGAAGGTGCGTAGCCCCTATTGTATTCGTTAGATTTCTTATTATTATTATTATTATTATTCCGCATGGGAGTCTATGGTAGGCCATAGATTCGTATGCTAAAAAGTTGTGAAATTTGGTACACTAAAAGTGGACAGTGTGAGCTGTCATCCTGACAAATCTGAAGTGTCTACCTTAATCCCTCTAGCGCCACCAACTGTCCAAAGTCGGACTTATGTTTATGTTAATAACTTTTGAACCGTAAGGCCTAGAATTAAAATTCTTTTTTCCTCTGATTCCTTAGCTCATGACGATTCGATTGCACCCTATGACGTCATTTTCCGCCATGATAGTTTTTCCGCCATTTTGAATTTTCTAAAAAATGTACTTTTGCGAACTCCTCCTAGGCCGTTTGTCCGATCATCACGAAAATTGAACCAGATCATCTTCCGACTATGCTGACAAAAAGTTATTAAAAGAAAGTTGATTCGTCAAACCGTTTTTGAATACCGCGCAAATAAAATTGACTTAATGCGCATAAAAATGAAAGTCAGGCTATATCTCTGCAATGCTTTAACATATTCTCACCAAACTTAGTACATGTTACTGCAACTAAGATTTGAGGATGCCTGCAGAGTTTTGGCGCAGCGCCTCCTAGTGGTCAGGAGATATGAAAAAGTGAATTATTTGCTTATATCTTCTGAACGCTTTTGCCAAAAATCATAAAACTGGTCTCTTTAGATTCAGTGCGTCATGCCGAGTCCTGCGATACCAAATTTTCCCATATCGGCCATTTTGAGTCGGCCATTATGAATATTGTCAAAAAGTGCTATATTTTTGAACGCATTGCTGCATCATTACAAAACTTGGTATGCGTCTTCGGGACCAAGCCCTGAAGGTACTCAAAAGTTTTGGGGCAGCGCCACCTTGTGGTCAAAAGTTATAACCCAAATCAATAAGTATGCTAATAACTTTTTATTACGTTAACCTATTGTAAAACAAATGGTCTTAATGTGTTCACTGGATCAAGCCGAGAGCACAGATACCAAATATGTCTTATTCGACAAACATCCTGTTTGCCATGTTGTCTTTCTTTAAAACCTACTTTTTAGAACTCCTCCCACACCGTTTGTCCGATTTTCACCAAAATTGAACCAGATCTTCTTCAGACTATGATGACAAAAAGTTATTAAAAGAAAGTTGATTCGTCAAACCGTTGTCAAATACTGCGCAAATGAAATCAACTTAGTGCGCACAAAAATAAAAGTCGGGCTATATCTCTGCAATGCTTTAATATATTCTAACCAAACTTAGTAATTGTTATGGCAACCATGACTTGAGTCTGCCTGCAGAGTTTGAGGACCTTAGTTGTTTCACACATCAGTTTGGTTACAGCGCTGCCTCTGGATCGGACGTGATAAACCATTCAATCAAAGTGCTAAAGACCGTATTGGCGATTTTTGGCCATTTAGACTGAAGTCTTACTGAAATGTCTTTAGATACTTACTGCCATTGGTCTGATGCTGCCAGCCATCAACACATTGAGTCTGCCTGCAGAGTTTGAGCACTCTAGTTGTTTCACACATCAGTTTGGTTACTGGCCGTGATAAACCATTCAATCAAAGTGCTAAAGACCGTATTGGTGATTTTCCGCCATTTAGAATGAAGTCTTATTGAAATGTCTTTAACTGCTTACTGCCGTTGGTCTAATGCTGCCGCCATCAACACATCAGTGTGGTTACTGCGCTGCCTCTAGGTCGACCGTGATAAACCATTCAATCAAAGTGCTAAAGACCGTATTGATGATTTTTGAGCCATTTCGACTGAAGTCTTATTGAAATGTCTTTAACTGCTTACTGCCATTGGTCTGATGCTGCCGCCATCAACACATTGAGTCTGCCTGCAGAGTTTGAGCACTCTAGTTGTTTCACACATCAGTTTGGTTACTGGTCGACCGTGATAAACCATTCTATCAAAGTGCTAAAGACCGTATTGATGATTTTTCGGCCATTTAGACTAAAGTCTTATTGAAATGTCTTTATATGCTTACTGCCGTTGGTCTGATGCTGCCGCCATGTCGGCATGAGGTTTAATGCCGCCTTGTGCTTGGCCCGTCATTGCTGCTTGCAGCTATATTTAGGGGCCAAGCACCGAAGGTGCGTAGCCCCTATTGTATTCGTTAGATTTCTTATTAGCCAAGCACCAAGGTGCGTAGACCCTATTGTATTCGTTAGATTTCTTATTATTATTATTATTATTATTATTATTATCCTGCAATGTAAGTCTATGGCAGCCCATAGAACCGTATGCTAAAAAGTTGTGAAATTTGGTACACTAATAGTGGACAGTGTGAGCTGTCATCCTAACCAATCTGAAGTGCCTACCTTAATCCCTCTAGCGCCACCAACTGTCCAAAGTCGGACTTATGTTTATGTTAATAACTTTTGAACCGTAAGGCCTAGAATTAAAATTCTTTTTTCCTCTGATTCCTTAGCTCATGACGATTCGATTGCACCCTATGACGTCATTTTCCGCCATGATAGTTTTTCCGCCATTTTGAATTTTCTAAAAAACGTACTTTTGCGAACTCCTCCTAGGCCGTTTGTCTGATTATCACGAAAATTGAACCAGATCTTCTTCAGACTATGCTGACTAAAAGTTATGAGAATAAAGTTGATTCTTCAAACCGTTTTCGAATACCGCGCAAATGAATTGACTTAATGTGCATAAAAATAAATGTTGGGGTATATCTCTGCAATGCTTTAACATATTCCAACCAAACTTAGTACGTGTTATGGCAACCATGTTTTGAGGATGCCTGCAGAGTTTTGGCGCAGCGCCTCCTAGTGGTCAGGAGATATAAAAAGTGAATTATTTGCTTATATCTTCTGAACGCTTTTGCCAAAAATCATAAAACTGGTCTCTTTAGATTCAGTGCGTCATGCCGAGTCCTGCGATACCAAATTTTCCCATATCGGCCATTTTGAGAGTCGGCCATTATGAATATTGTCAAAAGTGCTATATTTTTTGATCGCATTGCCGCATCATTATGAAACTTGGTATGTGTCTTCGGGACCAAGCCCTGAAGGTACTCAAAAGTTTTGGGGCAGCGCCACCTTGTGGTCAAAAGTTATAACCCAAATCAATAAATATGCTAATAACTTTTGATTCCGTTAACCTATTGTAAAACAAATGGTCTTAATGTGTTCACTGGATCAAGCCGAGAGCACAGATAACAAATATGTCCTATTCGGACAAACGTCCTGTTTGCCATGTTGTTTTTTTCCAAAAACCTACTTTTTCAAACTCCTCCCACACCGTTTGTCCGATTTTTACCAATTGAATCATAACATCTTCAGACCATGCTGACAAAGAGTTATGAGAATTAAGTTGATTAGTCAAACCGTTTTCGAATACCGTGCAAATGAATTTGACTTAATGCGCACAAAAATTAAAGTCAGGCTATATCTCTGCAATGCTTTAATATTTTCTAACCAAACTTAGTAATTGTTATGGCAACCATGACTTGAGTCTGCCTGCAGAGTTTGAGGACTTTAGTTGTTTCACACATCAGTTTGGTTACTGCGCTGCCTCTAGGTCGACCGTGATAAACCATTCAATCAAAGTGCTAAAGACCATAGATGGCTTACTGGGCATTTCTGAGACTGCCAAGAGTCTTAGAAAATAGGGAATTACATAACATAACGTATTACATAGGAGCTGGACCATTAGCGATGCTGTTACCTGGGCATTTGAGTAGTCTTGGTTTTGTTAGAACTGCCGATTTAGTTTTTCACAATTTAAGTTGTAAACTGTCTAAACATACTGTATAACGTTTTGAGCATTAAAGCTCATGCCGACATAGCCGGCAGCATCAGACCAACGGCAGTGAGCATCTAAAGACATTTCAATAAGACTTTTAGACTGAAATCTTACTGAAATGTCTTTAGATGCTTACTGCCATTGGTCTGATGCTGCCAGCCATCAACACATTGAGTCTGCCTGCAGAGTTTGAGCACTCTAGTTGTTTCACACATCAGTTTGGTTACTGGTCGACCGTGATAAACCATTCAATCAAAGTGCTAAAGACCATATTGGTGATTTTCCGCCATTTAGACTGAAGTCTTATTGAAATGTCTTTAACTGCTTACTGCCATTGGTCTGATGCTGCCGCCATCAACACATTGAGTCTGCCTGCAGAGTTTGAGCACTCTAGTTGTTTCACACATCAGTTTGGTTACTGGTTGACCGTGATAAACCATTCAATCAAAGTGCTAAAGACCGTATTGATGATTTTTCAGCCATTTAGACTGAAGTCTTATTGAAATTTCTTTATATGCTTACTGCCGTTGGTCTGATGCTGCCGGCTATGTCGGCATGAGATTGAATGCCGCCTAGTGCTTGGCCCGTCATTGCTGCTTGCAGCTATATTTATTATTATTATTATTATTCCGCATGGGAGTCTATGGTAGGCCATAGAACCGTATGCTAAAAAGTTGTGAAATTTGGTACACTAAAAGTGGACAGTGTGAGCTGTCATCCTGACAAATCTGAAGTGTCTACCTTAATCCTCTAGCGCCACCAACTGTCCAAAGTCGGACTTATGTTTATGTTAATAACTTTTGAACCGTAAGGCCTAGAATTAAAATTCTTTTTTCCTCTGATTCCTTAGCTCATGACGATTCGATTGCACCCTATGACGTCATTTTCCGCCATGATAGTTTTTCCGCCATTTTGAATTTTCTAAAAAATGTACTTTTGCGAACTCCTCCTAGGCCGTTTGTCTGATTATCACGAAAATTGAACCAGATCATCTTCCGGCTATCCTGACAAAAAGTTATTAAAAGAAAGTTGATTCGTCAAACCGTTTTCGAATACCGCGCAAATAAAATTGACTTAATGTGCATAAAAATGAAAGTCAGGCTATATCTCTGCAATGCTTTAACATATTCTCACCAAACTTAGTACATGTTATTGCAACTAAAATTTGAGGATGCCTGCAGAGTTTTGGCGCAGCGCCTCCTAGTGGTCAGGAGATATGAAAAAGTCAATTATTTGCTTATATCTTCTGAACGCTTTTGCCAAAAATCATAAAACTGGTCTCTTTAGATTCAGTGCGTCATGCCGAGTCCTGCGATACCAAATTTTCCCATATCGCCATTTTGAGCGTCGGCCATTATGAATATTGTCAAAAGTGCTATATTTTTTAACGCATTGCCGCATCATTATGAAACTTGGTATGTGTCTTCGGGACCAAGCCCTGAAGGTACTCAAAAAGTTTTGGGGCAGCGCCACCTTGTGGTCAAAAGTTATAACCCAAATCAATAAATATGCTAATAACTTTTTATTACGTTAACCTATTGTAAAACAAATGGTCTTAATGTGTTCACTGGATCAAGCCGAGAGCCCAGATACCAAATATGTCCTATTCGGACAAACGTCCTGTTTGCCATGTTGTTTTTTTCCAAAAACCTACTTTTTCAAACTCCTCCCACACCGCTTTGTCCGATTTTCACCAAAATTGAACCAGATCTTCTTCAGACTATGATGACAAAAAGTTATTAAAAGAAAGTTGATTCGTCAAACCGTTTTCGAATACTGCGCAAATGAAATCAACTTAGTGCGCACAAAAATAAAAGTCAGGCTATATCTCTGCAATGCTTTAATATTTTCTAACCAAACTTAGTACGTGTTATGTCAACCATGACTTGAGTCTGCCTGCTGAGTTTGAGGACCTTAGTTGTTTGACACATCAGTTTGGTTACAGCGCTGCCTCTAGGTCGACCGTGATAAACCATTCAATCAAAGTGCTAAAGACCATATTGATGATTTTTCAGCCATTTAGACTGAAGTCTTATTGAAATGTCTTTAACTGCTTACTGCCATTGGTCTGATGCTGCCAGCCATCAACACATTGAGTCTGCCTGCAGAGTTTGAGCACTCTAGTTGTTTCACACATCAGTTTTGTTACTGCGCTGCCTCTAGGTCGACCGTGATAAACCATTCAATCAAAGTGCTAAAGACCATATTGATGATTTTTCAGCCATTTAGACTGAAGTCTTATTGAAATTTCTTCATATGCTTACTGCCGTTGGTCTGATGCTGCCGGCTATGTCGGCATGAGATTGAATGCCGGCCTAGTGCTTGGCCCCGTCATGGCTGCTTGCAGCTATATTTATTATTATTATTATTATTCCGCATGGGAGTCTATGGTAGGCCATAGATTCGTATGCTAAAAAGTTGTGAAATTTGGTACACTAAAAGTGGACAGTGTGAGCTGTCATCCTGACAAATCTGAAGTGTCTACCTTAATCCCTCTAGCGCCACCAACTGTCCAAAGTCGGACTTATGTTTATGTTAATAACTTTTGAACCGTAAGGCCTAGAATTAAAATTCTTTTTTCCTCTGATTCCTTAGCTCATGACGATTCGATTGCACCCTATGACGTCATTTTCCGCCATGATAGTTTTTCCGCCATTTTGAATTTTCTAAAAAATGTACTTTTGCGAACTCCTCCTAGGCCGTTTGTCCGATCATCACGAAAATTGAACCAGATCATCTTCCGACTATGCTGACAAAAAGTTATTAAAAGAAAGTTGATTCGTCAAACCGTTTTTGAATACTGCGCAAATAAAATTGACTTAATGCGCATAAAAATGAAAGTCAGGCTATATCTCTGCAATGCTTTAACATATTCTCCCCAAACTTAGTACATGTTATTGCAACTAAGATTTGAGGATGCCTGCAGAGTTTTGGCGCAGCGCCTCCTAGTGGTCAGGAGATATGAAAAAGTGAATTATTTGCTTATATCTTCTGAACGCTTTTGCCAAAAATCATAAAACTGGTCTCTTTAGATTCAGTGCGTCATGCCGAGTCCTGCGATACCAAATTTTCCCATATCGGCCATTTTGAGCGTCGGCCATAATGAATATTGTCAAAAAGTGCTATATTTTTTGAACGCATTGCTGCATCATTACAAAACTTGGTATGTGTCTTCGGGATCAAGCCCTGAAGGTACTCAAAAAGTTTTGGGGCAGCGCCACCTTGTGGTCAAAAGTTATAACCCAAATCAATAAATATGCTAATAACTTTTTATTACGTTAACCTATTGTAAAACAAATGGTCTTAATGTGTTCACTGGATCAAGCCGAGAGCACAGATACCAAATATGTCCTATTCGGACAAACGTCCTGTTTGCCATGTTGTCTTTCTTTAAAAACCTACTTTTTAGAACTCCTCCCACACCGTTTGTCCGATTTTCACCAAAATTGAACCAGATCTTCTTCAGACTATGATGACAAAAAGTTATTAAAAGAAAGTTGATTCGTCAAACCGTTGTCGAATACTGCGCAAATGAAATCAACTTAGTGCGCACAAAAATAAAAGTCAGGCTATATCTCTGCAATGCTTTAATATTTTCTAACCAAACTTACTACGTGTTATGTCAACCATGACTTGAGTCTGCCTGCAGAGTTTGAGGACCTTAGTTGTTTCACACATCAGTTTGGTTACAGCGCTGCCTCTGGATTGGACGTGATAAACCATTAAATCAAAGTGCTAAAGACCGTATTGATGATTTTTGGCCATTTAGACTGAAATCTTACTGAAATGTCTTTAGATGCTTACTGCCATTGGTCTGATGCTGCCGCCATCAACACATTGAGTCTGCCTGCAGAGTTTGAGCACTCTAGTTGTTTCACACATCAGTTTGGTTACTGGTCGACCGTGATAAACCATTCAATCAAAGTGCTAAAGACCGTATTGATGATTTTTCAGCCATTTAGACTGAAGTCTTATTGAAATTTCTTTATATGCTTACTGCCGTTGGTCTGATGCTGCCGGCTATGTCGGCATGAGATTGAATGCCGGCCTAGTGCTTGGCCCCGTCATGGCTGCTTGCAGCTATATTTATTATTATTATTATCCTGCAATGTAAGTCTATGGCAGCCCATAGAACCGTATGCTAAAAAGTTGTGAAATTTGGTACACTAATAGTGGACAGTGTGAGCTGTCATCCTAACCAATCTGAAGTGCCTACGTTAATCCCTCTAGCGCCACCAACTGTCCAAAGTCGGACTTATGTTTATGTTAATAACTTTTGAACCGTAAGGCCTAGAATTAAAATTCTTTTTTCCTCTGATTCCTTAGCTCAAGCCGATTCGAGTGCACCCTATGACGTCATTTTCCGCCATGATAGTTTTTCCGCCATTTTGAATTTTCTAAAAAACGTACTTTTGCGAACTCCTCCTAGGCCGTAGCCCCGATTTTCATGAAAATTGAACCAGATCTTCTTCAGACTATGCTGACTAAAAGTTATGAGAATAAAGTTGATTCTTCAAACCTTTGTCGAATACCGCGCAAATGAATTCGACTTAGTGCGCACAAAAATAAATGTTGGGGTATATCTCTGCAATGCTTTAACATATTCCAACCAAACTTAGTACGTGTTATGGCAACCGTGTTTTGAGGATGCCTGCAGAGTTTTGGCGCAGCGCCTCCTAGTGGTCAGGAGATATAAAAAAGTGAATTATTTGCTTATATCTTCTGAACGCTTTTGCCAAAAATCATAAAACTGGTCTCTTTAGATTCAGTGCGTCATGCCGAGTCCTGCGATACCAAATTTTCCCATATCGGCCATTTTGAGAGTCGGCCATTATGAATATTGTCAAAAAGTGCTATATTTTTTGAACGCATTGCCGCATCATTATGAAACTTGGTATGTGTCTTCGGGACCATGCCCTGAAGGTACTCAAAAAGTTTTGGGGCAGCGCCACTTGTGGTCAAAAGTTATAACCCAAATCAATAAATATGCTAATAACTTTTTATTACGTTACCCTATTGTAAAACAAATGGTCTTAATGTGTTCACTGGATCAAGCCGAGAGCACAGATAACAAATATGTCCTATTCGGACAAACGTCCTGTTTGCCATGTTGTTTTTTTCCGAAAACCTACTTTTTCGAACTCCTCCCACACCGTTTGTCCGATTTTTACCAAAATTGAATCATAACATCTTCAGACCATGCTGACAAAGAGTTATGAGAATTAAGTTGATTAGTCAAACCGTTTGCGAATACCGTGCAAATGAATTTGACTTAATGCGCTCAAAAATTAAAGTCAGGCTATATCTCTGCAATGCTTTAATATTTTCTAACCAAACTTAGTACGTGTTATGTCAACCATGACTTGAGTCTGCCTGCAGAGTTTGAGCACTCTAGTTGTTTCACACATCAGTGTGGTTACTGCGCTGCCTCTGGATTGGACGTGATAAACCATTCAATCAAAGTGCTAAAGACCGTATTGATGATTTTTCAGCCATTTAGACTGAAGTCTTATTAAAATGTCTTTAACTGCTTACTGCCATTGGTCTGATGCTGCCAGCCGTCAACACATTGAGTCTGCCTGCAGAGTTTGAGCACTCTAGTTGTTTCACACATCAGTTTGGTTACTGGTCGACCGTGATAAACCATTCAATCAAAGTGCTAAAGACCGTATTGATGATTTTTCAGCCATTTAGACTAAAGTCTTATTGAAATTTCTTTATATGCTTACTGCCGTTGGTCTGATGCTGCCGGCTATGTCGGCATGAGATTGAATGCCGGCCTAGTGCTTGGCCCCGTCATTGCTGCTTGCAGCTATATTTATTATTATTATTATTATCCTGCAATGTAAGTCTATGGCAGCCCATAGAACCGTATGCTAAAAAGTTGTGAAATTTGGTACACTAATAGTGGACAGTGTGAGCTGTCATCCTAACCAATCTGAAGTGTCTACCTTAATCCCTCTAGCGCCACCAACTGTCCAAAGTCGGACTTATGTTTATGTTAATAACTTTTGAACCGTAAGACCTAGAATTAAAATTCTTTTTCCTCTGATTCCTTAGCTCATGCCGATTCGAGTGCACCCTATGACGTCATTTTCCGCCATGATAGTTTTTCCGCCATTTTGAATTTTCTAAAAACGTACTTTTGCGAACTCCTCCTAGGCCGTAGCCCCGATTTTTATGAAAATTGAACCAGATCTTCTTCAGACTATGCTGACTAAAAGTTATGAGAATAAAGTTGATTCTTCAAACCGTTGTCGAATACCGCGCAAATGAATTCGACTTAGTGCGCACAAAAATAAATGTTGGGGTATATCTCTGCAATGCTTTAACATATTCCAACCAAACTTAGTACGTGTTATGGCAACCATGTTTTGAGGATGCCTGCAGAGTTTTGGCGCAGCGCCTCCTAGTGGTCAGGAGATATAAAAAGTGAATTATTTGCTTATATCTTCTGAACGCTTTTGCCAAAAATCATAAAACTGGTCTCTTTAGATTCAGTGCGTCATGCCGAGTCCTGCGATACCAAATTTTCCCATATCGGCCATTTTGAGAGTCGGCCATTATGAATATTGTCAAAAGTGCTATATTTTTTGAACGCATTGCCGCATCATTATGAAACTTGGTATGTGTCTTCGGGACCAAGCCCTGAAGGCACTCAAAAGTTTTGGGGCAGCGCCATTTGTGGTCAAAAGTTATAACCCAAATCAATAAATATGCTAATAACTTTTGATTACGTTACCCTATTGTAAAACAAATGGTCTTAATGTGTTCACTGGATCAAGCCGAGAGCACAGATAACAAATATGTCCTATTCGGACAAACGTCCTGTTGCCATGTTGTTTTTTCGAAAACCTACTTTTTCGAACTCCTCCCACACCGTTTGTCGATTTTTACCAAAATTGAATCATAACATCTTCAGACCATGCTGACAAAGAGTTATGAGAATTAAGTTGATTAGTCAAACCGTTTGCGAATACCGTGCAAATGAATTTGACTTAATGCGCTCAAAAATGAAAGTCGGGCTATATCTCTGCAATGCTTTAATATTTTCTAACCAAACTTAGTAATTGTTATGGCAACCATGACTTGAGTCTGCCTGCAGAGTTTGAGGACTTTAGTTGTTTCACACATCAGTTTGGTTACTGCGCTGCCTCTAGGTCGACCGTGATAAACCATTCAATCAAAGTGCTAAAGACCATAGATGGCTTACTGGGCATTTCTGAGACTGCCAAGAGTCTTAGAAAATAGGGAATTACATAACATAACGTATTACATAGGAGCTGGACCATTAGCGATGCTGTTACCTGGGCATTTGAGTAGTCTTGGTTTTGTTAGAACTGCCGATTTAGTTTTTCACAATTTAAGTTGTAAACTGTCTAAACATACTGTATAACGTTTTGAGCATTAAAGCTCATGCCGACATAGCCGGCAGCATCAGACCAACGGCAGTGAGCATCTAAAGACATTTCAATAAGACTTTTAGACTGAAATCTTACTGAAATGTCTTTAGATGCTTACTGCCATTGGTCTGATGGTGCCAGCCATCAACACATTGAGTCTGCCTGCAGAGTTTGAGGACCTTAGTTGTTTCACACATCAGTTTGGTTACAGCGCTGCCTCTGGATTGACGTGATAAACCATTAAATCAAAGTGCTAAAGACCGTATTGATGATTTTTGGCCATTTAGACTGAAGTCTTACTGAAATATCTTTAGATGCTTACTGCCATTGGTCTGATGCTGCCGGCCATCAACACATTGAGTCTGCCTGCAGAGTTTGAGCACTCTAGTTGTTTCACACATCAGTTTGGTTACTGGTCGACCGTGATAAACCATTCAATCAAAGTGCTAAAGACCGTATTGATGATTTTTCAGCCATTTAGACTGAAGTCTTATTGAAATTTCTTTATATGCTTACTGCCGTTGGTCTGATGCTGCCGGCTATGTCGGCATGAGATTGAATGCCGGCCTAGTGCTTGGCCCCGTCATGGCTGCTTGCAGCTATATTTATTATTATTCTTCTTCTTCGCCATGGAAGTCTATGGCAGGCCATAGAAGCGTTTATGGAAAATGATGAAAGTTGGCACACTCATTAAGGACAGTCCAATCATTGATCCTAGCAAATTTGAAGTGTCTAACTTAATATCTCTAGCGCCACCAACTGTTCAAAGTTGGACTTATGTTTATGCTAATAACTTTTGAACCGTAAGGCCTAGAATTAAAATTCTTTTTTCCTCTGATTCCTTAGCTCAAGCCGATTTGATTGCACCCTATGACGTCATTTTCCGCCATGATAGTTTTTCCGCCATTTTGGATTTTCTAAAAAACGTACTTTTGCGAACTCCTCCTAGGCCGTGGCGCCAATTTTCATGAAAATTGAACCACATCATCTCCAGACTATGCTGACAAAAAGTTATATAAAGAAAGTTGATTTGTTAAACCGTTGTCGAATACCGCGCAAATGAAATTGACTTAGTGCGCACAAAAATAAAAGTCAGGCTATATCTCTGCAATGCTTTAATATTTTCTAACCAAACTTAGTAGGTGTTATGGCAACCATGACTTGAGGATGTGTGCAGAGTTTTGGCACAGCGCCACCTAGTGGTCTAGAGATATAAAAATATGAAATTTTTTATTATTACTTCAGAATGCTTTAGCCAAAAATCACAAACTTGGTCTCTTTAGATGCGTGGCATCATGCCGAGTCGTAGCATAGCCAATTTGCCCATATCAACTATTTTGGAAGTCGGCCATCTTGAATTTTGTCAAAAGTGGTATATTTTTTGAACGCATTGCGCATCATTACAAAACTTGGTATGCGTCTTCGCATCAAGCCCTGAAGGTACTCAAAAGTTTTGGGGCAGCGCCACCTTGTGGTCAAAAGTTATAACCAAATTGACAAATATGCTAATAACTTTTGATTTTCTTAACCTATTGTAAATCAAATGGTCTTAATGTCTTCACTGGATCAAGCCGAGAGCACAGATAACAAATATGTCCTATTCGGCCAAACTTCCCGTTGCTATGTTGTCTATCTTTAAAAACCTACTTTTTCGAACTCCTCCCACACCGTTTGTCCAATTTTGACCAAAATTGAATCATAACATCTTCAGACCATGCTGACAAAAAGTTATATAAAGAAAGTTGATTAGTCAAACCGTTTTCGAATACCGTGCAAATGAATTTGACCTAATGCGCCTAAAATCAAAGTCAGGCTATATCTCTGCAATGCTTTAACATATTCTAACCAAACTTAGTACCTGTTATGTCAACCAGGACTCGAGGCTGCCTGCAGAGTTTTGGGTCAGCGCCCCCTAGTGGTCCAGACATACAAAAATGTGACATTTTTTTAAATATACCTTCAGAATGCTTTAGCCAAAATACACCAAACTGGTCTCTTTAGATTTGTGGCATCATGCCGAGCCGTACCATAGCCATTTTTCCCATACCAACGATTCTGGGAGTCGGCCATTTTGAGTTTTCTATAAAAGTACTTTGCGAACTCCTCCTAGGCCGTTTGTCCAATTTTCATGAAAATTGAACCAGATCATCTTTAGACTATCCTGACAAAAAGTTCTTAGAATTACGATGATTGGTCAAACCGTTTTTGAATACCGCGCAAATCAAATCGACTTAATGCGCAAAAAAAAGGATATCAGGCTATATCTCTGCAATGCTTTAATATATTCTAACCAAACTTAGTACGTGTTATGTCAACCATGACTCGAGGCTGCCTGCAGAGTTTGAGCACTCTAGTTGTTTCACACATCAGTGTGGTTACTGCACTGCCTCTAGGTCGAACGTGATAAACCATTCAATCAAAGTGCTAAAGACCATATTGATGATTTTTCAGCCATTTAGACTGAAGTCTTATTGAAATGTCTTTAACTGCTTACTGCCGTTGGTCTGATGCTGCCACCCAGGTCGGCATGAGATTGAATGCCGGCCTTGTGCTTGGCCCCGTTATTGCTGCTTGCAGCTATATTTTCTCCTTTTTTTCCTCCTCCAACGCTACCGCCATCTGTCCCTTTCTTCCATTTCATGCGCTCAGCCAACATCCACACCCCTCTCATAGCAACAGTACTCTGTGTTGTGCCAAATTATGCCTCCCTGCCAACACGTGCACCGTCCACTGCACTTATAGACATAGGCTATATTACCAACGAAGATTTACACAAAAATTTGCCTAAAAGTAGGTAGTGCATATTTTAACATATGTGATGCTTTAGAGCTCATATGTTCCTCTTTTTTTGGAGAACACACAAAAAGGCTACAGAAGTAGACTGTTGTCATCCCATATTTAAAATGAACAAATTAATTTTCATTTGTGACATAATTAATATGTCATATTATTAAGCTAGCCTACATGTTTGCAACGTTTTCAAGCGGTACTTTAGTCAGAAGTACCAAACTCTTTAAACCTTTGCAATATTTTTATCTCTGCCCCAATTGGCTACACTTGGATTTGTTATAGCCTACTTGTATCCTAACAGAGACACTGTGATTTTGCACTTCAAACAGACATAACTATACTAACTATGTTAATTGTTAACAGGTTAGATTGTGTGTATTTTTTATGCTACTTGTAAAAATGTAAAAAAAAATGTTTTTTTACAACTCTCTATATATACAAATGCTTTTACTTACTTAAACTGACACTAGATAGCGGCTAAACTAATTAGAATTTGCCATTACAAAAAATTAATGCCGGGTCCTTTGAAATCTGGGTTCCAACCAAAGTGGTCTAAGTTATGGTTACAGTCAGGTAGGTTTTTCCGCTTTAAGCCTGAGGACGCAAATCTGAGCAGGCAGCAGAATTCGGCACAACACGCCGCCGCCCGCCGCCTTCCGCGCCTTGCAGTGGATTTTTCTTCACCAATATCTTCGCCTTGCACTATGCAAACGGTCCCTTAGCCATGCCTGACGGTTCAGTGTCCCCCCTCCCCCACCAGCCGTGCTCCTGTTTCACTCAAAGATGGCGTCGGCTCTAGAGCCCCTAGTCTCTGGCTGCATTTTTCGGCTTGTTGTTGTCTCTGTTGCGCACGGGTTTGGCACCTTCTCCGCGGCGACTCGACACCATATTCCGGTGAGTAGCAGCGGAAGCCAGACTGAGGAGATTTTCTTACATGGTCGCCCTTTATCCGGACTTCCCTCGCAAACCAGAACCGGACCAGCGCTGGCTTTCTGGGGGAACCGCGGAGAGGCAGAGGGTAGCGAGGGGTATGAACGGAGGGATGATTATCGCGGAGGTGGGTGGGGGGTACGGAGTGGAAGCCGCGGCCTAGCTTCTCCGCTCCAGCACTGGGCCTTATTTCCAACCGCAGGCTGTGGACTTACGTGGGTGGTGAGGGGAGGAAGTCTGTGCGAAGGAAAAGAGACCGCTGGTAAAGACGCGTCTGAGCGGGCAGATCTTTGCGCACACCGAAGGCTGCAACCGAGGCCTTGGAGCATGTAACACTGCAGGCTATGATGTCTTAATTTTTGCACTTACACACTAGCAGAGATGGCGAGTTGCATTGTGCTTTTTACAAGGCCGCGGTTTTACGTTTATATCTAAAGGACATTCGCAATAACACATTTCGCTGTGGTTGCTGCAGTGTGATGCTTTGTATTGTCTGAACCATCTCTGTGAGCGCACGGCGTTACCATAGACTCTAGCTTTCGTTTCGTCCTGTTTACATTGTAACATTGTCGTAACATTAGCTCGTTGGTTAGCTGTTCACATTAGCCTGCTAAACAACAGCAGTTGTTAGCGGGAAGCCTTGTTGTCAGATACTTGGCTGCTAAAATCACATCGGTGAGAGTAAACACAGGACGGGGAACACGTTGGCAATGTGGAAACTGGCTGTGCTTTGATTTTTAGCTAGCATATGAGCTAATGTTTGCTAACAGTCTATGTTTTGACTGCATCATGTTTACGTTAGCTACCCTCAGCTAGCCCCTAGTCAGTTTACTAGGGCAGTTATTGGGTTTGTTTTGTTCACTTTTGAACACCATGTATTTACATATTCAGTGCTTGTGTGGTACTTGCTCTTATTTCTCAGTGATCTCTGTTTAATTATACAACTGTTATGAAGTGGCATGCTAGATGTAACATGTGTCTGTATACATTTCATTCTTTTATTCCATTCATATTTTTATTACTGTTTACATTTGTGTAATAGCAAGCCCAGATTTTATGAAAAATGGTGGTCTTCAAAAACATTTTGCCTCTTTTAATTGAGAAAATGTTATGAGTGAAACATTACTTTTGTTTCAGTGGACGTTTGTTTAGTCTGTAATATTTTTGTGTTGCTTCCTTTGATTTAAAAAAGTCTTAATTAAAAAAAAACTCTAAAAAGGACATGGTGTTATTGCTGAAAAGGTTATTTTATTTATGTATATTATATTATATTACTAATAATTTACAAATACTTAAGAAAACATTGTAGGCTTTGGAAACCATATTGTTTCAAAGGCTGTTTTACCCTTGCACAAATAAGCAAGAAAACATAAATTTTCACAGTGTAATATATTTTGTGGTAAGCGCTGGACTAATCTCTGTCTCCTTTCCAATTTTCTGTAGGTTTTGTCAGCTCTTCAGGTGCAATAGGCATGAAGGAGATCGGCACTGGCTGCTCCCTGGGGTGAGATATCTGCTCCGTCCTAGAGCTGAGGAGTTCAGAGTGCTGCAGGTGTACAAGGTCGAGGGAGAGCGTTTGAGAGAAGAGTGCAATGTGGATTTAAAAAAAAAAAACAAAACTCAACTTTTAATTACCAATAACTGTATATTTTTTTCTTACTCATTTAAATAACACTAAGTTAATCCCTTGGACACTTGTATTTTTCCATTGACACTCCATTCATCTACCAACCCACCACTGAGGAAAAGAAGATTTTTATCGTCTTTGTATTTGTACTGTGCAATAGTCAAACATATTCCATTCGTTTGAGCTGTACGACACTCTTTTTGCTTCCTGTGCTTTCTGCCAGGGACGCTGACCTGGTTGAAGAAGGCTGACTGTATTTTACCAGGTGGAAGGTTGGCTAAGGGAGTTTGTGCTATGGTCAGCTGCTCCTTACCGTGCTGCTCATACTCAGCTTCTGAGGGAATATCTGTGAGACCCCAGGACAAAGGATAGTAAGCAGGTAGAGGGCTCAAAGGAGGAGCAAGGAGAGGCGGCGCTACGGCGCAGGCCAAGTGTTTACTTGGCTTTTAGTCTCATTTCTTTGTGCGGTCATAGCGGCAGGGTTCCAGAACCCTCCCACCGGAACTGACCGCAGCCATGGTGAAACTAGCCAACCCGCAGTATACACAATGGATCCTAGAGGCCATACGAAAGGTGAAGAAGCAGAAGCAGCGACCATCCGAAGAGCGCATCAGCAATGCGGTCAACATGTCCCATGGCCTTGACCGTAAAACAGTTCTCGAACAGTTAGAACTTAGCGTCAAGGATGGCACTATTCTCAAAGTCACCAATAAAGGCCTCAACTCCTACAAGGATCCGGACAACCCCGGGCGTATAATTGTGCCCAAAACCAAAACTGGCAGCTCTGGAGGAGGAGGTGGAGGAGGTGGAGGAGGAGGATCAGGAGCTGGAGGAGGAGGAGGTAGCAGCAGCACTAGTGGAAGTTCTCACTCCCATTCAGGAAAGAAACCGGGGCTTGACTGGAACAAACTTATCAAACGGGCACTTGAGGGTCTTCATGAGCCTGGCGGTTCAGGTTTAAAAGACATTGAGCGTTTTCTAAAATGCCAGGCAGATGTGGCATCCTATCTGTCCAGCAGCGGCTCCATGGGGACTGGGCTCTTCCATCAGCAGCTGAGAGTGGCCCTGAAGAGAGCTGTGGCCCATGGACGTGTGGTCAAACAGGGTTCACTGTTTGAGCTTGTGAGCCGTAGCAGCAGCAGCTCCCATCAGGACGACGGCACTGGGACTGTGTCTCTGGATTCACTGCCACCCGTTCGCCTGCTTCCCCATGAGAAAGACAAGGTAGAGTCTCAACTTATTTGTGCACAAATACAAAACATTTCATTAAGACTACAAATTAAAGCTCCAGCACAATAAAAAACTATGTATAAGTAATTGTCACAGTGCAATTGCGGTTTTCAATCAAGGTTATTGTTTTTAAACTTGGCTAAATGCCCATAATCAAGTCAGTCCAATGAGCTCCTTAAATGATTAGTGACACATGACTAATACCTACTTCTAGACACATTTAGTATTGCTGTATCTTAATTTTCTTTTTCCCATGAACTTTCATGAGCTGACTAGTAGTTGTTGAGTTGTTTTCTTACTAAGTACACAAATCAGTTATACTTGGTGTGTGTGTATACAAATTAATAACTATAAAAACTTTGTTTTCAGTTGATGTACACCTTAAGCCACCTTGTTTAAGTTTTGAGCTCACGTTAAAAACATCAGTTAGTTTGCAGTTAACATAGTGCAAAGTCATTTAAAAACTAACCAAAAATGGGAGCCTTTGAACCAGAACGGGCATCTGATTTTTATTTTATTTTTTTATGTCTGGAGACCATCAGAAAATGTTTTTCTCGCTTGATTAGGACCCAGGTGTGCAGGTTTACTAGGTTATTGTAGAGTAGTATCTGAATAATGTTGGGTGGGCATCTGCTGGGACAGTTTTTAAGGAGGAGGTCAGTGCAGATAGTCACATGGCCCCCAGCCTCCTGCAGTGAATGTGGACCGGCTGCAGGGCTGCTCCCAGAATGAAAGCAATAGAGGGAAGTGGCAGACAAGAAAAGAAGAGGTGGTGTGTACTAGTACAAGAGAAGGAGACCTACATGATGCAAACTACAGGCCTCTATAAACTAAGCAAAAAAATAATCTTCGAGGAAGAAGGAGAGACACAATAAGTTGGCGAGAGAGAGAAAAGCAGACATACAGGCGACAGAGAAGCAAAGGAACACACCCACTTTTGTAACCTGATCAGAGGGAGCAGTCTGCAGCTAACCTCTTCTTCTAAGGGCCAGGGACATGTACAAGTCAGTATGTTTACATGGCACTAAAGAAAATCTAATTATTCTCCCTAATCAAAACAGGACTTTTAAAATGCACGTTTTTGATTGACTTACTTAAGCTAGGGCTGCATGTTTTCAGCCTAAGTCTGTGATCCAAGTTGTCAAAACAAAAAAAACACAAATTTTTGGCCTAACCAAAAGACGTAGACCAAGTTTTTGCCGGTTTTTATTTTGTGTGTCATTAGACTAGGGCCATAGTCCAGCAGCCTAGCCTATGAACCACAGTATCACACCAGCAGAAGCCTGGTGCATTCGGACAAAAGAACACATATTTACATAGACTTAGAAAAACAGGTTTTTGAACACAAATAAATCAGTTGTAGCTTCACACCTCTGTTAACATACTGGGTTTTCATTGGGTCATATGTCAGCAAGGTTATCGCTAGTTGAGCACTGTTGCAGCCGTTTGCTATTTCGGGACTATTTCTGGGTGTGTGTACATGCCTGTGCAGCCAGAGATGGTCCGTGCAATCACACACACACTGTAGGATTAACCTAGAGAGCAGGCTGAAGTCACATGGGGGCTGCCTAACACACTGACCTGCTTGGCTACAGGCACTACACCTCTTAAGATGACCAGAGATCAGCTGCTTCTCTTTCCACTTAGTTGGTGATCTGGTACACTGCCCCACTAAAGCCATACAATGGATGTTATGTAACACAAAATATAAAAAAAAACATTTTATGAAATACTATCCCGCCCAATAACTTTAAAGAAGAGAATGGATTATACGAGAAATGCATAACCTAGTCATTGGGGCAAGCTTTCTGTTAGTTTTTGTAGTTACAGTTGCATTATGGGGACTTTGTGACTTACCTGGTAGGGCATATACCACATGTCTCAGGTCCGTGTCTTTGTTTCCTCTCTCTCTACCTTTTGTGTTTGTATGGTCAGAATAACAACAAACATACTCTTTGGCTGTTGCAAATTGTTTTTGGTAATTGTTTTATCTTCTTAAAAATGAATCTGGACAATATGACAACCCTTCGTGTATTTTCTTGCATTGTCTTCATATGTCCAAAAGATGAACACTTGCTGCTCAGGTGTGTTGGATTTTGCTACAATTGTAGCATTTCTGATGAATATGTGGGACTTCCTGTGCCAGCGGGGTATCTGTTATCAAGAGAGACAAGTGTTGCATGATCACTGTGCCACTGCTTTCTCGCTCAGCATATTGGTGCCATATTGGTGCCACATTGCCATGGATGATTGCTAACAATTATGATTTCTGAAGGAAGGATAGAAAGTGTGTTGGGGTAAAGGCAAAGGGGAGGAGAAAATTCAAACAAATTGTCTAAGCACCAGCTTTGACCCCATTTGACGGGAGATTTGTGTACCTAACATGCTGTTGTTTCTATTGGAGTACTCTATTCAAACAGCATTGCAGACCTTATATCTGTCTCCCCCCTCTCACCCTAATAGAGTGCCATTGCCAGGTCAGAAAGGGGAAGGCAAATGGGGGAGAGAAGTCAACCAGGGGTCATGGATATATGGATGGCAAACCTCATTGCCTCCCTGAGCGCCCGTTAGCTGTATGAAGCTATGGCCATTAGGTCTGATGGGCTCGAAGCTAGCCTTTGTGTGTATATCGCGTGGGTATTAGTGGCAAGCGTATTATGTGTGTGTGATGTTTATGCTGTCATAAGAGACAAGAACAATCTCCCTGCCCTGCAATTGCCCTCTTCTCAACAGCTGGAGGGGGTGAACCAGAGTTCTCAATGACGACAGTGGTGTCACAGTGAGGACGTGTGAAAAAAACCCAGACAACGTACACACAACTGCCAACCTATCGCAGTGTTTTGGTGTTTCTCTTCCGAATGTTCCACTGACCCAGAACTGCTTTGGCTAATGCTATAGTCACTTAATGGTGCTTTGCTGCTTGCGTTTGTATAGATTCTCCATCAGTCGCTGCCTAATAGAAACCATTACAGATATATTTATCTAGTGTAATTCCCTCCACTCTGTCCGTATTAGTTCAACCCTTAACTGCCACCGTAACCTGTCATGGATTCCCACTGCTTGTGTTTGCTCAAGGTGAATCATTCAGAGGACAGTCCATATGGAATGCCCCTGGACATCGATTACATGCCTCTAGTGCATCTTCCATCTCCATGTATTTTATTTAATTTTTTTCCCGCTTGCTCCCATCCCAGCCTCTGCTCATTGTGTTACGTTGTAAGGAGTTTGCTTGGTCCATAAAAAGATTTCCTTAAGGCTACACCTACTGCACAACAACAAAAACTAAATGCCAATATAAGTTCTTCTGTAAGCTTCTGCCACTTTCATTTATAGTTTGGCAATATGACCTTAAATCAAGTAAACTTGCTATTTCACCATGTAAACTATTAATGAATTAATACTTGGTTTCTGTTTTATTATGTCTTGACACCAATAATATGAAAAGCAGATTTCGGAGCCATATCCAAAGCCTGTTTGGCCTGAAGCGGAGATTTACATCCTTTTATCGTCTTTAACTTTAACAAGCTTTAACCTTGAATACAAGTACAGGAAGCCCTTTTGAGTGTTTCTATATTTATCTTTATTATTATTTATTTATCTTTATATTTTTTTATGTAGATTTTTTTTTTGTAAGTTCTTTGTCAAACTTCTGCCATTGTATGAAAATGCTCAGAAAACTATCTTGGGTAACCTATAAGAGTATAAGTGGCTGCTTTACGGACATGCACAGAAGATTTCATAGACACTTTTACTTTTCTAGTAAAGGTGTCCACATTTATCTGCACTGGCAACCCAAAAAACAACCACAAACAGAAGCAGCTTGCCGTTGCTCCGTTAGCGCTGGCACCAGGGGGAACAGTTCCACCTCACTAGTGACTGTGATGTGAATGACATTTGGCATGGGAAGTGTAGCTGTGAGGCCTTGCGTACGCCTAACCCTCGCCACCCGGCAAACAGAGCCAATGTGTTCTGCAGCTGTGGAAGTGGCGGCTGGAGCAGGGCCAGCATGCTCTGTTTGATGCAGTGATTTAGCTCTGTGCTCCTCTGCTAACCTCGATTTAATAGAAGGTGACGTTTGGCTGAGGCAGGGGCTCTTTGGCACAGCACAGGTTTGTTCAACAGGTGGGAAAATGTCTATGGATATTTTAATATAGCGTAGATATACATTTACAAGTTTATCAAGTTTTGAATTTTAACAGTAAATGGGGTATTATATTTTTGCATCGGTGCTATTACTATTTTTATTATTAACTTCCACACCAGTTAACATGCCTTGTATCAACAACAATAAATGAGGGAAG
This sequence comes from Neodontobutis hainanensis, assembly GCA_024349245.1. Lineage (NCBI taxonomy): Eukaryota > Metazoa > Chordata > Actinopteri > Gobiiformes > Odontobutidae > Neodontobutis > Neodontobutis hainanensis. The sequence goes on along the minus strand of JALDNG010000043.1, from coordinate 2,742,048 downwards.
AACGGTTATGGTGGGGGTAGGTCTCCCATGATAATGAGATCCTTGACTTGGGATGAGACAAGGGAAACGGAAAAGCTCGGGACTTACTGTTTTATGCCATTCTTTACTCCTATTTTGTCTTTCTTCTATTGTTGTGTACTTCTCGTCTCACTATTCTATTCTGTGTTTTTGAATAACAGCTTGTATTATTCATGAAAAGGAAAAGCAGGTCACCAACACTTGTTCTTTTGGCTCTGTGATATCTGCAAACAAACAAACAATGCAGCATGTTGTCTTTAATTTCACAATTGTTTTGATTTTATTTTGAAGTATTGCGTTAGAACTCCCCAAATTATATAAATAAAGTTTGACATGGCAAACACCAAAGTAATGTAAGCTGTATTTGAGTTTTAGAGAAGGATGGATGGTATGAAAGGTTTGTGTTGGAAGACAAGGAAACCAAACAATTTCTCTGCAGAATAACTGCAATATTTGTAAAAAAAAAAAAAAAAGCCACAGGATTTTTCTTTTGTACATGCATTTTTGTTGCTATATGTTCATAGTAGCCTGCTCTAAAACCAATGACAAGCTGACAGGAACATTTGTTAAATCATTATAGGGGCATTACACAATTTAACAAACTTTTATGGCAACATATTTTCTTAGCAGTTTATGCAAATACGCTTTTTTTGCATTCTTACTTTTTGTTCTGATCCTCAGTTTTACATAACCTGAAAGCCCTTGAGGCTATATAGAAGCTGTAACATGTGAGCCATGTTTGTAGAGACCTAAAGGTGGCATTTCAAGTCCTCCCAGTCACTGCATCTAGTTGCTAACCGTCGCTACGAGGCGTCTCCCTTTTGGCTCACTGCCATATTGTGCCTGAATTTCAACAACACATGTCAAAAGAGCAGCACACGGGCTCAAAATAGACAAATGCACCAACACATGAACACAACCTCAAGTCAAATCTTGGTGATCATTTAAACCAGCCAATAGAAATTTCTAGAGTGACGCTAGGAGCAGCCCTGGCAGCCCACGCTCTAAGTCGGAAACATGGAGGAAAAATTACTCTCAAGGAATTTGAGGATTGTGTTACCCTCTTCCTCTTATCTGTTGTGAAGGATTGGCTATTTGTTTTTTTTAGAATCTGTTGGGGATTCATTTACAGTGGCATGGCAGGACCTGAGAACACTCTGTAATATACATCTCTGTACAAGTTGTGTCACTCTGAGCGTGTGTTTACTCAAGTGCACACGACCAGAGTGGGAGCAGTTGACCTCCTACGGCGCGGCAAGGGTTAAGCACCAGGAATGATTGAGGTGTTGGTCGCACGCAGCCTGCCCAGAGGACTAGTGCTGCAGATTTCCTCCTTTTTTCTTACACCTAACAGTTCACTCTCTCCTTTCAGCCTCTGGACTCTGCTTTGTCCTTGTTCTGTCGCTGTAAAGAACTACTATTCATCTTGTAGTTTTCATTATCCGCTTGCTCTCCGTGTCCTACCAAGTTCAGGACATCTAGTTCAAGTTTGGAAGTTTGTTTTATTGCCCATGAACTCACCATTGAAAACATGCTGGTTTGTCTTTGTTTCAACTCTATTATTTAAATAGTACGTTCTCTATTAAAGTTTTTCAAAAGTTTTAAGTATAGTTTCTGCTGTAATTTATTTGAAATGTGACATAGAAAATGTGCTTGGACTTGACCTCGAAAACATCAAGCAGCCTCGTTTTTCCCCACACCAAAAGATGTGGCCCACATGAGCAATATCTTCACCTTAAGGGATGTAAAATGGTTGTAGAAATTGAGCACAAGTGGTCTATTTATCCACTTGTAAAGATTTATCTCTTCTTTTCCTCTTGTCGGCGCTTATCTGATTCTCCTCACATCTCTCACTCTTCCCCTCTCTGTTTACCTCTCTTTTCCCTCCTTTACTGACACACTCCATACCTTTTGTTTCTCTGTGCCTGTGCTGTAGTGGGGGGCAGAGGGAAAGGGGGGGACGCTGGAATTGGAAGCAGCCTGAGTCAGAAGGAAATGAACCCAATAAATCAAACTCTTGTCCCTGTCTCCTCCCTGCCAGGACCTGCTGCCTGCCTCACCAGCGCTCTGCAGCTACGTGCACTTTACACTGACACCAGCTTTACTGCCTCTGTCGTTGTCTTGTTGTTTTCTTGCATCTAAATAAATCAGAAGCTGGTCTCTGGTGCATTGGATTGCATGTAATGACCTTGGGGATGGAAAATAAAGTATTCTGGGTAGGATTTTTGGATAAAAATGTATAGTATTGCATTCCTTTGATGTATTTGCCCAAAAACCAAAGGAAAAGTATAATCATATTCTAGTTGGACAGTGGCACACTCGCACCTTTTGATTTCAATAAAATCTTTAATGTGACTTTCTCTGTACTCTTAAGTGATCTGTCTACAAAAATGGTAATTTTAATATTTTCAAATATTTTGTATTAGGAAGGAACACTTCAAGCATTGCATGTGAATACTTTGTTTTGTTTTTCCACTGTGGCATTGGTTTGTTTGGATGCAGATCTTGCTAAAATGTGTAGTGTGTTACTGTACGTGCTCTCAACTTGTCAACAGGCACTGTGATGAAATAAACAGCAAACCACATGTCTAGTGACTTGTTCTGCAGTACCAGTGTGTGCTGCTTTATAAAACTGTGAACATTAAGGAACTCGGGCCACTGACGTGTCCTTTCTTGGCTGCAATGGCCTGCCCCTCTGTTAATGCTCACACTATTGCTGCTTCTCCACCTGCTCCAGACACAATAGCAGCAGGCCCATTGTCCTGTGTCTTATAAATGCTTTCCACCTGTTGTTTGAATGGCTGCTCTAAATAAAGCTGAGATTTGTTTTGACTGCTTTATCCTGTGCTCGTTGCCATGAGATTGAGATTGTCTAACATTGGTTAGCCTTTCTGGATGCAGATGCTCTCAGCTATTGAACACGCCATGGTCCTTCAAAATTATACAGTGTTGACTGTAACCATAAATGTAGGAGGTTGGTGGCATTTTTTTTTTATTTTTTTTATTTTTTTGTGTCAATTGGTAAAAAGAGGCTAACATTTGCGGTCTCAATTGGACTGTCTTTGATGCTCCTAGGGTAAAAATAAGAAGGATTTGATAAATAGTAAATGGCATACATTTATATAGCATTTTTTTTATTTTTTGTACCCTTCTTGGGCACACAAAACACTTTACATTATGCTTCCATTCCCACACATTACCCCCTGGGACAGACAGGTGTGTTTGATTTGTAGTATAGTATATTTTACAAACATGCATGACAAAGTTTTCCCAAACAACACTAAAGAGTATGTAAATGGTAACATATCCAGTTCTTATGGCATTTGATTTCTGCACACATGGATACGGCTCATGCCCATGTACCTATAACAGTCAAGTATTTGTTTTGTTTTTTTGTTTATTTTGATTAGATGCTTGCTGACATGATTTGTGTGGCTGGGGACAAACTAAAAGATTTATGGAACACCAGAACTGAATGTTTGATGGTATGTTTTGTCAAATTAGGACACACTGCTAGGGGATTAAACTGAAAATACATCAGTCAGTAAAGGCAGTATAGCAAGTCAAGACACAAATCTGCAGACACATTGACACACAATGTGGCTAATGACACGACAATTCATGAACTATCTAATCTTAGCTCGAAACACACAAAGTCATCTTGTTAATCTATCACACAAAAGGCTTCTTTGGTGTTTTAAGTTGTACAGTGCATTGTTACATTAAATGACTATCTTTTTTTTCTTCTTTTGCCTCTCTCTAGCCGGTGGCAGAGCCTATCCCCATCTGCAGCTTCTGTTTGGGGACCAAGGAGCAGAATCGAGATAAGAAGCCAGAGGAGCTCATCTCCTGTGCCGACTGTGGAAACAGTGGTGAGCAATACAAAAAATATATTTACTATATTTACACATTTAGTTCATTATGCAGCTATAATTAATATAATGGGCAGTTCATTTCAACATCTTTAGTAAGATCAATTTTATAAATATAGTTACTAGATCTAGACTAGATTGCTATGTTAGGTTTATGTCTTGAGTCACTTTCCATGTGTAAAGGAGAGGTTGTTTTTTTCCTCTCTCTGGGTTTACGTTCCACAAAAAGCTGTCTTTTTGCTACTCTTCAATGTGCGGAAAAGCATGTCTCTGGCAGATTGTCATTTGTCTGAACACTCTTTGCAGCCAGGTTGGATTCAGAAAGAGATTTAAGTTCCAAAAGGAACATGTTCTCCCTCTCTGTAGTGACACAAGTGGGTCACAGCTGTCAGTCAGAGTTGTGACAAAAAGATTGTGATGTTGATGCACTAAAATATGCATGTCTACTACCTGCAGGCCACCCGTCCTGTCTCAAGTTTTCCCCAGAGCTCACAGCACGAGTCAAGGCGCTGTGGTGGCAGTGCATTGAATGCAAGACTTGCAGCAGCTGTCAGGATCAAGGAAAGAATGCGGTGAGTGGATGAGTGAATATGGCGGACAGACAGCAAAACAGTGTCTCTGAGCACTCTCTACTTAAGTGCCAGATAGAGACACTGACAGATATATCTGTTGTCCTGGGAGTGAGCTATTTTAGGCTACCCCATTTCAGTGTTTTCTTTTAATGTCAAGTCAGGAATCGTTGTTTAAATGTTTGTTTAAAAAAAAAGGAGAAAAAAGGAAACTGACATTTAAGATGCTTGGCAAAGAAACACATTTGGATTAAAATGGTAAAATGCTTAAAGCAACCAGCCTATTTCAAAAGGGTTTTTTACATTAGTCAAATGGTCCTTTTTTATATATATAATTTTTAATAAGTCGGACTGCATACAATTTTTTTTTAAATTCCCACAAACCTGTTTGCAGGACAACATGCTGTTTTGCGACTCCTGTGATCGGGGCTTCCACATGGAGTGCTGTGATCCTCCACTCATGCGGATGCCAAAGGGTAAATAGACAATCTTATCCAATTGATTGTAAACCACGCAATTATTTAAACTAAAAGATAATTTGAGGTATTTTTCTTGGAAATAGCAACATATAAGTAATAATGCATGCCACTGTCCTGTCTAATCCACTTCATGTGCCTCTTATTATTGCCAGGTATGTGGATTTGTCAAATCTGTCAACCAAGAAAAAAGGGAAAACTTTTACACGACAAGGCAGCACAGATCAAACAACGCTACAGCACCCCGCTGGGACGGCCCAAGAACAGGTAGAGAGATGTTTTTATTTAATAATATCTTCTTTTCTGTGATTTCTGTGGCTGCAGGTATATGTCAGGTCACGGCTAACAACTAACCACCTCTAAGCTACTACACAGCATGAGCATGTATTGATACATGTATTTTTCACTTGCTGTAGGATGTTTATGTGGCACATAAGTTGTAGTTGTATGTTAAAATTATTATCTCTTACATAATCTCAACACCTGTTATTCCTTTCTCATTAGACCAGGACGGCCGTTCAAGAAGCTTGGAGGTCGTGGCAGACGGAAGCGGTCTGCATCAGCCAACTCGTCGTCAAGCTCTTCCTGTGAGGGTTATCCCGGGGACGATCGGCTGCTTTTCTCAATGCGAGAGGATGATGACCTGACGCAGGGCAGCCTGCGTTTTAACAACAAGACAAAGGGTTTGATCGATGCTCTCACAAAGTTCTTCACACCGTCACCTGAGGGGCGTAAGGCGCGCCAGGAAGTGGTGGACTACTCACAGCAGTGCCGCATCCGTAAGAAAGCCAGCCGACAGGGAGATGGAGATGACAGGGCGGGTAAGGGGAAGGGGTGTTTGTCTGCTGGTACGCACAGCACCTCAGCAATGTTTAGCTAACAGCATTAATTCAAAACCGAGCTGACCTCAAGAGCTGTTTTTCAGATGGCAATAAAAGTGGCTCAAAGCATACTAACAAACATGCTATATTTTATGCCATTTTTACCAAGGCTTTTATCTGATGTAATTATCAGTGTTGCTCTTCAGAGTCAGTTCTATAATTAATGCATCAACTGTGTGTATCAAGAATTTGCAGAGCAAGGCTAAATAGGCTAGCATTGATTTGTCGAGCATTAAAAATGCCACCTGCAGTTCTATTTCTACTCACTTTTCTGGAGCTAAACACACAGTGTGAAGTACAGCCCAGCAGCTGAGAATACCCACGAGCAGAAATATTGGCAGCACCTTAAGCTGTGTTTTGATCAACAGGAGCTTGAGTCTATTACAGTTTATGACACCCCTACCCTATACGTCAGTCTATCACCCCATCCCCTTGTGGCTTTATCAGCTAAATCTACTCTACTGTTGAAAAGTGTTGTGTAGCAGTGCATCTCTGGTCGCCCACTGTGGCTGTAACAGCACTGTAAAAATCAATCAACAGACATCTTTGCTCCCTGTCTAGAAAGCCTCTCACTAGATTTGCACTAATGGTGACTCTGCTCTCAAATCCCCAGACAATCAGGAAGGCAGCGACTGGCGTGATGAGGATGAGAAGCTGCCCGGTCACGAAAATTTGACGGAAAAAGACATTGAACTGTTCAGACATATCCAGGAACTGGCATTACAGGTTAAGTAAAATTCACTCTCTTACTATATTGCTTCACATAAATATCTTTAATCTAGAAAATTAACCAGACTAAATTGAATGAGCTTGAGTGCAGCACTTGTATGTCAGTAAGCAATGGTTTACACAAAGCAAATAATGCAGTGAGAGGAAAGTACAGTGGCAAGTTGAATATCTTGGTTTTCTGAATAAATATGTCTTAAAATGTGATCTGGTCTTCATCTAAGTCAAGGGTATTGACAATAAATCTCATACTTCTGATATTTCATTTCTTTATTGAGAACAACCAAAAAACCCCATAGTGCTTGTGGAAAAAGTATGTGAACATTTGAGTTAATGACCTCAAAAAAGTTAATTGGAGTCAGGTCTTAGCACACCTGGAGTCTCATTAAGATAATATGTTTGAAGGTGTGGAATACAGCTACTTTGACTGATTAAAAACCCCTCAAACCATTGGAGTTTGCACTGCACAAGACAAACCCGCTTATGTGAGCCATGCCTCGTCAAAAAGAACTTTCAGAGGAGTTACGATCAAAAGTTATTGCTTTCGAAAAAGCTGGAAAGTGTTAAAAAGTTATTTCAAAGACTTCAGAAATTCACCAGTCTACAGTTCGGCAAACAATCTACAAATGGAGACGCTTTGGAACTGTTGCTAACCTACCAAGAAGTGGGCGCCCAGTCAAAATGACACCAAGACCACCACAAAGACCAATTATTAATTCTTAGATTTCCCTTACTTTTTCCACTGCCATTTTCAATGTTAAATGATTGTGTTCAATAAAGACATGAAATTTTTTGTCAATACCCTTGACTTAGATCACAGATCAGATCCCCGATTCACATACTTTTTCTTGCTACTGTATTTTTGTTTTTAATCAATAGATCTTCAAATGATGAGGCTTGAATATTAAGGTGCAGTGGTCTACTCCAATCTTTCGGTCTATCGATGACTTTGTAAAAAAAATTTTTTACAGTAGCAGACAATCTTTTAAAAGGCTGTAATGTGATTTTCAGTAAGTGACAACAGAGTTCATGGTCATATAAATGGCAGGGATAAATGTTCAATCAAGTGTCAAAGGTTGAATGCCGTCAAAAAATCTCTTGCGACATCAATCCGCTTATGTTGCTTGTCATAACGTTTGAGGTCTTTGTCTCTCTCTTTCTCTGCCAACGTTGTTGCTAACATATACAGAAAGTTGGTGTGACTGGTCCACCAGACCCGCAAATGCGCTGTCCATCAGTTATAGAGTTTGGAAAATATGAGATCCAGACATGGTATTCATCTCCGTACCCCCAGGAGTACAGCAGGTAACATACTGAGCTGACGTTATAAAAGATAAATAACATTACTACCTTTTTATGAACTAAGACTACTGCAAACTTCAACAGTCTAATGCTTATTACAAAAATACACTACTAAAGTTCCAACAAAGATGATTTATCTAAATTCTTCTTCTTGTGTCCTTCACTGTTTAGACTCCCTAAGCTGTACCTGTGTGAGTTCTGCCTGCGCTACATGAAAAGTCGCAGCATCCTTTACCAGCACATGAAGAAGTGCCAGTGGTTCCATCCACCTGCCAATGAAATCTACAGGAAGAGTGACGTCTCTGTATTTGAGGTAGGTTGCAACAGAAAAGCTGATAAAACAAATGGTACTTGTTTTGCTTGTGTGCCTAATGCTATTCTAAATCAACCATTAAACAGAATATGTCTATAGTTTTTATTATTAGAATAAATGTACCGTAAAGGTCTTGAGCAGTGGTACTGTGCCAGATAATTTAGTGCCTTATAGTAAGTAAAATATATTTATAAGGCTCCTTTCTCAGACCGCAGTCACTAGGTGCTTCACAATAGAATAGAAATAGAAACATTATAAAATGTCATAACCCTATTATGGCTAGAATGCTTGTTTAAAGAAAAATGTCTTAATTTTTAAAAGAATCTACAGAGTCCAGCAATTGTCAGAAAAAAAAGAGAGTTTGTTCCAGAGTCTGGGAGTAACGGCTTGAAAATAATTGTCTCTGCGGGTCTTCATACGAGTGAATGTGACCATCAACAGAGTCTGCCCCAGAGATCTCAGACCCCGAGCAGGTCAGAGATACAGGGAGGAGCCTGCCCATTTAGGCTTTAAATGTCAGGACTAGAATTTTAAAGTAGATTCTATATGTAACAGGAAGCCAATGCGGAGATTTTGGAACGGGCCGTTCAGGAGCCTCGCAGCAGAATTTTGGACCAGCTGCATGCGGGTCATCTGTTTCATATTTAGACACGTCAGTTGACTATTACAGTAGTCTAGTCGCAAGGAGACAAAAGCATGTATTATCATCTCTACCTCATCTTTCAACACATCAATCTGAGTTAAGAGATGAAGTCGAAAGAAGCCGTTCTTTAATAGATGTTTTGTGTGGTGTTGCAAAGACATTGCCTCATCAAAAACAACACCTAGATTTCTCAGGCTGGATTTTGCTGAGTGTCATTGTCTGCACTCTACAGGGTATGGTCATTGCAGTTCTTGTTTCCTGGCTCTCCACTCCATTCTCACTATGAGGACAGGATGGATATGTGGCCAGCTGAACCTTCCTCTTTTTCTCTTTGAGAGTTTTCTTGTTTCTCTCTTCTGTCCTTTCCAACAGCCAGAGTCTCCAGAGATGCAGCTTTGTGGGGATCATTTATCAAAACTTACCTTTATGTCTGTTCTATGTACCTGTCTTTTACAGCAGCAACATGAGCTAATCTGACTTGCCTTAACTTGCTAACAGGTTGATGGAAATGTGAGCACAATCTACTGTCAAAACTTGTGTCTGCTGGCCAAGCTGTTTCTGGACCACAAGACTTTGTACTACGATGTGGAGCCATTCCTTTTCTACGTCCTGACCCAGAATGACAACAAAGGCTGTCACCTTGTCGGATACTTTTCTAAGGTAAATTTAATTTAAACTGTGTCATTCCTACTTTATAAGCCAAATATACATTGTTAGTTTGGGAGGAGCTTTTTCTGATATTATTAGATATCTTAGGTTCAATCTTAGCTTTGAGAGACAACCTCAACATCTTAAAGTGTAACTAAACCCCTGGTCAGAGCCTAACTCCACCCACTAACAAAATTGACAGATTGATTGCAGCTGTCAGACTCGCAAAGATGGAAACTGGAGGGACGCGAGCTTTGCTACAGAGTGGTCCTTCGTAGTGGAGGACTTTTCTGTGCACACAGGGCTAGAGCCTTATCAATTTCTGCCGCTGGCTCAAACCGCGGTCTCAACAACTCCCGGAGTTAAAGATCGAAGTCTTGCAGCTCGAGAGAATGGGGCCAATGAATGGGGATAAAACGTTAGCATTGTCTGGTTTAGGCTAACGCTAGGCAAATGCTAACAAACTTTCAGAAATTTCAAACCTATTCATTTAGTTTGATTTTGACTTGATTTTAGTGGTAATAATTACACACAAAACGGTGATTTCAAGTTTCCCTTTACAACTGTTAAAAAACAGTTGTCTTAAAAGGTGTATCTGTGCACCTGCAGCTCACTGGTCCTTCGACAGAATGTGTTATAGAGAGATACTCAAGGTATAGCTATGAAATAAGACCGGTGTCAGGTGTTCCAGGCCAAGTGCACGCAACCACTAGCGCCTAATTTCCAAGTCTGCTGGAAAGCAATGCAGTCCAGCAGCGCTAATGCAACCAGCAACACTATGAGAGTACATGCTAATATAGCTAGCCTGATGTTTTCAACGCCACTGCTTGGGAACAAGGTGTTTTTGATACCAGGGGCGTGAGCCAATGCCATATGGTGGGCTCGTGCCAGGGACGTGGGTAGTGAGCCATTAGTCGAGCCAGTATATGTCACACAAGTAAACAACTACAAATTGAAAAATTCAACTGCAGTAACCACACTTCAACCTGAAGAGGGCAGCACTTAGACGGGTTTACACCATAAAAAGTTGTTAGGGTTTAGTTACTCTTTAAATTTTATAGCATCGGCTTTTGATTACAAAATTTTCTGTAACAAGGATTTTTGCTGCAGTTTTGTTATCGAGACACAGTAGCTAAGGTGGTAGAGCAGTCATCCTATGGAAGGTTGGCGGTTCGATTCCCTCTCTTCCCAGTTTATACTATCATTGTGTCCTTAGGCAAGACAGTTCACATCTGTGTGTGTGTGCATGTGTGTGCGTGCGTGCGCGTTTAGAGTTTTTTGGACAACAACATCACCAGTGTGTGAATGAATGCTCTACAGAGCCTGTAGTCTGTAATAGGCTTTGAGAGTGTTGAAAAGCACAATATAAATCCATTATTATTATTATAGTTGTCAGTAATTTATCAACCTGAGTGTAAGTGTATTTTAATTGTGATGTTTAAGAATTGAAAGGTTGTAGTGTGTTAAAGTAGTTATGTATGAACATAGATTTGTGATTGAAGAGACTTATATTGCCACCTCTGCCAAAGAAAATGTAAATTCCTGATAAATTTGATCATTGTAATCTGCTTGCTTATTTTCCCTCTTTTCTAGGAAAAGCATTGTCAACAAAAATACAACGTATCATGCATCATGATCCTTCCACAGTACCAACGCCAGGGCTATGGACGTTTTCTTATTGACTTTAGTAAGTTTAGTAGTGACTGAAGAAAGGACGTATTTCCTTATATTTTTTGTGTGACTTTCTAATCCTTTACGCTTTATGTCCACTTTTAGGCTATCTGTTGTCAAAGCGTGAAGGCCAGCCAGGATCACCAGAAAAGCCTCTGTCTGACCTTGGACGGTTGTCTTATATTGCCTATTGGCGAAGTGTTGTGCTGGAGTGTCTCTATGAACTACGCGATCACCAAATCAGTATACGTCAACTCAGCAAACTGACTGGAATATGTCCACAAGACATTACGACCACACTGCACAGCCTCAACATGCTGGAGCAGCGTGGAGACAGGTTAGAGACATTATATGGTCTGGAAGCCTGAATGATCACAGTGAACAGATACAGTTGTGTTCATAATTTTACATACTCTGGCAGTGTTCATTTTTTATAAAAATTTTTTTTGATAATTTTTCAGATAAATGGCACATAAATAACACAAAAAAACTTTTTTTCACTCGTAGTACTCTTTTTTTTTTTTTAAACCATAATGACAATATAAACAGAAAGCTTAACTTGGCCTGATAACATGCACACAAGTTGACACAAGTTTGAATGGCTACTAAAGGTAACCATCCTCACCTGTGATCTGTTCGCATGTAATCAGTGTGTTTGTATAAAAAGTGACTTTCTGGGCTCCTGACAGACCCTTGCATCTTTCATCCAGTGCTGCACTGACGTTTCTGTCTTAGTCATGGGGAAAGCAAAAGAATTATCATAGGATCCACAGGAAAAGGTAATTGAAATGTGTAAAACAAGAAAGGGATAAAAAAGTATATCAATGGAATTGAGAATGCCAATCGGCAGTGTTCAAACTCTAATAAAGAAGTGGAAAATGAGGGATTCTGTTGAAACCAAAGCGAGGTCAGGTAGACAGGGTATCCGCGGATCCTTAAAAAGTCTTAAAAGGTATTAAATTCCATAATGTAAAAAAAAGGCCTTAATTAGCATTAAAAAGTCTTATATCCATGTTTCAAAGGTCTTAAAAATGAACCGACAACGTAAAGAACGTTTTATTTTAATTTAAAAATAATGAAACGTTACGTCTTTGTCACGCAGAACAAAATAGGCGGAACCGACCAACTAACAAATTATACTAGTGCTGCAACGACGTGCGTAAAATGCGTCGATGCGTCACATTCTTTAAATTCGTCTCGCGTAATGGCGGCTTGTGCTCCTGGGAATGGAGAAAGTTCTATTCTATCACAATAACCCAGACCATGATTATCAAAGGTATGGGAATACTTTAAACAGAGGCTAAATAAAATGATCCTTAACCCTTCTAAGTCGAAAAATTGTGACAAGCAACTTAACTGGTAGAAACTATTTCCGGTTTATGTGCTAAATTATGTTTCCACTCCCTCAGACACCCTGTACTTTGTTTCTAGTCCACTATTACCATGTTTTGCCATTAAAATCTTTCGTAAAAGAATACCTCAAACTCGCGTCTCAGTGGGCGTGTCAAGACCGGCTGAGTGGAAGCCAGCCGGTCAGCGGCTGCGCTGCTCGTGCTTTTCTCAGTGTACATAAAGCACACTTTCGGTCAGGAATAATGCGGCTTCTATTGACAGCTGTTTGGGACAAATACGTGTTGTTCATCCTGACACTTTACCCAGTAGAGGAGGGACAGGGGTAAACACAGTCAGCGCAAATCTACTAATCAAAGCAGCGATATTAATAAAAGTGATGTGTGCTGTGCCTTATGAGAGGTCCCACACTCTAAAAAACGACTAACTTTACCATTTGGATAAAAACAGATAAAGTTACTGCAACCAAACACCTACAGTACATGTGTATATTTCTCATCTATTTTCATACATTTTACTATAGTTATGGTATTTTAGAAGTTGTAGTTGTCCTGTCGTTTACTAATTTTGCTTTACAAGTTACTGTTGTTAATAATTTAATTTCAGGAAAAGACAAAAAAAAGAAAAATATTTGTTTATTAGTCTGTATGTACCGTAAATAACAATCGCCAATATATAAAGCCATGGTATGCAAATTAGATGCATTTTTGTTTACTTTTGGGACAAACCAATAAAATAAAACATAATAATGTGATTAATAACGAATTATCTCCTTAGTGCTTTCTTTTTTATTTTATAAAAAAATTACAAATTCATAACACTCTCTGAAAAACAATTAATTAATCAAAGTAATCACATTATAATAATCACATTCAGTTCATTTAAAAATATGCATATTTACTATCCTCTTTAAAATACATTACAGTTTATTAATCTAGTGTTCTTTTTATACAGTTTATAATAAGAAATACAATAAAAAAAAGAATTGTTAGATTATGTTTGTGAAGGTTCTCAGTCATCCAGGACATCTTGAAAAAAAGGTTTAAGCAAAAGCAGCGTGGACTGGACATTACCAGATGGAAAAAAGTTTGAGTGGTTTTGTTTGCTGTTCGCAAATTTGTTGCTATGAAATTGGTCTTAAATTTAATTTTAGATGGTATTAAAAAGGTCTTAAAAAGTCTTAAATCTAAATCTCAGAAACCTGCAGATACCCTGGGTAGACCAACAACAATTTCAGCCACAACTGCCAGGAAAATTGTTCAGGTTTCAAAAAGGAAAACACAAATAACTTCAGATGAAATACAGAACTCTCTGGAAAAAACGTGGTGTGGCTGTTTAAAGATGCTTACAATACACCAAACAGCACAGAGACAAGCTTCAAACCAAAATCATTTGGAGTGATGAGACCAAAATTTCACTTTTTGTGGCCCAAACCATAAACTTTACATTTGGAGAGGAGTCAACAAGGCCTATAATAAAAAGTACACCATTCCTACTGTAATATATGGAGGTGGATCGCTGATGTTCTGGTAATGTGTGAGCTACAAAGGCACAGGAAACTTTGTCAAAATTTACTCTGGGAAAATCTCAATTGTGCAGTTTATGCAAGACAGCCCAAGAATTCACAGGAACTGAAAGCTTTTTGCCAAAAAGGCAAATGGGCATCTTCACCATCTGAGAAAATGAAGGGCCTCATCCACAACTACCACAAAAGACTTCAAGCTGTTATTGATGTTAAAGGTGGCAATACATGGTATTAAGAACTAGGGTATGTAAACTTTTTATCAGGGTCATTTGGATAGTTTCTGTTGTTGTTATGATTTTAAAAAAGTAAACATAATTGTTTGACAATAAATAGCTTCACCCAACCAATATGAATGGAAAAAAAAGTTTTTGTGTTATTATTTATTTGCTCTGAAAAATGCCCAAAAAATTCTGCCTGGGTATGTACACTTATGAGCGCAACTGTACTTATGGACATAGTGATGATATGTTCTCCTTTTGGCAGATTGGTGCTTCTTCGACGTGAGAAGCTTGTAGCTGATCACATGGCTCGTCTCAAAGCCCGGCCAAGGCAGTTGGAGGTAGACCCAGAGTGTCTCCGCTGGACTCCAGTCATTGTAACCAACACAGTGGTTTCTGATGCAGATGGAGATGATGACGATGAAGAGGACGAAGAAGCAGAGGAAAACAACCGCAAAGAGGTAAGCCAGAGATAAATGTTGTGCAGGTGGAGATGAAGGTTCTCATTCAGTGTTGCTTGTATGAGAGAAATTCCATTTTACATTATTTAGATCAAGCCGAGTCCAAAGGGCCCGTCAATGTCCTGGCGCATGCGCCACACAAAGAAAAGGGAAGAGGTGGAAGAAGAAGAGGAGGAGGAGGATGATGAGGAGGAGGATGAAGATGAGGAGAGAAAGGGCTTTGTGGGGTTTCCCATTAGCCAAAGTTCCCCCACTTGTGCTCCACTCCGCAGTCCACCTGTTCCAGAATCACAACGTCCTGCACTGCCAATCAACGGAGAGCGTCGACCTCGGGGGCGCCCACCCAAAAACTGGCCCTGGGGCAAGGGGAAGGATAATACTCAGCCAGGACGTCCTCCTAAGATTCGCCCTGTAGATGATGAGGATGAAGATATTGAGACGACAGAGCAGGATAAAACCCATGGCTCTGCCAGCAGCCCACCATCCCTTTTCTCTCTGGACAGACAGACAGAGGCTGTATCTTTTCACAAATTGGGAATGACTAGTCACTCCTCCATAACCCCCTCACGGAGAGGCCGCCCCCCCAGAAAAAAGCGAGGTCCCAAACCCAGACTGACAGATGGGCCTGGGGACAATCTGATACAGCTTTCTGGAGTTCCCAGGTTGAGTGATTCATCTCCTGTCAGGAAAAGCTGCTTCAGCGAGAGTAGCGAGGAGGAGGAGGAGGATGAGGAGGATGACGACGAAGATGAGGATGATGTGGACAGGAATGCATGCTCCCCACCGATGCTCACCAAACCAACCATGGGGCTTAAGTGCAAGGTCAGACATTTACAAAAGTTTTTACAATCATTTAAATGATCATAAATGTGTTCCACTCCTTTGTAAGTCATGTATTTATTGCTTGTGTTTTCTCCTCAGAAGCCCTTAAGGAAACGGCGTTTTCGTCAACGCAGTCACCCTCACAGCAGTGTAGTAACAGAGACCATTTCTGAGACCACTGAGGTGTTAGACGAGCCTTTTGTAGATTCAGACTCTGAGAGACCCATGCCCACACTCGAGGAGGAAACACCGCTGGGACATCCACTACGGCGATATCCACCTGCCCGCTCTGCTCTGCGGTTATCAGACCCATCACCCAAACGTTCCCGCCACTGCAATGTTACTGACTCGGAAGATGACGGTATGTAAAAAAAAAATAATAATAATAAAAGTCAATATAATACATAACAATTTAATAGGCTTTATCTAATAGAAGCTTTGCTTGTGACCTCTTTTCAGAGTTGACACCTGTTTTTAAGACAGCTGTCATGTCAGCACCTCCTACAGATCCTTCAGCAGTCAACCCTGAAGCACCAGTAAAAAAGAAAAAAGGCTGGCCAAAGGGAAAGAGCCGCAAGCCTCTGCACTGGAAGAAAAGAGGACCC
Source organism: Neodontobutis hainanensis (assembly GCA_024349245.1). Taxonomy (NCBI): domain Eukaryota; kingdom Metazoa; phylum Chordata; class Actinopteri; order Gobiiformes; family Odontobutidae; genus Neodontobutis; species Neodontobutis hainanensis. The sequence goes on along the minus strand of JALDNG010000043.1, from coordinate 2,725,948 downwards.
GGGAGACCACCTGGCAGTGGTTCTAACCAGCGTGCAGCGGCTGACTGCCCAAACCAGAGTGGGCATCCTCCACCTGCCAAAATCAAGATGAAGCCTGGCCGCAAACCCAGAGGCTGGTACCTGCAGAGAGCCCAGGAAGAGGCAGAGAGGCAGGAGAGAGAGCAGGAGAGACAAAAGCTGCTTGACAAAGACCCAGAACAGGATGAGCGCAACAGCAAACGAGTGTGTCGAACAAACTTGGAGCGGGACAACAAACATAAAGACTCAGACGATGAAGATGATTATCTTCCCAAACTTGTAGAGCAAAAGGTTCCTAAGAGGAGAGGGAGGCCACCCAAAAACCCAGCCCTCCGGCAGCCCCCTCAGCCTACCCCAAAGCCACCCCCCACCTCAGAGCCAGAGGAAGAGGATGATGATGAAGAGGAAGATGAACAAGAAGAAGACAAACCCAGTCGACCTCCATCTCGTCCTCTGCTCTCGCCTTCGTCCTCATCTTCCACATCTGGGCCAAGGGCACCCCCGACCCGGCCCCAGGACACAGAGGGAGACCGTGAGGAGGACGAATATGATGAAGAGCGGGAGGAAGAGGAGTGTAATAGCATGGGCAGACGGGCAGCTGTCACGCCAGGCTTAGGAAGCAGGCGCAGTGATGACCATGATGCCGATGATGAAGGTGATGGGCACGCAGATGAGAAGAGCAACAGCAGTAAGAAAAGAAAAGGCCCCGACACTGACGATGATGATGACGAAGAGGATGAAGAGGGGGAGCCTGCCTCTCGGGCGAGCTCTCCTCCCGTTAAAGAAGAACCCCAGGGAGAGGCTTTTTTAGACATGGAGAACAGCATGGCCAGAGACTACGTCAGCAAGCAGGAGGAGGAGGAAGAGGAGGAGGAGGAGGCTGAGGAGGAGCCGCAGGGGGCTAAGAGTGGCCCATCCTCTGCTGACCCCCAGCAGGACGAGAGGAGGCGTAGAGAGCAGGAGGAGTCTGCTGCAGCTGCTGCAGCAGTTGAAACCGTTACGGCCATGTCTGTTCCCTCAGAACCAATGGACCTTCCATCTCTTCACGAAGACAAGAACGCTGCGCTGTTAATGGAGCCTCAGCACCCCGACCCACACTCCCACCAGCACTCAGACCACGCGCACCACCCACACCACCACTCCAATGAGCTCGACCTGGAGACTGTTCAGGCGGTCCAGTCCCTGACACAGGGGGAAGCCCAGGACGAGGAGGCAGAACCCCACCCGCACCATGGGGCTTACCAGGACTGCGAGGAGACCTTAGCCGCGTGCCGGACCCTGCAGAGTTACAGCCACACTACGGAGGGGGAGGAAGAGGCTTTGGCTTTAGTGGAGGAGTGTGGGGCATCCCAACACAGTAGCCCCCTGCCCAACCCTCCCATGCCACCTTTACCCAATCAGTCTGTTCGCTCGGTCAACAGTCCCGGGCTGCCCTCGGGCATCATGGACACGACACCTGTTGGACAGAGGGGTGGCACCCCTGGTCCAAATGGAGCAGGGGGCAACAATGGAGGTACTGGAGGGGGGTACACTCAAATCACCCCTGAACATCCCAGTTCTCTCTCTGCACCATCCCAGCAAAATATGGAAACTTCGCCAATGATGGATGTCCCGTCTGTATCGGACCACTCGCAGCAAGTGGTGGACAGTGGCTTCAGTGACTTGGGGAGCATAGAGAGCACCACAGAGAACTACGACAACCCCAGCAGCTATGACTCCACTATGGGAGGGGGTGGAAATGGGACAGGGAACGGAGGCAATGGAGGAGGCATGTCGGCTGCTGTAGCAGGAGCCTCAACTGCATCTTCTTCATCAGCGCCGTCTTCTTCTAGTTCAGCACCGCCATCTTCATCATCCCAGTCCAACAGCTGCTCTTTTGCTCCAGCTCCTAGTCTCAGTTCCACCACTGGAACAGGGGGCTCCCAGCTCTCCATGGGCAGCTGCAGCCATATCCAGCAGACGGGACAGGGCCCTAACAGTGGTCCCAGTGCCGGTAACGTCGGCAGCGCTGTCCCTCAGCCCCCTCCGCCCCCACCCCCGTCCAACACCCCCAGTTGTGGCATTAAGTCTCCTCAGAGCTGTGGTGTGATTGAGAGACCCCCCAGCACAAACCAGCAACAACAACAGCAACAGTCCCAGAAGAAGGTCTCGCAGCAGCCACCTCAGCAACAGCAGGCCCCTAACTCCCAACCTGCACCCTCAGCCCCCCCACCACCTCCGCAGCAACAGCAACAGCCTCTGTCCCAATGTAGTATGGGTAATGGTTTTGCCTCCACGCCAATGATCATGGAGATCCCGGAGAGTGGGGGCGGAGGAGGGGGCCGCACACTCTATGAGCGCATGGGTCAAGACTTTGGCACAGGTGGCTACCCCCAGCCCTCTGCGACATTCAGCCTGGCCAAACTGCAGCAGCTCACAAACACCATCATGGACCCCCATGGCATGCCCTATTCTCACTCTGCCTCTGTCACGTCCTACGCTACCAGTGTCTCCCTATCCAACCCTGGACTGGCTCCATCTCCTCACACAGCTCTCCCCCAGGGCCAGCCCACTATGACCCCACCTCCAAATCTCAGTTCTGGCTCTATGAACCTGGGCTCACTACAGCTGCAGTGTAATATGCCCACCACAAACATTGGCCTCGGCCCCCCGCCCCACACTCAGCGGCTGCAGGGCCAAATGGCTACTGTCAAAGGCCATATTTCTATCCGCTCCAAAGCCACTCAGCAGCTTGCCCCTGCCCCACACCAGCAGCAGCTATATGGACGCAGCTCGGGAGCCGTGGCCATGCAGGGAACACCACGCACTTTGGCCGTGCAACGAGGCATGATGCCCAATCTTATGCCAACACCGGCACCCTACAACTCGATGAACATGGCTCCCCTTAATGCTATGTCGGCCGGATACCGAATGCCCCAGCCCATGATGAACAGTAGTTATCATGGTAACCCCGCCTACATGAATCAACCAGCTCAGTACCCTATGCAGATGCAAATGGGTATGATGGGAGGCCAGGGTTATCCACAGCAGCCTATGCAGCCCAATCACCATGGAAACATGATGTACACTGGTCCCTCACACCACAGTTATGCTGGTGTTCCAAAACAGTCCCCTTACATGAGCAGATGAGTATCAGACTCAAATAGTAGAATCGGAGTTAGAGCGGTGTACTGTAATGTCCATTACTCCTGACCTCCTTCTGCACTGCCAATGCAGGCACCACAAAGAGGAATGAATAGGAGATAAAAATGGTCTTGGGGTTTCCTGTTTTTCTATGTTGTCATTATGTCCTTTTTTTATTTTGGAAGTATTCCACTCTCCCTCCAGCTAGCTGCCTGTGGGAACAGGTAAACAGCTTAGGGTTTGGCATGTGAACATGGACCTCGGTGATGCATTGCTGCTTCAGGCCATACCCACACAGCCTTCTGTAAAGAGGTTTCACATGAGCTTCCCTTATCCCCTCCAGCACTCAGGAGGAAAAGAGGGAAGGACAGATGAAGAGGAAACGCAGAAAAAGACAATACAGGAATACCTTACTTGCATATGAAAAAAGTTAACTGACTATATTCAACCATGCACACAATCTCTATAATTGATATAGGAAGCCTTACCTTAAAAAAGACAATTAAACTTTGTAGGCAAACTGTTTTGTTCAATTTGATGTTAACTCTTATTTTGTTGTTGTTTTTGTTACACTTTTTGAAAATATAGTGTGCAGTCCCACCTCTTATATGCTTTGGTCTTTATATGTATGGCATTCTGAAATATCTAAAGACCCTCTTGCTCAGAAATACCTGAACATCTCTGTGCCCATTTGGTCTGGTGGCTTTTCACCTCGATTCAGAAAGTCATGTGCAAAGCGCCTCTGGTGTTCGAGGTGTTGAGTCTCAGAGTCTTCCGGGATGGACAGTGTTGTACCAAAAATCACAGCAAATACATGGAGGAGATAAGCAAGTTACTGTTTATTATATGTCCATAAATAAAACAAGTAGCATTATTTTCCAGTTTGTCAACACTCCAAACATTTAGATGTAAATATTCTGGTACTTCCCAATGTTCAGCAGTACATACACACACAGACACACTGACTAGCATGAACCAACCAGTGGCTAGCTCAGAAAATCCAGCTGTCTACACTCCACTGACAGTGTATCATATCAAACTTTTTTAATAGTTACGAGTATGCAGATCAAAACTGAATTTTCATGTGCTTTTAAGGAAAGCTATATGGGTTTATAGCTGACCCACCCCTCTGTAAGTGTTACTGGCCCAAAGAGGTCGAGGACTCGTTTTTGAACGGTGTTTTTGTTAAAATGCATATTGTATATTTTCTTTCCTGCAAATTCTGCACTCCCATGGTCTAGAGAAATGGCAGTAAACAGAACAGCTTTATAAAAGGTATGTCCAAATGCCTGATCTAGTGCATGGATTGGCCCTCAGAGGCACAGTCTTACAGAAGCAGGGTCAGAGGTGAGCAAGTGTTTAAGGTCCTGTTAGCTATGGTGTTCACATGGAGAGGGTGAAGCAGGTGGCCTTGACAAGTGTTCAAAGTCAAGAGGTTTTTTTTATTTTATTTTTTTTAATTTTTTTTTTTTTTAAACAGACCTGACATTGCATACTTTGTGTGTATAGTTCTGTTCTGTACTTATAATTTTTGTTTTTGTTTTCTGAATTTTATCAGACTGGGCAGCTTTTTTTATGACACAAGCTGACTCTTTTTGACTTTAGAAAACCAATTGTAGAGAAAATGGTTTTTTTTTTTCTATAATATGAAAGGAAATTCTGACATGATATTGGTACTGTCATTTTTTTCACTTCTGTTTCAGGAAAAAATACAACATATTTTTTAGCTCGCCTCTTGGGTAATAATTATTATGAAATTCAAAATTTAAAAAAATTACCACTCACTATTAGTGACTTTAAGATGCCTTTAACCTCTCCATTCCATCTCATCTCTAGAGTTTTTCTATCTTTGTGTAGTATATTAATGCTATTTTAAACAAAAGGACTACAAATATCTAAAGGTCACTTGGCATTCTTTTCTTTTTTTTTTTCTTTTTTTACTTGTGTGTATAGGCTGACTTCCTTACATTTAAGAGGCATGTAAAAATGAGCTCAGTATATTTCTGTCTGTTTATATCGCTTCCCTTTTTGTATCCTTTGTAATTGTACATGTTGCGTTGTATGCTAAGAGAGAGTGCAAAATAATGAGAGGAATGACAGCCGGGTGCACACAGTGAAGGTTGATATGTGCTCGGCAGCTTCTACTCTCAACTCTGTTCCTGTATGTATTCCATTTATTCGTTTTTCTTTCTTAGCAAGTACTTTCAAAGAACTCTGTACATTTTAACATAAAATGAAAATAAATTATGTTGAGCCAATAATGTTTCACTTTAACTTATGTACATTTACTACAGGGTCAGTTAAGATGCATTAGTGTGTTGAGTCAGTAGATAGCAATTTAAGTAAATTATAATTAGGTTAAAAAAAATGTATAATTTATTTTGGTACAATCAATGCCAATAAGTGTACAATAGTCTACATACTTTTGTATGCTTACTCTTAGTTCGATTGTTGTGACAACGTTTGACCACTAGGTCACATTAAATAAAAAAGATAACTCCTGGTTTATAGGTTTATACTAACAGAAAGGTAATTATACAGTCACTGACTTTGTCAAGAGTCCTCAAAAGTTAGCTGCACATTTATCAGTAAGGGGAACACCCGATTATAAGCCTACTACTACAAGGACCAGCCTTCTAATGTTATAAAATATAAAGTGGAACGCTTATTTCTGCGCCAAGTCTGCGAAATATATGTTCGGTTATATCATTTACTAGTCTATAATTTGTATGAATGGAAAGGAATTACACAAGATGAAATCTGATATTGCAAACAAAATGTCAGACGAACTACGTTTCAAAACCAATCATTACCGATGTTTACTGTAGCCGCTACACTCCCATCCAATCAGCGTTCACCATTAGCCAGCAGCTTCCGCTTTAATGGCCAATCATTAAACTGAATAGGCGGGCCTTTTGGGGAATTATGGCTTCTGATTGGTTAGCGAAAGAACTCAACGCTATCAGGTCCCAGTCCACTCCACCTAACGGGAAGCAACGACGGCGGTTTAATCTTTAATTGGAAAAAGGTGAAAGGCGAGACAAAATCGTCAAAACTGCCTTCGGTAAGTAAATTGTAAACATAGATAATACTCTAGTGGGGAGGTATAAGTGCCAATCTGGTGTAGTTACTTCATTTTTAGACATTTTCTTCTATGTACGATAGGGCTTTTCCTCTGTCATGGGACTGAAGGAGGAGGAGGCACTGATGGAGATGCATCTTTTTTCGTGTATGATCCGCGGAGGCCTTTAACAGATTGTTGGAAGTAGCTTCCTAGCGATGTGTCTAAATGTCCAGAACGACTATAACTAATTTACCTGGTTCTAATCAGGTAAAATTGTAACTTGATAGCTTGCTCACATATCGATTGGCCGTTCCGGTGTCATCTGTCACAGGGCACTGTGTGAACTAAAGGAACTACTGTAGCTACTCCAGCAGTGTAGCTGCACCGACTATTCTAATATTGTAGGTAATACGGTAGCAACCTTTTTCTATGTGTAGGCCTACTCACTACTTGTTTACCAGTGTCAGGTAGTGAATGACTTAATAATAAACAGTTAGCTCAATTCAATGTACAACAGTCAAGTTTTTACACAATTCAGTTACCTTGTATTCACTGAACTTATTTGTATAGAGTCCCGTTGACCATAACAGAACTAAGATGAAATGCAACCAAGTTTTTTTTGTCATAGACGTCTTGTCCCCAAGATATCTTTTAATAGTCATCTCCTTTTGTTAATTGTCATCTCTAGCCCTTTCAGCCTCCCGTCACAATGATCCACAGCCTGTTCCTCATTAACGCTTCAGGGGACATTTTCCTGGAGAAGCACTGGAAGAGCGTGGTCAGCCGCTCTGTGTGCGACTACTTCTTCGAGGCCCAGGAGCGAGCCACGGAGCCGGAGAATGTCCCGCCAGTGATCTCCACACCACATCACTATCTTATCAGTGTGCTCAGGCATCGCATCTACTTTGTCGCTGTCATACAAAGTGAGGTGCCACCTCTTTTTGTCATTGAGTTTCTGCACAGGGTTGTTGACACATTCCAGGTATTTTCTCCAACAAAAACATCAGTTCAAATTTTATTATAGCTAGCTTTTTTGTTTTATTTTTAAGACCTGTTTATAATACGTTCTTCTCTGTGTGGTCTTTGTTGTTGTCAGGACTATTTTGGAGTCTGTACAGAGGCTGCTATCAAAGATAATGTGGTTGTAGTTTATGAACTGCTTGAAGAAATGCTGGACAATGGCTTTCCACTGGCCACAGAGTCCAACATTCTTAAAGAGCTTATAAAGCCCCCCACCATTCTTCGGACTATGGTTAACACCATTACAGGTAAAGGTCACTCCCATACAGTTTTCTGTATAATGTTGTTGGGCAAATAACCGCATCACAATCAATATCAACATTTATCATAATCTTAGCCCTGCGACTACCTGGCCATTGTCCAGGGTGTACCTCGCCTAATGCCCAAAGCTGCTGGGATAGGCTCCAGTCACCAATGACGCCAAATGGGGCTAAGCGGTAGAAAATGAATGAATGAATGAATGAATGAATTTATCATAATCTAATTAAGCTTTTTTCAGCCTGCTTTTTTAGAATGGTAAAGAATATATTCATTGTTAAAAATATTGAATAAATAACAACAATAGTCTTTATATTTCTGTATGATTAAAGACATTCGTATTTGGTCAATAGTCAAATATCTCAGCTTTAATTGTTTTGTATATAGTGTAATTGTTTTTAGTGAATTTTGAGAACAACAAAATCAAATTGTTTGCTGTCACAATTCAGATTTAAATGTTTTAATTAATCATTCAATTACTACTTCATGTTAACCAAAACAATTTTATAATGCATTCCTTCTTTGAAATAAGTTAATAAGAGTGGAGTCTGTGGAACATCAGATGTTGTTATTTTTTACATGTACTAATGTTTATGTATGTGTCCATTTTAATTTCCAGGCAGCACCAATGTGGGTGAACAGCTCCCCACAGGTCAGCTGTCAGTGGTACCATGGCGACGCACTGGAGTCAAATACACCAACAATGAGGCTTATTTTGACGTGGTGGAAGAGATTGATGCTATTATTGATAAATCAGGTACCGAGCAGGTTTAGCAATATGTCTGAAATATTTTTTATTTTGGTTACACTTTGTATCACATTAATTACAATTATGTCTTTTTGTCATTTTCATCTGTTCTTGTCGTTCAGGCTCTACTATTACAGCTGAAATTCAGGGAGTCATTGATGCCTGTGTGAAACTGACGGGCATGCCTGATCTCACTCTTTCATTTATGGTGCGAGCCTATAGTAATCTGTTTTCTTTTTTCCTTTGAAAAATCTTTGAACGTCTGCTGTTGATTAAAAATAGATTATCAGATATATAGATATGTAAAGTCTGTGTTATTTTTCTGTCTCTGTTTCTTTCCCTTTGCAGAATCCCCGTTTGCTTGACGATGTGAGCTTCCACCCTTGTGTTCGGTTCAAACGTTGGGAAGCTGAGCGGATCCTCTCCTTTATCCCTCCTGATGGAAATTTCCGGTTACTCTCATACCATGTCAGCTCTCAGAAGTGAGTGTTCATCTTCAAGCTCTGTTCCAATCACGCTGTGACATGTTTAGGCGCGTTTAACGCTTGGGAATTTTTCTAGAATTTATGGTTAGCGCTCTTGTCTCACAGCAAGAAGGCCCTGGGTTCGATTCCCATCCAGGACAGGACCTTTCTGTGTGGAATTTGCGTATTATTCCTGTGTCTTAGTAGGTTTCCGCTGGGTGATCTGGTTTTCCCTACCACTAAAGACATGTACAATATAGGACTACAGATGGAAATTAGCTGTTATGCTATAGTCTGGTACAAGCATCTCTGCTTTGGCTAAAGGTACATTGTACGCTGTCCTAAAAAAAGTTGTGTGTTGCTTTGCTTCCTCTCCAGCCTAGTGGCCATCCCAGTGTATGTAAAGCACAACATCACCTTTCGTGAGGGAAGCTCTCAGGGACGTTTTGATTTGACTCTGGGTCCCAAACAGACGATGGGTAAAGCTGTAGAGGCTGTTCTTGTCAGCAGCCAGCTCCCACGAGGCGTCCTCAATGTCAACCTCAACACCTCACAGGGAACATACACGTTTGACCCAGTCACAAAGGTAGCTAAAACTGCATGTTTGAGTATGTTGGATGTGATGGACAAATTAACAAGCAATTTTACAAATGTTAGGGCCTTTCTACATTTAGTAATTTTTACAAAAAGATATTTCTGTACAATACCAGTATCAATAACAGTAATGCGTTTGTCATTATGTCATCAGTTCATTTTTGTATTTGTGTTGGGCAGTTGCTGTCTTGGGATGTTGGGAAAATCAACCCTCAAAAGCTCCCCAATCTAAAGGGTAGCATGAGTCTGCAGGCAGGGGCCTCCAAACCAGATGAGAACCCCACATTCAACATTCAATTTAAGATCCAACAGATGGCAATCTCAGGTACCTGATCACATGTATTTCTATGTAGTTCTTAGATTTGATATTAAAGCATTTTGGGGGGCTTTTTAAGTTAAGTTCTCCGTGTAAAGGCATGTACCTTTTTATAAATAACTCCATAGTAGTACTGCAACAACGCGCCAACATCATCAATTACGTCGACAAAAATACGTCGACATTCGTAAAATGCGTCACACTGTTTAAATTCATCTTGCGTAATGGCCGCTTGTGCTTCTGGGAATGGAGAAAGTTCCATTCTATCACAAAAACCCAGACCACGATTATCAAAAGTATGGGAATACTTTAAACAGAGGCCAAATAAAATGGTCCTTAATGGTCCTGCAAAACCGAAATGGCGTCCCACAGCAGCTTGACTGCGATGCACGCGCACCTCAGAAGAAAACATCCTGGCACTCTCCGACCTCAAAATGACAAGCCATCTGTGTAATTATTTCTTATTACAATTAGTTTTGGGAGTAATTGTTGCATTCTTACCTGATGTGTTTTGGTCGAGAATAAACTCCTATAAGCTAGATAAGGATGGTAATGCTAATCGCTAACGATATAACGTTGAACTGTAAATGTTACTTTGGCAAAAATAACGTTAACTTTTAATTAACATTTACTGGTTGTTAGATGTAGTTTATGCACACGTAGACCTAAAATGAACTACTAGATTTACATTAACAGTACGCTGTAATCTAGACGTGTACGTGAAATTATAATTAGGCTTCTTGTGCATTTTTGTTTACTTTTGGCATAAGCCAATTAAATAAAACATAATCAGTAGTGAGTATGTGATTAACAACAAATTATCACCTTAGTTAAAAAGAGTTTAAAAGGCTTTCTGTTTTTAAATGACAAGTTCACTACTCTCTGAAATACAATTAAGATTGTAATCAAAGTAATCATATTAAACACTGTAATTACTTTTTATTAATTTTGTGTTCTTTTTTATAAATAAATAAGTTGACTAATAGAAAAAATAATTTTAAGAGTTGCAGTTGTTAGTTGCAGCTCTACTCTATAGTTTTACATCCATTTAAATCACTGTTGTTTGTCGAGCAATATAACTTTTAAATAAAGAGACGCAAGACCCAAACATACACCAGTTGCTCCATCACAAGTCTGCTGCCCTGCTCAGCTGAGAATCACCTGACAGTCACAGTGCGTGAGCATTATATAATACTGCCACTAGATGGTGCCAAACACAATATTGCTATCTCACACGACAGACTGCGTGGACTGTTGTTTGACGTTAGTGGTGCATTATTGTGTGTGTGGTGTCATTTAAACTTGAACAAATGTACCTGTGGTGATGTTTTTCATAAACAGGGCTGAAGGTGAATCGTCTGGATATGTACGGTGAGAAGTATAAACCTTTCAAAGGCATCAAGTACATGACGAAGGCAGGCAAGTTCCAGGTCCGGACATAAAGGACTAATGCTCTGTGGCCATTGGACCAAACCACCACAGGGAAGAGGAAGATGAACGTAATGAAGGGGGAAGGATGGGGTTGGCGCATTCCCACAGTATATGCATTTTTTTAGGATTTATACTGGAGGCTCCATGTAGCAGAGTGGACTTATTCACACAGAGAATGTAAACTAACGGTCAGATATTCTTTAAATACTGTATACTGGAGCTTTTGATTTCATATGAAGTCTTTTAAACCAGTTCAATGATGAATAGTTATTGCTTTACTTTTACTTTTACCTTTACTGGTAATAACCAAAACACAAACTGAGAATTGGATGTCAACTGGATTTAAAGGATCTTGTCTGTCACATTGTATTACATTGTCAGCAGTATGTTTGTCTTGTATGGGTGTGTCCATGACTTATTCACACTCTAAGCTTGGGATATCATTGTTCCCAGATAATTGTGAATGCATGGTCTCTGTAATATGATCAAAAAGGACCTCTGCATAAAATATGAATAGTTATCTTACAAAGTATGTGCTGTCTTCTTTTAGGAATGACTTTGATGTTGTGGTCTGCCGCTTTTATTTTGTGTCAATCTCATTTGCTCTTTTTTCTGGACTCATTTTAATTTTCTATTTGTTTTCTGCAGCTTATTTTTATGTTTACTCTCCTGCCTTCTGTTGTGAGACTTTTATTTACACATTGGGACTACTTGATTATGTCAACAACACTGGATTCAGTGCAGGGACATGAGAATGTGACACTGAAACCGTCCTCCACTGTCAACCTTTGCTTGTGCTCAAAATTATTGATTTGTAAAGATAGCTTATATATTAATTGTTATCGCAGTTACTGATTTACAGATGAGAATGCATTTTTGTTTACCTCTGGTCCTTTTGCATTTTCAGAATATTTTGTTGCATTTCCCAAACATGGAGCCAAATAAACTTTTCTCTATCATCGATATGTAGAACCATGGCAACAGAGAGGGAAAACTGAAGCAGGGGAGTAAAAGTGATACAACTAAATCTGTCCACCTACATTTGGACCATTTGGACTAAAGAGCTGCTACAAAAGTGTTACTGATTCAAAAATATCAAAAGCTGTACATTGGCGAGGCTCCACAGAAGACATTAAAGTTGTTTACAGCATTTTGTTTGTGTGTTTGTTGAACAGCCTCCAATGAAGAGTAACAGTGATGTATAAATAAACATTTGATGTGTTAAACTGGTGTGGGTTTGTATGATAGCCTCAGAAATAAAAGAATTACTACACAAAGAAGACTGGTGTATATCCTATTTAAGGGTATAACATCAGTCTGTGGGAATTAAAAATGAAAACATACCCGGATCCTCCCAGCTGGGGGCGTTGTTTCCAAGCAACGAATACTACGATGAACAAAGCTACAAAGACCAGAAGGTGCAAGATCCATGTGGTCACAACATCTGGTTTAAATCCCATTCATGGGATCTTATTTTTATTTTTTTTAAAGCGCTGTAAAACTACATTCAACTATGTGAGTAAAGAAAAAAAGATGCACACAAAGCCGCTCAAGGCGTAAGAGTAGCTTTTTTACTAGAGTTGTCTTATATGTCCAGGGGCCATTCCTGACCAACTCCATACCCCTGCAGCGTCACGTCTTGTGCACTGCGTGGCCCCAGTTGGACGTACTCCACTCCATAATTTACTAATGACTCAAACTCCCCTGAAAAGATACTACCTTTTCCTCTCTCTGCCCCCTCCCTCGTGTTCACCCCATCAGCCCAGGCCACACAGCAGCTTTAAGTCACTTTATGTCATTACAAGTTTCCCTCCAACTTCCTCATCCGGAACGTTTTTTTAAAGCACCGCATTTGCATTTTGAAATATGAATATGTTCGCTGTGCAGTTTAAGTTCTTTTAAAGTCTCGGTGTTTACAAGGAGCTTTAGTGAAGAGGAGCTTGGAAGTTTTTTTTAAGGGCCAACGTGTCATCAGATGTGGTAAGTTGTCTTTTTGACTAAAAATATATAACGTAGGCCTATATAAGCATATGCAATTTATATATTTTTTATTTACTACTTTTACTAATTTGTGCATGTGGGATTTTGTGACTTTTTAAATGTACAAACTTGTAATAAGCGCATTTACATCGATGAACAACTCCAGTTTCTTTGAGCACCGTATTTCAATCAAGAATGCGTATTCGCACAGGGGAAAGTGCTGTTCTTGTCACCCAGCAGCAATTAGCCCACATTACACACAGAGCCATAATGGATGTTTAGTGTCAGCTGGGGTTGAAAGATAACAACGATTATCGTCATGTAAATCTATGCAAATATGTTTGTTTTATCTGATGAGAACTCGCACCCTGCTGTGATGTTTGGACGCAGGACTTGGGCTGTCACTAAACGCACCAACTACAGCTTTGGCGCACAAAAGCTGGCGCACACTTGTTGAAGCCCGAACCATGGGAAACAGTGCATTAGACTTGTGCCTTTGAAAGTAGACAACTAATGGGCTTGTGCTTTATTAACAAAATATATTAGCTTATAGCCGGTTTAGTAACATGTGCATTATAGCAGGGGTGGGAAATTCTTTGGGACTCTTGTGGAATGCTGGGCCAACAGGGTGAACTCACTTATGCTCAATAAAAACACATTTCTTTAGCCTATAGTTTAACGTTTGAACTTGCAAGCAATAGCCTGTGTGGAAAAACACTGTATAGGCCTATTCAACCGCACAGTCATAGCTGCACCTCCGCTGTTTTAGAGCCACTTTTTACAGTTTGTTCTAAAACCAGTGAAATCTCTCTCGCTCTAAATTGAGATGATAGTTTTAGAAAATGTTGTTCCTGTTTGGAGCATGTTGTAGCAAATCAATTGATCACTGCAGAATATTGAAGGAAAAATATATGCAGTGTTTAATTTTCAACAAATTATTAGTAAATGCTTGGTGGGCCCGATTAAACAGTCGCATCTGGCCCCTGGGCCTTGGTTTGCCCACCTCTGCCTCATATCTCATAAATATAGCTGTCAAATCATTTCAAACGAAGAAGGCATAGGCTAAAAGTTATCTTGGTCACTTTATTAAACCAATAATTTAAACTCAACTTTCTCATTTATTTGAACACCATTTGCCCATGCTGCTTCTGAAAATAACAATCGTTTATTTCTTTAAAAATCACGTTTATTGTGCTAAGGCTACCAAATGCTAAAATCATACTGTGCCTTTAAGAAAAGTCTACCACTGTAAATACCTGCTACATATTGCTGCTCATCTCATTAATGCTAAACAGAAATGCTAGGCTAGTGGTGGCCATTCTAAATTTAAATCGCAAACTAACTTCTGTTTTATTTTACACAGCCGCTGAAAAGTAATTTACTTGTCTTCAGAGTTAGCTGAATGTATGTAAGCTACCAAAGCTAACGAGTTGTAATGGAAGTTTGCTCAGACTTTTTAAAGATGAAGCCAATGGCCAACAACACAGCTTTCCATATGGTAAGGCTGTCCAGGCACAAGAGAAAGTTGTATTATTAACTAACATATTAGTTATAGTTACATAAATCCATAAATATCCATAAATAGGGCTTTATTTTAAGCAAATAAGTAAAATGTAAGCTAGAGTCATTTAAGATAGCTAATCTTAGCTATTGCTATCAAAGAAAGTAGAGAGGGTATAGTCAAAGTGGGTGTTCTTTTTTGGACTTTATTTAACTTTTTTAGAAGATTTCCCTTCATTGTAATCCCTTCATATATCCTTTTAGTTTTTCATCTCCTGATTGCTTTGGGCACATGTAGCCTAAACATTGAATCATTATAGTACAATTACATTTTTAGCTTCATTGCATTTTTTGCAGTTACTTTATATTTGTTATCCATTATTATAATTCTGCTTATCATACTATCACTATATTGATTTTACATATGATAGTTTTTGAGTGTTATTTTTACTTTAGTCTGTGTTTGAAACATATCCAACCACCACGTGCAGTGAAACCATGCAGGAGAAAGCTAGTTTGGTTTTCTTAGCACAATTCAGTTTATTGACTGGAGCGTGCGATCACAAAACAAAGAGGAGCTGTCGCCGGCATCAACTTTACTCCCCCCTCTCTTCTATTCAGGGTGACATAAGCCCCACATCCATCCATCCATGTGGGGTCTGCTATTATAACAGTATCTTCTCAATCGGCTCACGTAGGTGGCTTGGGCACAGCGCCAACGGGATGCTGAACTCTGACAGCTGTGTTTGAGAACCAGACAGTAACCAGACGACCAATGGCGCTGTTTGGGTTGAGTGGGGGACTGAATACATGACAAGAATCTAAATACACAAATGAATAGTAAACAGAGGCGGGTAGTATTTGGTTACAATTGTAGCGTATTTTATACGGCACAACAAACGATCCACTGACATCAAGCTCTTTGGAGGATTCTGTAATTTATTAGAAGAGGACAGTCAACATACACTCTCAGCTTTACTTTTCTTCTCTCAGCTGCCTCTCCTCAGTCACAAACTATACTGAGCATTTCAATTCACATAGATTTTACACCATCGTGCATCTTAGTTATTAAAACTCAGTCACATACAAAAAGAAATAATACAAATAAAAAATTCACATTAATAATACTTTATAACATTAATATAATGATCAACATTCTACTAGATCGTATAGTGTTATTTTTCCCTTTTTACATACCTGTAATTTATTAGAAGAGGACAGTCAACATACACTCTCAGCTTTACTTTTCTTCTCTCAGCTGAAGAATGCATGAGAAAGACATGTTAAATACTGCCCTCTCTAACAGTGACTGCAGTTCAACTTAATACACAAAACACTAAACTATAGCAGACTATAAACATACAATTTAACATAAAAAAACAAAAGCTACATATATCTATAATACTAACAACATTTATACAGACAGAATCCACCAAAATTATTTTTAGAGAACTTATCAACGTAAAACTCACGCTCGAATTTGCCACGCAGCACGCAACATAATACAAACACGTGCGCGAACATAATACGGAAAATACAACTCCCTTATCAATGAAAACATACATCTAACTACTTATTCTAGTTCTAGGGACTTATCACAATCAATATCAACTCAAAACTTTACTTAGTTCTACATATTTTACGCTCTTTATTACAGAGCTCCCCCTGATACATACCTGCCTCTCCTCAGTCACAAACTATACTGAGGGAGCGCAGGCGCGACCCGTCCCTTCATTCTGACGTCGCACAATAACCAACTTCAACATATCAATTTTAAAACAACCATTAATAATTTTCCCATGTTTATATAACCAATATTCCCAACATACATCCATAACAATATAAAAATAAAATGAAAATAAACGTATTTCTTGTTAAGACACTTAAATGTTTGCTGGAATAACCCACAGCAAAACTCCCAACACTACACAATGATACTGCTAATTTTGACTGCACTGATTTGGTTTGCTTTCAGTACAAAGCAGTAAAGACAGGCTTTTAGGAGAGGTAAGAACTGTTTTTATCACCATTAAACATTTACATTCAGCATTTTTTCCTCTTTTATTTTCAGATATTGTCGACTTTGGGCACCCATAGCCTTGGGTTTCCAGGCCCCATCCACACCTGGGTGGACCTCTCAGGATCCCTCAGAGGAGCAGTGAAAAATGGACTGAGGGGTATTAGTTACCTCTCAAACTCTCCCGGGCCACCCATTCCACCAAGAACACAAAATAAGTTTGGCATCTATCCTTGAAGATCCTTTTTCATTTTAGTACTAGCCTTATGTTTGTGGACAGTTACAGTAACAAGACAAAGTTAGTTGCACTTCGGGTGTTACAGCAGATAAACATGAGACCTTTATGAAGACAAAAACCCAATATTCTTTGCAAGCGTTGCCAAATCTTCACTTGTATATGGATAGTGGTTAGCATTTTTTAAATATTTGTAACAATAGTGTCAAATTTTAACCAGTTTTAGTGAAGAGAAAACATAGCCAGTCAAAGAACAATGCCAAGACCAAGGGCAGGACCTGGTTCGTCTCAACAAGACATTTATGAATTCCCAATTGAGTCGGAGGAGATACAGTCCGTCCACATGCATATGCCTTCCTTAGAAAAGACTTCTCCTCTGAGCAATTTTATTGAGAGTGAACACAAGCAAGCTGGCCTTTACTCTCTTTCTGTCTTTGAGTCGTCTCTGGATGCGTCTGACATCCAAAAGAGAAGGAGGAAGAAATGTGGCGTTTGTGGCCCCTGTCTGCGTAAAGAGAACTGTGGTACCTGCGCCAACTGTCACAACCGAAGGACAGGCAAGCAGATCTGCAAAATGCGCAAATGTGAGGAGCTGAAGAAGAGACGCAGTGAGTGGGAGGTGAGTTTGTATTGTGTGCTCATGTTAAAATACAACATTCAAGAAAGAATATGTTATTACTGTTTGAAGTAGGTAAGTAGGTAACTCACAGTATTTTTCACCTGGGTCACCACAACAATTCCTTTCCATGCAACTAATGTGAAAGCTGCTTCAAATGTGGCTAGAAAACTAAAAAAATCAAGGAAGCACAGTTCAGACAAAGCTTTAGATAGTGGTTTGTCACTGTTGGGAAAATGGTTTGTAGCATTGTCACAATGCTTTTTAATTCACAAACAGTTTGGACATCATACATTTTTTGTCAAAAAATGTTCTAAATTGCAATAGTGTTATTGATTTAGGGATTGCAACATAGAAAAATACAAAAAATCAAGAGGTGGACCTGCCAGACCTGCTGACGTGCTGTTATTGCTGTGTGTGCAGACATCATATTTCTGGCAAGTTTTCATCACAGTCATTTTATTATTTTACTATCTCACTAATTCTTAGTTATTTTAATCTTACAGTCTTACATAGTTTTTATTTCCAGCTCAAACATTCACTTTTCAGATGTCCAGAAAAACAGCTCTAAACTTTCCAGGCACTATTCTTTCTTTTGACATTCCTTGTGCATCACGTTCAAACGCGCTTCTCCTCGTGCTGGGGAGCATGAGGTGGAACAATGGGTCTTTGCTGAAGCTAATCCATCTTAAAACACATGCAGCACTATTGTTGTTTGTGCAAGAGCAGGGAAAACAGGGTCCAGTTGGTTGCAGGTGTTACTAGGATGTGTGTAGTATCCTTATATTGTTGTAGAGCTCCGTTTCAGAGGGGACGGTGTGTTTGCATGACTGGGAGTCGGTAAGCATTACTAAACAGTGGCAGTAAGGAATTCTTGTAGTCGCCTGTGCTTTGTCCTTTGACCTCTCCAGCTTTGATTGAGGCCGGGGGTTAACCTCAGGCTATTTTGTGTGTGTGAGGTTGCGGGTGAGGGTATGTGTAAAAGAAAAAAGAAAGGGAGTGCGTGATTTTTTTAGAGCGGCCACGCACGTGTGTTTCTACTGCAGTGCACGTGCAGTGGTGTTTAAACCGGGGGAAGGGTTGTAAAGTGAGGTCAGGGAGGTGCACGGGAAGATGCAGTAGGCGGTCAGCTCAAGCAGGAAAAACAAGGACAAGCTACTATCCTTAATGGCAGACAGTGAAACAATACCACATACGTATCACTGAGACAGGTGGAAGCTGTAGCTGTAGTGTAAAACTGCATAAAAAAACAAAAAACACATTGATTAATAAGGAAAAGATTAAAGCAAAGGAATCTAGACTAGGTTTTTAGGTGAAGACATTTTGTCTCTTATCCCAACAGACTTTTTAAATTCTGAGATCAACTGGTAAGAGAGCTAAGCTTTATCTCTAGAGGGAGGAGTTTGATCTGAAACTAAACCTGATTGGACCAAAATGTTCTGGTCTTATAGTCGTTAGCTCTAAAAGGAAAGTATGACTCCTGATATGAGAGTCGTTAAAGGCTCAGGAGAGTCGTTAGTGACACAGTTCCATTTAGGGGTTGTTCTAGAGTGAAACTGTTTTGATTTAGGTTTCAGAACACTGTTGCAAATACTATGCAACACAAATCTGAGGTCACCTCCTCTGTTCAGAGAAGGCTTTTTCCATTTTACCAAAAAGTCTTCCTTGACACCTCTCTTAAACCATCTGGCCTCTCTGGCCAAAATTTGAACATTGCTGTCCTCAAAGAAATGCCCTTTCTCTTTAAGGTGGAGGTGGACTGCAGACTCAGCTCCGCTCTCTTATTCTGATCTCAGAATTGAAAAGGTCTCTTGGGAAAGGAGAAAAAACATCTTCACCTTGAAAACCTAGTCCAGATGCTTTTGCTGCAACCTTTTCTTCAAGATGACCTGGATGACTGAGAACCTTTACAGACATTTATTGATGAGTACACTTTCATTAGGAACTATAGCCTAGCTTTACAGTGAATAATTGCTTATTATAATTTTGCTATATTGTTCAATGGTGTGTGCCTTGAAGTCATATTACTCAGACTTATTTTAACAAGATATGCAAGTTATATTATAATCACAACACCTGAAGCTTGCATGTAGCACACAAAGCATCTATTTGATCAAACCGTGAGCCCGCAACAAGCCTTTGGACATCTTTGATTGGATAAATTTCGAACAATATGACAGTTCATTGTGGTTATTGTATTACCAAGCAGTTACAATTAAAGGCTTTGTAACTTCTACATCGAATGTCAGCGCTGAAAGGTCAAACGTTGCAAAGAATGGTTTGTTTGGCCACAAACAGAGAAACGGATCCCTCAGCAGCATCAGTCAAAGTTTGACACAGCAACATGTGGGACTCAACTGTCACTATTACAACCATTCACCCTCAGGTTTTTTGTAAACAGCTGAAAAGTCACATTACATATGAGTTAAAAAAACATGAATTAGACCTGTATGGGTCACACGTCTGGCCAGTGACAGAACTTTTGTCTTTGCAGGTAATAGCAGTTTAAGGCCACAATCACCTGCAGCCTATCTGTAATTGGTCCCAAGCCCAGGTAAAAGGGAGAGGGTTGCGCCAGGAAGGGCATTTGGCATTAAAACATTGCCAAGCTACTTATGCAACCTACTTTATTGTGGCTACCCCCGGACGGGGATAACCCAAAAGGCAGTTACATTTCAGCTCTTCTGTGGTGGAGCAGTTAGTTCTCCCAATGTGAATGCGGGAGATATGGGGTTCAAAATCCCCTGGGGAGCAACTCCGGCCACCAGCCTAAACCACACCGAAACTTACTATCAGTTTACAGCCACAATATTTTATATATCCTCAGACTGAACTCACCTATTATTCTGCTCAGTCTCTGCCCACTTTAGTTTTCAAACAGCAGCTGTTTACAGTAGACATGCTATGTGTAAGGAAAGAGCAATTCAATGTGCAATTCAAATCAAACAATTAAAAGGCCTAAGAAAGCTTTATACACTGGGTTCTCGATGATGTTGGTTGGGTTGGTTTAATGGTTTAACAATGAAGTACATTTTTAATATTATTTTCTTCTGATTAATTACCCTGCCCTAGTTCCAGTCATAAAATTGCAGGCATTAGTTAGTCACATTAGGGGTTATATTTAATCAGAAAATAAACCTATTAGACTTTATATGTAGTCAGTTTTTAATTTATTTTTTAAATAGGGCAATTATCAACAACTACATACCTAACATTGTCATATACTGTATGTTGATATAAATACGACAGCTACTCAGTAAATTAATTTGCAAAGACATAACTGTGCCCAGACAATGGTATGGATTAAGCCCAGTCATTTGCACTTGTACAGTATGTTCTGCCTTATACAACGAGCAGCTCTTAACGAAGTCTCCTTCCATTAATCAATATCCTTCCCCCACACAGCTCCCCTGCAGTCCCACCTCAGTGTGTGTGCAGCAGCTGCAAGCTTTATTGCCTGGTAACCACATCACATTCTCCATCTTCCTCTGTTGTGGATACTGATCATCCTGTGTTACAAATGACATGTGTAATTGTGTGAATTACATGTGGGCTATTTTATGAAATATAAGTTGCCAGGCTTAGATCTTTTGTCAGGAAATAAACACAATACTAAAAGCAAATGTGATAGCACAGTGGGTGCAGTTGCTCAGGTGGTAGAATAGTTGTCTTATACAGTGGTTGACAGTTTAATTCCCGCTTTCTCTAGTTCATACTGCTGTTGTGTCCTTGGGTAAGACACTTTACTTACCTCCAGTGACACAGCTCTGGTGTATGAATATGTGAGAATGTTGGAACAACGGCATGTTTACATGTGGCTATGTCTCATGTATGTTTAACATTCACTGTCCCAAGCAAAAAAAAAAAAGTATATATAAATATATATAGATATAGATATAGACAGTATTGTTGTTCATAATGACGGCCAAAGAGCCAGAACTTAAAAAATATGTTATTGTCTTTATGTTTTGGCTTATCTCAGTTTGATTGGCCCAATATTCATATCATATCTTGCTCACGGCAGCATACAGATTATCTTTTACTGCTCAACTGCAAATAATATAAAGCGTTGTAAATGTTGATCTCTTGTCAGTGTTTTACAGCTTATGCAACCTGACAATCCAAATTAGGTGGCACTTGACCCATATATTACATTTTAGCTTCACGTCACCAATCTGAGGCCTCATGCATCTCATCTCTTTTTGTTATGTATTTGAAATGGTAGTGTATTATTCACTATCTTTTGCAGCTGTGCCGACAGTCCATTCAGAGAAGCGTTCACAATTTATTTTTCCTGTCTTCTTGATCTGCTCCACGGCGCCACATTTAGTCCGACTGTCATTTCAAAAGCGCCTACTTCCCTGTCCACCTGTAACGAAGCCCACGGCGTCCGCTGTCCAAGCTTACTGCAAACGCGCCTCTGCACCGCACATAAACACACTCACACACGTGGCTCGGTGACGTCAGCAGAGGGGATTTCCTTTGCTGTACGAGAGCTTCAGACAGACACCGCAAATGCTGTGTCATTGAGAAGCTGCCACACTCCCTCTGTTTTCGATTCCCTCTTTCTCCCACTGTCGGTTTGTCTTTCTGACTTTTTCGACCCAATCGGCTGTGTCTCACTTCAGTCTGTGTAAACTTTTGCTGACTTTGGCACGTCTTGCGGTGGTGGCTCTTAGTCTACCAGCATTTTTCGCTGTTACATTACATATATTTCCCATTATAAGCACTGAATGGTTCCTGTTTAAGAGGACTTCAAAAATTAAATTGGTCACTGTGTTCAGCAGCACTTGGATAAGCACCTCTCCAACTTCTTTTGTCATGTTATGCACTTTGGTACTATACTTGATCTAGTCATTGTCACCTTGTATTCACTTTTTTCAAAGGGTGCTTTTCTATTCCAGTGCACAGTGGAAAACCAGTTTGCAGATCATATTTCTGCAGAATCAAACCCTAATCTTTTCTCTTCCAAGCTTTGACTCAGCACGTGGGTCTTTTCTGTGTAACCATGGCTTCTGCCTGTCACTTTGTCGACCTGAGAGTTGAGTTTACTCAATGAGTCAGTGTGTGTATATGTGCGTGTTTTCACATGTGCAGTCCAGTCCAGTTATTGCAGGCAGCCCTGCACAGATGGTGCACAGTGATACCACATACCAGAGGCATTGTTTAGGGAAGGCGAGTTGGAGGAGATAATTGACAGCCATAGAGATGACCCATCCCCCTTCCACTCAAACACAGTCCCTTGTCCAACCTTGTCTCTTTTTACATCAATACACAAACACACACACACACAGACGTCAAAGATCACCTCTGTTCTATCAACTATTCTTTTAATGCTTCAACCAACACCAATGTGTGTTTCAATATTTCAACGCCCTCAGTTGCTCTCCTTGAATTTCACCCTAGCAGCAGAGCCAGGCGAGCCTCCTGATTGGTAGACGTAGGGCCTTTGTGTGCTATCTCTAGCGTGACGTCTCTCTCCGACGAGGTCTGTGAGTGTGTATGTGTACATGTATGTTTAAAGAGACGGGGGAGGGTTAAAGAAGGCTTTCACACACACACATATAAGAAGAAAAAAATACACAGAAGAGGAAGAGACCGCAGAAAGAGAGAAATAGCTCTTGGGTGAATGTGTGTGTGTGGTAGACCTATTGGCATACGAGCAAGAGTGAGGAGGAGGAGGAGTCGAGCAAGATAGACCGACAGAGAGAGGGAGAGAGAGAGAGACAGGGGGAACGTGCGTACTAGGGCTCGTGTAAAACCCGATTAAAAACACAAGATGGCCTCCTGAATGGGCTGCTGGAGTACAGACAAGAGAACGAGTGAGAGAGAAGGACTGTCGTGAGAGGCATTTGGAGGAATAGTGGCGGAGACCAGAGAGAGAAAGGCAGGACTCTGCTGATGGGGATTTGGCCACCACACGGAGGAGTACAGACCGAGGCAGCTCACAAGCTCGCAGGGTAAATATCCCAGACTATTTTAGGATGGAGAAGTGGGTTGGAGTGGGGTGAGATGAGGTTGGCGGGACTCACGGTGGCAGCGCTGATGAAAAGGAGGGGGGGCTCGAGACAAAACACATTTAACATTGAGACAGCCGGGTGAGGAGGGAGGGGGGCATGCTGCTCTAAATGTACCATTGTTTTAAAGGCTTTGATGGTTCACATATTCACTTTCACTGCTGCAGTAATCAAACTATAAAACATTGCCTCGGGCCAGGTCAGGATACAGATATTACATAATTTTGGCATAAAAAGTAAATCCTCGCCTTTTGCTCTTTTCAAATTCTCCATCCCATCGGCAGAGGGAAGTGCCGGCTCACTCTTTAAGCCGACAAATACGGTGCTGTGCTTTCAAGACAATTTCTGAGGGTGACAAAAATATCAATACAGTAACAATAAATATAATGTGTAGGATGTCACAGCCGCTCTGACTTTGAGTTGTCCTGTCATTATCATTGCTGCTTTCTGCACAAGGCCTTGTCGCATTATTTCCATTGATTGTTATTCTCTCCCCCCTCCCTTTTCTCTCTCTCACGCTATGTTCTCCTCCCCCCTTCCTCACCCCTGGTTCTGTTGAACCACTCCAAAGGTGGAATATCCTGAAGACAACAGTCAAGTCTGCTGGGGGGAGTCAAGTCATCTGACGGCAGAGGTAAGAGAGAGGGCAGTGGGTTTGCCCCCAATCAATCAATGTTTTACAAATTTTATTGAGATCCCAGTCTGTCAGCAACCTGTTTGTATATACTGTATGCTTGTTGCTTTCTATGTTGTCTGGTTTGATGGTTTAGAATCCAGTCTTGGGACTATCCCTACATCCAGGGAGAATCAAATCCTTGCTCAAGTGTCTTTAAATGTCATTTTAATATTTGCTCTTCGGCGAGCGCTCGAGCTCTTATGTAACCGTAATAGCAAAGCGGGTCAAACTGAAGTTAAATTAGAGCCACTTATTTTGAAAGACTGTCTTAGAACATCAATTTGAGCTTTTATCTACCCGCGCCACCATGAGTTGAGAGGCTCAGTGATGAAGTGGCGGCATCCCCGGTTTAAAGCGTCCCACGCTGCCCGCTGATTGGTGCCAGAGCCAGCCATGTGTAGATACAAGAGACCAGCGAGGGGAGGAGGAGCGGGAGGGAGGAACCGTACGCCCTGGCTCAGGAGCCGGGGGACGTCCTTCATCTGCTAGGTTCTGGAGTCAAATGAGGTAAACAGAGTAAAAGTTAGTGGGTCACGCATGCGTACGTGTTTGAGTGTTGGCGTAGTAACCTGTAGCGCATGCCGCTCAGGGCTGCTGTTCCACAACTTGCCGAGTCAAGGCACACGCTTGTGTTTATGGGGAAAGAAAATCTGAGCGGCAAGGTTTGAAAAAGTGTCAGTTAGTAACAAACAAGCTGTTGTCTTGTTTTGGAACAGAGAATCTAATCTAAAAAGAATAGGGTGAAGTTAATCTGTAACATACATGTACGAGTTAGATTATCTCAGTACAGTCAGCATTGTTCGTTGCACTGACCTCTAATCCCTTTCCATATGCTCATTGTGTCTTGTGTGAAAGGTATAACGGTGACCAGCTGTTTATCATTGAAAGAAAAGCTTACAGTTAGCCCAAAAACATCTGAGGGTATTGTCTGGGGTTTGTTGTTAGTGGTTGTTGATGCTATGCTTGACTATGTTGTGTGTTTCGTTGTCAAAGATGACACAACCGCTGGCACTAGCTCTGACAAAATAAATAATATTAAGGGTTTATGGATGAGGATAAAAGATGAAGCGTTTATATACCATTTATGAAAACAGCATTGTTCATTTGTCTCGTGTCAGGCAGCACTGTTGATTTCTCTTCACGTTCTTTTTTGCGTCACTTTCTTTTACTCCTCAGAATGTAAAACCAATGTTACCACAGGTGGCAAGACAGACAGACTACACTAGCGTGATTTTTTTTTTTCCACGCCCCTACACAGGATTTCCTTTCAACACACCAGTTCACTTTCACAGAATAAAGCAGTGGGTGGGTATCAGAAGTAGATCAAAAACAGTGAAGGCTAAGTTTGACGGCAGATGGAATGTTTGTTCATCATATGTTTAGCTTCGCGTGGAATCCCCGACCTCTTACGCAAAGGGTTAACACTGACCGAGTTTCCGTGGCAACATTAAATGTCTGATGACATCATGCTTTAATTTTTATCTGAGGTCCAGCATCTAAAGTTGGTCACATGACCTACAAGCCGGCAACACATTTGTGTGTGTGTAGTGGTTTCGTATATACCGTAGCACAGGAAGTGGATGGTTTGACATCATCTCTGCGAATAAGTTTTGGTTTTCAGTCTGTTCTGTCTAAATGGTTTCCATTCTGTCAGCGTTCAACTGTGGCTGGGTGATTTCACTGTCTTGTAATGGTTAAAAAAATTGCATCAACTTTTCCTATGTATCATCTATGAATTATATCAGGATTTAAGAACTGTAACAATGCAATGTGGACTGACATTTTTAATTAACAACACTGATTGACAGGTTTGAATGTGAATGTTAATCTTAAATGTCAGACCTACTAATTGGTTTATAGTTTCCTGCTTAGGCTATTACGTTAAAACCAGTCAAAATCCCAAATATTATCTGGGGTTTGATTTGTATATCACCTACATAAGGGCATACATTTTAGCTGTATTTAGAGAAGCTGAATAAATAATGGTACAAACCCAGAAAGGTTCAAGCAACAGTTATCTTGTCTGCAATATTAATTAAATACTGAATATAGTAAGTAATATAGAGTTAAACAGCTTTAAGGTTATACTGTACATTCTCTTGTATAAATTGTAGCTAACACAAATTATTTCAGCTGTGTTTTTATGGTGTACTTTGGTTTAATAACAGGTCTCTGTGAACAGTAAGTTTTGTATGGTGACTTAATGAAGCAATAATATCTGCGTTTAATGTCAGTCGCCCGGTGCCGCAGTTAATAAAAAATGAATGGGAAGGGAAAGGGGAGGAGTCCTCAGCTGTTGCTTGAGCCCTTTAACTCTCGCCTCTCTGGCTGCTGCTCTGCTGCTCCCACTGGGCATGCACTCACTGTATACAATCCTGAATCCCACCACTGTCCATCTCTGCCAGGATTTATGTAACGCAGCACCACAGCTGTTTGAGCTTTTATCACATATACATGAAATTGCAATCATAGCAGCTACATTTTAAAATTAAATCAGTATATCGACTGGAAATAATTACTTGCATTCCTGACAAATCTTATTTTATTGTGCATTCTCTCTGTTGACTTTATAATGAACAGTGCCGTACTGTCCCTTTAAGCCCGGCTAGGCCTGACTTGAACATATGGGAAGCTAATCTTAGCCCTCTTCCTGAGAGAAACAAGGCTGGCACCCAGCCACTGTGCAGGCTGAGGAAGGTTTGTTCTTTGCTCTCAAATAAGAACAGAATTTTTGAATCCTGAAATGTTATCCTAAAGATGTATCGCCTAAGCATTCAGACTGTCATCTGTAGAAGCTCATCTCATGTTCACTGTTTCTCCACTTAGCACAGACTGCTTTGGCAAGTGGAAGTACATTATGTACATTTTACAGCAATGTATAGGATCACACATTTACCAACCACTACGGTTGGCCAAATTTTTAAAATTAATCTGCATTATTATATCAGCTTATGTATGGCAAAAGAATGCTTGAATCCC
The DNA here is from genome assembly GCA_024349245.1 of Neodontobutis hainanensis. NCBI lineage: Eukaryota > Metazoa > Chordata > Actinopteri > Gobiiformes > Odontobutidae > Neodontobutis > Neodontobutis hainanensis. The sequence continues at coordinate 2,698,892 of JALDNG010000043.1, read as the reverse complement.
TATATTATTTTGGTATGTTCTGTCCGTCTGCCCCAAAGCAGACAAACATTGATGTACAGTATAGTATTTTTTTATATTGTATTTTTTATTTCCCTAAAGCAAAGTTGAATTATTACAAGACATTTCAAAATAGTCTAGCTTTACCTACAATTTATGCACATATTTGTCAGTGTACGGTTTGTAAAATAGTTATTGCCTTTTTCTTAAATCCCCAAACCCAAACACAAAGAGCTGCCTTTTAAAAACAAAGCCTCTCTCTTTCACTCCTCCTCCACACGTCATTATTTTTTGGCAGCTCCACCCATCAGCCCCCACCCGGCACCACCATTCCTTTTTCTCCTCCCTCTGCAGCCAGTCCTCCTCGTTTTCTTTGTGAGAAGTGCTTAGGGGTTGGTGTATGTGTGTGTGTGTGTGTGTGTGTGTGTGTGTGAGGGGGCAGACCTTTCCCAGCTGAGACTATCGTGCTGACTTGCACGTGCCGAATGTCAGGAGCTATGACTCAGAGTGGATACACTACTCTGTGTATGTACTCACATTCACACCCAAACACACCTTGAACCTAACACCGTCCGGTCTAAGAGCAGGTTTTGGAGAGCGTGGGACCTGGAACAGTTACTAAGATTGATTACTGGGATATGAACAATATGTTAACAGTTTTGTAGACAGATGGACAAATGAACATATAGTAAGTACATATGGCAATATTTACTAAAATTATTCCAGAGTGCACAATCATTGTAAATGCAATTAATACATTTTTATATTTTGGCCATTAAAAGGGGAAGTAAATTATATTTAATATTAAGTGATTACGTGATAGAGTATTTAAATTAGCTATAGCTATGTATTCAAACTAATTTTAACTTCTTCCTTAGAATTTAAATATTACTATAAATAAGAGTTAAATATCACTTTTGTATCAAGTATATTTTAAACATGGGTGGGTGACTTTATTTTACACTACACTTGATACATTGTTTCTACCTTATTAAGTAGAATGTAATACACTGTGTAACAAACTGTAATAACATGTCACTACATAGTACATACATATGCTAAGCCTACCTACAATATGTAAGTACACATAATTACATTATGTATGTACTATGTAGTTACATGTTATTACAGTTTCACAAGGGGGTAGATAGCGTGTGTCAAGTGTAATATAAAATAAAGTGTCACCCATGGGTGGCTCAGTTCTTCCTCTGCAACAGAGAAAAAAACATTTTCTCATATCCTATTTCCTTTTATTCAGTCAGAAGCTCAGCAAATACCCTTGTACAGTGCTGTCATTACAGAGTCAGACTATAGTGGTCCAATTAATAACTAGCTATTAGCTAAGGCTTATTTTACTCCACAGCCGCCACATATTTGTTAGCTTCGTAGGTTTCTTTTTACTAGTGACTGCAGCTACTTGATTGAGATAAATGCGCTACTGCTCTATTACTGCTTTGGTTAACAGCATAATATAATGATAACTGCAAAAACTGACAGAAAGTCAGTCAAAATAAATCACTTGTAGAAAAGTTCAAATGATTGAACTTTTCTTCAATCATTTCACTTCAATTCGATTTTGTTTATTTAGCAGCAGTTGCATTAAAGGTCTTTACAGAGAAAAATAATCAAAACATATGAAGTTTTAAAACCATTCAAATAATAGCCTCAAATTCATTTTGATGGTTTCTTAACACAAGTCTTGGGAAACTAAGCTCTTTTATAGATATATGGTTTGATAGCTACTACACTAACTCTTGAGTGCTCACAAATTTACATGGCAAATTAAATATATAATTTTATATATATATATATATATATATATATATATATATATATATATATATATATATATATATATATATATATATATATATTTTAGGTTGAAGCGGAATTTGTGTGCCTGGTAAATGGCATTGATTTTATTTAGCGTGCTTCCACCAACGCGGCACTCAACGTGCTTTACATTAAGCTTCCATTCACCCATTCACACAGCTGTGTCACAGCTGGAGCACCACACTGGAGGCAAGGTGGGTTAAGTGTCTTGCCCGCCACTTTTTCAGTTATAGGAATATCGCTCTACCCCAATAGTCCTGAAAAGCAGTGTTGCTTTAAAAAAGATCTTGTCATTAATCATTAATAGCATATTTACATAGACATGAAATATATCCTTTATATTGCTTAGCCATAATTGATTTTCTTCTGAAAAAAATTACTGTCTGTGCAGCTTTGTAGCCCCTCATGTCCCACCCACCAATAAACCCAGTGACCCGGACTGAACAATCCAATACTGTATGCATAGAGCATGTGCTCATGTGCAAAAAGAGAGAGAAGGAAAAACAAGTAGCTATGGCTCATTGGTGAGCTTGAATACATTTGCAAGTGCATTTTAAGCGCACGATTTGGGGATAGGCTTGAGCGCATGAGGCACAAAGTGAAATGTAGGAGGAGAGAGCTGCGGGGAGTTGGAGCAAGTCAGATCAGATGACCTTGATGCCATTAGACTGCAGGACGATGTAGGTCACAGTGGGGGTGTGCGCAGGCAGTCAGCTGACAGGAAAAGGTGGGGGAGGGTACGGCAGACTAATAACATGACTGGGATGCTCACTGTCATGTGAGGTGTGTGCTGGTTAAAGCAATGCTGACAGAACAGTTAAACAATATTTTTCACATCAAAATGTCTTTGATTGTCAGGTTTGCTTTATTGTTCCTCATCAAAAAGTATGTAATTTGGTATACATTGTTAAGGGCCACTTGTATTATCTATGGTCACACAACTTATTAAATTTATTAAACTCAAGTCAAAGTTTTGCTTCTGAGATGGAGCTGAAGACCTTTAAATGTCATTGAGACTTGCATTTTACATTAGTACTTCTGAATATGGGTCTAATATAAAATAATTTTGGATATGACAGACTGCAACATTGATTTACAAGTCAAAAATACTTTTTATGGTAGACCACACCGATGAGTAAAATCAAATTTGTAAAATATGTTATTCATTCATGTTCATTCATGACCCCCTACTAAATACCCAGTAACAGTGCACTTTAAAAGTTTTTCTCATAAAGCTGCAGATGACTCAGGCTTAGTCATATACAAGCAAAACACCACACACGCAGTGCTGCTGAGGATGGACTTCTGTTGTCAGTCATCCCTCCTACTACCAGGACCTTGAGCTGTACTGCTGGGAAACTGAAAACTGTTAGCTGAAATGGAAGTCCAGAAACTAAACGTTAGTCGAGGGCGTAAAACACCTCATTTAGATAAAAATGTGCCTCATTATTAAGTTAAGGTAATCGTCGTGAAGACTCTTCAGACTTTTAACATGTCAATGCCGGGCTACAGCAGGTTCACAGTAAGTGTGGCTCCTTCATCATCTTAGTCATCTTTCTCTAGTTCTCCTTTACGTAAAAAGGGTTAGAACATTGGTTGTTGTTTTCTGTTCCTCATGGGTTTAGGCTACATGTTGTTCACTGTCTTGAAGTTACAAGGTTGTGGTGACACAGAGTGTCTTTTTCACAATATTTATAAGTAGTAATTACATCTTGCATTAGTAGATTACTTATAATTATTAGTGTGGCTGTCCGACTGTCTCACATGTTAGCTCTCAGGAACCTATAAAAAAACAGTGCTTGATTTAGCCTTATCAGATAATATAGGTTTGTAACTTATTTCTTTCAAACAGGAACCTGACTGAAACTATTACTATTGTTTGTCTGTTTGCTTCCTCTTTGGTTTATTTTTTACGTGCAAGTGGGCAGAGTTGGCTGCATGTTGAGTTTAAGATCTGTTTCTGGTTTTAGCTTGTATTCCTCTTAAAAAGTCTAACTGCAAGAGGATTGTGGTGCGTAGAACGAGGAACTGTGCCTAAAGAGCATGTGATTCGTGGGTTAAGTCACGTATCAAACCTAAATGTTGTGTCACTGCAGTCGGGGGAGTGCTCGTCAGCAGAATGACAGTGCACGTTTTCGAGTGTCGGTTGGTGTGTGATGTAGGTGATAGTAATAGACAGGGGGCATGTGTCAAGTCAGTGCCCACCCAGCGGCAGAGGCGTGTATCCTGGTGGGAGACACAATGATGACGAACCAACTACGCCATCTCCACACGTTTCCCACCTCTCTTACTCACTGCTCTCCCTCTCACTTATTGGCCTTCCCCGATCATGTGACCTAATGCTCTATTTCTTCCCTGCTTCCTTCAAACAGCTTAGGAGGTTTCTCTTTGCGATTGACTCTCTCTGAATCTGTGTGCGTATATACAAATATGTGTTGCCCAAGACGCAGACAGTATGCAATTTACAGACAAAAAGGAATGGCAATGAAAAGAGATGTTGTCGAAGTGGAAGCGGCAACACAGCAGAGAGACATATCGGGAGAGGGACGCAGGACAGATTGAGAAAATGAGACCAGGAGAAATGCAGAAAGCGGCAGTGAGAGAAGCTCGGAAAGGCTAGTGAAGTTAATCCAGCCATGGTGCTGCACATGCCCTGTAATATAAGAGAATAACACTACGCAGGAGCTGAAAGCAAAGACAGCCATGTTGGTGCTTCGAAACTCCACCGGGGGACAAGGCCAATCATCCAGGCGAGAGGAGTGTTCTCCATTGATGATCTGATGATGGTGAGGATGACTGTGGCTCCAATGCAGGCGAATGGTAAGCAGAGAGCGTTTTTACTGAAAATGACAGAGAGGTGTTGAATCTAACAAATGACAATTAAGGAAACTTGTGGTTTCTAGCGGTGTACGAAGCAACCTGCAAATCCTCCGATGAATGACTCAGTGAAAATAGATCAACCGTCCTGTCTCTGTGCATGATTTTGTCACCGCTTTGCTGCTCTTTCACCGAGAATACAATTACATAATTATTCTTTTTAGTAAATGAATACACACTGAACGTGCTATCATCTGATACCTAGCTTCCTGACGCTCATTACTCCAGCGTCATTGGTTTCATATGGATCTTGGAGGAAGAGCGAGAGACAAGCAATGCTCAGCTTTAGCCCTGTCTGTTCTTTTTCCACTGAAGGATCTTCTACAGGTGAAAACACAATACATGAATATGGACAATAAAATGGAAAATCGTTAACCACCGCCAACTTCACTTTCGGCCCAGGGCTGTACCGAAACCAGACACTCAAACCTGGACAACATGGATCAAAGCTGCCGGAACTAAAAGACGTATACAGATGACATTAACACTTAATGTTGGTATTTCCTTACTCCATTTTCCTCTTCCTGTTGATGTCACCGGAGTCTGGCAGTTGCTTAGCGGTCATCTCAGCCCTGAAAGCAGAAAATGACCAATTATGGGATAAGAATTAACATGACATTGGTTTATACGTAACCTAATATGAGGGGTGTTGAAGGGTGTGGGTTAAAACAGAGAGGGTTGCCACTGCTAAGACACTGCCGCACTGTGCTGTTTCCTAGGCTGCCACTGCTCGCAATGGTTCCCCACAGCTCACTGCACACTCCTCCATTCCATCGTACGTGCCCGCCGCGGCTCAGATAATGGCCTCTCGCTTTCCGCACACACACAGGAGAGAGCAGAGGAGACAGAGGGAGAGGCTGCAACGAGAGGGAGGAGAGAGAGAGAGACACAGAAGAGGGGGGCCTAGAAAACGCCGACTGCATGTGTAGCCGACAGAAAGAAAGGATATTGAACGAGGGAAGGGAGGAGCACACCGATAATGAGAAAGGCCCAAGCAGAAAGCCGTAAGAAAACGCAAAGAGAATGAGAAACGTGTGTTCTGTACAAGGGGGGAGGTGTGTTTGTGTGCAGCTGGTTGCGACTGCATGCGCGTGTATCTCAAAGCTCGGTCTGTGTGTGAACAGCGCAGACCAGAAGCTATAGGAAGGAATAGAACCCATCAAGACAAGGCTGCTGTGGGATTTCTTTACCGGCAAGCTATTCACATGCTTCTTACTCCTTTCTGCTTTCTCCGAACATTTGGGATCATGTAAGTATACAACAATGTCTGGTCAATGAGCTTTAAACCGGCTTTATATTATCACACACTGCTCGCTCAAGCCGCAAAGGAAGGAGTGCGTGTGTGTGTGTGTGTGTGTGGGGGGGGGGGTCTAGGGCTGCTGTGTATTTGGGATTTAGGTTCAGCTGTCTACACATGAGCTAGGTTTAACCCACTCTCTGCCAACAAACAATAGCTGAAGTTTTGTGCTTTTTACAAATGTGATTGTTGTCAGTGCTGTACAACTCATGTCAGCTTTCATATCTGTGAAGATATCTAGTAGCTCATCGGGTCTGCCTTGTTTAGCCAGATCTTATTGGTCTTAGATACATCCTGTATCAAGAAAGTACAAATGTTTGTCTGTGTTTGACATTGTGAAAGACATGGCTAAATGGTACAGTGGCTCTGTTATAGTGTAAATATTAGCACGTGGTCGGTTATGCCTTGAATCTGCCACTACTGACAAAAAGGGTAAAGAAAAGCATCACTGATAGTGACTAAATGTGGGTTGTGCAGTGTTGCATTCTCTCTGTTTCAACACTGCAGTTCTCATAACTGCCGCGCACAGCCACCCCCCACCTTCCTCTGATGCCACTGATACAGCATACATGGGGCTTCTCACGTATTGCATGCCGGCTGTTGACTACTAGCACCCCCCACCCCACCCCCGCTTCTTGTCAAGTCTTACCAGTACCACCTCTACCCTATGGGACCCTCCGCAAGACACACTACACAGAAGGTGGATTCGAAATACCCTTGTAATTAGCCCAGTTCAAAGAGTAATTTTAATAATATTCAAATAATGAGGAAGCTGGATGTCAGACTCACTTCTACAGGATGTATCCAAGAACAAATACAAATACTGTTCTGTTTTATTTTTGTGGCCAAGATAACAGAAAGTCAAGTGGCTCACATCTCTATGAACAAGGAACTAGCCCACATTTATGGCGAGGTGTAAGACTGACAGCTGGTGTATGTGCCTTTAAGTCTGTTTCTCTTGTATGCTTTCATGTAGTTTTTTATTAGAAAGCACCATTGTTGTCCTAACACATGGCTGTTTGAGATGTAGGAGTATATTGTGCAGACACAACCTGAACTCTGTCAATAATTTCTGAGAATGCCCTTGGATTATCTTTGTTGTTCCCCTTCTGGACTCAATCATTTGTAGTGAGCAGTCAGCCTGGCCTGAATAGCGTTTGGAGGAAATATGTCTGGCTTTAATTCAGCAGGCTATACATTAGTGGGCTGTAATATTTATTCAATTTTAATATGCTCATTTAGATCAGACACAAAGTATTTTTTTTATTGTGGTTAGCAGCTGTTGACCAGGTTTGGAATTTTAAAATAAGGTCAAGTTATTTTGTTTTCTGATTAATTTCTTACTAGTAAATGGGAAACTAGTAACTGTCATTTGAACATTGTTCCTTTACTACTATTGTATTGTAATTAAGAGGGACTTTTACAATAATTTAATTTAAGCATCTGTTTTACCATTTCTGGAGAGCAATGAAAGAGTCTTAAGACACTTCTGTGATCATACTCTATCCAAACTTCACATGCTGGATAACATCTTGCACCATTTTCAGCCAAAGGGAGATTTAGATGTACAGCAGATGACTGGAAATGGAAAAGAAAAGTATATGATTTCAAAAATGTATTATACTGGGCACAATCGATTTTTTACTTAAAGTTTAGATTAATATTGGTACTCCTAACTTTGAAGTCATAATAATGACAACTGAGAAAGATTGAGTCATTATCATTCAGGTACAGTTTTAATCTATGGTGTTTTTGATTTCACAATCACACGTACAGTTGTTCAACTTGAGTGACCTGTGTGACTGCACCTCCCTGTTTTGCACAGCTCAACTGATCTTGAGCTGTGGGCTCATTTATAAACAACAGTCAAACTATGTCACATGACCCATGGCCTGTCTGACTAAACACTGTTGTGAAATCACTCCACTGGTTAATTCAGTTTTCCGTAGATCTACTGACCCTGCCTGACTGTATGCTCTGTGACAGAGGGAAACTGTGGACATGTTGTGTAAAGTGGTGCATAGAGAACTTATAGTCTGCTTAAAACTATTTTTTAAACAGATTGTACATATTAAGTTGTGTTTTAATGTATTCACACTAATCATGCATAGGCCTAATAAAACACAACACTTTCTTATCACAATCAGTATATGTTATATACTTTTTTCAATATATATTTCTGTCTTTAATGTCCTTTTGCTAAACATCACTAAACATTCACACTTTTTTGTGTTTCAGACAGTTTGCAGAGTCACGTCGGTGGATGGCCCCAGAAGTGGAGGCCAGATGGAAATTGGGTCACATGACCGCCTCAAGGAAGGCGCACTTATCCTGAATTTGGCCAATGGGGCGAACCGCTACCCTAATGATGATGAGGCACCTATGGATGTGGCGCAGCAGAGGGCAGGAAGCATGCCTCCAAGGCAGAGCTGGGTGCCAGGGCCTGCAAAGGTCAGTGACACCCAACAACAGCCTCCAAGCTGGAACAACAGCAGGCCCACAACAACGAGTGAACCTGTCCACCATGCAGATATAGAGGATGCCCGTAATCTGGTGGCTTTTTCTGCTACTGCTGGGTCATTGCCAGCTTCTTCCTCTTCGTCCTCCAACCTAGTGCTGCTGAACACGAGCCAGCTGTATGAGAGATTCACCCAGGAAATGGCTGAGGGAGACCAGGTGGGACTCTCTGTAGGGGCTTCAAAGGGAAGCTGCCAACTCCAAGAAGACCTGGATACTCTGCAAACAGCACTGAGCCAAGCTAAACATGGTCATAAACCCCCAAACTGCAACTGCGATGGGCCGGACTGTCCAGACTACCTGGAGTGGCTGGAGAAAAAAATTAAGTTGGCAACTAGCGAGGATCAAAGTCCTTGCAAAACGTCTAGTGCACAGTCTCAGATTCAGCAGCCAAATGGTGGCAACAATGGGACTACTTCATTCCCCCAGCAGCCACAGGGAAGACATGCAGAACAAGTCCCTCGCTTAAAACCCCCCATTCCCTGCTCCCCCCAGGTGCTGTCCATCGCCAAGGAAAAGAATATCAGTCTGCAGACAGCTATCGCCATAGAAGCCCTAACCCAGTTATCTGGTACTGGTCCTCAGGCCACCAGCTCCCCAGGTCAAGTCCACTACAACAATAACCTCCACCAATGCAACCTCCCAGCTCAGTCCCCAAACGGCACTAGCCACTCTTCTTTCTCCCGCTCTCAATCCGTCCCCCCTGTCCAGCCAGCCCAAGTGTCGGGCGAGCTCCGCCCACAGTCCCAGGGTCAGCCTCCCCATGCTACCCCTCTCCTGTCCTCTACCTCGTCTTTCCCAGGCCAGGGAAAGCCTCCAGGATTCAACCCTCACCTGCAACATTGGCAGCAGGGCTCAGGGAGAGACTCCCAACAGAGGAATCAATGGATGGGTATAAAGTCCGAGCCCCAGTCTCATTATGCACTTCACAACAACCAAGACCCAATGTCAGAGCTTAAACAGCTGCTTGGTGACACCAGTGGGAAGTTTAACAGTGCTCCTTTTAGGCTCCCAGTTCAACAACAGCAAAGCTTGAATCAAAATGGAAATATTCAGACCCAAAACAACATAGCATTAGACAGGATAAAGAAAGAGCCAGAGTCCAGTGAGCACTACCCCCAGCCTTCCTCTATGGATCATTACGGCATGGCTAACGGTCAGCAGCAGGGACAGCACTACCCCGGCACTCCCCTGTCTGCAAACCAAGCAGCCATACGCCACTCCACTCAGGCAGCTCTGCAACAGCACCTTCACTACAAGAGGAACCTCTTCACTAACCACTCCCCTGGCTTTGGGGCACCAGTCCCACATGCACCTAGTGCTTGCCAAAACTTGAAGAAATGGTGGCCCCAGGTGGATGCAGAAGCTTTGTCACATCTGGCCATGAGACAGGCGCCTAAAGAGCCGAAAAAGAAGAAAAGTATCCAGGGCTCTCCTGTTATAAATCCAATGTGTGGCATGCTTACACCGCCTCCAAAACCTAAACAAATAATCATCAAGAAATCCAAGCAGAAAGCCTCCATCCCACTTTTTATGCCTCAGAATCAGATAACAGTACAGAAGCCCCCTGTTTTCATTCAAGACAGAGTCCAGACCCAGACCGGCTTCCACCCAGGTTCTTTCCCCTCACTGCCCCTTTATGGTAGTCCCTCTCAAGCTGCTGCTGGCCTCCCAGCACCAGCCCAAACTCAGGTATCCAACTCCTCAGTGACCCCTGCTTCCACAGTTTCAGAAAGCACTCCAGCCACCATAAATCCTATGGCAACAAGCGAGGCCTGTGATAAATTAGACAGAGAAGGCAGCTCCATACCCACTGACACCAGCACCACAACACCTCCAACTTCCACTACTCAATCCAGCAGCTCACAGCTGTCAAATCTCATGAATATCGACCCCAAATACGAAGAGCTCATCCGTCAGTTTGAGGCTGAATTTGGGGACTCGGGTGAACCTGGCAGTCAGCCAATGGAGGAGACTCCTGGAAAGCCTCCTCAGCGCAGCCAGACCAGTCCTCAGGATGAGAGACAAACGTCACCTTCCAACAATCAGACTCAAACCAACCCCTCTGCTCATTCTCACCATCAGGAAATGAATGCGAAAGAGTCGCAGGGGCAAAGTAAAGTAAGTGTGAACCAGGGTCCTACTGAAAGCCCAATTGAAGAACAGAAGGAAAGAGCCCTGCTCATTCAATCTTTGCATCAGGAGGCCACCGTGGACAAGCAGCAGCAACAGCCTAATGTGATCCACGATAGATTCAGTGTGCCCTGTTCCCCATTGCCTAAACGAATGAAGTTGGAAGCATCGGGGGACATCGCAGTGCTCTCCACCACGTGCTATTCTGAAGAGGACACACCTACCAAGGATTTCCCTGCTTCACCGTCTCTCAGAGGCTTTCTCGAATCTCCACTGCGATACCTGGACACCCCCACTAAGAGTCTGCTTGATACCCCCTCCAAAGATCTGCAGGCAGAATTTCCAATCTGCAATTGTGTGGGTAAGTTAGTTTTGTGTGGCAGTACTCATGTTTGAACAAGGTCAAATACAAATAAAAGTACAATTTATATCATTTTATGCTTGTGTTACAGTATTACATAGTCACTACAGTACATAACTGTGCTCCTTCCCCTATACGTCTACTATTAAGCTATCAGCCCCCCACCACTTGAGCTCCTTTTAGTGAGACTTGAATGTGTGTTGCCAGGGTGTGTGGTGTAACCATCCAGACTGAGACAGTGTGAGGCACAGTAAGGCAGCCGGGCAGAACAATAGCAGTAGTGGGAGAAGGAACCTTTTGTGCAGCTCTGGCACTGGCAGACTAAAACAGACCTTTTGTCAGACAAAAAGGGGATAGCGTGGGTACCCCGCACAGGTTATGAATTTATTATAAGTGTAGGTATTTGAAAAAGGTTATTCTTCCACATATCAGTTTACAAAGGAAAAGAATGTAATTTTATCAACATTTGAAAGCGTTAATTTGAAAAAAGAAAGAAAAAAAAAGTTTTTATTGGCATATTTGCAGTAGAACCCTTGTTTAATTATTACTGGTATTAGTTTGAGGTCATATGGGCCAGTATATTAACTTTGTGGAATAAAGTAAATGGGGCTTTTAAAAGTCTGGGGTATAGAGTATTGCTGCACTAAATTTGGTTCACAGTTGGAGGAGAGCAGCTGCAAGAGTAAACCCAACAGACATGCCTTTATAGAACCCCCCACTCCCAGGAATGATACCAACTCCATTACTGTAGGCATACTGTATACTACACAGCCAAACACAATCCCTCAGCAAGAATTTGTTGTGACTCCTCCACTTCCTGATCTAAACCACTCCCTGGTGCCTCCCTTTAACAACCGAGGAATGCGACCTCATGTATCCTCTGAAGTAGAGACTCAAACACTGTAATGTTTAGTTGATCAGATGATAGTGAGGGCATTTACTGGCTCTGTGTACACTATAGACATTAGGAAATATTCTATTCCTGTGTGGCATAAGCTATAATATACATTATAAATGGTTGCATTTAACACTTGGAAAAACACATCATTTACCATTACATTGGTGTTACATACTTTTACATCCTTTTGCATACATACTCTGTCATCTTTTTCTTGTGTTACAAAAAGGATGTCACCCTCTTTATGTGTAGAGTGCTTTGTAGGATTGAGTGGTCATAAATTTGTCCAGAAAATCTGACATTGTCTTACAAATAGCGATACATTTAGCTGCTATTCTTCAACCAAATGCAATGTAATGCGATTGAAATTTACTCTACACTACATACTAATAATGAATAGTAGTGGACAACATAAACACAGCTGTATCCAGTGTCCACAGAGACACACCCAGGCCGACTCCCCCATAACAGTTATACATCCTGAGTCATTACCATCACCTCAAAAAGCTTTGCAAAGTCTCTCCACTTGCACCACACCCAACACTTAATGCCCACTGTCTGCGTGTGGGAAGCGCTGCATGTTTGTGTGTGCGTCTGCGGGAATTTGAGGAACTACACACGCAAGCATTCTCCCACAAGCTCTTCCCATGGACTGCTAGTGGCTACCCTTTAGGCATTCAAAAAATATACAATGTTTAACTGCAGCTTATCCATTTACTAAGACCAGAGGGACTTTGCGTTATGGCCTGAGTGACACATTTACAAGGAGGCAGCTCTGTACTAAGATAGCATAATGCTATCACGTGATCTGTTGGTGCAAATATAGTTTTTCTGTAACATTTTATATCTACAGAATGTATTTCTCACTGAAGCACTGTGGTAAAATGCAAATACAGATTCAAATTATATACAGAAAAAAAAGCCAAGCAAGCAGGTGCCAGACAAAAAAATACTTAGCCTGAGAATTGTTTTTTTAAATAACAATATTTATGATATGAAAATGCATGGACGTTTAAAATTATAGTACATATTTAATAATAAATAAATAAATAAATAAATATAATATTATTATTATTGTTGTTGTGTCATTGGCTAATTCTTGTTCCTCTTTTGTTTTTAGAACAAATTCTGGAGAAAGATGAGGGCCCCTACTACAATCACCTGGGATCAGGTCCCACCGTGGCTTCCATCCGGACTCTGATGGAGATGAGGTAAGAATTTACCCCTTCTTCCTTCACATTGTTCCCCTCTCTGCCTCTTCCTCCCACCCACCTCCTCACACTCTGTCCTGAGGGAATACATGACCCAGAATCCAGTATGTATCGGCATCATCAGCAAATCAGAGAATGAGAAGCAGTGGCAGCAGCAGATGAGAGCTTTGAATAGAGGGACTGAGAGGAAAAGTGTTTTCTATTAAATACCTAAAAGCCCATTGTATAAAAAACATCCAAAATCAGTAAAATTGAACCCAGTAAGGTATGAGTGGTGTAATAATGCTTTTAAAATGTCAACATACAGAAAACTCTAGGAAATGTTCACTATTCAGAAAATCCAGTTCACACTTAATAGGCATCAGGAAACTGGTGCATGTTGTTGGGCAAAAAGTGGCCCATTTAGGCAAACAAGAGTCAGCATCATATACTGTATAATGTATGAGAAATGCTTCTAGTTAGTGATTACTGTTGAAGTCTTATACAACATTTTGAGTGTCCAAGAGTCAAACATAGACTAAAATAGAAGTTTTGGATATGTAGTGTACTAATGAATATCTTTTGCTCAGTTTATTGATCTATGTTTTGTCGGGACAGTGTTAAGATTGCCCTGGAGCTGATCATTACTGTTGAACCAGTGAGTCATTAGTCCAGCGGAGCGCAAGCGGAGGATGGGGGACGTTTGCCAAACCTTACTTTTGTTGTCAGAAAATGATGTAAGATTTCAAGGCCCATAGTCCCAACCTGACCTTTGACCCACCCCTAACCTTAGCCATCTCACTATTGTGACCAAGCCCACCTCCCTTGACCTCCTCAGGCTTTGTCCCATTCAGCCACAGCTCCTTGTGTTCAGTGCTATGCCAAATCCACTCAGGGCTGATGTTTTGACAATGGCACTTATCAAACTAGCAGGGTACCTGATATGAACTGTGAGCCAGCATCTGACAAGTCCCAGTGACCAAACCCAATCCTAAAACAACCCTTGACCCCATTATTCTACAAGGGCAGATCTGTGATAAATTCTAGGAGAAATGTGACATGTTTTCGTCAATGCTGAGTAATGTGTTGTAGGGCTGCATGATATTAGAAAAACATAGCTATTGTCATTGTAACATTGACTTCAATAGCAGTTCAGAACAGTTTGAGTTAAACCTCTCTTCATCCAATTATTTTGTCATGCAAAGTGTGAATGCCTTAGAACACAGACTACTATATTCAGTATATTGATATAGTAAACATTTTTTTCATATAAATCCTGCAGGATTTTAATGCTTGCATTTAGGTTCATTGCATTAGGGACAATCCCACTTGTATTAGGTTTCTATCATAAACCAATGTTGTGACATCTTGTTATTTGTTGCAAATGACCACTTACACTGCAAATAAATATATTCCCCTGTCAGTTATATTGCCAGTCCAATGAAACAAACTCAATCTTTAATATATAAACATTTATTATCTCAAAAGAATTATTGTTACAACAATTTTGGTTAAATAGATTCATCACTGTAGAAATACCTCTGCATTGGAATAATGTAGGCCTTCACTTATAACATAGAGACATACTGAATAAATGGCACAACAGAGATGTTTTCCTGAGACAGACCTGTGGCTGTAGAGAATACTTGGTTGTCATACACTTGTGAATCTCAGCAGAGCCATGTGAACACTTCTCACCACTTAGCTGAGGTTGGTCCTTGTACATTAGTATATACCAATAAAACACAGATTAATGTACAGTAGATAGTCTTAATATACTATTTTTGCCGGCTGAGTCAACCAGGTCAACCTAAGCAACCTGTCCAACCCCTGCTTTTGAAAGGTATTGTGGCTCTATACTAGATCTAAAGTCCATGTTATCCTCTTCAGGTTTGGTCAGAAGGGAGATGCCATCCGCATTGAAAAGGCAGTGTACACAGGCAGAGAAGGCAAGAGCTCCAGAGGATGTCCTATTGCTAAATGGGTAAACATTGTGACACTGAATGATTCCTTTGTTAACTTTCTTATTTATCTAGTAACAGTATGAATTGTCATTATCATTTCTCTCAGATCTATTTAAAGTGCAAATGTAGTTTTGAGGCCACCAAATTATGTATTGTCTGTCAAAGTCAGTCAAAGCCCACACCTGACAACGGTGGCAGTTAACAGCAGATTTATGCAGTGGGTGTAAAGGTGTCCAATAACGAGGTGTCATCCAGGTTTGACATCCGCTGAGTAACACAGTAGGAGACCTGTCTGTCTCTTTAATGACTTCCCAACCCTACTTTGTCCTTACCTTTGTTTACGAAAGAGATATTCTGATGTATTGGACACCTTGATGTAACATCAATCATTGCAAATTAGAATAATTTACATACAGTATGTCTTTTTTAGTTTGATTGTGTTGAATACTTGATAAAGTTGGTATAATAAATAAGGTATACTGATGAAGCGGTGTTTGATGCCAGGTGATTCGTCGTGCCAGTGAAAAAGAGAAGCTGCTGTGTCTGGTGCGTCAGCGTACCGGCCACCACTGTGACAACGCTGTCATCATCATCCTTATACTGGCCTGGGAAGGTGTCCCGAAGTTCTTAGCCGACAAGTTGTACGAAGAGATCACTGACACGCTCACCAAATACGGCAACCCGACCAGCAGACGCTGTGGACTCAATGATGAGTACGTCGATGGCAGCTGCTGTTTCACAAATAAAACACATACACTTGAAATAAAAGTAGTTAATTTCACTGATAGATTTAACTTCTTCTTTTAGCACTTCTACATCAGTCAGTAACATAGGTACAGGAGCTAACCTGGCTGTGAGCAGGTTGTTAACCTATAAATGTGTGGCTACAAACATTTTTTTTACCATACTCTCCATTAAGTGGCACATTACAAGCTGTGCTATGAGTTCTCTGTGAATTACATCAAATAATTTACACACACACACACAGGCGCTGATGAATACATCTTGGTTTAAAAGGTTTTAGGTTTTAAAAAGAGCAAGCTCCTATTTGTATTAATTCACTAATTCACTATTCCAAAATTCAACGTTGTCAGTATTTGTATCTTGTCTCCCCCTGCAGTCGCACCTGTGCATGTCAAGGCAAAGACCCAGAAACCTGTGGCGCTTCCTTCTCCTTTGGCTGCTCCTGGAGTATGTACTTTAATGGCTGTAAGTACGCTCGAAGTAAAATTCCACGCAAGTTCAGGCTACAAGGAGATCACCCTGTAGAGGTACTGAGTACTCTTAATAGTACAATTAAGACGTCTAATAAAATTTAATCTATTACAATGAGTTATGTTTGTGCCCATTGTAGACTAATGCTATGTTTTTTAGGAGGATAATCTCAGGAATAATTTCCAGAATTTGGCAACTGAGGTGGCTCCATTATACAAGCGGTTGGCACCACAGGCCTACAGTAACCAGGTTAGTAGTGCATGAATGGCTTTGACCCGGTAATGACTTCAAACAAGCTCCATAAAAGTCTCAAAACCTTTTACAAAGTAAATGCTTGACAAGATAGCAAATCCTGACTATCAAATAAATTTAGACCCATGGCAATATATCAGGTTCTTCAGTTGTTTTCATAGTTTTCTCTGCATTATTCTCAGTGTCAGACAGAGTCGAAGGCTCCAGAGTGCCGACTGGGACTAAAAGAAGGCAAGCCCTTCTCTGGGGTCACTGCTTGCATGGATTTTTGTGCCCATGCTCATAAGGACCAGCACAACCTCTACAACGGTTGTACAGTGGTAAGTTCAGTAGTTTGCTTTATTAATAATGCAAAATTAAATTTAGCTTTGGATTTGGATTGATATTTGACTGGAAACTTTTATTTGAGTAATAGTAACTGACAGCTACAGACAAATTGTTGCTAAGCAGCAAAGTACTTACTCATAACGAACATTTTTTTACTTTTTTCATAAGGTGTGCACATTAACAAAGGAGGAGAACCGAAACGTGAAGGGGCTCCCTGAGGACGAACAGCTGCATGTGTTGCCTCTTTATAAGATCTCCACCACTGATGAGTTTGGCAGTGAAGAGGCTCAGCGCATGAAGATGAAGACAGGAGCCATCCAGGTGCTCCAGGCTTTCCGTCGTGAGGTGCGAACATTGCCTGAGCCAGCAAAGTCCTGTCGGCAGCGCCGTCTGGAGGCCAAGAAGGCTGCATCTGAGAAGAAGAAGAATAAACTCCTGCATCAGAATGGGGAGACCCCAGAGAAAGCTGTGGTCAAGAGAGAGCTCTGCGTCACCATTTCCCCTCAGCCCCAAGGCAATAAAGGTGAACTTTTAATAAATGGTGCACAAAGCTAAATTAACTTTATTTGTTTAAAAACATTTAATATTATTTTTTCTTTAAATCTGCAGCAATTATCAAACAAGAGGTAAAGCCCAACATCAAGAAAGAGCCTTTTAATGGATCAATAAATGTGCGTTCTGCTGAAGCATTCAACAACATCTATCCACATTCATCTGCGTACTATGCAACGGGAGGCCTTCCCCCGACGGGCCAGCCCTCTGCACCTGACCCTGTAAATGGTTATCACCCCAATCTGCCAATGCACTATGGCTACTTCAACTGTCCACCCAACACACTTTTCCCCCCTAAAATAAGGACCTATGAGGGTCGAAACAGCTCTTTGCTCAAAGCGGCCAGTAAGCCCGTCGAGTTGGATAAGAAACCGGATATTCAAAGCCTTCAGTCCTACCCAGGCCACCCAGAGCAGACCAGCCTCCCAAACCACTGTGCTTATGGCCCAACTGGAGATTACCAGTCTCGTCCATCGTCACTGTCCTCTAATCCAGTCAACAGGGGCACTCCAGTCATTAAACAGGAGCCCATGGATGTGCCACTTAATGAAGGCACCATGCCAAGACCGGCTGGGGCCAACACGCCGAGCACCACCCCACACCCTGCAGCTTGGCCTGGGCACAAACTAAATGGAAGTATTGTGTCCCCAAACCTAAACGCTACACAAAGTCTAGATGCCTCAATGTTAAGCCAAGACAAGAAGCAGTTTCACCAGCATCCTCAGCAGCGGCAGGCTTCTCCATTCCCCCAGCAGTGGTACCTTGGCTCAAACACCCCAATGGCCTCCCCATCGCCGTCACCACTTCATCTACCCCCGTCCCCAGTGCCCTCTCCCCACTTCAGCCCAGTGCACCAACATAACATGCACACAGGCTCCCCGCGGCCTGCCACCCCGCGCCCAAGCACCCCTCACACGGGCACCCCACAACCTGCTATGGCTAACTCAGGCTCTGTCCCGTCACAGCCAGGCATTCCCAACCCAGGTACCCCCAGGCCCTGGTCCAGACCTACTCCCAGCCCGCAGCCCAACACTTGGGCTGTGGGTCCAGGAGGATACAGCCCTGCAATGAAACACAACAATCCAAGTGGAGCCTACCCCGAAAAAATGTGGTCCGAGACCGGGGAGAGCCGGTGCTCCACGCCCCTCGGCCTCCAGGAGAAGGCTTGGAAGTCTTGTGGCGGTTCAATTGCAGGCAGTACTCCTTCCCCAGCTCCGGAGGGTCGGCTGTTCCCTGATGCACTACAGCAGACAGATCAGGCTTGTTGGGACCGCGGCCATGCTGAAAGCGACGCAGAGAGCTGCAAAAGCCGCGTGGATGACGATGAAGAGGTGTGGTCCGACAGTGAGCACAACTTCATGGATCCCAACATCGGTGGAGTGGCAGTAGCACCTGCCCACGGCTCTATCCTCATCGAGTGTGCCCGCCGGGAGCTGCACGCCACCACTCCCCTCAAAAAACCAAACCGCACCCATCCCTCCCGCATCTCCTTGGTCTTCTACCAGCACAAAAATCTGAATCAGCCAATGCACGGCCTGGCTCTGTGGGAGGCCAAAATGAAGCTGCTGGCTGAGCGAGCGCTTCAAAGGCAACAGGAGGCGGCCTTGCTTGGACTGTCCCAGGAAGACATCAAGGCCCTCGGCAAGAAGCGCAAATGGGGGACAGCGGTAGCAGGGGCCAGTCCAGGGCCCGGACAATTGAAAGACAAGAAGGAGGGGCCGGTGACGCGGTTAGCCCCCACATTCCACACAACCTCTCTGGTCAATGTGTCTCCCTATGCCTTCACCCAACTCACGGGGCCCTACAGCCGCTTCATCTGAGGCCCGAGACACAGACTGAGGGCTACAGAGTGCGAGAGAGCTGGGCAGGATGAAGGTTAGCTGCCATCCCGCAGTCTGGCATCTTTCCATCCAGGCCCTTTCACTGTCCACTTGGAGGAGGGGATGTTTTTATTGTTTTTACCTCATGTCAGGCAGTGGTTTGGATGTCAGACACACTGCCTGTGGTGCTCTTCCTCTCATTTCCCTCCGAGAGGAACTCCATTGCTTTTTCTTGTTTATAGAATTTTAATGATTCTAATTATTGCTATTATTATCAATATTATTATGATTGCTATTGTTACTGTCATTGTTGTTATTACAGCTATTATAATGAAGATGTTTGTTTTTTATTATTGCTGTTTTCATTAATGTTATTAATGATGTGATTTCTTTAGGGTTTTTTTAATCAATCAGTCTGATCAATCAAACTCAGACAATTGCTCTTTCCTTGTTTGGAAAATATGTGCGCTCTTTTATGTTTTTTTTTTTGTTTTTTTGTTTTTTATTATTATTTTGTCTAATTTCCAGCTGTACTTTGAGGAGGAACATCTGCCTGGCAAGACAGACATCTCTTATAATGTGAAAAACAGTTGTTATTAAGAGCTCCAATTGGACATATTGGCAAAATGTCCATCTTTCAATCCAGCCACATATTTGTAATCTTTCAGATTAAGTGACTCAGCTACCAGCATCATGGTTATGGTGAATTTATAGGACATTTTATCATGGCGTTTGTTTTAACTGTAAAAAGTTTTGTCTTTTCTAAACCCTATTTGGATCCAAACTGAATGTTCTTCTTGCCACACAATGATGGTCCCTCCTCGTTTCTGCACCCCTCCAGCTTTTGACTGGTGCTCAGTTTCCAGCCCTGATAGATGTTTTCATTCCACGGCTCTTCATGGCACTTGATGCTGTACTTCGGTGCTCAACACAAATCTGGTTTAAGCGTTTCACATATTTTTTCAACGTCGATGGAATACCAGAAGAATGTGATTTAAAAAAGCAAAAAAACAAAAAACAAAACATTTTGAACTATTGTCTGCTATTCTTTGGTATTCCTTCTTTTGGAAAAGTATGACTTAGAAGTGCTGTTTTACCCCAGAGGTGCTTTTATCTCAGAGATGGAAAAGGTGACTGTAAATCTTCCTATTCAAGTTGTGGTGAGCACTTGCAAGTGTAAACTCAAGAGGGCAGCAGCGACTGCCAATTCAAAGTGTGTCAACAAACCGAGCACTTGCCTTTTCAGTAAATGCTGTAAAACTTTGCTGCTTTAACTACCCACAGCCAGCAGAGGGTGATGTCACATCTGTTTTATCACTGGGTTCACTACAGTGGACCGCAGGAGAAAGTTCAACAGACATTGGCAGTGTTTGTGGTGCTCCGACACACACTATGGTGCTCTCCTGTTACACTTGATTAAGGGCCCTCTCGTCTCTCTGCGTGGTGCTGTCATCTCAGAGCAGAGAGAGGGACGTCCCGCCGCAGGCACCTTGTCACCACAGAGCCAGCCAATCAAAGCGGCCGCTCTACGGTTTAGGAGCTCAACTGGTTCCCTCTTAAAGTGCTTTCACGGTCAACTCTGGCATTGTGGTTTTTGGAACAAAATACTGTCAAGTACGAAAGCACAGTAATCCAGCAGTTTGTCAAGGATAGTACTGAGATGAAGGGGGAAAAAATACTGTAGTTTCTGGGAGTTGGCGCCAAAGGCAGTGAATCAATGAATCTCTCCTTTGTGTGTTTGCACGTGTGTGTTTGTGTGAATGTGTGACAAGAGCCAAAGAGAGAGACTATTTGAGAATCTGTTTGGAGTCACATCAGTCGCTCATTTTGATTTTCTCTTGTATTTTGTTGGTGACCTGAAAGTGAAAATGAGGGAGGTACCGACTCCTCGCTGTTGAGTGGTTGTTTGGGTCACGGCCCCTATTAAAGGCCCCCGGGGTCTCCAGCTCTCTACCTCAGGCTGTAGAGACACTGGTCACAATCACAACATGCTACTGAGGGCACAGAATCACGAGTATGTCCATTCATTCATGTCCTCTCCATCTCCACACTTGTTTGAACCTCTTTTTTTACTCTTATTTATTACAACATGGTGATGATGATGATGATGATGATTGTCTTTGATGTTTTGATATTTTTTTTCTTTGCGTTTTTTATACAGCTAATACAAATTGTACATAGAAAAGAAAAGATTTATAAAAAGCACTTTTAATCTTGATTTTAATGAAAAAAGAAAGAGCCGATATTTGACAACTTGAAGCGTAGTTTTTGTTTTGTTTTGTTTTTATTATTTTTCTCAAGAGAGAGATAAAAATGTAAATATTAAAATATTTAGGTAAGATTATTTAACTGGTGATGATAGTAACTAAACCATGAATGATGAGGGGGTATTTTAAAGTGTCTGGTAGCCTTTAACAACAGTAAACAACACTTGGTACCAGTGTGTTGTGTCTGATGTGTGCTTAGCAACACTGCTCTGCTTTCGTACGTACTGTACCCCCTGTCAGCATGAACCTGACACCCATCCTTGTTTAAGCCCTCTTGTAAAATAAAAGGTCACCTTTTATGCCTTTCACTTACTCTCTGCTCCAGTGAATTACATTCTTCTTTTATTCCAAGAAAAGTCCAACTGTAAGCTATTGGAGCATTCTCTTACTAAAAATGTAATTCCCTTAGCTCCTGAAATGCCCCAGGGAAGTTGCATTGGGATTATCAGGATTTTGTGAAGTCACAAATTACCCTAACAGGCCATTAGCCAACCCATGTGTCCCATGTGCCAATAAGAAAGTGCTTGGGTGGGACCAGGGCCTTAAAGATTGACACTAAAAACGGAGCATTTTATCTGAAATCTGGTGAATTTAAAAAACAATGTGTTTTTGAAATCTAAAGCATCTCCTTTATAAAAGCCCTCAAGCATAATCGGTGACCTTTAAAACCAGCTCAGTTCACTATGTCTGATCTCAAAAAGCTCCCGTTACCTGACTAAATATGAATTTTACAACACTTTTTCTACAATTAAATGTTAACTTATTACAACTGATTTTAACATCACTTTTACTTCTTTACTTCAAGTTACAATTACACAAAATGTTTAAGCAATTCATTGGAACTAGACGAGCGCTTTCCCAGCAAAAGTAAACATCCAAATCGAGGTGTGGGTCTTAGGTTGAAATATATGTTGCAATCTCAAACAAATCCATGTGTGATATGTGTTGACTGTCAGGCTAAGCCCCACTTGTTTAACTGTACCTAAACTGGTCTTATAATAGAACCTATGGAAGAATTAGCTGGATGGTGTGGTATTTTGTAATTCTTTAGTCAGCACAGACCTAATACAGTTTTAAATTATGCCACTGGACACTATATGTTCAGCAATGCCTCTTTTATTTCACACATACTGCATGGTCCATATTACACACACTTCATCAAACTGGGTGCTAAGATTACTGTAGGTGAAGTCCTAAGCATTGCTTTCGGAGGACTGTTCTCACATGGGGGGGGGCGCCACCTCCTGGGTCGAGACGGGGGAGGGTCAGCTGGTGCTACATCTCTACACTTTAAATTCACTGTGTATATCTGGGGAGGGGCTGGGCGTATAAATGATACCACAAATATTTTTCTGAGCTCTGAGAATGTCAAAAGAACTATTACTATACTTTTGATGAAGGCAGTTTTCTCGTGTTTGGAAGCTGCCCTGGTGCTGAATTTGTAAAAAGTCTTTTTGTTACAACGCTACAGATCTTCATAACATCTCGTGTTGAGGGCAGGGGGGAGCTCTCAGACAGTTTAGATCCATATTGTACTTGAAGTCATCTAAACTAGGAAGAGGCGAATATGAAGACTGTTATGTGGGTTCCATGGATGGCGCTGTTGTACATTTTCACTGCTATCTGAATGCTAAGATATTTAAATAACACAAGAATATCAATCTTGTACTGCCTCCCTGTTCTTTATCTAGAGTTATGCACTTCCCCTTCCCTGTTTTACCCCTTCACACTTTGTATATTTTGCCTTTAACACACTCTCACATGGATCATTTTGGCATCTCGCAGTGTATGGCCCATTTTTAGAAGTCTACTGAACACCAACTTTAAATAACAACTCTAAATTTGGATGAGGCTTGAAACCACGGCTCATACAAAGTGGTGAAAGTGAACGTACACAACTGGCAGCTACATTTCTTCTTGAGTTTTAGGATTGTTCTTTATTTTTCATGTCAAGGATGCAGTATGTAAAAAAAAAAAAAAAAAAAAAAAAAGTGGTTTTGTTCAGTCTCTCTCTTTGTAGCTGTATGGTGTATCATGTGAATACATAGTGTATGTGGTGAAAAGCCCACAATATTGTTTTATGTTGCGCGAAAAATAATAAAAACCGTTGAAGTGATACGTGCTCTTGTGACTTTCTTTTCCAGTCAGCGATGCCCTATTGAGCTCTGTCAGAAGGTGAATTGATCAAATGAGACATTAACATCTTCATTAGGAGCCGTAGGAGGTCTCATTACAGGGATCTTATCAGAGGCAGGCTGACAGAGCTACCACAACTGCACTGACCAATTACCATGCCAATTACCTGACACTTCCTCACAAACACACTACTCACCTGCTACGAGGAGAAAGAGACTGTACTGTCAAAGGGCAACAGTAAATACTTGTAGCTGCCAAACAGTATACCCTGTATATTTTACACTGGCTTATCTTAATAAGAAAAACTGTTGAAATATGAAGAAGAAATTAAAAGTTAAAACATTTTAGGAAATTACAGAAATTGCCTTAATATCATACACAAAATGTATGTGGTTATGTTTCTATGTTACATTTACTGTATGTTGCAATTTATGGTGAAAAAGTGAAAAACAACAGCTGCCAGTTATTCATAGTAACTCCAAGACATTTCTTTTACAGTGTGGTGATGTTCATGCATGCAGGTCTTTATTTAACTTTAAAAAGTGCAGTGTTCAGCTTTTTAGAGCTATACAATGCATCTATTCAACTGACTTTGTAGCTTGCTGGATATATCCCATGAATCTCGTGATGGGACAATAAGAAGTCTTTGGATAAATTTGCAACTCAAGGTCGTGGTCCTGTTTACGAGGCGCTTCAATGCCACTGTTGAGCTCTCACGATAATGAGTTTAGTCCTCAGTGTTGTTTTTTTTTTTTGTAAGTTTCAATGCAAACTTGTGTCTAATTGAATATATTATTTTTGAGTACTGGTTCACTGAAGTTGATAAAAAAAATCTTATTGGAACGGTCCTCGTTTGTAGGACTTGGCTCTCAAGACGCTGGATACACATTTTGTTGAGCCATGTCTTTATTTGGGACTAACAGCCGCTGTCTGTGTCCAGCTGTCCAACTGTGGCTGGATTAATAATAATCCCTGTTCAGTCTACTCTGCAATGTGTTAATATTGACATCGCTCGACTGGTTTAAACTCTGTTTTCCAGTTGTGTTTGTATCTGGATCTAAATTTAAGTCTTTTTTCCGTTCTGACAGTTGGACTCAGGTCTTGCACCACAAAGTTAAAGCTGCATTAATCAAAAAGTTCCTGCCTGCCGTCACGGCGCCAACCACACAATACAACACTTCAACAACATAACATCAAACCGAAGTTTAGAGCTCTGAGTGCATCTCCACCTTGTTAAACATTGTGTAAATGTATAGTAAATGTATTCAATAAGCTCTTGTAAATTGACCCTTTTCTACTTTCTTCCCTGAAAAGTTATTAACTGTTGAAAGACATAGGCACAAAAAAGTCTTTAAGTATCAAAAATCAAAGAATACCACCGTGTTGGGTCTCATCACCAACGACAATATGAGTCAGCATACAAGAGTGAGTTATCTCGGAAAGGCACAAGCAGCTCAATGACTACTCAAGGACACTGAAAAAGGCCATTTTACAGGTAATCTTCTTTAAATGTGCTTCTGAGAGTCTGTTACCTGCTGTGCTTGAACAGCTACACAAAAGCAGAACAGCAGAAAGCAAAGGAGTAGAGATCTATGTATGAATAGTATGGCAGAGACAATTCACAAGAGAAACTCTTCTGCTAAAGCACGCACTACCCAAATGAGAGACATGCTACACAACTGATCATTTTAATTATCTATTTACTATATTTGTAAATTATTGTAGTCTATTTTTTGTATTCTATTTTTACTGCTATTTTTTATGAAAGCTTTTGTATTTCAGGGTTTTCTTTTGACAATATTGGGTCATTTATTTTATTCAAACGTTCAAATGAATTAAATGGTAAGTAAATAAAAATTTGTGTTGATAGTCAATTACTGTGTAGACTTAAAATTTTTTGTTAAATAAAAAATATTTTTAAATTTTTTAATTCTATATAAATAATCAGACAACCAATCATAATTTAGGAGGCATACACAGAATATACTGCCTCTAGATCAACCCAGTTTAAAATTCACATACAACCAACCTAAGAGAGTGCACTGCTTATAACCTGAACGATTATGATTACGATTACGGTCAGAAAGGATCAAACTGAACAGAGTTATAAAAGAGTAATAGTAAGAGTGTGTCATGATTATTTTTCTGCATTGCTAAAAACAGAACTAAAAATAAATTCACATATAAAGCACTTTTGTCCAAACATTAGAAAACATGTTCAACTAGCATTGTGTCGTATTTAGACAGACAAAATTAAAATAAAACTACTAGTTTATTTTTCTTCTATTTAAGAAAAACATTTTATGTTGTAATGGGAATCATTCGTAAAAAAAAAAAAAGTAACACATTAAGACATCTGGCAGCCTAGAACAACAAACATACGGCCCCTGGGCCAAAACCAGCCCACCTCAGGGTTCAATCCGGCCCGGTCGATTTCCGGTTTGTGGGATTTGGAAAGTGCAAAAAATGACTAAGAAGACATTACAAGATTAGTGGACCCAGAATTGAACAGCAGATGGTAGCAATGCTTACTCAAAGAAACAGCGCAACATAGAAAAATAGAAACACAAAACTTGAACGCAAGGTGAACTGCTGATAAGCTCTAGACTTCTATTCCAATCATTTCCTATCTAAAGTTGCTGTGAGTGGAAGTGGAGTGCCCTTGGACTGTGTTTGATTCTTGTGAACCCACTTCTGTAGAAAATTAAATCCTTTTTGTTTAACAGCTGAGCGAGTTAAAGACCGTCACAAAATTTGTCTGTTCCCAGCAACTCTGATGACACATCTATACCTCCCATGGAGCCCCGAGATGACTCCAGAAGCCCAGCTGCGGCCTAAGACTCTTTCAACAGAGTGAACAGTTGGATGGCGCAAAACATTGTACAACTAAACACCTCACAATCCAAAATAATCTTGATCAACTCTAGTCAATCCAGTAGAAATCCATTTTAACATCAGACCCGGTCAACTTTCCTATGGCATCACTCCTGCCCGATAAGTAGGTGAAACCTTTGAATTCGGGCTCAATTTTCAACTTCATATTAAAAGGTCACCTTGTTCTGGCTCCTCCATCTTTGCATAAAATCAAATCAATGCTTGACTATTGCAGCTCCCTCCTCTTCATCAACTCATTCTTCCACTTCTGGCTTGCTCAGAACGCAGCAGCTATGGCCTCATACTAGTTTTAATATTGACTCATACTGCTTTAGAGACATGTCCTGAAATTGATTTTGAAGATTTACTTGATCCTGTGTAGTTCCTTATGAGTCACTTTAGCCCGGTCCCTGTGAGCTGCTCTAAAATCAAGGATGAAGACCAAAGGCAAATGGGGTTTTGTATCCACTGTTTGGAAGAAAAAGGCAAGCACAATCATGGATCATCTTTTAAGCCACTTCTTGAAAGTCACTTCAACAGAATGGCTTTTATGTAACATCCTTGTTCTTTTCTTTTATTTTAGCTCCTACTGCCTCTGAAACTCCTATAATGTCATCATTTTCAAATACATCCAGTTTTTATACATGCACCTGCAAATCTAGGCATTTCTAAAGTTCAGCTGCCTGTTCCTCACGTCCCGTGGCCTACACACCTTCTGCTCTCAATTTATTATGTCTGTCAATCAATATCTGACATAATCACATTGTTTTTTTTTTTAATATACAGTATGTATGTATGGCAGTAACAGATCTACTATAAAATGTCAGATTGTGTCATAATATATGTTGAACTGGCTCTTTTTAGGTTTTCTTGTGTCGTTATAGATTTACTGGTCAAGCTGAACAAGTGCAGAGGATTTTTGCAGTTTACCTTTTTAAGTGGAACAAAAGAATCGTCCAGACACACCCCAGACATCTCACCATTGTCACACTCTCATCTGAAAGAAAAAAAAGGGTTGTCGAAAAAAGAATTGTCGCCATGTCAATCAATCACACCAGGTTATTTCAATTATCCTTCACAGCTATTTTTCACATCTAATATCATTCACAGCTCGACAATTAGTGTAATAAACGGTCTAGGTGCTCGGTGGCAGAGTGAGCACTCCTGCCTCACAGCACGTAGGTCGTGGGTTTCAGTCTCCGGTGAGGACTCTGCATGTCCTCCTTGTGTGACTGTGGGTTGTCTCCGGGTCGCTCACAGACATACACATGTGAACTGGTGAATCTAAAGTGCCCCTAATAAGTCAATGTTCTCATTGTCTGTGTTTAAGTGGTCATAGTCCAGGGTGTACACGCCTTAGGCCCAGTCACCTGCGACCCCTAACGCAAAAGAAAATTAATAAATGAACAACAGGCTAGCCAGTATGTTATTTCCATACTATATTTTAGTTTACAATACATCAGCATATTCCTCTGCAACACTGGACTCCACTGCTGATCAGATGTGCATCACTGTTCTCGTCTGATGAATCATGCATATAGTCCAACTTTATAAACTGTATGCACACATGCAACTTTATGGAGTAGCCTATAAAAATTATTTTGGAATAGTTATTAAAGGTCTGCGGAAATACTTAATTCTTGAAGAGTGTCTCCACGACTGGGTGTTTCAAAAGACAGCAGAGTGTTGATTGCAGTCGTCTATATAAAACCAGTGACTCAGTGAGTTCATGAGTCACAATCGGGATGTCTGATCGAACACGTACTTTCTCCATAAGAACTTTCTCTACCTGTGGCCTTTTCTTTGTGGTAAATTGAGCCAGAGGAAGCTCCATACATTGCTGTAAAGGTATGTCACAATTCACGATAAGTCCGGCACACACCTTGAGTTGGTGTTAACAATGTGAGCCTGTGCAGAGAAGTGCAGCAGACATGAATCTGAGACGTGTGATATTTAGTAGGTGTTGAGATTTCAGATGGCTTAAGTCAGAGAAAGAAGATGAAGAACAATAAGTATTTATAGAGAACTTTTTGTACCAAAGTAACGCAATGTGCTTGTCAGAAATAATACAAGTTTATATTAACAAAGCTTGGTGCACAAACTCTGTTATTGTCAGGAGTCATTGTTCAGCCAACCTTGAGTTTCTCATGGTTAGATGTAGACTGTTTTATCTACCGCGGGAGTTCACTTCGAACATTATAACGGCAGCCTATATTCCCAGGGATGCTGATGCAAAGCTTGCTATGAAAGAACTTCACGCAGCCATCAGTAAACAACAGACCGCTCACCCGGAAGCTGCATTTATTGTTGCAGGGGATTTTAATCACTCAAATCTAAAGACAGTGCTTCCAAAATTTCACCAGCATGTTTCCTGTCATACCAGAGGAAACAAAACTTTAGACCATGTTTACATAAACATGGCTCGAGCTTACGTTGCAACTCTCCTCCCCCACCTAGGACAGTCAGATCACCTTTCTTTGTTCCTCACCCCTAAATATACACCCCTCATCAATCGTGTGAAGCCATCAGTAAGGACCATCAAAGTGTGGCCTGCGGGGGCAGATTTCACACTCCAGGAAAGGTTTCTACACACAGACTGGAGTACATTTGCTTCTAATGCCACCAGTGGCTCTCACACTGACATCGACCGCTACACCTCCTCGGTATTGGATTACATCCACTCCACCACAGACAATGTCACAACTCAGAAGCAGATCACCACTTACCCAAATCAGAAGCCATGGATGAACAAGGAGGTGTGCCTCCTGTTGAAGGCACTGCCTTCAGATCAGGGGATGCACAGGCCTACAGCACATCCAGGCCTACAGCACATCCAGAGCTAATCTAAAGAGGGGTGTCAAAGAGGCCAAGCACTGCTACGAGCTAAAGATAGAGGAGCACTTTTCCAACTCTGACCCTCGACGCATGTGGCAGGGCATCCAGGCCATCAGTGACTACAAAACCACCCACTCCACCCCTGCAGTCACTGATGTCTCCTTCTTGAATGAGCTTAATGACTTTTATGCGCGCTTTGAGAGAGACAATACTACTACTGCTACCAAGCTCAAACCCTCACCTGACCACCTACCCATAACACTCTCCACCACAGACGTCTGCAACGCACTGAGACAAATCAGTGCGCACAAAGCCGCTGGACCAGACAACATCCCTGGACGTGTACTCAAGGCATGTGCTGAGCAGCTCACTGGGGTTTTCACAGACATTTTCAACCTGTCTCTTGCCCAAGCAGCTGTACCGGCATGCTTTAAATGCACCTCCATTGTGCCAGTGCCAAAACACTCCAGCCCTAAGTGCCTTAATGACTACCGCCCGGTAGCTCTGACACCTATTGTCATGAATTGTTTTGAGTGGCTGGTCCTGGGACACCTGAAGGACTCTTTTCCATCCACACAGGACTCTCACCAGTTTGCCTACCGCAGCAATAGGAGCACAGAGGATGCCGTTTCCATGGCACTGCACTCTGTGCTAACACATTTGGACAAAAAGAACACTTATGCACATATGCTGTTTGTTGACTTCAGCTCAGCATTCAACACAGTCCATCCATCCAAGCTAATAGCCAAACTTGAAGACCTGGGCATTAACTCCTCCCTCTGCAACTGGATCATGGACTTCCTGACCAATAGACCCCAGCAGGTTCGGTCCAGCTCCATCTGCTCCAACACCACCACACTCAACACTGGTGTACCACAGGGCTGTGTACTGAGCCTCTTCCTCTACTCCCTCTTCACCTCCGACTGCAGGCCTGTGAACAAATCTAACGACCATTACTAAGTTTGCGGATGACACTACAGTGATTGGTCTCATCAGCAACAACGATGAGACTGCCTACAGGGAGGAGGTCCAGCACCTGGCCACATGGTGCAATGACAATAACCTGCTCCTTAACACCTCCAAGACTAAGGAGCTCATTGTGGACTTCAGGAAAGAGTCAAGAGGCACACACGACACCATCCACATCCATGGAACGGCTGTCGAGCGTGTCTCCAGTTACAAGTTCCTGAGGACCCACATCTCGGAGGACCTGTCCTGGACTTCCAATACCTCCAGCCTGGTCAAGAAGGCTCACCAGCGACTCTTCTTCTTGAGGACACTAAAGAAGAATCGGCTGTCCTCAGATATCCTGGTGAACTTCTGTCACTGTGCAATAGAAAGCATCCTGACCAACTGTGTCACAGTCTGGTATGGGAGCTGCTCTGTTGCAGAGCGCAAGGCACTGCAGCGGGTGGTGAAAACCGCCCAACGCATCACAGGGACTCCACTTCCAGCCACGGGGGATGTCCAGAAGAAACGCTGTCTGCGTCGAGCTCGCAACATCCACAAGGACTCCTCTCATCCCGCCCATAGACTGTTCTCTCTCTTGCCCTCCGGCAGGCGTTTCAGGTGCTTCAAGACCAGGACCAGCAGACTGAAGAACAATTTTTTTCCCCGGAGCTGTCCGTTTATTGAACTCTGCACCCCGCTGATCCCACTGCCCTTCATACACTGCCCCCCCTCCTCACTGCGCACACCCCTTCTCGGTGTCTTGACTGGACTGTCTATACATAGCATTATGTTTACCAGAACTATTTGCACTGCCAACTGTTCATTTACCGAACCTACTGTTCACACATGCACTACTGCACTTTACAGAAATATGCAATAACTTCCACTGCACTACTGTTATTCAGACAGCTTCTGTTTATAATTATTTTCACTATAACTATTGCACTACTGCTCACCATAGCCTTACCTATCATTGTATATATCCATCCATACTTATGTTTATAGTAATTGCCATTGTATTTAATGTTCATAGTACATATCCACCTAAAATTACTTCTATAATATAATCGATTTATGACTTCAGTTTATAGCTAACAATGTTTATTATTGTATATACACATTTTATCATTTCTGTTTATAGGAATAGCCATCTGTATATTATTGTATAGTAAGTACATATCCATCTGCAAATGACTTTCCACACTAACTTATTTATTTAAGCAACTCTGGATATCCTGCACTAGCTGCTATTGCACTTCTGGTTAGACCTAAACTGCATTTTGTTGCATTGTACTTGTACATGTGTAATGACAATAAAGTTGAATCTAATCTAAAGTTGTAGCTAAGAACAAACAACATGAACAGGTGTATTAGCCTACTGTTGTCGTTAATAAACAAGTGACAAGGTAGTCTGACAATTTAGATGTTTGCTTTCTTTACTTTATTCCATCTTGTTAAAAGGGACATTCGTTCAAGGATTGCAAGCAACAAATGTTTATAAAGTTTCCTATTGTATGCTTGGAAAAGAGTGTATAAATACATAAACCTGAGTGGATCCAGACAAACCAAGGACTGGATTTTGGTTCAACAACAGGATGTCTACCACTAGAAAGGCGCTCATGTATACTTGAGGACAAACTATTTTTTAACATACTGTGGCGTTCCATTATCTATCATTTGGACTAGGATTTGTTAAATATGCTGTAGACATCAGTCTTTTACTTTTCACTAGTGACTGTCCTAACCCTGTCCTTGAAAAAAAAAATCACATAATACTGTCTAAATGTTCATTGAAAGGCCTGGTGTATTTTAATTAATGTGATTATAATTTGGTTTGAATACAAAATCAAAACCACCCACACAGGAACATTTATTGCATGTGCAGTGATTTTTGCCTTTACATTCATTTAAATTGCCAGATGATAAGGTGCAAATGTTATTTAATATTTCTTTACATTACAGAACAGAAAACACTGGCCTGTTATATTCAAAGCTGTGGTGATCTGTGCCAAAATGGGTTCAGGGATGTTGTAAGGGTGAAGGATGATGGATTCTTTCTGTGCAACTGGTCAAATGGAGATGAGGTTAGTTATCTTAAGTTAAGGAGAAGGACCACACACCTCAAACCTGCCTCTTCCTGTCATAGGCTATAAACAGCATCCGGTCTCATCCTTTAATTGTTCTCGTCTCTTATGCCCCACCCTCCCACCTTCCTTTACTTCTCCCTCTGTTAGGTACAGGGGGCTCAAGAAAGCCCCACACTGCCTCACACTCAGGTCTTTAATAGTTATCCACCCAGTATGTTGAGGTTGTGGTCTGATACTTGTTAAATTAGGCATTGCAAAAGAAGACTCCAGTCTCCAGTATCTTTTGTTACTGTCACTGTGAACAGCTCATAAATGACACATAAAATATCCACATAGGATCAGAAAAGATTTTTACAAATGCTTGGATACTGAGCTGTGCCTTACATTTTGTAGCCCCTTCAACACGCCTCACCTCTGTGACCTCTCCATGTGGAATAAACTCAGGAGCACTTCAGATTCCTCACGTTAGCACTGCACCTTAAAGGATCAGGTGAAAGGTAAGACAAAGATAAAGACAAAAATATCCTGCAGAGAAAAAGTGAGCATGAATTTGAAAAAAAAAACAAAACCTGTCTTTTGTTCATCATTTGAAATGTAGATGTTAAAACTTACATAATATCACAAGTGCACTAAGGTTTTCTAAATAATGGCATGTTTTATCCAAAGTTACAGAAATAACCAGATGGCACAGGTATCTGAAAGGTACAGGAGACTCGTCATGAGAGCATAGCTTCTTTTATGAAGGACATAAGCAGTCTCACTCTAAAGGTTAAACTGCAAGTGGATCAGCTACATCTCTTCTTAAGGATAAAAGACAGCAGCTCTATTGCATATGAAGAAAAGAATAAATATAAAAAGGCAAAAAAAAAAACATCCAGGGAAGCAAGAATAATTTTCTGTATATGAAAACCTCCATTCCCCCTGGGGTTCTCATGAGTGACGGTGGTGCAATCAGAAAGTTTTGGGTTTGATAAGAGCCAATAGAAACCAATCACCTGTGTCCTGCTGCACTGCTTTTTATAAGTCATTATGTTATGCTGCAAATATTGTGATAGCAAAAAAGGGACAAAATTGGCCTCAAATGAGTCGTTTAAGTCCAGTGTTGCTTAAGTTCTGTGTTGTTTAAGTACTGAATACATTTGTAATTGCTGCATCAACAAGCCTCCAGTGGCAATTTGACAAACGCAGAAGATTTACATGTGGAGAAAACTTATTCAAGACACAGATTCATGGCCCTTTCCACCTGCATTAAATCTTCTCATCTTCCTTGAACTTTCTTACAGTACATTCTTTTTAATGTGGCACATGTGGTAGAGTCCTATAACCGGAATGTTGGCGGTTCGATTCCCACTCTCCCCGGTTCATACTGTCATTGTGTCCTTGGGCAAGACACTTAACCCACCTTGCATTACTCTTTGTTGCTGTTGTGTTATATATGTTATATGATTGTGTGCGTTCACTGCTGGCTGGGAAACAATTTGCCCTTTGGGGATAATAAAGATACTTTGAACCTTAAATCACCCGTAAGTGCATAAAATGGCATAATCTGCTTCACTGAATAAGCCTATTTACAGTGGTTAAAGTCAACGCAAACTAAAGACGTGACTACATCAATCACCGGTGCAAGTTAAAAAGTGTTAATAGTAAAAGATAAATCTAAAAAAAACAAACAACATACAACACCAGAAATATTAACCTTGACCTCCCCCTATACTAATTAACATCAAATCTAGCATAAAACTCACAGCCAAAATATATAAAATTATAATAAATTCCAACTCCTGGAACCGAATCTGCAATAAAATAACATCTACACCATGTCAAAAAATGCAAACCTACAACTCATAAAATACAAGTTAATACACAGAACTCATCTTACGGGACAGAAAATAGCAAAAATTAGTTCAACTCTCGACACATGCACTAACTGCAGGCAAAACACCACAGACAGCTACGTCCACGCCTATGGCACTGCACATCTGTTCACCAAGTTTGGAAACAGATAACAGACTCTGCTTTCCTGGGCTGCCACATCCCACTGTCCCCCTCACTCTGTCTGCTCAGAGATACAGCTAACAAAACCATAAACCCCTCACACATTAAACTATCGCCATGAGAATTAAACTTAAGTCCACTTCTAGTCCAGTGTCTATTTCCACATCCATCAAATTTACAACAACCCTTCCTCAATCTGGACCCCACTCATTCACTTTCTACAGAAACAATACTATTATTATTTTATTTTGAAGATCTTTTCTTTGTCCTATCTCCAATCAATAAGATTGGAGATAGGACCACGTTGAATGTTACTTTGTGACAATTGAGCTCAAGCACAGTGAAGTTTTTATTTCTTTGTCACTTCAGAGCACTGACGTCACACCCAGAGGCTAAATCTAGAAAAATCATTGAGCGAGCACTGAGCCTCTGTTGTCAAGCACCTGATGACTCATTCCAGGCAAACCGGTGCAACGTGACACGTGAAGCCCCGCCATAATGATGTTTCCACCGGAATACAAAACAATCTTATCATTCTTAACATGGCTACAAATATCTAGCCCGTCTCCTATGCATGTGTTGCCACAGTCAAGGTTTTTGTGAAATGAGCCACTTTTACCGAAGACCGACTAACAACACAGAGATCCTGCCGTTACTTTCACAAAGTTATAGGCACAGAAAGAATATAATCATTTATTTTTTTTATTACAGTGAATGCCCCCTTTAAGCTTAATTTCCTCTAGTTTTTTCTCTTCTCTGGGCCGTTTAATAGACCTTCACATGTGTCTATTTTTTAAGGGAAAGAGTGTTCTTTTGCAGCGATTTTACACAATTGTTTGACTGATGGGTTTCATTTTCTTCACTTTTTTACAACTAAATTCTACACAATGTTACCCTTAAAAAAAAAAAAAAAAAACTCCACGTGGGGAAAGTCTTTGTGCTGTTAACGCTCCTGTCTCTTTTCCTCTCTCTTGAGCTTCCACAGCCTGAGGTGTTACAAAGCCTGATGACTGTGAGCACAAAAGAGTTCCTGTGGTCCTCCAGCCTGTGATGGAGCGCTCTCTTTGTCCACTAGCAGCTCACTGTTGCTCTACTTTAGATGAAGGAGGACCATGTGGTTTAATATGTTTAATATTGCTCCACCAGCAGACCCCGCAACAGACTAAAAATACATTGGTAAAACTGCAGTGTTCTCCATTAAAAAGCTTGGAAAAAGAGCTTTTACCTGTATTGTTGCCCAGGTGCACGCTCTGTTTTCCAAAGAGGAGACTGGAACTGGAAGAGGACAGATGAGGTTCTGTAATAATACAAATTAGATCTCATTAAATTCTGCTGTTGTCACATTCACGGTGGATTGATGCTTGAAAAAAGAAGCTGACAGACAGAACAGAGCGACAACAACACAATAGACGTGTCACTTAAAGTTTGCTGTGGCTGTTCAAGCGGAAATAAGTTAATGTTAATAGTGACAGGCCATGTAAATAGAAATAGAATCCTTTATAAAACAAAATGGTGTTGAATTGAATGGAAATATTTTTAAGTACATTCAGGTTGGGATTCAATTGCTGCAGAAACCAAAACAACAAATAATCATAGCAGGTTTAGTATCTACAGGCTATAAAATGAAGCTTTCTGTACAGTAGATAATGAGATCCACATCATTATTCTGATGTAGCCTATTTGTGTTGCCCTTTGCAAATTAGTATTGACAACAAACCACAGTGTATTTTCACAGTATTTTCCATTGTCTACACGGATATATTTAAACTCTGCGTAAACCCAGTACAATACAGAAAATGCATGTAGTTAATTAACTCCATTCTTGTGTTTAAACAGCATATTTAATGTAAGGAAGCACTGGTGCCTGTTAATTAATGAGAGGAGGGAAAAGTATGAAAATGAGGATTACGGCATTGGTTTTGAATTGAAACATGTGGACAAAGGAGGCGTTCCCAGTTGGAGCCATAAGCTGGGGTAATTCCATACACATGAACAATGCTGGTGCTTCCCTTTGTAGCTCCAGTAATCCACTGGACGCAGACACTTCTGTGTACAGTTTATATGACTTTATGTTATTGGTGACTTTCTTATAATGAGAGACTATTGTGTTGTTACATGACAACACCATCTTTTGATATATTTGTACATATTCTACAATGAACCCTTGTGCAGGTGTGTTAGTCTGTGTGTTAGTCTTGATGCAACAATGCATTTACTCAGATAAAATATAATTTGTGGTGTTCCATAAAATAGTTAAGGTCTAACAGTCTTTTTCAAAAGGAAGCACAAATCCTGTCCATCTTTGACTCTGTTTCCTTCATGTGCTGTTATTTGGTGTTCTGTAGAAGTCCACACAGAACCTCCACTCATTTGTAGCTTAATATTAGCAATGAAGTTTAGCCACTTGCTAAAGTTCTCTATCCACTCACTGACATCACACACGTGCAGTGAGCTGGTTGTCAGTCATACAGAATCTGCCATTTTTGTCACGTAAATATCGTGTAGTATAACATATTATGCATTAATTTGCAATTTAGCAGCATATGACATGTCATCATAATTAACATAACAATACTCTCTCAATGCAGTTCAGTGAAGAGTGCAGTGACAGTTATGTCGGTGAAACTAAACAACAGCTTCACAAGAGGATGTATCAGCACAGAAGAGCCAATCCTGGAGGACCTGAGTCTGCAGTTCACCTCCACCTCAAAGACAAAGGACATTCCTTTGAGGACAGCAATGTCCGAATTTTGGCCAGAGAGGCCGGATGGTTTGAGAGAGGGGTGAAGGAAGCCATTTTTGTGAAAATGGAAAAGCCTTTGTTGAACAGAGGAGGTGGCCTCAGATTCATGTTGCCTAGTATTTACAACAGTGTTCTTAAACCTAAAACTAAAGAGCCGCACCCTAAAACAACAAACACAGCACCTGAATAGTTCTATTCATTGTCGTAAGTGACACTAACGACCCTGAACCTGAATGGAGCAGAAACACTAATGACTCTGCATATGTATGGGGGAGAAGCTTCTCAAAGGCGTTTACACATTCAGAGCAGGAGTGTCCTTAAACACATCTTATTTTAAAGCTCAATGATATATGAAGAAGAGGTAAGGTCAAGTTAAGTATGCAAGCATGAATATTTATGATTAGAGGCTTTGAAAAAACAAAAACAGCATGAAATCTGCTCCACTGAGCTAATGAAAAGTGTTTTACAAAGCTTAATGACAGGGCTCTTGTTTGTAAAATTGAATATGGTCCTGCCACTTTCCTGCCAGGTGTGACTTTTTTAGAGCACCCATTTACGTCACCTACATTTTTCAGTTTTTTTTTTTATTAAACCTTGTTGGACTAGGAAGTCTTTTGACATTGAACTGTTTCTTTGTAAAATAAAAACAGTATGCCACATTACAAAGCATGAATTGTGAGACATTTAAGTGCAGTTAAAAAAAAAACAATTCCACTCTTTAGTTAAAAATAGTTTACCAGAGTTTAGTAATCACCCAAGGAGACATGTGGCTCTCGTCTGGCTTTCTTTAAGAGGGGCAGGTGTCCTTTTCTATTACAGTTATTTGTCTCTTGACTCAAATAACCTTTTTCATCCCATTATACCCTGAATAGAACATAAATGAAATATCAAATGTTTAAACTGAGAAAATGAATAATTTAAAAAAATAAGTTAATTT
Organism: Neodontobutis hainanensis; assembly: GCA_024349245.1. Lineage (NCBI taxonomy): Eukaryota > Metazoa > Chordata > Actinopteri > Gobiiformes > Odontobutidae > Neodontobutis > Neodontobutis hainanensis. The sequence goes on along the minus strand of JALDNG010000043.1, from coordinate 2,660,834 downwards.
TAAATTTTATGGCATCAACACATCTCAAAAAAGTTGGGACAAAGCCATATTTACCTCTTCTTTTTATAACAGTCTGCAAATGTCTGGGACTGAGGAGACAAGTTGCTCAAGTTTAGGAATAGAAATGTTGTCCCATTCTTGTCTAATACAGGCTTCTAGTTGCTCAGGGCTGTCTTAGGTCTTCTTTGTCTTCCTCTTTATGATGTTAGAAAGCCCCTGAATTAAAGTAATATCTACAAAACCTAAACTGCCACAGGTGAATGATGCACAGAATCATGGTCTTTCATCTGAAGAAATAATAACTTCACTCCAGAGTCTGGTCATTTCAGAACCAGATCCTTCTTCTACGCAGCCATGAGGTTGTAACTGATGCAGAATGTGGTCTGACATTGTCATGTTGGAAAATGCAAGGTCTTCCCTGAAAGAGACCACATCTGGATGGGAGCTTATGTTGTTCTAGAACTTGGATATACCTTTCAGCTTTGATGGTGCCTTTCCAGATGTGTAAGCTGCCCATGCCACATGCACTCATGAAACCCCATCCCATCAGTGATGCAGGCTTCTGAACTGAGCTCATAACAACTTGGGTTGTCTTTGTCCTCTTTAGTCCGGATGAAATGGCGTCCCATTTTAAATGAGCCTTGGCTCCAGAGTAAAGACCTGTGCTTCTGGATCATGTTTAGATCTGGCTTCTTTTTTGACCTGTAGAGTTTTAGTTGCAACAGCGATTGGCCCGGTGGATTGTGTTCAATGACAATGTTTTCTGGAAGTATTCCTGAGCCCATGTTGTGATTTCCATTAGCACTAAGGGCCCAAAGATCATGGTCATCCAGTGTGGTTTTACGTCCTTGACTCTTATGCACAGAGATATTATGCACTGTAGAGGATGATAACTTCAAACTCCTTTCTGATATTGCTCCACTGTCCACAGGCTCTTTTTATTCCAAGCATGTTGCATTGACCGAATAAGTTGCAAACTGGTCCTCCTGCTGTTCCTTACACGTACATTTAACTTTTCCGGCCTCTTATAGCCACCTGTCCCAACTTTTTTGGAATGTGTAGCTCTCATGAAATTCAAAATGAGCCAATATCTAGCATTATATTTCAAAATGTCATGTTGTATTCTGAATAAAAAATTACATTTGAAACTTCCACATCATTGCATTCTGTTTTTTTGCCCAATTTGTACAGTGTCCCAACTTTTTGGGAATTGGGTTTGTACATTTACAACCTTTATGCTCAGTATTTAGTGTTCACAGCAATGACATTTGAGGAATCCCTGTTAATTACATAGAAACATAACATAATAATTAGGTGCCAAAAAAATTCACAACTGTGTTCATTAATTAACAGCTTGAAATGTGCACAGACGCAACAGCCGCTGGAGCAGAAATTACTTTCCCTTCATCAGCTCCTAAAGAGAGCTAAACATAAAAAGACAAAGAACAAAAAAAAATAACAATTATGAAAACAAAAAAACATTACTTTTTCCCAGAGAGTTACTCAAGGCAGAGACAAAGACATACCAACCCTTAACCAACAGCTGCACAATTGTTGGGATTTAAAACCACACTAAATCTACAGTCCTGTCCAAAGTCTGTAGTGCAGTCCACTGTCCTTTTGTCATCATCATTTCCCCATTAAATAAGAAAGTCAAGATAAAGATGCAGCGTTCCTACAGGATATATTTGTGATTTGGCTTAGTTTATATGTTATGTGGTTATACAAATACTGTGGTCAGGCCCTGGTAACTCTGCGATGGGGGTCACCTACATCATAATTTGCATCATTCAAGAGCTTCTTCGACTCAACATTAAGCATGTGTCCCCTCCATCATTGAGTGCTCCACAATAGGCTGCCTTGACTGCCCAGAATAAAAGGCATGTTAACAATTGTTTTCTCATTCAACATAGGCTATTACTAAAATAAAGTTACAGTACAGTTTGACTGAAATGTGGAGACCACTCAGGACAAACACATCTAAAAAAAAAAAACAGGAAGAATGGAGCAAGATGTAATGATTCGATCAGACAACTTACCAGAGCAGAAAAAGCAATGCAAGCTCATCAAACAAAATAAGCAGAGGCACTTCGTCAAAATGTAAAGACACTATGTTACTCTTGCCAGTGTTCCATGTGTTCTACCTCAACCTGCCGGTGGAGTGGGTGTGTCTACCCCTCGGCCCTTCACTTCTGCCTCTTGGCTGGCTGCCGCACTGATGCTGCCAGGGCAGTGTCGGTATTTTTTCAAGCCCACCTTTTTTCTTTTGTTAGTTAGTTTCTTTTAGGTGATGGGCGCTGTGGTCTGGTACGACTGGCATGGCTTGTGGGTCAGCCAAACTAAACACCTTATGGTTTCCCTTTTTGGTTTTTATTTGGAGCTAGATAGTTGGAGCTTTGTCTTGCTTTTGTTGTTGCAAAACATTGGTTTGATTAATAAAAAAAACTATTTTGTGTGGCCTTACACTTTAAGAATAACAGATTGGATTTATCTAGAGCTTTTCAAGGCTCTCAAAGTGCTTTAAAGAGTCAATTGTTCATTCACGCCACAGTCACACACTGGTGGCAGAGGCATGGCAGCCATTTTCTCACACATTCATTCACCAGTGTCACAGATACCCACCAAGGAGGGTTAAGTGTCTTGCTTTAGAACACGACAATATGAACTGTTGGGAGAGCGGGAATCAAACTTTGGCTTAAAGGACGACCACTCTTCCACTGAGCCACTGCACCCCTTTGTCTTGACTGAGCTCACTTTATGTATTCCCTTTAGTTTTGCAGTGGTCGTATCACACAGCCACTCATACACAAAAGTAGCAAGCATTTTCACCCACCATCATTTTGGTTCAGTAAATATCGACACAAATGCCAACTCAGGTTCTGACCTTACCGGTACTGCAATGCAGAGCCACATGGGTTTGAATCCCAGCTCGGGTTCATGCCTTACCTGTCTCACACCCTGTTTTTGTCTACTCTAAAATGTCCACCAAATGTATACCTTTATCATTGGCTGTGCTTTCACCCTCACACGAAGATACTCAATCACATTTCTCACTTGTGTTTAAATTTATCACCTGTGTTTTAAGTAGTTTAAAGCTTAAGATTCTTTAATTAAGTTACTTTAAAATGACTGTGAGCTACAATACAATTAAAGTGATCTAACTGTACAGAGTATGGTATATACACTATATGTCGTAGGATATGTCTCAGCGGACCATGTGTGTGAGTGTCCTGCCTACTTCTCTGTGGGCAGGGCTGTGAAGCTGATGTCTCTCTCTCTCTTTGCTCTGTTGAGTTGTGCTCACTGTCCTCGTCTTGTCTGCTCTCAGTCGGTCAGGAGCCAACAGGAGTCATGTAGCGCGAGCTTCTGTGCTGTCTATCATTATTCTTACTGATCACAGTTTGAAAAGTAGACCACACGGAGCACCTGTATGCACTTTCTTTCTCCTTTGACTAATCCTGCTCTTCATCATACGACTCTGAACTCAAACGTAACAAGTGGAAGCACAAAGGTAAGCACAATTTTTTTTTTAGAATTTTGTCTTTGTATAGAAAGAAATCAAGAATTAAAAGCGCTGATAGTTTGTTATTATTTTTAGCTCAGTGCATGCTGTATTTTTGTCCTGCAAGAGAAACAATTGGAGGCTTTGTTTTGTTCTACAAAAAATAAAATAAAATAACAATAATAATAATAATTTCAAATCCTCTCCTATAGACTGAGGAAACAACAGACTAAATCCAGTATTACGTGTATAAAGAAATTGTCTAACTAACAAGCTTTCAACGGGGGGAAAAAAGACAGCAAACTGTGTAGATCAGAAAAAGAAACCTCTTGATTAATTAAGGCAGGGGTTCACAAACTTTTTAGACCGCGAGCCACAAAATAATAATGCGAGAGCCTCACAGCCCCCTCCATTGTCCCCTGAGATACAAATGGTGCGCACAACTGCACACTGGGTACAAGGTCTATATAAAACCGACATAGCAACAACACAAAGAACACAACCGAACAACCATATTATCATTTTAGTCATATAAGAGTATTCAGTAAAAGGAGTTAATGTAAAAACTGAACTTACAAATGAACACAGTCTGAAGGTACAGGACCAAAACAGAAACATCTTATACTACTGTATGTCATGTTGTAAGCTGTCAACAGAACAAGTCCCTGCTACATTATTTCATCATTTTTGAATGATTTATGGAAATCATCTCATAACCCTCACTTTAGAAGCCCCTGAATTAAGGTAATGTCTACAAAACCTAAACTGCCACAGGTGAATGATGCACAGAATCATAGTCTTTCATCTGAAGAAATAATAACTTCACTCCAAAGTCTAAACATAGATAAGAGCCCTTGTAGCCAAGGTTTTACTGGAAAATTTCATAAAGAGTTTAAAGTTGCCTATTTCTTATTCCTATACAAAAAATCTAATGCATGACTCGTGGTCTAACTCTGTTATTACAATTATACATAAAGGGGGGTAAGGATCTGATGTAAATGTAGATTATTAAGGTTATTAAGCATACTAGCAAAAAGACTTGCAAAAATTATGCTAGATATGATGGGATTTATTTACAATCCTAATATAACTGTCAAGATTAGGCACACGTTAAATGTAATATTTTGGGTAATTGCATTTTCTTTTCAGAAACAGGTATTGAATATCAAAGAAAGGGCTGTTATTTGATTTTTGTTGTAGAAAATACAAATAATAACCAACCATTTTTCTTTTTTATGGCCAAAGGGAATAAAATACATGTTTCTTCCTAATATAAATATACTATACTATACTAAATGTATATAGGCTGTAAAATTACAGAAAGGCTACAATAAAAAAGGTCAGTTTTTTATTTTCGCCGGATTCAGTCATAGTCTGTGTCACTCCAGGGGTGTGTGATTGCAAATTTCAGCATATTGTCTACTAGCCCAAAACAGTAACCATACCCTAACCCTGTCAGTGGGTAGTTAATTAAAACCTATGAGAATAATGATTGAACAATGATTTGTTCAGTTAGATTAGTTATTCCAGTTAGGGCACATGTTCTGACAACAGCTGTCACTGTCAGATTTGGTGACTTATGTTGTCCTGCCTTTGTACTGACCACAAATAGAATGGAGTGAATCTAAAATAAGAACATGTAACTCTGTTTAAATCAGTCAGTCTGCATAAATGTTCATTAAACAGATGCTGAAATCTGCAACTGCGCACACAGGTCACAGGTCTCTGTGTGTATCTGTTGAATAGTGCCACTGCCACCAGCAAACAGCAGGAACTGTATTTGGTGCTCTTACCTATGACCACATCTGCTTTTAGAAAAAAAAAATCTGACCTTTTTTTTGTTTTACTCTTTGTGATTTAATTCTTTTGATATACTAAGTAGAAAATGAAAATAAGAAAAAAATTTAGATTTCTCTTATTCACTTGGCAATAAAAAAGAAAAACGGCTGGTATTTCAATGTTATTTTTTTTGTTTGTTATTTTACAACAGAAATCAAATAACGACTCATTCTTTGATATTCATCCTTTGATCCTTTTTCAGACCGTTTTCAGTTAGATTGGAAGACTGGGGAGTACCAAACTAAAAAATAATAATGCGTTTTAAACACGTAACGCGTTGTTACTAATATTATTATACCACAATCCACAAAGAGAAAGGCAGAATCCCGCTCTGCCCTGTTCAAACTGTCGTTGTGTCCTTGGGCAAGACACTTAACCCACCTTGTCCGTAGCACTGGTGTATGAATGTGTGTGACTGTAGAGGTGTGTTTGGTGGTGGTAGGATAAGATTGAGCGCCGTTTGTGTGGCAGCCCCCCTCTCTGTCTGCCCCAGGAGTGGATGTGTGTGAATGGGGTGAGTGGAAGCACGATGTAAAGTGCTCTAGGTGCTCGAAAAGGATGCAAGAAAGTGCTATATAAATGCATGCCATTTACCATTTACCATAGCGCAACCCGGGTCCCCCCCTGGAGCCAGACCTGGGGTTAGGGCTTGCATACGAGCGTCTGGTGGCTGGGGCTTACCCCTCGGGCCTGGCAGGGCTCAACCCGAAGGACGTGGGGCCGCCCTCCCGTTGGCCCACTACCTGTGGGAGGAACCGCAAGGGACCGGTGCAAAGTGGATTGGGCGGAAGTCGAAGGCGGGGGCCTCAGCGACCCAATCCCCGCACACGGAATCTGGCATGGAGACATGGAGTGTCACCTCGCTGGCGGGAAAAGGAGCCTGAGCTTGTGCAGGTTGAGAGATACCGACTAGAGATTTTCAGGCTCACCTCCACACACAGCTTGGGCTCTGGAACCCAAATCCTTGAGATTTGGACTCTCCACTGCTCTGGAGTGGCTTGCAGTGAGATATGGCGGACTGGTGTGGGCTTGCTCATAGCCCCCCAGCTCAGCCGACATGTGTTGGAGTTCACCCCGGTGAACAAGAGGGTCAATTCCCTGCTCCTTTGGGTCGGGGATAGGTCTCTCACTATTGTTTGTGTTTACGGGCCAAATTGCAGTGCAGAGAATCCAGCCTTCTTGGAGTCTCTGGGAGGGGAGCTGGAAAGTGCTCCAACATTCACGTGGGCAACGACAGTGACAACTGGAGGGGCATGATTGAGAGGAGCGGCCCCCCTGATCTGAACCCGAGCAGTGTTCTGTTATTGGACTTCTGTGCTAGTCACAATTTGTCCATAACGAACACCATGTTCAAGCATAAGGGTGTCCACCAGTGCATGTGCACCAGGACACCCTAGGACGGAGGGCGATGATCGACTTTGTAGTTGTTTCATCTGACCTCAGGCCGTATGTCTTGGACAAGAGAGGGGTGGAGCTGTCAACTGATTACCACCTGGTGGTGAGTTGGATCCGATGGCGGGGGAGAAAGCTGGACAGACTCGGAAGGCCCAAACGTATTGTGAGGGTCTGTTGGGAACGTTTGGACGAGTCCCCTGTCAGAAAGCTCCCAACTCTGGCAGAGCTTTGACCAGATCCCGGGGGAGGTTGGAGACATTGAGTCAGAGTGGACCATGTTCTCCACCTCCATTGTCGATGCAGCCACTCAGAGTTGTGGCCGTAAAGTCTCCGGTGCCTGTCATGGCGGCAACCCCCGAACCCGTTGGTGGACACCAGACGTAAGGGATGCTGTCAAGCTAAAGAAGGGAAACCTACCGAGCCTGGTTGGCTTGTGGGACTCTTGAGGCAGCTGATAGGTACCGGCAGGCCAAAGGACTGCAGCCCAGGTAGTTGAAGAAGAAAAAACTCAGGTCTGAGAGGAGTTCGGTGAAGCCATGGAGAACAACTATTGGTCGGCCTCGAAGAAATTCTGGCAAACCGTCCGGCGCCTGAGGAGGGTTTAAGCAGTTCCCTGCCAACACTGTTTACAGTGGAGGTAGGAATCTGCTGACTTTAACAGGGGATATTGTTGGGCGGTGGAAGGAATACTTCGAGGATCTCCTCAACCCCACCGACACATCTTCCACTGAGGAAGCAGAGTCCGAGTGCTCAGAGGTGGACTCATCCATCACCTGGGTCAAAGTCACTGAGGTAGTTGGGAAGCTCCTCGGTGGCAAGGCATCGAGGGTGGATGAGGGTGGATACGCCCTGAGTACCTCATGTCTTTGGATGTTGGCAGACCGGGGTGGTGGTCCCTCTTTTCATAAAGAGGGACCGGAGGGTGTGTTCCAACTACAGAGGGATCACACTCCTCAGCCTCACCGGGAAAGTCTATGCCAGGCTACCAGAGAGGAGAATGCGGCCGATAGTTGAACCTCAGATCCAGGAGGAACAATGCGGTTTTCGTCCCGGTTGTGGAACACTGGATCAGCTCTATACCCTCTCCAGGGTGCTGGAGGGTTTATTGGTGTTTGTCCAACCAGTCCACATGTGCTTTATGGATCTGGAGAAGGCATTTGACTGTGTCCCTCATGGTGCCCTGTGGGGGGTGTTCCCGGAGTGTGGGGTCCGGGGCCCTTTGCTAAGGGTTAGCATTGCCGGCAGTAAGTTAGACCTGTTCCCAGTGCATGTTGGACTCGGGCAGGGCTGCCCTTTGTCACTGGTCCTGTTCATTATTTTTATGGACAAGATTTCTAGGCACAGCCAGGGGCCGGAGGGAGTCTGGTTTGGGGACCACAGGATCTCGTCTCTGTTTTTTGCAGATGATGTTGTCCTGTTGGCTCCATCTGGCCAGAATCTTCAATGTGCACTGGGATGGTTTGCAGCCGAGTGTTAAGCGGCTGTGATGAGAACCAGCACCATGGTTCTCAGTCGGAAAAGGGTGGCTTGTCCCCTTCTGGTTGGTGGAGTGCTCCTGCCTCACGTGGAGGAGTTCAAGTATCTTGGGGTCTTGTTCACGAGTGAGGGAAGGAGGAAGCGTGAGACTGACAGACGGATCGGTGCAGCTTCTGCAGTGATGCTGTCGATGTACCGGTCTGTTGTTGTGAAGAAGGAGCTGAGCTGCAAAGCAAAGCTCTCAATTTACTGGTCAATCTACGTTCCTGGATACAAGTGGCTGAAATGATATGGTAGCGGTAGAAGATGGATGGATGGGTCATTCATCTTTTAATGCCATTATTTTATTTTTATTTATTTAGATGATGCTTTTATCCAAAGCGACTTACATAGTTCTACAGTAATTACCAGTGTTACAGCCACTGGAGGCAATGTAGGTTAAGTGGTTTGCCCAAGGACACAATGACAGTATGAACTGTTGGGAGAGCGAGAATCGAACCGCCTACCTTCCGATTGAAGAACAACTTAATGTTTTGATTGCCTACATTTAAATATAGAAAGAACTATGTTCCACTCCTAGAAAAACAAACATAACATTTAGAACTGATTCAGTGCTCTAAACCAGGACTGGGCTGTGACCTTTAGAATGTGAGTTAAACATGTGAGTTTAAATTTAGTTTGATGCTGAAACTCATCACTTGTGACAACAGCGTGTCGCATCTTCAAGCAGAATTAAGTAAAATTTTTACCTTTGTAAATAGTTTTCTAAGACCTTACAATAGTTGAGTTGTAGTGGTGTGTTTGAAGCGTGTACAATCCCCCCCTGGTTCATCTAAGCCAAAAACATCACTTGCAAGTGCGAGCTGCCATCGACCCGATGCAAGTCTCAGGTAGTGCTCATGTTCACGCGAGAGTGACAAATTGCTTTACAGTATTTCCATATACTCATAGTGACCTCCTGCAGAATGATGACCGTATAATTTTCGCAAAGATCCGACCAAAATGACATACATGTAAATTTTATTATCAGTCATATTAATCCAAAAAGACAGAGAAAACCTTTGTCTGAAGATTCTCGGAAGAGAAATTGTCAGTTAGACCGAGAGAGAGCATGTTCTTGAGTCAACCTGGGCCAAGCTTTTACAGAATGGCGTCAGCTTAAACAAAGTGAAGGACTCAAAACTGATTCTGACATGGCTTTTATGTTGTTGAACAGTGATAACTTCACAGTCAACTGTGGCTGAGGTCCACTGTATACAGCCCTCCTACACGTCACTCTAGCCTTTTTCACACGTTCATTGAGATCCGTACTGGACACTGTTCCTGCCTGCATAACCTGAATGTGTGAACAAAATCCTCCTCTACTTTCACACCGATAGCACCCGGTTAGCACTGTCGCCTCACAGCAGGAAGATCAAAAGTTCGACTCCCGGGTCAGACGGGGCATTTCTGCGTGGAGTTTGCATGTTTCTTCTTTGGTGATTATTAATGACTTCAGCGTCTGCAGAGTCACCACAGACATTATGGAGCTAGCAGCAGCATCAGTCCCAACACAGTGTGCAGTGCAGGGTTAAAGGTAACTTGCCCTACTGTGCAGCATTTTTTTAAAATCAGAGGTCAAATTTATATATATATATATATATATATATATATATATAAATATATATATATTCCAAAAAATGGAAGGGCATTCATTATATATTGTACTTCCTCTAGCTCCATTGCTGAGGCTCTACTATATTTCACTAATTAGTCTCTGTTCAGCAGCTTCTGCCCACTCTCATTTAAAATATGGTGACACTGTCAGCTCTGCAGCATATGTTTATGCACATCATTTTTACATAACATAGTAATAAAAGCTATAGTAAATTTGATTCCTTTTTGGTTGTATAAAATCTTTTAGAAACGAGCAACATAACATTTCTCTCTGTCCATAAATTGACAGGAAAAGATTTTTTTTCCATGTGCCTTGACCTTCTGTTCAAGAGTAAAAAGATGATTTAAAGCAGCACAGCACAACTATTACCCAGGAAAGGGGCACAGCCGCAGATCCCTCCACAGACTATCTGCGTTGATACGACAGAGGCATGATATTTATAGACACTGCGTAAAGTTTGGAAGAAAAAACATCTTCAAAAATGGTAGGATCATTTTAGCATATTTTGGACAAATATGACTGGTCCAGTGTATTGGCCTGTTTCAGCTCACTTTATCAGAGTGCCACAAAGCGTGTGACTCACTGGAGGTCTCTGTCCTGCTGAGGGTACTGTGTCACTGAGATAGGCATGGAGATATTCTCCATTACTATGTAGTTTTACCCTTTATAAATAATCTTTATAATCTTTGTTGCGTTTTTTTTAACAAAACACATAGTTTATGAGTTTGTACAGTATCAGTTTAGAGTTCATTTTAAATGCAACAGCCAGCCATACTTACCTGTGGTGAAGTCTGGTTATGATTATAAAAATAAATATTACTCTCTTTGTGGTATGTCTGTTTCCATACATAATGAATAAAAAAGTGTAGGCTACAGACCAAAACCCTTTCTTCCAACAGGTTAGAGGGAGTCAGTCCCTGAATAGAACAGATTGAATAGAAGTCTGCTATGCTAATAACTGAACATACAGGGATGGAAACATGGAGCATCAATATAGAGGTGGATACAAAAGCACCCTTTGAGATTTGACAGAGGAGCACAGCAGTAATTACAGCTTCTTTAGAAACTGGACAAGAACGCTTGTTAAAAGCACATTGTCAAAGATTTACTGATGGAAAATCTTTTCCAGTGGTGCCTTTGAGTTTCAGAGGCTTAGGGAGGATTTATGGGCATTTCTTTGAACCGTCACAATTATGTGAGTTTAACTTCCTGTAAATTTATGGTTAGGTTAGTGTTCTAATGTCAGAAAAAAAAAACATTACCCAAGGGTCTTTTAGAAACAGTAAAGGAAAGTTTGAGTCAATCTGTGGCTCCTAAATAAATCACAGCACCAGCAGCGTGTCGGGAGTCTTCACTCACAAACCAAGTTGTATAAGGACAACAAACACAATGCAAATCTAATGTGTGCTACACATTCAGTGCATCGTAATATACTGTAAGATAAATAACATTATAACTACCTTACTTTACATTTCCTAGAACACAAAGAGCAATCAACTTTAAAAGTGTGAACAGGTTGCTACTTGGCTACAGTAGTTGTGTCAGAGCACAAGGCAATAGAGAACAGACTGTACTCTATGTCTGTGAAGGTTCTCAGTCATCCAGGTCATCTTGAATAAAAAAAGTTCAAGTAAAAGCCTCTGGACTAACATGTTTCGTCTCTAATTCCAAGAGCCTTTATCAATTCTGAGTTCAACTCGTGGCTGTGGTTCTACAACAGAGAAACACAGCCAAAGAAACCGAATGGAGCAGTGTCACTAACAACTCTGCACCTGAATGGAGCAGTGTCACTAACAACTCTGAACCTGAATGGAGCAGTGTCACTAACAACTCTGAACCTGAATGGAGCAGTGTCACTAACAACTCTGCACCTGAATGAAGCAGTGTCACTAACAACTCTCCTGAACCTTAACGACTCTCACAGTTGATCTCAGAATTGATAAAGTTAAATGTGATAACCTCCAACAGTGGCTCGGTGTTCAGTTCAAAAAATGACTACTAATAATAATAAAAATACTAAATGAAAACATTTTATTATTATGTTGAAGCTTTTACACTATAAAGTACTTACAGTTCTTCAATTAAACCTCAATTACAATTAAAGCTATGATGTTATTTGTGCCACTTGAAACTGTAACTGAATATGTTGTATTTGGATTTGCAGCGCTCAGACTGAATCCTAAGCCAAAGTATAGAGGCTCAGAAAATTGAATTGTGAAAGTGAATTTTTTTGAGAAAAGGTTCCAAAGCAAATTAATATAAATTCAAAATATAAATTCATTTTCATTCATTCATTTTCTACCGCTTAGTCCCATTAGGGGTCGCAGGTGACTGGAGCCTATCCCAGCAGCTTTGGGCCTTAGGCGGGGTACACCCTGGACAGTGGCCAGTTAGTCACAGGGCAATTCATTTTTAATGTATTGCAATTCATTTACAAACCAGTGCATTTGGTTGTTTAAATTCAGTCTTAAAAAATCATGAGCTTTTATTAAACCTGAACAATTCATAGTTTGAGCTCTTCAAATACTACATATTCAGTTTTAAGTGGCACAATTACAATCAGCCCTAAAGCAGTCTGAAAAGACAGTATAAGAAAAACGTACACAAGGTCACTGCTGCCAACCTGCAATGTACCAATGGAATTAATAATTATTTATTTTGAGATATAATGAGCCAAGTAGTGGGAACGTGTGGTACAGACGGATGGTGCTGTTTTGTGTGAGACAGTGAAAGCTTGACACTGGTTTTCTCCATTAGATGTGTACTTGTGGCTGAGGTGAAGTGGTGGATCCACAATGTGCCTTGCTTTGTTGAGATAGATTTGAAATGACTATTTGTTGGCAAACAAAGGGGGTGTAGGTGTAAGGCTAATAGAGTGAAGCTAAGACCGCCGTTGTCTCCGTGGAACCTAGTCTTGTGAACAGAAGTACATTTTGACAGATTGTTTCCACTGGAACAATTTCCACAGCATGATTTTAGAGGCGTTGTCAGTGTAAAAGTAGATTCTATTTTGACAAGAACATCCACACTCAACCAAAAGCAAGAATCAAAAGTAAAACAAAACACTGGCCATTGTCCAGAGCTTGTATTTGTCTTTCCTTTAAGAAACATACTAAATGTAGCATTTTCAAAGGAAAACTCCTGTTTTTTTAGAGTTGCCGTCCTGTGGCTCTTGTATTCTGTGTATCATTCATTCAACTGATTTTAAATTAAGAAAGAAAAAAAAACGTTTCTGTTTTGAGTGACCAGATTGACTCCTGAGAGTTGTTAGTGACACTGTTCCATTCAAGTGCCCATTAAGTTTTTAAAGCCTAAATCACCAAATAATACTAAAATGGTTTACAATGTGGAGTTATTGGGAAGGATGATGCATTTCTGTGTGCAAGTGTCAACTGCTCAGAACGCATCGTTCTTGATGACCAGCGTTACTAGCAGAACAAAACTAAGTCCAAACAGTTACTAGTTTTGATAATGAACAGTGCCAAGACTAAAGACTTGCAAATGTACTTTTTAAGTTACGTGTGCAAAGAGCCTTGTGACTGTTTGTCTAGTAGGTCTATTGTAAGTAGTGGGGACATGTCACTAATCCAAAGCAATCTGTTGATGTGCTGAAAAGATTTTTCAATATATTCCATGGAATTTCACTTTAACCAATAATTATTCACTGTGACAGAGCTTCTTAGTGGAAGAGGTTAAATCAGTGCTATAGTTAGGTCAAATACAAGTCAGCAATGTGGCAAGTAGGAATATATTTGTCTAAGAATGTCATTTTATTTTCCTGTTAATGTATGTACATTTGCATTTAACTATAGGAAATAGCCCTGTTCAACTCCTGAACTACAAATGGTGCCGACACAAACTTACGTTTTGCCTGATATGCACACGTCTGTCTAATACCTGGAAGACTGAGACATGTCTAATATAATGTAATTAATAAATGTCTTATGTGAGCATGCAGCAGTGTGGTTAGTAAAATCCCTTAAGAAATAATTACTTTTCATTACAAAATAGTAAAGCTACTTTTGATCAGGGTCATTTGGGTAGTGTCTCTTGTCATTATGATTTAAAAACTGTTGTTTCACCCAACCACTAACTATGAGTGAAAGAAAGGTTTTTGTGTTATCATTCATATTCTCTGGAAAATGGGCAAAAGATCACAAATTCTGCCAGGGGATGTGTAATTCCATATGTGTTCATTCAAAGTTTTGATGTCCTCAGTGAGAATCTACAATGTAAATAGTAGAAAATAAAGAAAAAACAGTGAATGAAGGGTGTGTCCAAACTCTTATTTACTCCAGTACAAATGAATGGTGCAGCCCAGGAAAGAGCATTTACCAGGATTTGTTGACTATGTTTTTGATGTTTTCTCCATCATATTTGCAGAGACCAGCTTCCATGTTTACTTATTAAGCCTACATTTAATCTTATTATTCAGTTTCAAAGGAAAGCACGACAAGGTGAGTGCAGTCTATCATTAGGGTATGAAAGGGTAGCTCTTGCTGTTATATATAATTTTACATCTAGTAGGCCTATTGTTGTCCTTCTCTAACCACCCACCCCCACAAAATAGAGACATGTCTGCATTTGTTTGATAAAAAAAACACTGAACCAATTTACGCCATGCTAAATGTGAGTTCTAAAGTTATCCGCCTCCAGTGTATGTAGCACTGGTGTATGAATGTGTGTGACTGTGGAGGTGTGTTTGGTGGTGGTAGGAGAAGGTTGAGCGCCGTTTGTATGGCAGCCCCCCTCTCTGTCTGCCCCAGGAGTGAATGTGTGTGAATGTGGTGAGTGGAAGCACGATGTAAAGCGCTTTGGGTGCCAGAGAAGGGTGCAGGAAAGCGCTATATAAATGCATGCCATTTACCATTTACCATTTATTGGGCTTAGGCCGGAGCTGTAATCAGGGCCTCAAAAGTTAGCACTCTTAATTGGCCTAGGCATACACTTAGACTACACTTATATATGTATTTCTGTATGGCTGCCACGGCTCAGTCTGCCCCAGGGCAGTTGTGGCTACAGATTTAGCTTACCACCACCAGTGTGTGACTGTGGAGTGAATGAATAAGATAAAATCAGTAAAGAATCTTTGAGTCTCTGGAAAAGCGCTATATAAGTACCATGGAATATTATTATTAATTATTAATTATTAATTATTAATTATTAATTATTAATTATTAATTATTAATTATTAATTATTAATTATCAATTATTGATTATTGATTATTAATTATTAATTATTGATTATTAATTATTAATATGGTTATTATTAGTATTGTTAATTATTATTATTAGTATCATTATTATTAAACTCAGCTCATTAGGAATCATTGGCCCTGTGACATGTTCACATTGCTAAAAAGAGTGTGACCGGTGCTCTGGCTAAAACTGCAAACAGAAGGGCCAATTAAAAGATGTAAAACATGTAAATATGGCTTCTCCCATCTGGTAGTTTTAGGACATGTTTGAGTAGGACAGTAAACCTGTGCTGTTTGCAAACGGAAATCCCTTGTTGAAGAAAACAACCAAAATCATACAACAACATAAACTTCATCAGAGATTTGACAGTTTGATTTGAGGAGCTGGCTCAAAAATAACGTGCAGCCACATCAGGCTCAGAAGTTGAACTCACACAGCTCTTTGTACAGTGAGGCATGCTTAAATTTCTCCATTGATTTTGACATTTATCATTTCCCAGGGGTAAAGTATAATTGGTCTCCCTATGGGTTGTGTATTAAGGTGGTACCCGAGCTCCCATTCTGAATATTAAGCACAGCCCACGGACATATGACAATTTAACATTTTGTCAGGCGTACCCAGTTGTTTACCTCCAGCATTGCTTTTGCGGCTGTCATACAGACTCCCAATGAAAAAAAGCAATTAAACTTAGCTCTTAAGCATAATGAACATTTCGTTTTGGTAAAATGTCAAGGCCCATACTTCTGGCTCCTAGGGACTGATCCAATCATTAAGTTTTATTTATTTACTTATTTGCAGTTATCAGAGTTATCAGATGGCTAAATGTAGTTATTTTTAAATACACTTGACTATAATAGAATAATTAAGTAGTTGTCTAATTCTTTACATAAATTTAATTAATAAAAAAGACTCTTATCACAGCTCATATTGTTATTGTATCCCTAGCCCTTGGCCCACCAACTGAAGGGGTAAGAGGTAGGGCTAAGATTATAGGTTGCCCCTAAGAATTGGGATATACTATAATATAATAATATAAGCTCTATAAATATACTGAATAAAAAATTTAACACAAGTCTTTTATTCACACAAAAGGCCGGTTTCTCTCAAATATTGTTCACAAATATTGTTCACAAGTATTGTTCACAAATCTGTGTTAGTGAGCACTTCTCCTTTGACGAGTTAATTCATCCACCTGACAGGTGTGACATATCAAGATGCTGATTAGAGCAGGATTATTGCACAGGTGAGGCCCATTGTTGTGTCATTCATCTACAACCATTCCCTCATGTTGCAGCAGGATCATGCACGGCCCCATGTTGCAAGGATCTCTACCCAATTCCTGGAAGCTGAAAACATTCCAGTTCTTGCCTGGCCAGCATACTCACCGGACATGTCACCCATTGAGCATGTTTGGAATGCTCTGGATTGGTGTATACGACAGGCTGTTCCAGTTTCTGACAATATCCAGCAACTTGGCACAGAAATTCCACAGGCCACAATCAACAACCTGATCAACTCTATGTGGTACTGTGTGAGGCAAATGGGGGTCACACCAGATACAGACTGGTTTTCCATGACAGGGAAACTGCACATTTTAGAGTGGCCTATTATTGTGGCCAGCCTAAGACACACCTGTGCAATAATTATGCTCTCTAATCAGCATCTTGATATGCCACTCCTGGCATATTATATCTCAATATTTGAGAGAAACAGGTCTTTTGTGTACATAGAAAAAGTTTTAGATCTTTGAGTTTACCTCATGAAAAAAGGGGGGCAAGAACAAAAGATTTGCGTTCAAATTTTGGTTCACTATATTTCATAAAACATCATATGTCAGCATATTCACACCCATGTGCTGTCTCTGACAGAGGCATGCTTTTGTCAGTGTACATTATGCCATCCTTGTACCAGTTCACAATGTGGCTCTGATTAGCCGTACTCCTGGGATCAGCAGCTGCTCAATGTAATCATCACACAGTCTACATTTAACTCACTAACATTCACTGTTGGTGATGAAACCACTGAACATGGTCCTGTCAAAATGTGGAGTTTTCAAAAGTCAAATGATTCTTGAATATAAAAAATACTAGATTCATCATTTGATGAGTTTTGTAAAGTTTTTTTCCAGACAAAATAATTAGGCAAAGAAACACAATGCCATTAACACCAATCAACCTCCCGCTAGACCCTGCAGGAGTGTGATTAGTTGACCCCACCTCTGAGCCAACATCACACGCTACACTCGCAACATAATGTTCCAGTCACCAAGCTGAAGACTCAGTTAGGGGCCCTTTCAATGGCCCTTGAAGTGTACAGAGTCAATGCGTCATGATAGCTTAATTAGCATTTATATTGCGATTAGGTTGACTATTAAGAGCAAAGAAAAATAAAATAGAATACTTTTCCCACTGCTCTTTACTGATGTGATTTCATTTAGTGCCAAAATAAGGAAGTGTGGAGCACCTAAAGCATCAGGCTCATCTGCTAGCTCAATGAGATTAAAGAGATCTCCGAACACTTTGTACCAGTGGAGGGCGTCATGACCTACTGCCGCTTTTTTCCTGTGAAAAGCAGTAAAAGACACTATATCGAATATTTTTCCTTTGTTTTTAATGAAACTTAATAACCTAACAATATGCCAACGATGTCAGTTTGTTGTATAAGACTTTGCTTTCTGTTTCATAATAGAAACCTGATATGGGGTCTATGAATAAGTTGTTCACTATGACTTTATAACCTCACTGAATGTCCTGTCTTGTACAGAGGACAGTTTTAAGGTAACAAAAGGTAACAAAATGGATATGTGAGGTTTAAACACAATGTTGTTTGAGCTCACTCTCCAGACAGAGCTGATAGATAAATGTATGCTTTTGTTGGCTTGCTGTCAAACCTTGTTGCCAGAAACAAAATGCTATGGGCTGAACGCCCTGTTCAGTATTTGCATTGTCTTGTGACTCTTTATAGGTCAGTGTTTCAAGGTATCTGTCTCTGTAAGGTAATCTTTGCCCAGAACACAAAAGCTCCATGTGCTAATAGATGTTTCTGACTTCAGCTGGAGGCATTTGTTCTCCACCTGTGTTGGGATTTTCTGACATTTTCACAAAGCTAATTATAAATCCAATGGCAGCAAGCTTCTGTCAGCGGCGTTCAAGCACAGCAGGGCCTCTGCACGGTGTGCCAGTGTATAAGGGTATTGTGTTTGAGGAAGCCTATAGAGGAAAGAATAAACATTCAGACATTAATCCTATAATCATCAGTCATCATCCATTTTGTTTGTTTTTATTTACATAAAACAGCACAGTCTGTTATTTTGGTATAAATGCTTTGTGCAGAAATACAGCTGTGTTAGGGTATTTGCATAGCATTGCATGTTTGTCTGTTGATTAAAGATATCCCAGAATACTTTGTACCAGTCATGGCTACTGCAGCCATTTTTTTTGTAAAAGGCAATAAGAGACTTATCTTTAAAGACAGTCTTTAACCCCAGTCGCCAGTTTATGAAAATGTCTTGTTATAGTTCATAAAAGAGCATGTATTACCACAGCAACCTAAACGTCAAACTGAGTTTTACTGTTTATAACAATTTTTTTATAACATAACAATGCATTCAAAGCAACACAGAAAAAATCCTTAAAATTATTCCTTTAATTTTTTTCTTTTCTTTCAGGTTTTTTAATTGCCCAAAAAATGGAGCAAATGGACAACAGGGGTGAAGAAGTCCTGAATTTTGAGGGTTCAATTGCTGTATCAGCTTATCCCAACACCAGCCTGGAGAGTTATGCCAACGTCACCAATGTAACCTTTTTCCCTTATTACCAACACACCATGTATGTGGCCACCACGTACATCCTGGCCTACTTCTTCATCTTTGTGCTGTGCATGGTGGGAAACATCCTGGTCTGTTTGATCGTCCTGGAAAACCGACGAATGCGCACAGTCACCAATCTCTTCATCCTGAACCTGGCCATCAGTGACCTTCTTGTGGGCATCTTCTGTGTCCCGACAACACTAGTGGACAACCTTATCACAGGTAACGCACATTCAAAGCCCACTCTCCATTCTTCGATGTACTTACGACGGAAACAAAGGGAAACAGCTCATACTTCAAGAGAAGCTTAATTGGACTCCTGTTGTTTTGTGTGGAGATTTATTTATGTACCATTAACTGCATTAAAATTGAGAAAGGGGAATAAATAGAAATAGGCCTCCTACTTGGTGTAGATAACACATTTTTATGCAATTTTAACAGCTAAAGCAAATCAAAGAGGGAGAAATATTTTTCTTGTGACAACAATTTGTAGTGTTTGCACTTTAGATTTCATCTGTACATATTGTGCCCATGCAATTCTCCATGCCCTGTAGGAAATGATTAGGAGGCTCCTGTCGTCCCGTTGAAGCAGTACTTCACGCATCGATGACAAAGCAAAGAAATGACGTCTAAAAAGCTCTGAAGATCCAGACACATCTCTTTTCTATGAATTACAGATCCATATAGTACATCACATACATCACATACATCTACACAGACACACAGATGTTTTACCTGTGTCACTGAAGAATGTAATTCAATGTCTTTTTTCTTTTCAGGCTGGCCTTTTTCCAACTCTGTGTGCAAGATGAGCGGCTTTGTGCAGGGCGTGTCAGTGTCCGCCTCAGTCTTTACACTGGTGGCCATTGCTGTTGAGCGGTATGTATGTCATTTAATTGAAGATTAAATATAATCTTGATTGAAGTTGATGTCATATTGATAATGGTTCACAACCACAAAAAAATGTTTCTTACAAGGGCTCCGTCTCACAAAGCAAGCTGAAAAAAGATTAAAACTTAACTCAGAGTTATCCTACTCAGACCGGCCCCACTCAGTTTCCTGTTTCAGAAAACAGGTTTAGGGCCCAATCTTACGCCTTGCAAAAAGCTCATAGTCAGTGACACATGGTTGATTTGCCATCTTCCACCTGATTCAGGTGTGGATGAGCCATCATGGGCCAATGTTGGTGTTCTGAGGCGGGGTCTCATGACGGATTGAGGCCTGATAACACTTTATCACTAACATAATTATAATATCAAATATTCAGAATGTATCTAAATGTATTGATAAATTGTTTCTGTTGCTCTAAATACTAAAAAAAGAAGTAGACTTACAAATGTGCAGTATATGTAATACATAATTTGATTGTACATTCAAATTAGAGAGAACATTTTACAAAAATAGTGGTAACAGGACCTGGTTCTTGTAGCATCACTTTCCTGGGGCTGGAGACTTCAGTGTGTCCAGACCCGTCCTGAAAATGAGTGTGCTACCTGCCAAGCGCTTTGTGTTTCACATGATGAAAATCTGGGCCTTAGAGTTAGATCAGGCAACTCTGGGTTTATTCACTCCAAGTTAAGCTGAGTGAAAAAGTGGATCCAAGAAAAAGAGGATTCACCACGTCAACGGTAATGAAACAGAGGCGACCATGTTAGAGGAGAGTGAAGTCATGTGGATGGAACTATATTCAGCTTTAGTTACTATTCATGGGATTCAGTCTTACCTGTTATGGATGCTATTTTGAGGCAGATAGAACAGAGATGTTTTAAACTGTTAAATGCTTTGGCAATGGTCCTAGTTTTTCATCACTTGAAACCCATGGATATTTGTAGCTACACAGGCTAAAGCTTGAAAGATCATTTTTACAATAAAAATTATTGAATATTAAACTTAACATTAACAAATAATTCTATTTTATTTCATTTTTATCGGCCTACATTTATATGAATGTGATTGTGTACTGCCTTAATATGGCATCCTGGGGCAAATCTCTGTAAAAATAAATGTAATAACCTGACATTAACAAAAGGGGCTGTATTTTGCCGAGGCCTGGCGGTAATAAACACGGTCATATATTTGCTAACTCGTGCACGACCAGCTACCTCCTGCCCGTCTGTGCCTCTGCCAGCGCTATGAGGGGTGGTGGTTAAAAAAGTGATTGTGGTTTGGAGAATTGTGAAAATACAGTCCCAAACTCATGAGTGCTGCTATTATCCACATTCCTCATCTGTGCCTGGGCCTGGACCAGGTTCCTGACATTTGTGACACCTGTCTGCTCTGTCTGTCTGAGACCCACGCTGCTTTCCACGTTTAACAATGCTCCACAAATTGTTTTGAAGCTAAAGTGATCATGCAGTGTTTATGTGATTGAGACCAATTAACTACTGCATGAAACAACGAGGACGGCTTTATATGATGTGAGTAAAATAAAAAGTGGGTTTCTTCAGTCCTAAGATTAGATTAAAATAGTCTAAAAAGCCACAGTTTGTCTAAAATGTGCAGACATGCAACTGTAGATTTTGTTATGCAGATTTGCACAATTAAAATAATCGCACATAAAACCTGACCAGATCCCAATTCTGCCAAATTAATGATCAAATATCTTTTATCTGGATGTAAGTGACTTTTTTTTAATAAAATGGGTGATAGACTTGTCTGATGTATTTTTCAGTCTGCTCAGCCCATATTAAAAAAGAAGGGCTTTTCTTTTAGTTAAAGCTGAAAAAAATATTTTCAAATTTTTTGGGAACTAAATGTATTATGGTAGCCCAATTCAGAGCTGTATGTTTTGTCTTCTCCTTTGTCTGTTAAACCCAAAGCTTTGCAGTTGACAAAGAAAGATATACATATTGTACAGTTTTGCTATTGTTGTCTAAAATGTTTGTCCATTGAAGATTACCTACTGTAAATGTTCTAATAATTATCAATGGAGGGCCTCTGTAGTTATGGCCCACTTCCAAAGAGCTGAATGGTCTCTTAATTACTATATATTATTATAAGCACAAATTACAGAACTCTGCTTTTTAGCTCTAATGTTACATATGCTTAATGTACGGTTTTATATTCCTCATCAGTCTGCACAGTCTATAACAGCCTGAGATACTGGGTCATAGATAAATACTGATTCAGCAGCACTTCCACAGGAACGCATCAAGACCACCACTTAAACTTTCTCTTTCTTCCAGGTGTCGCTGTATAGTTTACCCTCTACAACCCAAACCAACCATTCTTATTGCCAAGGTGGCTATAGTGTTGATCTGGGTGCTGGCATTGGCAATAATGAGTCCCACTGCAATGGCGCTGACTGTGGAGAGGGTCCCGAACCACTACATGGTCCACAACGAGGACTTCAACCACACCATCCCCCTTTACTCGTGCTACGAAAACTTCACCAACCCAAAGATGAGGAAAGTCTACACAGCTGTTCTGTTCACACTGATCTACCTGCTGCCACTCACCTTCATCACACTGATGTACGGGAGCATTGGAGTAAAATTATATTCCTCTGTGGTGGCCAACAGAGAGCCACAGCTGGCAAACCGCACCGTCCAGGTCCGCTGTAGAAGAGGCGGCCAGCAAATGATCTCCAAAAAGAAGGTGAGAGTGATAAAGATGCTAATTGTAGTGGCCCTGCTTTTCCTTTTGTCCTGGTTGCCACTGTGGACGCTGCTCATGATGGCAGACTACGCAGGCTTGGACCGGGACCAGCTTGATCTTCTGACCAGCTACATATTCCCCTTTGCTCATTGGCTAGCTTTCTCCAATTCAAGCGTAAACCCTATAATTTATGGCTATTACAATGAAAACTTCAAGAGGGGATTTCAGGCTGTGTGCAAGTCCAAGCCCTGTTGTTTCTTTGTGCAGTGTGAGCTCTGGCAGAGAGTGGTGAGGTGTTGCAGCAAGAGAAAGACTGTGCAAACAACTGGGGTCAGTAGTAACTCTAAAGATGGGAATAGCAATCACAACCACCTGGTGATGGGATTACGAAACAGAGTCCACAACAACAACAAGCTGACGGACTCAGCCGAATCGAACAAGAGTGCCAGGGTGGAGTGTGTGGTGGTCCACTCAGAGAAGAGCAGTTTGGAAATGAGCGCAGTTAAAAAACAGGTGAACAGCTGCGACGAGTCAGATCAAGGGACTTCAGCGGGGGTTTCGGTGTATCAGGCCTGGGACACCTGAGAAACTGGGTTACGAGTACAACCATGATGACTTTTCACATGTTACAAACGTAAAGCTGATGAGAACGGTTGTCATCTGAATGTGGAGCACTTATCAAACACAAAACTGACACACATGAGCATTTTTCTAAAATATACGCTAAAATGAGCAAGAATATTAGGCATTGGACAATACAATAACTTTAAGGGAAAATAGCACAATAAATAAAAACACAATAGAGAAGCTGTTGTAATGTCTAAATGTGTAATTTCCAAGTCCTGTCCAATGCCTTATAGACATAATCTGGCTAATCTGAGAAAGGAACTGCTAAACTTCTGCTGAGACAGGATATACTGCATTCAACACCAACAAAGAAGAGTATTCCTCCTATAATTTCTCTTTTGTCCCATTAGAGGTTGCGGGTGACTGGAGCATATCCCAGCAACTAATTTGAGCTGATTAGTTCAAGTCTCATCTCACTTCAAGATCTAATTGTTAATAGAGTTAAGAGAAATACAGTTTTAAGGTTTTAGGGGAAACACTTATAATAGGCAGAAATAATTTGGGCTTATTAGACAAATACGAATGTTAATGTATTTACACTAATGGCAGTGTAGACCGCAAATCACTGTGTAATTATGAAACCAGTTATTACTGTTACATGGACTAATCCAGTCTCACTACTATTGTATCCTAAACACTGCACAGAATAAAATTGGCAGCCTTACAAAGATCATTGTAGAACAGATGAGCTGCATAATAGGCCAGTTAAAAGCCCATAGAAACCATTGTTTCAATTCTCAAGGACTGTTATAGTAAAGGTAAATATAGTTATTTTGTGATAAATTGCCAGACAATCATGTACGTTAAGTATTTATCTAAAAGTATGAGCACTAAATGTGAACAATAGTCTCTGGTCTGATCTTATACAAAATAAATGTGATTAAATTTTGTTCCTTCCATAGGCTTCATATTGTATAAAAGCTGTTTTATCATTAGGAACGCAAAATGAAACTGAATGTTGTTATCACTGACTTGTGTAACGGGTTCATTTATAGCTGTGAACTAAACTGTGAACGGTTCATTATGGTTTGGATCCTGTCACTTCGAATGCTCTTAATTTCACATTTGTCACATTTTGTGTAACATTATTAGCCCTGCTTAATGCCTTTAAGCACTCCTTACAGTATAACATAGCCCACCAAACATTGAAAACCAGAAAGCACTCAGAGCATAGACCTTCAATTTAATTTAAAAAGGTTAAGTAAATGTAGTCAAACTAAGCATTTCGTTGAACAGGCACCTCAGGACTTTCAGTTCTCTGGGAACTGATAATAAACTTGGCCATATCTGTTCAGATAGCCTAAAGGGGCGGCAGTAGCTCAGTTGGTAGAGTGGCCGTCCCCGACTGCCGCTCGAAACATCCCAAAACATCATAACATTCCGCTCTCCCACACATACTGTCATTATGTCCTTGGGCAAGACACTTAACCCATCTTGCCTCCAGTGGTCAGCTGTAACACAGCTAAAGCACTTTGAGTGCCTACTAGTTTTAAAAGCCATCCATCCATCCATCCATCCATCTTCTACCGCTTATCCGGGGCCGGGTCGCAGGGGCAGCAGTCTAAGCAGAGAAGTCCAGAATTTCCCCTCCCCAGACACTTCCTCCAGCTCTTCCGGGGGGAAACCGAGGCGTTCCCAGGCCAGCCGAGAGACATAGTCCCTCCAGCGTGTCCTAGGTCTTCCCCAAGGTCTCCTCCCGGTGGGACATGCCCGGAACACCTCCCTAGGGAGGCGTCCGGGAGGCATCTGAAACAGATGCCCGAGCCACCTCAGCTGGCTCCTCTGGATGTGCTGGATGTGAAGGAGCAGCGGCTCTACTTTGAGCTCCTCCCGAGTGACCGAGCTCCTCACCTTATCTCTAAGGAAGCGTGCAGAGAAAGCTCATTTCGGCCGCCTGTATCCGGGATCTTGTTCTTTCGGTCATGACCCAAACTTGATGACCATAGGTGAGAGTAGGAACGTAGACTGACCGGTTAAATCGAGAGCTTTGCCTTACAGCTCAGCTCCTTCTTCACCACGACAGACCTGTACATCGACCGCATCACTGCAGAAGCTGCACCGATCCGTCTGTCAATCTCACGCTCCTTCCTTCCCTCACTTGTGAACAAGACCCCGAGATACTTAAACTCCTCCACTTGAGGCAGGAGCTCTCCACCAACCAGAAGGGGGTAAGCCACCCTTTTCCAACTGAGAACCATGGTCTCAGACTTGGAGGTGCTGATCCTCATCCCAGCCGCTTCACACTCGGCTGCAAACCGCCCCAGTGCACACTGGAGGTCCTGGCTTGATGGAGCCAACAGGACAACATCATCTGCAAAAAGCAGAGACGAAATCCTGTGGTCACCAAACCAGACTCCCTCCGGCCCCTGGCTGCGCCTAGAAATCCTGTCCATAAAGATAATGAACAGGACCGGTGACAAAGGGCAGCCCTGCCGGAGTCCAACATTCACCAGGAACAGGTCTGACTTACTGCCGACAATGCGAACCAAGCTCCTGCTCCGGTCGTACAGGGATCGGACAGCCCTTAGCAAAGGGCCCCGGACCCCATACTCCCAGAGCACCCCCCACAGGGCACCACGAGGGACACAGTCGAATGCCTTCTCCAGATCCACAAAGCACATATGGACTGGTTGGGCAAACTCACATAAACCCTCCAGCACCCTGGAGAGGGTATAGAGCTGGTCCAGTGTTCCACGACCGGGACGAAAACCGCATTGTTCCTCCTGGATCTGAGGTTCGACTATCGGCCGCATTCTCCTCTCCAGTACCCTGGCATAGACTTTCCCGGGGAGGCTGAGGAGTGTGATCCCTCTGTAGTTGGAACACACCCTCCCGTCCCCCTTCTTAAAAAGAGGGACCACCACCCCGGTCTGCCAGTCCAGAGGTTCTGTCCCAAAGCGCCACGCAATGTTGCAGAGGTGTGTCAGCCAAGACAGCCCCACAACATCCAGAGACTTGAGGTACTCAGGGCGTATCTCACCCACCCCCGGTGCCTTGCCACCGTGGACCTTCCCAACGACCTCAGTGACTTCAGCCTGAGTGACGGACGAGTCCACCTCTGAGCCCTCGGCCTCTGCTTCCTCAGTGGAAGACGTGTCGGTGGGGTTGAGAAGATCCTCGTAGTATTCCTTCCACCGACCAACAATATCCCCAGTTGAGGTTAGCAGAGACCTACCTCCACTGTAAACAGTGTTGGCAGGGCACTGCTTCCCGGGCCTGGCTCCAGGGTGGGGCCCCGGTTGCGCCATACCGGGCGACGTCACGGTCCTTGGTACTAACTTGTCCATAATGGGGTTTTAATCGCTTTTTGTCTGGCCCGTCACCTAGGACCTGTTTGCCTTGGGAGACCCTACCAGGGGCATATAGCCCCCGACAACATAGCTCCTAGGATCATCCAGGCACTCAAACCCCTCCACCACGATAAGGTGGCGGTTCAAGGAGGAGAGGTGTAAAAGCGCTATATAAAAATAATGAATTATTTTTATTTTTATTTATTTATTTATCTTATTTTAAAGCGCTATGTAAAAGTAAAAAAGAGTGTGGAGTTGAAATCTGAATTTTGGCCTCCAGTTGCCAAAAATGACCAAAACTCCCCCCTTCATCTTCAGGTGTAAGTCTATACTGCAATGTGGAGCTAATTTTTAAGGTTATAGTTACATCAGCTACTGCCATTAGTTGGTATCTGTTTTCGTCACTTTTGACTCAAAATCTGATGCGTGTCCTTCCTCAGAGTTAGTCATATCATTACGTTCAGGTCTGTTCCCGTGTGTCTTTCTACAGTAGAGATCTACCTCCCCATCCAAACAGTTTAACCTGTGCCTTTTTGAGGCTGCTACCTCATTTCCCATCAGCACCCTGTCAACCCATCTAGACTACATGTCATTGACACACCGTTTTATCTAAAGTCAAACTCCAGCCCTTGTCACCTTCACAGCTCAACAACCAATGTGTGTAGACTTCTGTCATCACACATTAATGTACAGTTTTTTTTATGTGTGATATACTTCATGGACCTGTTTAACTTAAACTGTTTCTCTGTTTTAGTTTGTTTATTTTTTATTAAGCAGTCAAAATGTATCACCAGCAATGAAAAAGAAACTTGTTGCTCAGTCGTGCCAGCATGTATCACTGCTAAGATGATATGTTTTGTATCTCTGTGCTAAGAAAACATTAGCAGATTAAAATAAATGTGTCTGGTGAAACTTTGACAGTCAAGACATTAATTGTTATATTTATTTATCAGTTCGAAAAAAATTTAAAATTATAAAATAAAAAAGTGTTTATGTGCTGCCAGATTTCTGTGTCCAAATGAACTGCTTCTATGTGTGAGTAGTTTCTATATGCAGTATTGATGTATGTCAGCTCAGGTATGACCATTACTTAAGTGACTGATGTCCAAGCCGCGTGATATTAAACCTCAGGAAAGTCAGAGTTCACTCATGAACACTTGGATTTCTTAGTTAAAAAATAACGGAACATTGCATTATTGCGGCATCCAAACATGTCTCTTTATCTTTAAACTGTGATAATGTCTGATATGAAGAGAGAACACTGTGTAGAGCCTTTGAAAAGATGGATATAAGTGAACTGCAGCCGCTTATGTGTTCATGTTTGTGTTTTCTATGGATTTTGTCTCTTTAGATAATTCCAGCTAGTTTTGCTAAATTGTGGTGCTATAATGGAGCTGAAAAGAGATATTGATTGTGTTTGCATATGTCCTATTTGCAGAACTGAATTAGAAATTGTGGTGTAATTTGTACAAATCAATAAAGTAATATAACATAGTATAAGTGGACTGGTGTAACTACAAAATAACACTGAATCAACTAAATTTGGTGGAGGGCCACTTGTTTCTTTACAGGTGCTGTGGGGGGCCAGACTTTCAAACTAAAATATATAGTTAAATAAATAAATACCCTTTTCTTATTATTTTATTAGAATTTTTCACAGTTAAATATCTTTATTTTCTTTTTTTGACTGAAAACTTTGAAAAAAAATGTATAAAACAGCAGCTTGTGAAAAAAAAAAAACAACATGTTTGATGTTTAAAAATGATTTGTCATGTGAAAAAATTAAATAAATAAATTGACAAAAAGAACAACCAATTTGTCCTCATTATTTTATAGACAGAATAAGTCCCAAACAACACTTCAGTATATATAAGAGGAAGACAGTGCCAAACAGCGTAATTGAACCCGCTCGCTGATTAGCATATGTACAGAGGGTTCAAATTTATCATTACAGCTAAATTATCAATTTATTTTTCCCCTTGTGTTGTCTGATTTTGATAATGTGCCGGGACCTGGATAGAAAGCTGTGGGGAGCCTGATGCTCAATTTATTTCAAATGTTTGCTTCTATTTTGTTTCTATTTTAGTTAAACTGTTAAGGGTTGGGTTGCACATTAGTGTGTGTCCTCTCCTGTGCTGTTGACATGTTGACTCCTCACTCTCTGTTTCGTTAGTAATGTAATGATACCAAATAAAGGATTGTGTGTAGCGTAAGTATACAGGGACGGCTGGTATCAATGAGCTGAGCCTCTCCTGTTATTTAGGCTATTATAATATATATATTGAGAAATATAAATGTATATATATATAAAATTTATTTTCTTATGTTTATACTGTATAGTTTGTGAAAGTGGCATGTGGAATGTTGTTGATCTTTTCCAATACAAAAAACAAGACAATTGGGACAGGCAGAGGGAAAAAACTGGGACATTTTAGTGTTTTTGCAGATAGCCCCCAGGACAGGGGGCTTAAAAAAGGATTAATTAGGTGATGAAAGGCCACCTGGATACAAACTCAGTAGCCTTGTAGCCAGCCTAACCCCTTCAGTGTTAAGGTAGTAGTATCTCAGGGGAAAATAGCATTTGGCGGGTGTATCTGGGCTACTTTAGTGCTTGCCATGCTGTGTACAGGGGTTACAGGAGGTGAATAATCCCTCCCGACATGGTTGAATGAAATTCTGACACGTCAGAATTTGGTACAGCCAGCTTTGAAGCTCCACAGGCCCCCCCCATGCCTCCACAAGGCAGGCAGGAAAGAAGATAGAAAAGGCAGCTCATCAAGTTCTGCTCCGAGACCAGACTGTTACAGAAAGTGCAGCAAATTGAGGTCAAGGGAATTTAAAGCCCCTTGGGTACATCTTATTTGATGACCCGGTCTTGTCGATTCTTATGCTTATAGGACGCCATGATGTAAGTTCTACAGGCCATGGATACAAGTGAGCTACAAGGCAGACAGCAGTGGTGACACAGCCAAGTTTGGCGAACCACTTTTGGGCTAACTTTAGCCATACAAGTTGGAAGTTGGAGAGAGATGGGACCTGGCCACCACTGCCAACCTTGAGAGTGTTTTTGTAAGGGTCAAAATAATCAATGAAGTCTGGGTACCGCCTGATGACATCTCCTCCAGGCTAAGGCTACACCCATGAGACATGTATGTGCATCTTAGATGTAGTACTAAACATTCATCGCCATCTCTCTGATCGTCAGAAGCGTCAGAAATTGCAGAAGGACACAAGTATTCTAACCAGAGGACAAGTTGTGATGGTGGTTAATTCACAACTCGAGCCCAATGGCCATACAGCAGTGTTCTCAAGCCCAGTCCGGGCCTGGAGGGTTGAATCAGGACAGCTGAAGACAAACTTACCTTCGGCCAGTTGCACGCCTAGTGTGGCTGTCAGCCTGGGGTGATGAAGATGATTCTGACTAAGTTCGACTTTCCTTTAAACTTTAAATTTTGTTTATAATGGGGGGCGGCTGTATCTGAAAGTTGTTTTTGTTTATTCTGCCAAGATCTAAATGGTATTCATACACTTTACTCAATCACAATTGGGGGGGCTATTTTAGATGCAGCTAGATATACAGTATGTGGATGTGGATATATGGATTGGGTGGCAGTTAAAGGCGGGACTCGGCGACCCAGTCCCCGGACATGGAATCTGCCGCTAGGGACATGAAATGTCACCTTGTTTGGAAAAGAAGGAGCTTGTGTGGGAGGTTGAGAGATACGGACTAGCGATAGTCGGGCTCACCTCCTCACACAGCTTGGGCTCTGGAACCCAAATACTTGACAGAGGCTGGACTCTCCAGTACTATGAAGTTACCCACGATGAGAGGCGGCGGGCTGGTGCGGGCTGGTGCGGGCTTGCACATAGCCCGCAGGTCAGCCGCCCTGTGTTCAACCCGGTGAATGAGAGGGTCGCTTTCCTAATCTTTGTGTTGAAGATAAATCTCTCACTGATGCTTATGTTTGTGCTTAAAGGCCGGAAAGTGCTCCGATCCGGGGAAGTACCCCAGTAGAACAACGAAGATAATTTGTCCACATCACAGGTGTGGCATTTCAAGATTCTAATTAGAGAGTATGATAAATGCACAGGTATGCCTTAGGCATGCCACAATAAAAGGCCACTCTAAAATGTGCAGGTTTAACACACAGCACAATGCCACAGATCTTGCAAGTTTAAAAGGGGGCCTGCAATTGGCATGCTGACTGCAGGGATGTCCACCAGAGCTGTTGTTATAACTTGAATGTTCATTTCTCTAAAATAAGCCATGTCCAAAAGCGTTTCAGAGAATTTAACAGTAAATCCAACCGGCCTCACAATTGCAGACCACTTGTAACAACACAAGCCCAGGACCTCCACATCCAGCATCTTCACTTCTAAGATCCTCTTATTTTTCAATTTTCAAATTGTCAGAAACCATCTCTGGGAAGCTCATCTGCATGCTTGTCGTCCTCATTGGGTTCTCGACCTGACTGCAGTTTGTCATCGTAACCAACTTGAGTGGGCAAATGCTTACATTCAATAGCGTCAGGCACTTTGGAGAGGTGTTCTCTTTACAGATGAATCCCAGTTTTCCCTGTACACACTGTTTTGGTGATTGGTTTGCTGATGTTGTGGATCGAGTGGCCCATGTTGGCAGTGAGGTTATGGTATGGACAGGCATATGTTAAACAACAAACATTGTATTGATGGCATTTTGAATGCACAGAAATACCGTGATGAGATCCTGAGGCCCATTGTTGTGCCATTCATCCTCAACCATCCCCTCATGTTGCAGCAGGATCATGCATGGCCCCATGTTGCAAGGATCTGTACACAATTCCTGGAAGCTGAAAACATTCCAGTTCTTGCCTGGCCAGCATACTCACTTTACATGTCACCCATTGAGCATGTTTGGAATGCTCTGGATTGGCGTATACGACAGAGTGTTCCAGTTTCTGACAATATCCAGCAAATTGACACAGAAATTCCACAGGCCACAATCAACAAACTGATCAACTCTATGCAAAGAAGATGCACTGTGTGAGGCAAATGGTGGTCACACAAGATACAGAGTGGTTTTTGGACCCCTTCGGACCCCACCCCAATACAGTGAAACTGCACATTTTAGTGTGGTCATTTCTTGTGGCAGCCTAAGGCACACCTAAGCAATAATTGTACTCTCCAATCAGCATCTTGATATGCTACAGCGGTGAGGTAGATGGATTATCTCGGCAAAGGAGAAGTGCTCACGAACACAGATTTGGACAGATTTGTAAACAATATTTGACAGACATAGGACTTTTGTGTACATGGAAAGAGTCTTTGAGTTCGTCAAATATGTGGGCAAAAATGCTGTGTCCCCTAAATATTCCTCCACTTCCAGCCTTACAAATTAAGCACTGGATCTACATCAGGGAGACAAATGCTCAAAGGTCAGCATGCTGCTAAGGAAACATTCAAGCAGAACAAAGTTATCATCTGTCCATGAGTGAGCACACAAGAAAACAAGACAAAAGCACAGATGCACAAAGGTCAATTCAGAGTTACATTAGCCATTATAAAGCCAAGCACAGTATCAAATATGGTTTTAAGGGTTTATTTATATTACATAAAGAGAATCAGTTGGTGCAGGTGAAAAAATGCAAGAAATGTAAGAGCTGTCTGATGTCAGTCTAAGGCCAAATTGCGAGAGCCGTTTTAAAATCAACTTTACATACTCCGTAAAACCTTTACCATATCAGTATACAAATTGAGAGTGAATGGTTGGCTATCATTGTCTGTCTTTAAATGTCAGCCCTGTGGGGTGACCCCTAGTGGGACTAAGCGGTAGAAAATGAATGAATGAAAGGTTTGAGGATTCACTGTGACATCGACACATCACATACTTTTTTTTAAATCACATGAACGTGGTAAAGCCCTTAAATGAATGTTTAATGATAAATAACGAGTGGATACAAATTTTATATAAGGACGTTGAAGTGATTGAGGAAAGGTGTAAACACAGATGTACTTTAAGGACCTTACAGGTAAATAATGATACTATGTGAACCTGAAATGACTTTGACAGACCTTTTGGATAAGCATGTATTTATTATTTTATTGTGTAGAAGTTTATGGCAGGAAAGACAGAAACAATCATATTTTGACAAAGGAAGTATTCAATATCGTTAATATTACTTTTTAAGGCAAAAGCTAAATGAAAAAACAAAATGACTATGTTACCAGAAAATATATTTCTGACTAATCAAATAAGAGCAACCTTTCATCCAGAAATGCAACTGACTGTCTTCAACTCTAATGAATAGTACTGTTTTTGGGTTACGTTCACTTGCATGGAGAAACAGTATTTGTAAGGTAAAACCGTCAGATAACTACACATTCAGTGTGATCAAGTCTAGCCTTTCCTTGAGTCAGACACTGGGTTGAGTTTTGATCTCTGTGTGTGCTCAGTTGGAAAAAGCAGACAGAAGCACAAACACAAAAGGTGCCTTAATCTACTGCAGCGTACTCTGGTCCACTGACAGTAGCAGCCATTTTTTACCTCCTACAACAATGGTTTCAAGTAATATATCTTGGTTTATCCGGGAAAAAGCTAACTTTTAACCATGTTTTTGTTTAATAAACTTTGCAAATCTCACTATATCTTAATTCTCTATTAAAGTGATTTATCAGATATTTTCAAAGATAATTTTAACCCAAATGAGATCAGTGGCTTTGAAGAGAGTTGGGGATTTAAATTTCTTATTGACAAATGATATGTGAGAAAGTAATGAAATATAACATATTTGACTGCATAGGGATAATCAAATTCTTGCTCCTCACAAACCTACACTACACACTATAATTGTTTACTTTGTTAAGAATCAAAACTTAAAATATCTCATCTGAAGAGCATTTTATATTGTATACAAATGATGATAAGGGCTGCTTAAGCTCACTGAAGTAAAAAAAGTCATAAAAAAGGGCTTTGTAACAAAAACCTTTCACAAGTTAAGGTGCTTTGCTCATTTGGTTGTGTTTCATATGGTCTTCATAGACATTATATACACAGACACCGCATTGGCTATTGGAGGGTACGTCAAAGTCACTGCCACATTAGACCGGACCCTTTGAGTGTACATCATGGATGGGACAATTCAGCTGAATGAAGAGGTCAAAAAGTGGGTCTGAGCTAAATTTTGCATTGGCTGTCTCTCGAAAAGAAGATGCCCAAATCCTGTGCAGCTTGGGGCTTCTCCAACCAGCATACAGTCCAACCCAGGTCTTGAAGATTTACATTTCACAAGATTTGTTTTTTGGTAATATATTTTTGATTGGCCATTATAACATTATTTGTTAGCGCCATTGTAAAACTGTGCAAATGTTATAATGCGTTTTATTCTTAAAAACAAGAGCTCCCTCTCTCCTTGTATTTGTCTTTGTTTTGTCTTGCCTGCCCAGTCTAAAATAACGGTGGTGCTGGCGTATCATGGCAACGGGCTAAAGCAGCCAATGTGACGTTAATGTATTTAATGCCTATGGTGTTCATTTAAAACAGAAATAAAGTTGAACAAATCAGTCAGGAAAAGGGTAGCACATGGTTGTTTACAAGTGCAAAAAAGTGGAGTGCACATGTGTAACAGTCTTAGGTCACAAAACAGTCCTGGGACCTGTTGCTAGAAGCTGGTTTAGGCAAATTGGGGTCACACCTTAGCCTGGCTCCGCCCTCCTACGTACTTCCGCTCAATTTCATTTCGCTTTTAGTACTCTGGGATCGCTGTTTATTTTTAGGTTTCCAGAAATAAATTTTTTGTAGGACCAATCAGCGAACAGAGAGAGTGACTTGTTGTTTCCGGTCGGTTTCGGCGCATGACATACGTCACAACCACACGTTAGCGATTGGCTATGGCAGATCCTGAGTGACTCTGGGCAGATCCAATAGTTTTAAACTTCAACAGAGTTCCCGCATACAAGGAAGTAAATGCTTGTCAATGGAGCGAGGCCAGACTCTCTGTACAAATGAAATGTATGAGAGTCTGGTAGAACCAGGCTAGTCACACCTAAGTTTTATTACAAAATTTGTCAATTGTTTTTGATTGATCATTTTCATATATTTGAGTATTTTTTTCTACAGTTTTGACATGTTTTAATGTCAAAGAAATTGACACTTAGTGGGAAACATCACAAAATATGTAATGTTTACATAATATATGCCATGAGTTTTTAAGGTTAAGGTTTAAGAGTTTTTTGGTCCATCATCAGAGTGAGCCCATTACAATTAGGTATTTAATCAGCCTTTTCCTCCTCCTCCTGTTTTTGGCTGGGAACATTTTGCTTCTTGTTTCTCAACAGAAATAGTCCCGCTCCCTTTTTCATTCAATTCATTGAATGCTACTGGCTGTTTACTGCACAGACACACACACTTATCATTGGTTTAGGGTTCAAACCTGAGTTAAGAGAGAAACTTGATAACCAGTGTTGTGCAACAGATAAACCCAAAGTTACCCAGTTTTGATTTGTTTGGTTTTAGTAACTCAGAACTTACTTTGCAACTCTGAGTTTGTTCTACCTGCTTTCAGCAACAGCCCTCAGCACAAGAATCAATACGTTTTCAACTTAGTTTAACAAACATCTCAACAATTTCACTCAATGTTGGACAGTATAAAAGGAGTGGACTGAGCCAGCACTGACCAAACTGCAGAGGTGGACCTTGGATCAAAACTATTGTCCAAAATGTAAAGGTTGGAACTAAATACTAATTTTATGTAAACTACTCAAAGGGACTAGATAGATATGGGGTCACAGAGCTTTAGAGGAAAGTAAAAGGCCAAACTTTATAAGTCCACCCCTTTTCACTGTCAATGGTCATAACCACACATAATGAAAGTCAGATACAAAGATTAAATTAAAACATTTCCTTTTAGACATACACTCAGTTGTCTCAAGTTTTCAGGGCTGCCCTTCTTGAAATCTACAGGCCACAGCTGTGATCAGTGCAGCTCCCTTCCCACTTCCATCTTCAGACTTGTGAAAAGTCACTTTACACTGTGGGGCCAAATCCTGCAGTGTCTCTTGCATGATGCTCGAAAAACTTGGAGGTAGAGAAAAACATAATACAATACAGCTTACTTAAAAGTAATAAAAAAATTACACATCACATATCCAAATGTGCATTTGGGGTTCTTACTGGGGGTGCGTCTTATAAAGGGTGCCGTCCACTCCCACCGTGATGGACAGCTGCTGCAGGTTGCGGTTTTGCCGAATCTTGTCCACAACTGCGGCAAGACCGGCCCCACAGAGCTGCGCGGCACGACGGGCCACCAAGCTGCACACCTCTTTGACCAGAACGCTGTCGTCGCACGTGGAACCTGTCAGACCCAGGTGCTGCAGGATAGAGCGCACCTGCCTCATGGCCAGGCGATCACTGGAAGAAAAACAGGTACAATCAGGTGAGAAACATGACACGTGTATGAGTAAGAAATCAATAGGGCTTTTTAGTATTAAGTTATTCAAAGTACCTAAAGGAATAAGTCAATTGAAGTATGTTTTATAGTCAGACTGTAGCATCCCATTGGAAGTAACTTAAATGAGCATTTACATACAAACTTGCTAATTTATATTAATAACCCGTCCTAGAAGCACTGTGGCAAAAGAACTCTCTTTGAGAAGTTGAGTCATGCTGAGGGACACTGCTGTTAGGACTGTTACTATACAATACTACTGCAGCGTCTTTGACAATGCTTTTGCTCAACTTGTGCTCAACACTGAAAATGCTTTCCTAGTATAATACTTATGTTATGTAAACATAAATTTACAAATTGAAGTGACTTATTCTGTTGATAGTATACTGTATGTAGTGTTAAGGGTGCAGTACATGTGAAAACTGAATACCTCAATTATATCTGTACATTATGCTTCATTGTTTATCTGTTTGCAGTGATTAACCTTGCTCTTCACTATCAGTGTATTCACCTGTTATTATTAAAAGCCCATCAAATCTCATAAGTATTGTACTTATTACAGTGAAATATGCTGTAGTAAAAAAGCTGTTTTAAAGATTCTGTCTAAGAATCTAATGCATTTTCAGCAATGGACCAAATGGCATAACAGACAGACTGAGCTGGTGCTGTCAGAGGGGAGTGTGTGGATAAGGCCTTAGCCCGGATGGACATGTTGTGACCCTGTTGTGCAAAGCCAGTTCGAGTTTTCTGGCTCAATAAGTGAGGTCTGTAGCAGGATTCATGATAACTCCATAAACTGGACAGAGTGAGCAAAGTCTTATCAATCTAATGCATCAAAACTAAACCGTTTGCTCTTTTTTTCTGAATAAAGAAAGTGTTCATTTAATATTTTGAACAAGATATAATCAAAACACTCATACATTCTGCATTAGAACTAATGTTTTATTTCTCCTCCAATTAGGTTTTGGGCTCTTTACTGTGAGGCTGAATAAGAGACTTAGCAGGGTAACTTTGGAGTTACACTTGCATTTTAAGTATCACAAAACAGGTTCACTTTTTATTAAGGTAGAGCTCCATGGCGCAAGCTATGATCTAGACAGAAGGGATATAAACAAGAAACAAGCCAATATGGCAAAAGACAAAGAAAAAAAAAACTGGAGCATGTTTGCACAACCACAAACCTGAGCAAAAATATTTGTGTGAAGTGGTTTGTGAATTATAAATGTGATAATTTTTAGCCAAACCCTACATGCTTATATATTTTTAAATGGTGTTATGCATTAGATACAGAATGGCTTTAATTGTAATTGTTTTGATATCAATTGTTAGCTTGTCTTAATGAATTAAAAAAGAATCATATCCAGCATAGGTTCACGAGGCTTCTCAGTACAATCATCACATAGTCTCTGTGTTTGCGGCAACACAATAGACTGACCTGTAGAAACATTCTGTACACCCTGTACCTTTCAATCTGTGACAGAAACTTGGTCTCGAAGATGCCACGTGACTTGAGACGCTCTGAGAGTTTCCCTCTGAACAACAGGCCTTTGGTGGTAAACTCTATCAGCACATTCCTCACAATCTCTCCTAGGTACATGCCGCTGATCATCTTCTCATACCTGGGAACAAAAGACATTTTACTTGTTGTTTTTGGCAATGGTTTTGAAGAACTTCATGGTGAGTGTTAAAGAAAAGGGTTGTGATGGGTAACAGCATAGTTTATGTAAAATTAAATGAAAGAAATAGTACAGCTCTGTAACCACATGCTACAAACAAGCTTTGAATAAATATACATTTTCTCAGCCAGCTTAACTGTACTACCATCTAAAGCAAATAGCAAAGTCTCAAGACATGGTGGACTTGTTGCCATAGGGATGGATCTGACAAGAGCAGTCTTCTGCTGCAATAGCAACAGTATATGCCCACTCTGCACATCCATCTTTGCTTTACATGAGTAACATGTAACATACCAATTCAAAAATAATACTGAAAATTCAAGTTAAATATATTTAAGTTTCATCTAAATTTTCAAATGTTTATTTGCTACTTTTGTTCTTAGAATAGTACACATGACCAATTTGTTTTCTTCTCATCGCATGCTACAGGCTTAATCACATCAGACTGAATCTGAATGTCACAAACTGCACTGTAAGCACAGTATGGACTAAACATATGCTTTATGTGGTAAAGCTTATCAACCTTAGCTTCAAGAGCATCAAAAACACTGATATGTTGTCATAGGAACTAAACGCACATGCAGTATTCAACACCTTTCATCCCAGCGGCGTCCTGTCATAAAAGCTCCATACAGAAATGAGCTCTAATACTGTAAGTAGCTGTGCAAAGCTGCAGTGTCTGTAAATTAAAGCCTACATGTTCTGCTCCTCCTGCTGATTCTGCAGATAGAGAACATGTTCCCTTACAGTGCAGCATAAAGTGAGATAATGCATTTAGCTTATGACCAAAGGAACAGCTGGTGTTTACAAGAACAGAAAGGCACATTAACGTAAACAAAAGCTCTGTCAAAGCCGTCATTGGTGTCTGGTGCAACATCTTCAGGAAGTATAACCTGATTAGCCATA
Source organism: Neodontobutis hainanensis (assembly GCA_024349245.1). Classification (NCBI taxonomy): domain Eukaryota; kingdom Metazoa; phylum Chordata; class Actinopteri; order Gobiiformes; family Odontobutidae; genus Neodontobutis; species Neodontobutis hainanensis. The sequence continues at coordinate 2,622,440 of JALDNG010000043.1, read as the reverse complement.
GCATGTTGAACATCCTATGGCCAGAGATGTGTAGTAAATTGATAGATTTACTCATATGCATTTACTTGAGTAAATTTATAAATATATGTTCTAAAACATACTATTTTATTTAATTGTTATTGAGAAACATTCTTTTAAAATAATAAAAAGTGTACAGATTTTGACTAAACATCAAACATCTGCTCTTCCAGTGGCCTGTGGTGTATTGTATGTAGTCTGTTCAGAAGTGTGCACTGGGATCTGGACCCAAGAAGTTCATTGGAGTAACTTGAAGTCCTATAAATTCTTCTCTTTATTTTGCCTTTGTTTGCCATAGCTTCCTTACATAACAACACAGCTGCTTCCTTGTTCATAACAAGGTAATACTTTACATTGTAACATTAACTGGGCATCCAGAAACTTAGAATACTGTACACTTTTAGATACAAGAGCTAAAAAATCAAGACAAACTCTGACAATACACTGTAGAATGTTGAATGAATGTTACATATTCAAGTCCACTTTTCAGAGCTTCTTTCCTTTTCCACTCAAGTTTTGAAGATGTTCTAAGATGTTCTTAGTTTAAACCATCTGACTGTGGTCACTCTTGAACATGTCAACTTCATAGTTTACTTAAGATCAAATTTATCTAACTCACATTATGCTTTACCAACAAATGTCACTGTAACAACAAGGACCTTCAATATTACTTTCTGGTCTTCAATAAGACCTAACCATTGTTGGTTCAGTGTGTTTTGTCAAAAGTCTGGACGGATACAAAGATTCTACAGGAAAACAGAACTTCTATTTTTGATCTGGTGCCAACATTCAAACAAAAAATGGACATAAGCAATTAAATCAAGTATTAAAAATAATCAGTGCAGCCACTGACACAATTAATTTCTCTGAAATGGGCTCAAGTGACACTATGTTTGTTTGAAAGCAGCATAATGACAGAGCCATACAAACAGAAAAGTAGAAACCAAGTCTTGTGAATGTGCATTAAACAAAATTAACTCTAAAGCTATAAAGGAGTACTCATCTAAAGTGCATTCATCACAAAAGTGGTGTGAAATGTGAAGCATTTGTTTTGTCTAAATCGCTTGGCATGTCAGTTGCATATATATTAAGATTAAGCCTCACCAGGGAGATATCCAGATATGTTGCACAATACTTTGCATAATATCCCTCATACAGGTCAGTACCTCTGTTTCCCAGGGGTGGCTGAGGTTTCATCCACAATGTGATCAAAATGGGTGCAGAAGTCATCTAATTCGCCATTTTCCCCAAAAGCACCCCACTCCATGTTGATGCACATTCGACCCTCATTGCCCTCCACCTGTTCAATGTTCTGTATTTCCTCCATGTAGCAGACGTTTGTCCCTGTGCCTGTATTAAGTTGGCAAACATATAGCAGTATTATTTTCCTGTCTTATCCAAGAATAAAAAATAAAAACAGACTTTCTGATGAGCTGTGGGAGGTAGGCAGACTTACCAACAATAAGACCCACTTCACATTCAGGGTCCTCATAGCCACAGGTCATCATGGTGCCTACTGTGTCGTTCACCACTGCCACAAAATTCAGATGAAATTCCTAAAAACAGCCACAAGCACATGGTATTACTCATCATACTGGAGTGATAATGTCTGGACTATTTTTAGACAATGCTGTAATTATTATGCATTAATTCATTGTTGACTACCATACAACCTTGTCTGATTCTAAATGGTTTAAAGAGCAACATCTAAGTTCCTAAGTTCCAACAATTTAAGGACTTTAAGTCACCTTTTGGTCCCTGATGGATTAAACCCAAACAATTGTTTCCTGTTTAGAAACATCTCCCCATTAATTTTATGGAAAAACCAAGTCTCTCCAGAACAATGTGGTGCATGCATCTGTAACACACTTCTTTCTGCATCACACCATTTGTCTCTTGTCTACATTACAGTTGAATGGAGTATAGAGCACAGCCAATACACCTCACAAAAAAGGAAAACCTATCACTATCAGAACAGGTAAGACAGATGGCTGCAGTTTATTTAAAAGAAGGAGTAAAAGTGGATTAAACATTTTCTGGTGAGCAATGAGGCTTCAATTTTAGGGCATATATATATATATATATATATATATATATATATATATATATATATATATATATATATATATATATATATATATATATATATATATATATATATATATATAAAAACCTGTCAACTTCAATCTTCAATAATTTGTGTTAAGTGTAAAGTAAATTGACCTTTCTAATCCATTGTCATTCCTCACATTTGTGACACAGTTGCTATCATTTCCAACCATTGATTAGGGCTATTTTCTGGTGAGATTTCCTACAAAAGGGCCTTACAATGAAGGTAGCTTCTAAATAAATTACCTTTAAAAGGCCTTGGCATTTTGTTTTTCTAAATATTTGCAGTTATCAGGAAATGTCCAATTTGTGATGCGTTATCCTTTTAGCCTATTGTATGCTTTTAAAATGCTATGTTATGCCAAGCTCTGGGACTACATTTCATTAATGGGATACATTTTAGTAAGATCTGACTCTTAGGCGAGAGTGACAGATTGAAATTAATTGAATTACTAATGTGTAGGGAATCATTTTCAGATTTATTTAATTATGTGTGTCTTACATTTAAACCGGTCAAATAATTATTCTTTTTTATTGAATGTTCCTCCTCAAATATAAACATAAAATACTGCGGCGTCCCAGGAGATTACCACATTTAAGTATTAAATACAGCGAAAAATGTATACCTAGTATTATAATACAAACTGTCTTCAAATTTGTCTTTAATTATTTGGCCAATTTTGTCATGTCAAGTCAAACTGACACATTGTTTTCCTTCTAACCTAATATTTATTCATTGGTTATTAGCGTCAGCAATAAAAATGTCATTTATTGTTCCTGTGGTATTTTTCACAGTGAAAACCCTATTTTATCCATCTATCTATGGAGGGTGGGGGTGGGGAGGGGCAGCAGATGTTTCACTGAGATTGCAGCTGTGCAGTTGCAGATCTATAGAGTGCTATACTGAGTGCTGAAATGTCAGGTCTTATATTGTCTCGAGTGTCTGTCTATGTACCTGTTTGCGGTGAACAGCTTCTTTTAGAAGTATAACGACATCTTCACCTTCACAACCACTGGCTTTGAAACCTTTTGTCCATTTCAGAAGAATTCCCTGGAGAAATGACAGCAGAGCTTTCAGTTGGAGTAGTGCAAAAGGAACAGCAGCATTGTGAAGAGACTCTTAGCACATCTGGATACTACATCTGTATATTTTATGTATTTTAAGGCTAACTCATCTGTGCATACTGTTTATACTGTATATACTGCACTTGCACTTCTGATTAGATGCTAAACTGCATTTTGTTACCTTGTTACTTGTGTAAAAGACTAATAGACTTTTACACAAGTATAAATGCAGACTGTCTATTAGTCTTTTACATCCAAACTAATATGTCGGACTGGAGCTCTGCAATGCTTTATATAAGAAGAGTTCATTTGCAAAAGCAGATAACTAACGTTTTTGTATAAATTTTCCTGATAATATTTTTTTTATTTTTTGCTTATAGGTGATGTCAGTCAAACCAAAGTTGAGTGGTTTTGACCAATTATGACCACCTAAACTGATTTGGGCTTTGAAAACATCGCTATGCAAAAAAATTATTACAAACCTCAGGTAATTGTTTCAACAAAATAGCAGTTATCCATTTTTGTAAATAAGCTATTTGCAGTGCTTTTGAAAATTACAATATTTTTCTGTTTTCATATTTTCTGCATTGCTTTTCTCACATATTGTTGCCTGTGTGGTATTTTATTGTCTGTTTAAAACACTAATGTGACAAAAAATTTTAAAAACAATATTGAATAAAAGATGCAATTCAGAGAAAATGCACTTCACTAAATGATAATCCTTCACTCTGTTATTGGATAATGTCTCCAGCAACAGTAGCTACTTTTATTGAGTCATTAGAAATACTTTACTTTGGATTTTGAGCCTTTGTTTACCTACTTTACTACTTTCGGCTACTTCTTGTAGCCTTCGTCAGAAGCGTCTTGTAGCCTGCTTAAGATGTTTTGTCTGACACCTTCTCCAGGATCGCGTCCCAGGTGAGTGATAGGGTAAAGGCTCCCTCGTTTCGAATCATACTTCAAATTCACATTTGTTGTATCTCAAAGTTCTCTCTAATCCAGCGATGGTATTAGTTGCTTTCAGCACGGAAAGCAACACATACCCTTCACACCTTCACACTATCCCACACCTGGGACGCAATCCTAGAGAAGGTGTCAGACAGTAGGGCTCTCCCTACTGTCTGACAGGCTACAAGACACATCACAACACCCTCAAGTGACGCTTCTGACGAAGGCTACAGGAAGTAGCCAAAACTAGTAAAGCAGGTAAAGTAAACACTCGCTCTGTTTGATCAAAAGATAAGTATTCCTAGAAAAATAAAAGAATACTTTCATTGAGTGTGTTGCATATGGCATGTATTTTTTTACTCATTGCAAGTAGCATTTAATTACTTGGTACAAAGTCTGCATAGAAAGTTTAGAAACAATGTACACTTATTCTAAAGGCTTTCCCACATAATTAAATAAAATTTAATTAAATAAAAATTCAGCATAATAAGTTACCTGATCAAGTTTGCTTTGGCTACAAGGGAAAGAGAAAGTAAATCCCAGAGGCAAAGAAGCTCCTTTCATCCCCTTGTATTCCAGAAAGTCTGCAATGCAACCCACTATGTGGTCGAAAAGCTACCCCAGAAGTTAAAAGAGAGATAAAAATGAATTCACAAATATTATGAATTTTCAGGAAAAGGACAATTTGAGTCAGCCAGTCAATTCTACCTCTGCTCCTGTTCCTTGCATGATCTCTTGTGGGATGCTGTAAATCTTGTTGTGCATCTCCACATTGCATCGCTTCCCAGTTCGTACACGGACTAACAGAACCCGAAAGCTAGAGCCGCCGAGGTCCAAAGCCAAGAAGTCACCACGCTCTGACAAAGATATAAAATATTTTGTAAAAGTCTGCTAGTCAAGAACGCTAATATGGAGAAGCTTTATTTATCTGGGTAGCTACCTGTCCCGTTTGGTGTGGACCTGACAAATGTGGGAAGCATCTTGACGCTGGCCTGCTTGTGGGTTTGCTTTGAAAGTCCACGCAGCATTTCGTCACTCATTCGCTTCTTCACCTCCAGCAGCTGCTCACGGCTCAAGCGCAGGGTGTCAAGAATACGCTGACGCTCGGCGTGTTGCGCAGCTAAACGATAGGCCACCGCCGTTACCATGGCTGCACCTTTCGCGCTGCCATCTTGTGACTGCAGGAAGCGCACATCGCAGTCTGGCACAAGGCGGCGTACCATTTTGTTTAGCTTTCTTGAAAATCTAAAAATATACTGACTTTTAATGGTCTTCATTTGAGAAAGGCACACAGGCCTGTACTCTCTGAATGCCACAAGGACAGAGCTTTCAACTGGAGTCCACCAGTTGAATAGAAAAAATTAAAAAAAAGTATTAAATAAATAAATAATACATTTTTCCTCCTTGTGAATTAAAAAAAATGCTTAAATAAATAGTGTGGCCTTAAAATTTTTTAGAAAGTTCAATATGAATAGATAAAGACAAATGCTGAGGTTGAAGTGAGGCAAAGAAGTATCTTTACAGCACTGTTTTATGTCACACAGAGCTTTTCAAAAGTACTGTTAGGTTTTTCACCTTAAAAAAAATAAAAATAATAAAATCATGCTTTCTTATTCAGGTCTGTTAATACTGGAAGGTTCACTACCTTCAGAAACTTTGTAACAAATAGACATAGATGCGTTTTAGTTGCTAAAACAGGGGAGCATTTTAGCACTAAGGTGAAAAAGCTTATTTCCAGCAGCCAGTCAGAATAGGTATTTAGGCATGATTGCATGTTAAATGCTCAATTGCACTGCTCAGTGCACTTTTTGTAACCATGTGGAGGCACTTACTGTGGATGATTCTTGTAGACAGAGCCATCTACACCAATAGTGGTACGCAATTTCTCCGCTGCCTTGTTGTCACGAATCTGTCGCAGAATTGCCGCTAGTGTGGCGGCACACAAATGAGCGGCCCGGGTGGATACAATCTGACACACCCTTAGAGTCCCAACGCAGTCGTCAGCTGTAGGGTCCAGGCCTAAACCTCGGAGAACCTTCTCAGCCTCTGCTAAACCTTCCTCCTCACTGTGCGAACAAGATGGAGGGATAAAATACATGAGAAAAAAAAGGAAAATGGAGAAGCCATAATGCTTGTGGTAGTTTGTGTTTATACTGACTAAATAAGAAACTCACTTCTCATTCTCAATGGCGTAGATGTAGGTTGTTTTAAAGCATCCGGTTGTGAGAAGCTCTGATGTTGCATTGCCGTGGAACAGAAGCTTCTGCTTGGCCATCTTCACCAGGATTAGGCGCACAAGTTCACCCATGTACATCCCACTAATCATCTTTTCAAACCTGTACAGAAGCAAAATAACACACTGCATTATGACTGTTGTATTAAATATCATGTGGGTAAGTGTCTTCAGGCTCTACCGACACATCTCCTTCAATCCTTCAGGAGGCCACCAAGGGATTTTCAACCCTGTCTCTGGTCAGGTTGGTACTGGTGACCCCTGATGAGGTCTGTGCTGTGTGAGGGACAGCCCTTTCTGCCACAGAAGTGCCACATAAGGTTCTATATGAGATATTTATCTATCTTGGCCTTTCTGTGAGGAGTCTGCATTTCCTCCAAGTGTTACCGTGGGTAGGTATCGGCCAATTGGCAAATCCAAAGTAGTCCCTAGTCAATGACTGTGAGAGTAAATGGTTGTCTTTCAGTGCCTGAAACAAAATGTCAGCCCTGCAACTAACTGGCTGGGATCCACCCACCCGCGACTCCTAACGGGACACTTGACAAGTAGAAGTGAGCCACCAATGGTTAGTTAAGCTTTTATTAAGCAAAAAACAGACAGATTGATATCTAAAAACATCTGCTGCTAATAAACATCCACTAAAGCATAACCCTTAACATTAGCAATATTTTTGAAATATTATTTTTATTACAAAAACAAGACGTGTAAAAGTTTTAGAGAAAAGCTTTACTGTTTCTTTGGATTTTTGTGTTTGGAAAACACTTGGATGCATCCAGGTAAAAACACTACCTATGAAAAACAGCTCTTCTGAAATGAGTTTTTAAACACCTGTCTTAGATCTTGTTTTTTTCCTATCACTAATCACACACAACGCAGTGAAGGTAGTATTGTAGATTGACATTAAAATAAGAGTGTTGCTGTTCATCTCAGCTCCTTCATAACAGACAGGAAGATTGGGCACACTGCTGTTGACACAGTGCTAATCTGTCTGTCAATCCCTTACTCACCTCTCAATCGAAAATAATAATATGTGAGCAGTACAGGCAAGGGAACATAAAAAGAAACCTGAGAATGAATATATTATTTCATTGCCTTTTGCAATTTTCTTTCTAATTTTGTTTCATTAACTTCAGAAAGATTGGCTTTAAATTATTCCTCGACTTTATTCACTTTCCAACTTTTAATAAAAAAGTTCTACCATTACATTTGACAATCATATTTTAGCTGAGAGGTTTTTATGCTTATTAATGAAATATTTCCAGATACTGATGAGCTACAATATATAAAACTTGCAATAAACAATATAAACTAAATGCATTTGAATTTTGGAAACTCACAGCTGTTGACCAGGGTTTAAGGAGCCAGCGTCTATTTCCCTGTCAATGTCCGTGCGCAGGTCCTCCAGGGAGCCGTCGTCTCCAAAAGCTCCCCACTCTGTATTAACGCACATTCGGCCTTCATCTCCATCCAGCAGTTCCAGGTGTCTCATCTGCTCCATATAGCAAGCATTTGTCCCAGTTCCTTTAATAAAAATATAAAAGGGCACTGTGATTTATGATTTAGTGAACTTTTTTGGGCATATAATTCATTGACAAAGTTTCAGTAGTTAGTGCAATCCTCTGAGTGCAAAATCAATGTGAGGGATAAAGGCAATTAAATGCTCCACCAAATTAAACACAACCTAATGTTTCATAGACCAGTCTTTCACAAATTGGGACAAAATTATATTTGAAAAGATCAAAAGAATCATTGCACAATTCCTGTTTTAGGATCATTTCAGTTATTTTTAACACTAGGTTTTGATAGTTTGTAACCTTAATTGAATTTATGTTATTTGTAGCATGGTGTCTTTCTTTCTCAATTTAAATTAAAATTCTTTATTTGGCCCCCAACGGGCAATTTAAAAGGACCTAAAAGCAGCTTAAAATGGACACAATTACAATCAATAGACAAAAGAAACACAACAAGACACGTTTGACCAAATATGACAAGAGGTAATTTTGAAGAATGCAGTAGGTACTGTTACATGCCTTTTCAAGCCAAGAATAAGTCAAAAACCAAATTAGACTCATGAGTTGTTTAAAAACATCCTTTTCCGAAGTGTTTATATTCTTCAGGTCCACTCATCTTCCTGTTACATTCACCTGCCCTTGTGTCAGGATTTCACAGAGTCTACTTACCTACAATCAGGCCAATTTCGCAGTGCTGGTCATCATAACCACAGGTCATCATGGCCCCTACTGTGTCGTTGATTACGGCTATAATGTCAATGTCAAAATCCTGTATTGACAAATAGCAGTGGATAAACATTTTTAGATATCTCCGAACTTATTCTTCAATTATACTGCAAGGAAAAACAAAACTGGTTGGACACTTACACCTCTCTTTTTGATGGATTTTCTCAAAAGACTAACCACTTCCATCCCCTCAACTCCACTGGGTTTGAAGCCTTTTGTCCAAGACATAAGGACAGCCTATGCATACAAGACATATGCAAAAAAGGACAATCAATTCGCTAGTTTATATTCCACAAAGAAGAATCCTCCACAAACTTTAAGTTAATTTTGATCAGAAACAGTGTAGCTTAGTTACTATTACAAAAAAAAATCCTATTTACCAATTAATTTTCTATCTTTTATTTTATTAGCATTTTATTATATCTATATTATTATTATATATAGCATATTTTTGATGATTTTTGTTCCGGAGGAAACCCACCCAGGCACAGGGAGAACATGCAAACTCCACCCAGAAAGCTCCTGTCCGACCCGGGAGTTGAACCCTGGACCTTCTTGCTGTGAGGCAACAGTGCCAACCACCATCTCATTTGTGATGTTTATTTTTTTTACAGATAAAGTGTTTAAGTATACAGAACACAGTGTTACAAGTGTCACAAGTGAAATATGGATTTATTTATGAAAGTCCGTAAAAGATCTAAGGCAGCCTTTCTCAAACTTTTTTCAGTCAGGGCACCTTTAAAAAGTATAAAATTTCAAGGCACCCCAGTTTAAAATATAATATGCATAACCCAAATTTAAATGCAAATGTCCTGTTTATTTAGACAGGACAGTAATGAACAGAGCATAATACAATTATGAACTGTAAATAACAATAACAACTTTATAGCACCTTTAAAAATACAGGTAGGCAAAGTAGCTAATTCACAAAATAATTAATCAGAGACACAAATGCCATAAAACGTAAGAGGTGGACCGCACAATACAAGAACCCAACAACAAATCCTGACCAGGAGAACTAAACTGAAGTGCAGAATGCAGTTAAAATAAAATAAAAAGACAGACATAACAAAAAGAAATTAAATCGGATACAGTACGATAAGAAAAAGATCCATGTTCCATGCACCAGAGATAAGCAGGATACGTGCCATATGCGCATGCACACACTCCCACATACACCCACACAATAAAATAATCTGTTGAATTTACAAGACGTGAATTCATCCACTTCTCCCCAAAAAAATAAAAGTAAGTGGCAGGTGAACTGGGAGAAGAATAGAATAAACTTTAAAGTAAAAATAAAACTAATTATAATGGAAAGGATTATTATTGCCTCTTCATTTTTCATCATTGTGTATTTTACAAACTCTAAATGTATTTTTTTAGTATATGTATGAAACCTAAAATAAACATTATGTGGCTGAAAACACTGAAAAATTGTGATATATGACAGCTCTGAGCGCGCCTGTCTCTGGCTCAGTGCAAGCCAACGTGAAAGCACATTTGAATTTATATTTGAATGAACGTGATGCACTGACCGTTCTAATCACGTGTGAATGTGTGATCGTACGTACGAAAGGGTTAAAAAGAAGAAGAATGTATTTATGTAAATTCATATATATTTTATATATGAAATTTCAGATTTTTTTTTTTTTTTTTTTTTTTAGCCTACGTAATTTTTTTGGCGGCACCCCTGACACAGTCAGGGGGCACCCCAGTGTGCCGCGGCACCCACTTTGAGAAAGGCTTATTTAAGGCACAAAAAACAATTCAACAACTCAATTTCATTCATCTGCCACATTCTCTTTTGTTAATTAAGTTGCTCTGAATGCTAAAAAAAAGTAAATCCCAATCACTATTATTAATATGATTATTACTACTACTACTACTACTAATAATAATAATAATAATAATAATAACCAACAACATTTTCTACCAAAGCTGGAATCTTGTAGTTCCCAGAGGAACTATTGCTCTAGTTCCCCAGAAATAAAGAATGTGTTGGTTACAAAAAGAAGCTTAAAAACGTGTTATAGAGGATGTTTTTGACGACTGAGAACGACTGTTTTTGAAATGAATGCATGTATAAGAACAGCCACTCTCCTTCCCAGCTCATTTTGAGTGAAGTGTTTGTTTACTACCGGCATTTGCTGTGTTGTAGAATTGTTTCCATGGTTTTAACATTTGAGTTCAAAGTTCAAAGTTCCTTTATTGTCCCTCTTGGGGAAATTAATTTTGCAGCATAATGCTCCTTAAAAACATTAAACATAGAGGCACACATCAACAACTCAAGAGCAGGATCAGCAATGTACATTTATACAATGTGCAAACAAGCAGTTATTTTTGTGCAAATGATTACAAAGTGCTTGGTGCCATTTAAGTGCCTCACAGCTGTCGGTAAAAGCGACATGTTCAATCTTTTAGTCCTACAGCCCAGAGCTGTAGTGCTGTCCAGAGGGCAGCAGCTCAAACTCCCTTCTGAGGGGATGGTCCTGGGACTGCGCTATAGCACTGAAATCTTACTGGCCACTTTAACCAGACTACTACCAGTGTGTTTTTGTTGGTCAGGGAGAGGCTTCCAAACCAGGCAAAAATACAGAAGGATACAACCGATTCAATAAAACAGTGTCATCATTTCACTGGAGACATTAAAACTGTTCTTCCTCAGGAAGTACAATCGTTGAACTTTTTTAGAAACAGTATCCACCCAAGGCTAACAACACAGTTTATTGTCCAAAATGACTCAATGTCCGTGTTCTTGACGACAGTGGCAGTGAGGCAAGGTGGTGATTTGCGGAAGTCTATTTTAATTTCCTTTGTTTATAACACATTCATATGTAAAAATGAACAATAAGACCACTGAACAAAGTCATTAAGGACTGGCCCATGGTCCTGTTCATCCCTTCTGAGCAGGCTGATGATAACAGTCATTTGCAAACTTTAAAATGTGTCTATCCTTGTACACACTGCAACACTGACTTGTGTACAGAATGTACAGAAGAGGAGAGAGACAGCAGCTTTGGGGGAACCAGTAGAGGCATAGAGAACATCAGATAAAATACCATTCACTCTAACACACTGCAGTCTGTCTAATAAAAAGTCCAATATCCAACCAACCAAGTTAAGATCAAGGTTAAAATAAGTCATAAGTCACATAACAGCATACTTAAAAATGGGAGTTTGGGAAAGATGAACTAAAGTCACCTGTCCAGCAGAAGTTTGGTGGTGGACGTGTCAGTAGGAAGCATTTTTTGTGTCTTCAGAACCATGCCAACAAGAAAAGGAATCACCAAGACACGCTCTGGTTTTATTTAGCTGTTATGCCTGTTTTCCCTTCTCATATTCCTTAAAAAGGAGAATTATTTTTTGACACTACCTGCTTTAGCCATTTTGCAACTTCGCGGTCAGACTGGCAGAGCAATATAGCATTGAAATCCGGTGATAGCACCGGAGATACATAAACACACTGTACACATGTGCTGCAACTGGAAAGTGCGTGCATATCAAAACGCACGTAGTAACAGTGATTGACCATTGGCAACCATTGGCTGATGTTTTTAAGGCCCCACCTCATGATGTATATTAATATTTTTTGTTTCAGTGCACCTAATAAATAGTCTGTTATGAGTTACTAAAGGCAGTTTCAAGTAATATTGCAAAAATGTATTAAACAAAACATCCTCTGTAACACCTCTAAGATTAGGTCACCTTGAAATCTAGAAATCCATTTGGGTGAAATTATAAAATTGACCAGTTCTATTATTCTCAACTTGTGCTTCGAAAAACTATGCACCCCTTCAAGTGTGAATCACAAAGGTGCCAGGATTCATACACTGCTATTACACTTGTTTTTGCATGTCATGGTTTATGCATGCCCCCCGAAAAAAAAAAAAAAAAAAAAAAAAAAAAAAAGTACAAGGCATTAATTTGAGAAAAGACAATGTATCTGTCTTAGTATTGTCTTAGTATTTCATGTAAGCCAAACACAAAGCAACTAATGCTTAGGGTTTATTAACAAGATGCGACCAATTATTTCACTCACCTCATCCAATTTGGTTTGCTGGCAGGGAAACGAGAAAGTAAAGCCCAGTGGAAGCTTTTTATTTTTGATTCCCCTTTTCTTCAGGAACTGCGCCATACAATCAGCTATGTGGTCAAAAAACTGCGGGGAAAGAATCGGTTTTGGGATTAAAATCACAAGACAATGTCTATAATAATCACAGTATATAAATCTTTAATGAAGCATTAGTATTCAATTTGCAGTGGTAAATGGTCTGCCTAAACAATACATAGTGAGTAATAGAAGTGAATAAAAGTGTTGATTAGAAATAATATGACTTGTAATTGGTGATGATTAGTCTTAATAGTGTTTTTACAATCTACATACGACTCGATGGACCAACTTTGTGCGTCAGAAATAAAGATTGAATTGAATAATGTTTCTGGTACTCTGGAATTAAAATGTATTTGTAGAAAATACTATCTTCTATACTATAAAAAAATGAAAAATTATATGAATGAAAGCAAATATACAGCAACCTTTAAAAAAAAAAAAAAAACTTTTTATTCCTGCTGGTTGACTGTAGAACTGCTGTGATGAGCATAGGCAAGGCAAGGCAATTTTATTTATATAGCACAATTCATACAATGGGTTACTCAAAGTGCTTAATAAAGGGAATTAAGGAATAAAGGAATAAAAGACAATTAACAATATTTAGATTAAGAAACATAAAAAAAAGTGGCTCAGTTGTAGAGCGGTCATCCTTCAACTGGAAGGTAGGCGGTTCGAGTCCCACTCTCCCCACAGTTCATACTGTGGCAAGACACTTAACCCACACTGCCTCCAGTGGTGTTCCAGCTGTAACAAGCTGTAGAAGCTTAATGTAAGTCGCTTTGAATGAAAGCATCAGCTAAAATGACAAAAAGTTTCAAATGTAACACTGGTGAATGGATGCTTCATGTATGTCACTTAGGATAAAAGCATCTGCTAAATGACTAAATTACTTTAGTTGTAACATAGGCGGAGCTAAAGAGAAAGGTTTTTAACCTCCTCTTTAACATTGTTAAAGTTGAGGCTTGTTTCACTTCATCTGGGAGACTGTTCCAGATTTTTGCTGCTGAAACTTAAACGCTATTTTACCAGGTTTAGTTCTAACTCTGGGCACGAGCAGAAGGCCTGTCCAAAATGTTCTCACTATACCATTAAGAGACTTGTAAACCAGCAGCGCTGTTTTAAAGTCTATTCTGTGAGCAACAGGAAGCCAGTGCAGAGATTTTAAAACCGGACTGATGTGGTTGTACTTCCTGGTTTTGGTTAGAACCTGAGCACCAGAGTTATAAATAAGCTGCAGCTGTCTTAACCCGCGGGTGGTCTCATCCTTCGAGCTCGGGTCCTCTACCAGAGGCCTGGGAGCTTGAGGGTTCTGCGCAGCATCTTTGCTGGTTCTAGTACTGCACTTTTCTGGACCGAGATGTCTGGTGTTCTTCCAGTGATCTGCTGTAGCCACTCTTCCAGTTTGGGGGTCACTGCCCCGAGTGCTCTGATGACCACAGGCACCACTGTCGCCTTCACCTTCCAAGTCTTTTCCAACTCTTCTCTGAGCCCTTGGTATTTCTCTAGTTCTCATGTTCCTTTTTCCTGATGTTGCAATCACTTGGTATTGCCACATCAATCACAATGGCTTTCTTCCGGTGTTTGTCCACCACCACGATGTCTGGTTGGTTCGCCATTACCATTCTGTCAGTCTGAATCTGGAAGTCCCACAAGATCTTGGCTCGGTCATTCTCTACCACCTTTGGAGGTGTTTCCCACTTTGACCTCGGGGTTTCCAGTCCGTACTCTGTGCAGATGTTCCTGTACACTATGCCAGCCACTTGGTTATGCTTTCCATGTATGCTTTCCCTGCCAGCATCTTACAACCTGCAGTTAAGTGCTGGATTGTCTCAAGGGCCTGTTTGCACAGCCTACATCTTGGGTCTTGTCTGGTGTGGTAGATCTGGGCCTCTATTGCTTTGGTGCTCAAGGCTTGTTCCTGTGCAGCCATGATGAGTGCCTCTGTGCTGTCCTTCAGTCCGGCCCGTTCTAGCCATTGGTAGGATTTCTTTATATCAGCCACTTCAGTCATGTTCCAGTGGTACATCCCATGTAGGGGTTTGTCCTCCCATGATGGTCCCTTCTCCAGCTCCTCTTCCTCTGTTCCCCATTGCCTGAGACATTCACTAAGCACGTCATCTGTTGGGGCCTTATCTTTGATGTACTTGTGGATCTTGGATGTTTGATCCTGGATAGTGGCTCTCACACTCACTAGTCCACGGCCGCCTTCCTTACGGCTAGCTTTCAGTCTCAGGGTGCTGGATTTGGGATGGAACCCTCCATGCATGGTGAGGAGCTTTCGTGTCTTAACGTCTGTGGTCTGCATCTCTTCCTTTGGCCACCTTATTATTCCCGCAGGGTATCTGATCACTGCCAGGGCGTAGCTGTTTATTGCCCGCGCCTTGTTCTTGCCATTGAGCTGACTTCTTAGGACTTGGCTTCCTCGTTGGAGGTATTTGGCAGTTGCCGTTTTCCTTGTTTCCTCCTCAAGGTTTCCATTTGCCTGTGGTATTCCAAGGTACTTGTAACCATCTTCAATGTCTGCTATTGTTCCTTCTGGTAGTGAGACCCCTTCTCTTTGTCACCATTTGACTACACTTCTCAAGCCCGAATGACATCCCAATGTCAGAGCTGTAGATCCTGGTGGTGTGGATCAGTGAGTCGATGTCCCGCTCGCTCTTAGCGTATAGCTTGATGTCATTCATGTAGAGGACGTGACTGATGGTGGCCCCATTCCTGAGTCGGTATCCATAGCCAGTCTTGTTCATTATTTGGCTAAGGGGGTTCAGACCTATGCAGAACAGCAGTGGGGACAGAGCATCTCCTTGGTATATGCCACATTTGATGGATACTTGTGCAAGTGGCTTGCCATTGGTCTCAAGGGTGGTTTTCCACAGCCTCATCGAGTTTGCAATGAAGTGTCTTAGAGTCCTGTTGATGTTGGACATCTCCAAGCATTCAGTGATCCATGTGTGTGGCATTGAGTCATATGCTTTCTTGTAATCAATCCAGGCAGTGCACAGGTTGGTGTGTCGGGTTCTGCAGTCTTGGGTGACTGTTCTGTCAACTAGGAGTTGGTGTTTGGCTTCTCTGGTTTCTTTGCCGATGCCCTTCTGTGCTATGCTCATGTATTGATCCATGTGCCCACTTATCTTAGCCGCGATGATGCCTGACATGAGCTTCCATTTTGTGGAGAGACAGGTTATTGGCCGATAGTTGGATGGGACTGTACCCTTTGTGGGATCCTTCATGATCAGGATTGTACGCCCTTCGTTAAGCCATTCAGGTTGCGTCCCATCCCTTAGCAGCTGGTTCATTTGTGATGCAAGGCGCTCGTGGAGTGCAGTGAACTTCTTTAGCCAGTAGATGTGGATCCAGTCAGGGCCCGGTGCTGTCCAGTTTTTCATACCTGAGACTCTTTCTTGGATGTCTGCCGCTGTGATGGTAACTGGATTCTGTTCAGGGAAGTTGCTGTGGTCCTCTCTCAGAGCCACCAGCCACTGTGCATCGCTGTTGTCTGCTCTGCTGCCACTGAGCGTACACTTTCGCAGGTTGAGTTGCGAACAGACAGTTTATTCTTCTGGCTTCATTCGCTCTTGTGTACCTCTTTAGGCAGCTGGCCAAGGCTTGGAACCTTTGTTTGGCAGTTTCAAGTGCTTCAGGTATGGGCATCTGGTTGTACCTATTGAGTACTTGTTTTCTCATTGCACCTTTCTTGGCCTCTGTCAGTTGGCTCACTTCTCTCCGTGCCTTCTTGATTTTAGACTCTAGCCTTTGTTTCCACGGTGGGTATTGTTTCTCATGGTTCCCATGGTTGCTCTTATAGCCAAGCACCCATCTCCGTGTTGTTCTTGTTCCTGTTATATATACACGCACGCACGCACACACACACACACACCAGCCCAAGGACACAACTGACACAAAGAGGACACACTAGTATAAACTGTGGGGAAAGCTCCATCAATTGAACCGCTAACCTTCTGGTTGTAGGACGATCACTTTACCACTGAGCCACCGCTTGACTGTGGTTGTTTATCATCCCAAAATCCAAGGGGGTTGTTGCTCCAATACTGCATTGGGTTTAAAACAATACCAAGAGCACATCCATCTATGTAACACCTGCTCTTGATTGATCACACGGCCTAATGCCCTCAGGAAATGTACTAAATGTATTTTCTTGTGCTCTTAAAAATGAGACAAGAATGAGTTGACATGCCTTGATGGGTGAAAAAACACGGCTTCTTTTATCCAAGTAAACATGACAATCCCCTATTTTGTGGCACTAATCAGTTTCTATCAGATACATTACAATCTAACCAGTTCATTTAAATAAACCATGAACCAGACCTGTACTTATCTATGATTATAAAACCGCATATATAATTGTTCATTATTTAGAGCTGTAACCATGGAATGTGAAGATAAACAACTACATAATATCTACATTATTGTTTGTGTAACACTTAAACAAAGATGCTACCATGCTAAATAACCTACTTAAGCTTCAACCTCATCTGTCATTCACACAAGAAACACCACAAAACCTGTACAAGAATAAATATTTAAATATTACAATTCTGAAGCTTGTGGTAAAATGTTGAAATATAAATGACAAATAAACATTCTCATTAACAGCAAAACAAAATGTTACATGAGCTGCTAAACTTCACGGTTTGCAGATTTATTTTCTTCAGCCTTAAGGGTTTCTGTGTTTAGGTCTGTGCCCAAATGCTCAGCACTTAAACATGACACCACAAGGGATTCACAATGCCACAAATGTGTCCCTCTTTAAACCATCTTTAGCCTCTAAAGATGCTTTATACTCACAGATGGTCTGGGGTTAACAAGTGTCAACCACTTAACTTACGTTGTGGTTGGAAAGTCTGTCCATGTTTGGCTCTTCTTTAGAATCCTTTTTAAATGGTTGTAATTGAATGAGTCACATTATAGCAAATGTTTAATTTCAAAGATGTAGAGGTGTATAACCATAAGAGATGCACAAATGAAAAAAAAAAATCAACCAATAATCAAGTGCTTTTCATGGCCAATACCAATCTGATAACCTATAATTTTACATTTTAATAAAATGTGTCACAATAATCTTTCTTATAGTCTTCTAGGGTATGAATTTTGTACAATAAAAGTAAAAGGCATAGACACATTGAATAGCTGCAGGTATAGCTCTCTAAATGGCCAAATTATTTGTTTGTGTATAGAACACCTGTAAAATCTTCTTTGCTAAAAGCCACAGTTGAAGCAGGGTTTAAAAGGCTGATATATGTATATAGCTGTAGCCTTTGCGAGCAGCACCACTCCTGTGCATGCAGCATTGTCTTACGGATGTTAAAGTTTTCATCCAGCCACTGAGAGGTTAAAGGTACTATGTATAGCTTTTAGGCCAAAAAAGAGCTTGCTATGTGTTCCTTTTTACATATTCCAACATATATTGCATTAAAACAAACATATATTGCATTAAAACAAATCTGTAATGTTTAGTTTGTGGCAATATCTGTGATGCAGCCAAATAATTGTTGGTTATAAAACAATAAAAGTGTATAGTAAGTAAGTAAGTAAGTAAGTAATTTCTTGTATTTTTTATTATGATTTGTTTTGTCATTTAAAATTAACGTATCAATGAAAGCACCGTTAAAACATCTGATATGAGTGATACCTCAGATCCTGTGCCTCTCATGACGTGCTCGGGAATGACATAAATCTCATTTTCCATCTCCACCTTCCGCTCACCACCGGCCATAACTTTGACCAGCAGAACTCTGAAGTTGGCTCCACCGAGATCGAGCGACAGAAACTCCCCTTGTTCTTTAATTAAAAAAAAAAAAACACACATACACAACTCACAATGTTATTGAGTTCAGCATTATGCATCAAACCAAAATGCAAAATGGAGTCCAACATTAAGAACATTTAATTTTGTTATTTTACTTTTGCAGTGTTCCCACAGATTAAGAGGAAGTTGTTGATAGCATCAATTCTATATCAACGCTCTCTGGAGCAGAGAGACATATTAACATAATAACCTGTTCAAGTATAGCTTTTAGCAGTGCATTATTTCACCAAGAGCCTGCTGGTATTTTGAGTTGCATGATACATACTGTGCATACTAAACTGGAGATAATGTACTGCACAATAACTTACTTTGTTCTTTCCCTTTTCAGATTACAGACAGGTGCAGATAAATTTGAACTTCCTAACTCAGATTTTTATCTTCAGTTTAGGTATTTTATAGAAGTTAATAAATTTAACCATAGTGGGCATGGTTATGCCCCTGAGTCTGTCCACCAGGGGACTCCAAAGTGTATTCCAGACCTGAAAAGACCCTCAGTGGACAAAACTCAAAAGGGCATGGGAGCGGAATGTGGGCATATCTAAGTCAAAGGAGGCCTGTACTTCTGCTCTCAGGCTGGTCTCCTCACCCTCTCGCTTTGCGTGCACCAACTAATTCAATTGAAATTTGCTCACATGGCCTACATCTACGTCTTCTATGTACACTACATTTACATTTACATTTATTCATTTAGCTGACGCTTTTATCCAAAGCGACTTACATTATTCTACAGTAATTACCAGTGTTACAGCCACTGGAGGCAAGGTGGGTTAAGTGTCTTGCCCAAGGACACAACGACATTATGAACTGTGGGGACAGCGAGAATCGAACCGCCTACCTTCTGGTTGAAAGACGACTGCTCTACCCCCTGAGCTACTGCCGCCCACTAAAGTCAGTCCACTATGGGACAGGTGCGATACTAATGAAGCCTCCCTTATACATATTGTTCTGGTCTTGGTTCGTGGCCTTTGCTCAGGTGGAGGAATGCCACCGTACCATCGCGCAAAGAGCATCTTGTTCTGGTTGAAACTAGAGAAGATTAGGCTTACTCGGTTTGGTGGTCCTGGAAAAAGCCAACTTTACTTTGCTTAGTGATGTACAAAGGGAATAAAAGAAAGAAAATCCATTATCACTTCACTGGGATTTAGTTTGTGTTTGTGTAAATGTTTTTGCAACATTTTTTTTTTTTTTTTTTTAATGAGTGAGCTAAAGGTTAAAATTGTAGAGAGTGGATCTACCCACCATTCTCTGCAATTAAAATTCTGTGACTGAGAATTTTCATTTAAAGATCTGTTTTAAAATATGATGTTTACCAAAAATCCTGACAACATAATACCACCATTGTTTTTCCATCAGGGACCAGTTACATGGCCACTCTCACATGGGCCCAGCGCAGGGAGAGCTCATTACAGTAGAGATAGTACACAGAGTATCCACAACTACCACATTGTAGACCCTGCTTTAAAAGAGATACCCTTTCACAATGTAATTCACCACAATTCACTTCCTTAGCATTTTCAGCATGAAAGGTTAATTACCTGTTCCGTCAGGCGTTGAGCGAACATACGTGGGCAGCATCTTGACAGCAGCTGTAGGGTTTGTGTCTCTGCAAAGCCCTTTGTCCATCTCTCGACGAAACCTTATTGACAAATCCATTAGAGCTTCATCAGAGAGCTCAAGGTTCTGCAAGTATTCATCCACCTAAAACAGAACATTCACATAAAATTGCAAACAGATTAAAGATATGTATCAATTAGGAATGTAACGATTTACTCAAATCACAATTTGATTCACAATTATGATCTCACAATTCAATTTTGTCACAATTGTTTTTTATGAAATGTTTTGAGACAAATTAGAAGTGAACTAGTGCCCTTGTATTATTTTACGGTCCTGAAAGCCAGTTCCAACAGTCACTTCACAAAGGACCAGATTTGGTTAGTGGAAAAATAAAAATAATAACAGCGCTGGGCCAACTTGGCCTGGGACCGGCCTGTGCAGCAGCAGTCGTGAGATACACAGGCGGTGAACGCTTTTTGCTAAACAGGATTTAGTTATGCCGTTGTACATATGAATGAGGATGAGACCATCTCAACATCAACTTCCAGCCATGCTAGAAACTGTTTACAACAACTTGTTGAAAGCGAGTTTGAGGTAAACAGAGCGGCCCCTGTTGTCCAAAAAATTAATCACAATTAATATCTCAAAAGTCTGGAAACGTCACATATTAAAATATTAAATAAATTTTCAAACGGCCCACGGTTAATTGTTACATCCCTAGTATTAATTTGTTTGTTTTTTTTAACAGCAAAGGGCACAAAAACAATAAAGGTGATAACTAACAATAATGTAAAGTGCAGGCATCAGAGAGTTCAGTAGAAGCCAGGGAGGGGAGTTTGACATTTATTTAACTTATGGCTCGCAGAGATGCAAGCATGCTATGTTACTTTGCATTGAGGAGTGTTTGTTTTATTCACAGGCTTTAGGTGATAGCAGCTGTTCAAACAGTAGTTTTAATATTATACTAAATGCCCTTGCTGCCCATAGTGCCAGTAACTGGCTGCACTTTTAGATTCATTGCTAGATTTCACAAAACCAAGGCTACTCAATTGTTTTGACAAATGTTCAAAAAAAATGAGAGAAAATAATATTTCAGAAGTTATGTTTTTTACATATGTTTTGGTTGACAGTGAATAAAACAATCAGACATTTGCTAAAATTACGCACCTCCATTGAGGTTTTCATTTTGTGTACTTTATTTGCCATTGCTTTTTGCAAAAGTACTGCTCTGGTGAGCGTTGTTGTCCAGAGCCGAGTATTTACGACGGTGTGATACACTGAAGGAAGCTGTAGGGGAAGCTGCGCAAATCTTACTCAGTTCTGCTTTAATAGAATAATAATCAGACTCTGTCCATTTACTGCAGACTGAATCTAATCACGAGGCCTTCTAATGGTACAATCTATTGTGGTGCATAGATATGTTATATTTAAGGAAATGAGAGATTGTGCAAGTTGTAGCAAAATGGAAGTACTTTTAAGAGTTCAATGAAGCTCAATTATTTGTATCTAATGTCAATGCCTCACCAAAGTGTGACCTAATAAAGCAATAAAATTTTTTGTTTCCAGACCATGTGACACACCAAACATGGGTTTGCCATTATTGCCTCATTTTGAAATCATGATTTAAGTTTAGAGACAGGATGGATGAGTTGTGAAATTACTGGTTTACTTCAGGAGCTCTGAGGACACCGCCTTCTGCATGTGTAATATAGTACTAATGACAGACATCTGTTTGCTAAGCCTTAACAGGGTCACATATCCTTGTTGTAATAATTGAACTGACCTCTCATAGATCTCAAGAGACAAAGGGTAGAGTGAGACCAATTAATTTATTAGTTTTCTACCTCTTATCCTCTAAGGGGATCATCAATTGAGTTGAAGATGAAGTTTTGAAGTTTATAAAATCTGAAGTTCATAAAATAAATCCAAATCGGCTTACTTTGGGTTCATTTGTTTTACAATTATTGTTATCAACTTTCTTTCTCAAACCAACACTGACTGACAATTGAACTGCATTGAAGATTGAGAAAAGAAGCCTGGACCAATTCTCAGCTGAGGAAAAGGAAGCAACATGGTCACAGCAACCAAAAATGGACATTTTAAGAATAACAACCTCTACAAATTTAATGAATTAATATAGGGGTACATTGTTTTAATGTAAAATAACATCCAAACTGTAAATGTTGTTTTTAATAATACTTTACAATACAACTATGATAAATTCAAAATATTGTGACAGAAAATTAAATAAAAAATACAATAACATTGTTATAAGTGGTAATTAAGATCCTGTTCATTATTATGGTGTATAATGTAATAAAATCTATCCTCTGAACCAAAAAGAAAAAGTGAAAAAGTGTGGCCAAGAACAAAAGGTTTAATTGTGCGTCAGATTGATGTGAGTTTGTTCAAGGCCGATTTGTCCAGTTTGGTTTTACAATCGCTAAACCACAATAAAACTTGGGTAACTTTACCATGACAATGAAACCTGCTCAAAACCAAGCCACTTCCAGAAAACTTGCTCCTTGAACCTCCAAAAGAAGGGGGAGGGGAATGGGTTAAATTACAGAATTGGGATTGGGACAAAGAGTCATTCTGTGGGACTAGAACATAAAAGACCTAGCCAGAATTACTGATTCAGAGTAATCATTTTCTGCTAACTATAAAGTAATATAACTACTGTATATGTCTAAAGTACAGGCTGTGCAGTGTTTTCCACAGAAAAATTGTCAGTTAAGGTGGAAGACAAGTTACGGACTGATTGCACAGATTCATATAATTAATAAAATCCACAACAAGTTTATTACATAAACTTGTTTTTATGTAGGGTTTATATTACTTTATTCAGCTTATATTGAATGTTGTCAAGATGGCCAGTGCTTGTTGCCAAGGTGGCCATGGTCACTTTAACTATAGAGTGCTGCGGGAATCACTGCAGTGCGTACAATATGTCTGAATAAAAAACCTTGATTCAGTGGAAACAGTGAATGGCTGGCAATGGCCAAGAACCAAGTTTTTTTGTGTGTTTTTTCTCTGAATCTGAGGCATAACCAGACTCTGCCAGATAAACAGTGGTGCATCACAAATAATTTTAGCAGAAGTTCAGGGACAAACAAGTAAATGTGAAGATGTGTAGATCTACATTTTCTTAACGCTTTGTAGGGCTTTGCACTTAACCAATTTTTACATTTAAATTATAATATTGGCTCCTAACAATCACAAAACCTATGTAATAAAAAAATATATAGTTATTTCAGTCACATTCTGTTTTGCACGTTATTTTGTCCTGAACAAATTATAAAACAAAATTATTGTGATTATGACTTTTTCAATAATTGATCAGCCATAGTGCTTTGTAAAGTGAATATTTTCATCTTATTTCTTCTTGAGAAGTGAGTGAGTAATGGTTCCATTTAACAGTGAAGAGATTTCTGCAGCTGGCTTTCTTCACACTGTACAGCAGCCATCCCCAATTAGCGGTCCGTGGAGGCAGCAGAGGTCTGGTGAAGTTATCCTATTGTAATATTATGTCAGCATAACTTAATTTTTTTAGATCATTCATGATCAGTAGAGCATATAAAAAGCCTTATTTATATTGTTCTTAATTTCCCCAGTGTCATTCTTTAATGTAGTTTTATAATGTTTAAAACCCGTTACAGCGCAGAGCAGGAGAGATAACAGCTTAACTGTCATTTATTGACTTTTAACTCATTGACTTTTCAACACAATTTAGGAGCTAAATTGTGTTAGAAAGTAAGTGCCACAACCGCGAGGACAGGAGAGGATACTAAGATTTTTTTGGGAAAAGGGAAAGGAAAATGCAAAGTGTTAGACCTGTCAAGAAGCCAAGACTGGTACGATTAATCAATACATGTGCTATTGCTACAGACAGGAAAGAGAGGAGAGAGGGGTCTGCAGGAGGAAGACTTGAGAGCTGCTAGTTCCTATTGTGTGTCAGATTGGTAAAGGTAATTACAAGCCAATCCACCTTACATGCAAAGTTAATATAAGCTGCGCCTCTTTGATGTGTTCTGTGTCTGTCAGAGCTGAGCCCAACCCCTCACTACATACTGCTGACACTTATTGGAACTTTAGTTGCAAAACAGTAAAAAGTTACTTTAAAATTGGTGTTTATTATCCTTTTTGTTTTGAATGTAGCCTAAATAAAAGTAAATTGGCTAATTTATTTAGGAATAAATGACAAAAATAGGGTTAGGGTTAGGGTTTTAGTTTAATCGGGTCAACTGGCCTGCTTTGAGATAGAAGTATCTGAGTTGCTAAAAACATAACACAACATTTTGGAGCTAGTGATTTTGGCTCAGAGGTAAACTCAAAAATGAAACAGCCGTTGCCTTCACCTGCTGACAATGATCCCCTCATCTGTGAGTGGTCTGTTTCTGAATTAAATCTTATTGAGAATAAGGGGCCAAGGCTCTTGGCTTGTGCCCTAAGAATTTATTACAGAAAACGAGAAAAATTGCTGTCACTTCTCATATTATTTGATGATACACTTTAGTTTTTTTAGTTTGTAAATTTAATGAATTCAGAGGCTAACACAATACAAATATTAAACATAAAATAGAACAAGCATGTAACAAGTAAAAAGTGCAAAAAGAAACAATATTTTGTAAATGTATACATTATTATTGAAAGAAAATATGTAAAATGTTTATCTCTCCTCAGGTTGCACTGTTATTGCAATAGGCCTGCTGTATTTTATAGGTTCTTTAATTGTCAGTGATACTGGTAATGTCACTGTTGTTGTTAGTTTTCATCAAATAAAACATCTTATCTGATTATATCAATGATTTTGGCCCTCCTTGTGTCATGCTTGGCATTTTTCGGGACCCCTGCTGTAGAGAGTGACCCAGTTGCCTGCTCAGTCTCATCTTTTTGCATTGGTTTGACCTAGTGTTGTGTGAATTTTGGCGTGGGCTCTTCAGTTTTAAGAATCAAAAGGCCTTTCATTTTTGTAGTGACCACAGGCATTGATAACTGAGCTCATTAAGGACAGAAATGTCTCATGAAAGGTTAATACAACGCTATTTGTAATCAAATAACAAAGTACAATGCTTTTTGATTATAATTATTCATAATAAATGACACCACGCTTTTAAAAGTGGTTGTCTGCCCAAAAAACAAACGCTTATTTCATGCCACTACGCACTGAACTATCGACATTTGACGTTACCATGCTAGCTATCAAGGTTGTCGACGTAAAGTTTCCTCTAACACAATCTATTATTTTTCACACTAAATAATTCCTGAAGAAAATAAATAAATATCATAAAATCACTTACTTTATGAACCTGTAGATCGTGTAGGTCTGTGGAGTAGTTAGCAAGGAGACTACACGCTAACATTTTGCGTGATCTGTGGCGACTTTAACTTTCTGTTTACACTTCCTTACAACACAAGGATTATCTACAAAACACTGCCTGTGACTTAATATAAAACTATTTCTATTTCTAACCGCTTCACTTCTTTATTGACTAAAACTTTGTCTAAAACTAACCCAAAAGGCGCAGTAATTACAGTAAGAAAGTTGCAGCTTCCTGGAGTAAGGAAATGGTTGACGTCAATGTTGTGTCGTGACGCTGATTGGCTGCGACGAGGGCGCGCTACAGCCCCGTTGATGAACTGTTCAATACACAGGCATTAAACAACAACAAAACTGTATAATATTTAGGGATTTATTTATACATTTAATTTTTTAAAATTTCTAATGCCTAGAATACCATCTGTATTATATGTTTAAGAGTTACACCTGAATAAAAGCACACAATAGCCTGACAAAAGTTATATCTTTTGTCTATAACCATATAAAGAAATTTGACAGGTGTTTCTAGAGACTGTGGGGCCCCAAGCGGCAAAGGACCAGGGGGAACCAGTACCTACAAAGTTGAGAGACAGGAAGTTATAGGGCGTGATTACATTTATCATTATACAAAGAAATATTTTTTTCACTTTCACTTTTTGTATTTACAAGTAAATTTTCTCAAACATAAAACACCATTTTAAAATTCTCATATGTCTTATAACAGTTACTGCACATTTAATACATGAAACTAATGAGCAGCTTTAGCACCTCAGACTCAGTCAGTGAGTAATTCTGCTTATACTTACAATGTATTTATTGTTTGGTTGTTTTGAATGTTCAATTAAAAAACCTTCTGACTGACTGTTTGAATGTTCAATTAAAAAACCTTCTGACTGACTATAAACCATACATGGAATCTTTATAACACAAGTCCACTATTAGTGTCTTTTGTTGTTGTTGTTGTTGTTGTTGTTATATTTGTTGTATTTTTAATAAGACAAGACTTTGCAAACAACAGTGAATTATAAAACAGAAACTGTGGGCTATGTTTTAATAACTCCCCAGTGCCAAGAATAAAAGATAAAGGCATATTTTCTTTGTTTTCTAAACCTAAAATAAACATTCCATATTGCGTTATACCTACCATTGCCCAAGACATATACTACACTACAATGCCTTCATTCAGAATGTAACAGTACATACCTTAAACTTTTTATTAGGACTAGAAAATACTTTATCAATACAAAATTATACGGTTTTACGTTTATCTTAGTGGCAACATGTAGTCTTTTTTAACAACATGAATCTGCGTAGGTGACAAGAACAGATGGTACAAGAACAGAAGGAGCTGTTTTCTCCAAAGGGTTTTTCAGGGACACTTCAAATGTAAAAAATGGCCTCTGGATCGCAGTAGAAATTTGATTGCAAAATGCTTTCAGCCAAACAATTATAGAGTGTTTATGTTGAATCAATGGTAATATTAAGAGCTTTTAAATGTAGGAATAGAAAGAAGCGACAAGACTGTTCATTGTTTTGTATGGGAAGACAATGCATAATACCACAATTATATATGGATTTTCTAATTTTCTATATATTGTCCGTATTATTTCATAAGTTGACATGGCAACACAGGCAGCTCACATATACTCAGGAGGTCCTTGGTGGAACAATGCACCAAATACAATAAATGTGATACTTTTGATTCTGGGGCTGCAGAGAATTATGTCGTGCCTGTGAGACATATTGTTGAAGATGGCTTTTAAGAATTTGAGGAAATACTGTGATCTCTGTGGCGACGAAGTCATAAAACAAGATTAGACATTGTTAGTTAATAAGGCTACAATAATAGATATGTTGTAGCTATTCGCAAGTGTAATAAAATGGTTGTGTGTGAAGTGTATAGACTAAGATCATCAAAGCTAAGCTGGTTTGAGGTTAAGGTTGGTTTAAATCTTTATCTTCAAACCGACACTCCAGTGTTTAGTCTGTACCTCCACATTGTAATAAACATAGAATTAATTTTCCAGCTCCTTATCCATCTTTTACTCAGCAGTCAGACGTGAGAGCTCAGAAAATGTGCGACAAGATTTGATATAGTTTTTTGAATTATTCGCTAGACTTCTAGCAAGTGTTTTAACTTTTAACCTGCTCTCGGAAAAACACTTATCAAAATGTTACTCCTTGTGTCATATAATGTGTTTGAATCATCTTCAACCATGCATCCAACACCGTTTTCCCCAAAAAATGTTGCAACATTACATTTTGATGACACTGGTAAGAGAATTGCTGCTTTTTCATCTTCTGTTTCAGACGTGAAGGAATTGTATGGAAATGTATTAGCTTGACATTTTTCCATTGTCCTCTTCACCTGATGGCATGTGTAAAAAATTGAAATGTCAGGTATAAGTTAATCAAAAGCACTTGAAATTAAAAGCATGAGGTGGTGGTATGCCATTAACCAACATGAACCATACTCTATATACCATGAGAAAGCAATAGACACTCAGTAGCTCCTTCATAAATAAGATTTTAATGATATTACTTAAAAGGGCTAAAAATCAATATTATGTTTTATTTTATTGTACTATGATATAAAATACAATTTTAAGCAAATAAAAAAAATAATAATAATTTGTAACTAAAAAATATACAATGAAAAACCCAGCAGATTATGTTTAATAATCACAGTCTGGTGTGTGTCGGACACTGATGGCTCACAAAAAAATGACAGAAACATTTGTGGAGCTGAATAGTTAGGTATTCACTGATACTTTATTTATTTAAAGTCATATGTATTTTTTGAAAAACGTCAACATCAGCTGACATGACAACAATGATAAAATCTCACTAATGTGAAATAAATAAAAAATATGTATATAGAATCTATAAATAAAACTAAACTGTGCAGTTTATTGAACATGTTTACCATGGATGTATAATCCATGATTTAAACTGAAAATATCTCTGCTTCTGCTGAAAAGCTGCACTTCCCATTTTTTCAAAACACTTGCGGTGCATTGTGGGTAGGGAAGTCCACAAAGGATCCACAGATGTATCCTTTGCATTTTGGCCAAACAGGCCCAAAGAAATCCAAACTGGGTGATTCTGGGTTTATCTGTTGCATGACGCTGGTTATTAACTTTCTCTCTCAACTCAAATTTAAACCCAAAACCAATAATAACTGTGCATGTCTGTGAATTAAAGAGCCAATAGCAATCAACCTGGAAGGAAGAGAGTGTGGGGCTAGTGTAAATTGTTTTGACATTAAAACATTTAGAACCATAGTTTTACAATAATATGTAAATGATGGCTCAAAACAGTTTACAAATTTTCTAATAAAACTTGGTGACCAAAATTTTATTGTGGTAGCAAACCAAATTTAAATACAGAAAAAGCTTTCAAAGTGTAACCTACATTGTTTTGTGCATAGTTTAATAAAGTAGCCTATATTCTCTGAACCAAAAGAAAAAAAGGTTTGAAGATGATGCAGCGTCAGATCCATGTGCCTTTGCTGACATCTGATTGGTCCACTTGGCCTTCGCAGACTCTAAAACAAAACTAAACCTGCTCCAGAGCAGGGTAGCCATGTGGTGTAAGTTGCCATGGCTATAAAACCCGTTTATAACCAAACCAATTTCTGGAAATGGAAAACTCAGAGTTTGCTCAAACTAAACCTGAACTTACCTGGATCTAAACCTAAAATGGCTTCTAGCAACAGGCTTCAGAGGTGCCACTACGCATTGAACTAACTTTTGACATTTTACATTACTATGCTAGATGTCAAGGTTGTCTGTGTAAACTTTCCTCTAACAACAGCAGGGGTTGTGACCAAAAGTGCAGTCTGTCCCGTGACCACAAGAACCATGGTCCGGACCATTGCCAGGACTGTCACTAGGGTGCCTCCTTTTGAAGGCACACAATACTGCCTTCAGATCAGGGGATGCACAGGCCAACAGCACATCCAGAGCTAATCGGAAGAGGGCCATCAAAGACACAAGGCACTACTTCAAGCTAAATATAGAGGAGCACTTTTCCAACCCTCAATGCATGTGGCAGGGCATCCAGGCCATCAGTGACTACAAAACCACCCACTCCACCCCCGCAGCCACTGATGTCCTCTTCTAGAACGAAGAGGACATCTCTTCTTGTAGCTCTGACACCTATTGTTATGAAGTGTTTTGAGCGGCTGCCATCCACACAGGACTCTCACCAGTTTGCCTACCGCAGCAATAGGAGCACAGAGGATGCTGTTTCCATGGCACTGCACTTTGTGCTAACACATTTGGACAAAAAGAACACTTATGCACGTATGCTGTTTGTTGACTTCAGCTCAGCATTCAACACAGTCCACCCATCCAAGCTAATAGCTAAACTTGAAGACCTGGGCATTAACACCTCCCTCTGTAACGGGATCATGGACTTCCTGACCAACAGACCCCAGCAGGTCCAGTCCAGCTCCATCTGCTCCAACACCATCACACTCAACACTGGTGTACCACAGGGCTGTGTACTGAGCCTCTTCCTCTACTCCCTCTTCACCTCCGACTGCAGGCCTGTGAACAAATCTAACGACCATTACTAAGTTTGCGGATGACACTACGGTGATTGGTCTCACCAGCAACAACGATGAGACTGCCTACAGGGAGAAGATCCAGCACCTGGCCACATGGTGCAATGACAATAACCTGTTTCTTAACACCTCCAAGACTAAGGAGCTCATTGTGGACTTCAGGAAAGAGTCAAGAGGCACACAGGACCTGTCCGGGACTATCAACACCTTCAGCCTGGTCAAGAAGGCTCACCACCGCCTCTTCTTCTTGAGGACACTTGAAGAATTGGCTGTCCTCAGATATCCTGGTGAACTTCTATCGCTGTGCAATAGAAAGCATCCTGACCAACTGTGTCACAGTCTTGTATGTTAGCTGCTCTGTTGCAGAACGCAAAGCACTTCTGCGGGTGGTTGAAAAAAACCGCCCAGCGCATCACAGTGACTCCACTTCCAGCCACTGAGGATGTCTAGAAGAAACGCTGTCTGCGCCGAGCTCGCAACATCCATAAGGACTCCTTTCATGCCTCAAAACCAAGACCAGCAGACTGAAGAATGTTTTTTCCCAGAGCTCTTTAATGAACTCTGCACTCCGCTGATCCCTCTGCACCTCATATATCCCGCACCCCCTTTCACTCCCACTTTACGATGTCAAATGCACTACTGGACTGTCTATACATAGCATTGTGTTTACTTGAACTATTGCTCATTTGCACTGCCAACCGTTCATTTACAGTACCAACTGTTACATATGCATTTTTGCACTACTGCACTTATATATCCATCCATTCAATTCAGTTTATAGTAATTGCCGTTTGTATTTTATGTTCATAGTACATTTCCACCTAAAAATTACTTCTATAATATTATCTATTTCTTACTTCTGTTTATAGCTCACCATGGCCTTGTCTATCCTTGTATATACACATTTTATCATTTCTGTTTATAGTAATAAGCCATTTGTGTACATATCCATCTGCAAATTACTTCTACAATACTAATTTAGTTATGTAAATTCTGGATATCCTGCACTTCTGATTAGACCTAAACTGCATTTTGTTGCATTGTACTTTACATGTGTAATGCCAATAAAGTTGAATCAAATCTAATCTAATCTAGGGGTGCTCTCAATGGACTGGTCTGAACAGTTGGAAAACTCAGTCAGTATCGTTTAGCAATTTTGCCATCTTGGAGCTTAAAGGGTTAACAAATACCAAGATAGGCAAAGTAATTGACGCTTGTAGGGATCAATCCCACCAGCACTAGCTTTAGAGCCCCCTGTTCTAACCCCGTGAGTAGATAGAAAGTCAACTGTGAGTATATGTTTAATGTAGGTATGACACAAACAAGAAAAATTATATAAAAATAAACTACTAAAAGTAAATACTAATCGGACAAACTGTCTTTAATTGTTGATTTGGGTTATTTCCCAACGGTTTACCTGAATGGAAAGTTTAATACAATCAGCTTTCAAAAGATGCAAGGGCCATAATATTGAAATTAATTAATGTTGTGAGGAACCTTAGTTTACAAGCCACGGGCCTAAAATTGTTGAGCAAGAACAAACAGACCATAGGTACAAGCCAGAGACCAAGCCAGCGACCTCTGGAGGGATCCAGGACCAGTCCGCGGACCACTGATAGCGCCCCTAGTGGCAGTCCTTATAATTGTCCGAACCGTGGTCCTTGTGGTGACAGGACAGAGCATACTTTTGGTCACAACCCCCTCTCTCTAACCGTACTTCTTACCTTTTCTTCTCACTGTGCCACGTTGTTTATGGTAGCCACCTTTGTAAAATAATGCTTATTATGTTCTAAGTTCCTTCGGAAAAATACAAGTCGTTTGTTGAAATGTGAGGGATGCAATGTTTATATGTGCCTCTTAACTTATAAGGTTTCATACTGTCTGCAGCTTTGAACCCCTCCCTCTAGAGCAGGGGTGTCCAAACTTCTTGAAAAGCGGGCCGCATCTGATGAAAGGAAACGTTTCAAGGGCCAACTTTTGATTCTTTTTCCACCAATGCAGGTTTTAGTTGGATTTTAACAGGTTTTAGTTGGATTTGAATGGGTTTTGTATATAGCTGCTGCTGTTGGGGCCATAAACAGTAGCCTACATTTTATTGCTGAAGCTTAGGGCCACATGAAATCTCACCTTGTGCCATGATTGGCCCCCGGCCGGACTTTGGGCATGTCTGCTCTAGAGATAGAGCTCAGCTCTCTTACCAGTTGCTTACAGATGCAAACAGAATTAAAAAGGGCAATTTCCAACCACATCGAGAAATTTAATCTAAAGAGAGTTTTGTTTAAACTCAAGAGAATTCTTTGTCAAAATTTTCTCAATAAAGGTTTTGCTTTAGGTTTGTGTTATGAACTGCAACATGCACTAAGTATTCAGAAAACACTATATAGCAGAGGAAAATCCACACAACACATTACTGAGGGACTTTTCATTAGGAGGCATAACCTGACAGAGGTAACAACAACTAAGTCCAAAATAACAAGCACAAGTCTAGCTTATAATTACAGACAAATACAATTATAGCTATAGCTAGACAAGAGATTAAAGTCTCTTGGAATTAGAGATGAAACGTCTTCACCTTAAAAACTGAGTCCAGTTTATTTTGCTTTAACCTTTTCTTCTGTCCGCAGGGAGTCTTTTTAGACATAGGCTAACACACAGTAACCTAAAGCCGAGAGCAAGATAAGTGTTGTTATATTTGCGTGACTTAGTCTCTCTGATGTATGTCTGCTGTTCTCACTTTCTGGACTTTTATTTTCTTCGCTTGCTGGAGCATGACAGTCCCCATGGAAGCACGGTATGTTTAGTGTCACCATAAAAGAGTTGCCTCTCAACATTAGTTTTTTTTACCCCATACAAAATACTTCCAGTAGAAAAGAAAATGGTCTCTGGCTCTGAATGGAAAGAGTATGATCCCATTTTCCTCTCTAAGTTTAGTAAACATTTGTAAATAACTTATATTATAACTAGTGTTGGGACTAATTATGAAATATAGCATTAAATTAAATGTTTTTGTGGCTAAATTTGATTAAATTTCTTGCATACAAAACAAACACCATCGTAAATTAACTTTAGAAAAAAAATATTCCGACATTTACCGCTCTTTAAATTCAACACACCTGTCTTTAATCAGACAGATGTGTTGTTTTTTTTCCCCCCTTCGCTCTACTCAAATAATATCACAAAATACTGGCATTTAGTTAAGAAATTGTTGAGCTAAAAAAATAAAAATAATGAAGGCGCCGGAGAAAGAACTGATGTGTGACATTTTGAAGCGTTTGACGGGTGAGTCCGCGCTTCCCGTTTACAGAAATATAGAGAAGTTCAAACGAGGGAAGGATGGCTTGTATTTTGTTGCTGAAGACTTCATTGAAACCGTAAAAAAACGAGAAATGGTCAACGCTAAAGAGAGATTAAGGGTGAGTTCTTCAAAGCGGCATCTTTCTGTTTAATTACACTATAATCCTGGTTTTATTTAGCTAGCGGTTTACTAAACTCCCAGGCCTAGCCTACTACTACTGCACTACGTGTGGCTAATGACCGACCTGTATGCTTAGCTAACTGCACTTAAGACTACAAAACTACAAAATACAAAACTAGAGCTGCATTGGTGCATATGAAGTTGTAAATTAAAATATATAAAAAAACAAAGACCTTTTTATAATGTATTCAAAAAGTGTTACCAGTGACGCCCATACGTTAAAATAAATAAAGTGACAACTCTGTGTTCTATTGACCGGCTAAACTAACGATTCCTTAGACTTCTTAGCTTGGTTTGTGCTCTAACACACTGTTATCTGTGGGACCTTTTTATACAGACAGGTGTGTGCCTTTCCAAATCATTTCCAATCAACAGAGTTTACAACTGGTGGACTCCAATCAAGTTGTAGAAGCATCTAAAGGGTGATCAGTGGGAAAAGGATGTACCTGAGCTCAATTTTGAGTGTTATGGCAAAAGCTGTGAATACTTATGTACATGTGCATTTTTATTTATTTTTGTTTATATATAAATGTGCAAAGATTTCCACTACTACTTTACAATGCATCTGATTTGACATTGACATGCAGTGTCAAGTGTCAATCTTTATTTTTTCCTGCATGGAATACAAGAACATTTACTGTAGTCAAAAAGTATTTCGCACTAATTTTACTGCTAGTTTAGTTATTTATTTTTTGTCCTTGCTTTTTTTGCTTGCATTGTTTGTTTTTGTTTTTTTGTTTTTTTTGATTGGTGTGTCTGTGCAGATCAGGAACCTGAACACCATGTTTTCCCGTCTGAAGCGCATGGTTCCACTCATGCGTCCTGATCGAAAGCCCAGTAAGGTGGACACCTTGAAAGCTGCCACAGAATATATTCGTTTGCTTGTTGCCGTTTTGCAGGACACAGATGGTGTGAGTGCAGTCTTCATCAGGTTTCTATCAAACAGCAAGTGCCACTTGGTCCAGAATGCTGATTAGTGTTATTTTCTTTTTTCCCAGGATGATGGCAGTGGAACTGATTTCCTAAAGAATGCAATCACTTATGGTCAGTCTGAAGCCCTGAGCAATGACCTATGGAGAGTGGATGATGTAAGTCTTGTTTATTCTGTTGTACCATGTAGTTATGACTGTTGTTCTAAGGGTTTGATTTATAATTGCCTGATGTGAACTCATCAAGTAGTCACCTGGTTACTGGGACTCAGTGGCCTTTATAGTTCTTCCGGGCTATTGGTCTTTGAAATGAGCTACTGATTACTGCAAAATACCATCACTTGACCTTTGCCCGCCTAAATATACGTCACTGCTGGAATCAAGCTGATTACAGGCTTTATAGAAATGTCTGGATTATATGAGGGTTGGAGAAAAGGTCTGTCAACCTGATTAGAGATGATGGAGAAATAACTGGTGAGGAGTATTCCACATTTGCTTGGCAGAGCATTGCCAGAGGTGACGTCTAATCTCACTTGTCAGAATTTAAAACTAGTTTTATATTAGACACCCCTAAAGCCGCAACACTTGTACACTTGAGAACACTTGTACATTTAAAGAGTTGGCAGATCGTTTTTATTAAGCGGTTTCAAAGACCCTCAAAAGGCTTTTTCATTTAGCACAAGCAAAATGTCTTTCAATCAACTTCAAAGAAATGGAGCATAGATTAGTGATAACTCTTATGAACTATGATTGAAATGAATAACAGGTGCTAGATGAACTGCGTTGAAAAGGAAGGTGAGGCTAGAGTATGCAGTTAAAAATTGTTGCCAAGCAGATCAAAAATGTCAAAATGTGTGCTGACCCACTGCTCACTTACTCTTTCAACTACATCCATCCTCACATACAATCTATGACGACTATATTTGTCAACTTTGTCAATTGTACAAATTAATGTTTTAAAAAAAACTCCTTTTTAGAGCTCCGTACATCACATGACATTTTATCGGCCATATAACCCAGGAAAAAACGTTAAGATAATGATCAGCGCCAGTGTAGATCTCAGACAACGGGGGTCTTCAACATGATGCGGCTACTTTCCAAATGGCTCGCCAAAGACTTAATTCTGAATTCTATTGGAAGCCAATGAAGGGAGGCTGACACTAGGGTAATGTACTCTTGTCTGTTAGTTACTGTTTGTATTCTGGCTGCAGCAGTTTGGACATGTTGGAAGATTTTCAAGGAGACATGTTTGGACATCCTGCCAGCAGATAAATGCACTAGTCGAACTCTGATGCACCAAAATGAAAGAATTTGTTTTTCAGTGTCACTTTTAGGTCAAATATTCTTAATCTTCTTTATGTTGCGCAGATGAGGAAAAAATGCAGTTTTACAAGCCTGATTTATGTGTGCTTTTAAATAATAGATTTTTGTCAAACATTTGGAAATTCCCATTTTTGCTTATGTCTTTCTCATTGAGCATGACATTATCGTGGCGGCACAGTTGCAGAGTGGTTAGCACGCCCTGCCTCACAGCAAGAAGGTCCTGGGTTTGATTCCCAGCCAGGGTCTTTCTGTGTGGAGTTTGCATGTTCTCCCCGTGTTTGCGTAGGTTTCCTCTGGGTGCTCTGGTTTTTCCTACCACTAAAAGACATGTACAATAGTCGCCCCCACCACACATGGGGCTTTCCTGGATAAATATAAAAAATAAATCATCACTACAATAGGTTTTCCTCTGAATTTAGACCGGTATGAACTGACATAGTATAGGCTTTGAATGTGAGGGTATCTGGTTATTTTGTATAAATTGTAGCAATGACTGTTTACCACTTCTTTCTGATTGATAGTCCATAAGATGCTGTCTCATCTGATAAGTGATTTTTCTATTGTTTGCCTGACATAACAGTATAAGTAGATGTCTCTGAATACAGGTTATATAATAAGCATTGATTATAAAGCTTTTTCAGGAAGACCCTAATTATTTTCTTATTGTATGTGCCCTGATTTTCTAGAACTGCAATTCATTTAAAATGAGTTGTATGTTTTGTCCTGCTGATTTCCATGTAGTGCCATACATTTACACTTTCATGGTATACATACAATACTAATAAAGACAACTGAAGGTGGATTTTATTCTATGTAATGTTGAAATTAATTGTTTTACTTGTGTTTTAGTTTCTGAACATGTCTGACGAGCAGTTTGACGATGGATTACCTTTGGTCCCAGACCCAGAAGCAGATGACGGAGATATGGCCCAACTAGTGCTTCAGCATTGTGCGTACCAGTTCATCATCCAAGTGGCACCTGACCAGTCCACGGTAATTTTTGACCCCACTGTGGTAGTTAAAAGACCTGCACCACTCTATTGAATCTGTTTATTTTTATTTTATTTTATTAAAGTTTAGTGATGGTTAACACAGTATAGTTTTAGTTAAATAAATGACCAAGTTAATAAAAATGTTAAGCTTTGATCATGAACAATTCACTGCTTTGGCTCTAAGAACTTGAAAATCAATGCCAGTAAAATTGGACTGGTGAACAATGGGCAATCAGACCTGTTTAATTCTTGATCTGGTACGAATATGCAGTAATTATAAACAGCAATCAGCATGTAACATTTGATTGTTATCAATGAATCAAATGTTTGTCCATCAAAGACATTCCCACTACCCCCGCCCAAGTACCTTGTCATCTAATTGGAATATTCAAGGTGAAGAGGCTTGGATAAAATTATTTTCAGTTTTGTTAACAACATTAATGCCTTTGCTTGCTTCTTTTCCTGTTTTATTTTTTTGATTTATTTATTTTTTTCCATTGGAGCGATTTGCTTTGTCTGCCTGTCCATGTGCCTCACATAGACTTATATTTAATACTATTTACCTTTTTATTTTATTTTAAAAGAATGACAAACTCGCATGTAGTCCTTAGCTGCCAATCCGCTAAAAATGAGCGACTGGAAAATAACAGCAGACTCCCAAGTATTTCTGAGCACTTGAGTTAGATGATAATGTAGATGTACTAAATCTTTTTGACATTTTTCAGTGATGAGAACCTTTGCTGTATGCCTCACTATGCAGACACAAGTAACAATTTGAAGGGAGGCATCAAACAAAAAGAATAAGTGTTTAAATGTGTCAGGTTAACTAATGACACAGGTGCACTGCCTGGTTCAACCGTGCAATTAAGCCATCATACGCTGTAGGGGGTATGCAAACGGTAAACAGAGCCAGTGTTTAAAGTTTAGATCAAGATGGAGAAGGAATAGTCAAAATTATGTGATTCACAGATATAAAGAAGTCCCATTTCAACCAAGTACTTCACTTAGAGCGGTTACTTGGAAGGTTGGTGGATCAAGTCCCGCTCTCTCCACAGTTAATACTGGCAAAATGTCCTTGGGCAAGACACTTAACCCATCTTGCCTCCAGTGGTGTTCCAGCTGTAACACTGGTGAAATAAAGCTTAATGTAAGTCGCTTCGGATAGAGTGTCAGCTAAATGAACAAATGTAATGTAACAAATGTAAACAAAACTAAAATGCCGGCTGTAAACGCTCTGCGAACTGGGGCTTTTAGCTGAGGAACCAAACTAAATAGATTGTTTTCTGTTTGGTGCAAACTAATAAAGCAGACTACAGGTGTGAACACACCATAAAACTCTGATTATAATCAGAGTATGACAATAATTTGTTTTTTATTGTGGGTGCTCTTCCAAATATGAACAATGGTGGCGTGTGTTACAAAAGTGTTTTCAAGGACAGTTCTGCTTGCAGAATGCTTTGTGAGTATACCCTTTATCTGTGAAGCACAAAGATCATATTCAGAGTGAGGGAGAGAGAAATAACTTGAGTGTGACTTTTGTATAAAGGATTGTGCATGAAAAGACCAGAGTAAGGAGTGTTGATGGCATGTTGTATGGCACTTTTGAATACAAACAGGGCACTAACCTCGCTCCTTAAACCAATCGAGATGTTTATGGTAATCGTTGGTTAGTGAAATTGCATTCCATTTCCCTTATTTAGACAGGAGTGTGAATGCATCCAGCCTCGCCCTTGCTTATAGTCTAATTCAAATAGCTGATCTGGTCTGTACTATTATCACAGGTGAATTTTAAATGCTTGAACAGTTTTTTTAAGAGTCACAAAGATGGACAATTATTTTATTTATTTTTTTTACAGACTTTTCTCATACTGTTATCAATCAGAAATCAGAGTGAAGTCCGTCAGGGATACAGGAAATAAAGTTTGAATTAAATGGATAAATGCACTCTTGGATTATAAGAGATGCAAAAAAATAGATTAATTTCTGGAGATGATTATAGGGCCCGGTGAATCATTCACACAAGTGGATAAGTGCATGTGTGCTTTGTGCTCTTTATTCAAATGCATTAAAAGCACAGACTTAAGACCTTGAGTTACTTCTTGCATGTACATTATATATAAGGTTAGTACATGTATTAACTGAGATAACTTCAGAATAACACAGCCCGTAATGCTTGAATTACCATGACCTGATGATAAACTAACACTTTTTCATTCACCAGATGCCTCCACCCTGCTAAGTGATGCTGAGTGAATTTCGAAGTATCCGGCCATCTGTGAACTTGCACAACATTTGTTTAAATTCTTGAGAATGAAATCTGTTCCAATTTTCATCATTACTTTACACTTTATAGTTACTTTTTATTAATGTTATTTAAAGACTTCAGTGTTTCCTGTTTAGCAGTAGCTTTCACAATGTGTACAGGTGGTGCCTTCATGTGACATGTCAAAACAGAAAAATTGGGGAAGAATAAAATTTTATGTGGTGAGTTTATGCATTTATTGGAGCCACTAGTAAAACTCACGCAAGTGTCTTACTACTTGGAATACACTGCCAACAGAGTATTTAATTTGGTGATGTCTACATCCAAAACTAAAAACCTTGTATATTCTTAAAGGTTATATGATCCATATGTAAAAGCTTTATTGTTTCAATAAGAGGTGAATTAGTAAGTTACAGACTGGTTGATACATGTATCAACGTTAAAACTAAAATGTATTTTGTACAGAGAACTCAGCACAAGATCTTTCAAAACACCAACTCGTCAGAAGAATTTGGAATTTCTTGTCTTTCTATCGCTCTCTGCTGGCCACCGACAGTATTACTTGGGCTATGTAAAAGAGTGCTTCTGTTTTTGTATTTTGGGTCTGTAGAAAAATGACACGCAAAGACACTTATGGCATATATTGTATGATACATTTGTTTGTATTATAATCATGAGTTTTGAACAGACTAGCTTAAAGATAATAATTCAGTCAGTAATGTAGACATGTAGCAGTAGTGTTAAATGTGTTGCTTCAGGTAAATTATTAAATTGTGTTTACTTTACAACCGAGGTCCTTATTATATTACATTTATTTTTGCCTTCTACAAGTACATCTTGCTTTGACGAAAGTGTGAAGACTGTCTTTGGCATCCCTAAATAAATGCACTACATGTATCTGTTTATTTTTATTTGTATCTAAACATGTAACATTGGAAAAAAAGTACATTTTTACGGCTATATTTCTCTCATTTATGCAGCTACTTGACTTAGTTTTCTAGCTTTTTAGCAGTAGCCTAATGTTAATACTAGATGCCTGTCTTTAGTCTTAACTTAGACATTAGAGGGAGTAGTAGTTCACAAGAAATGATCAATTGTCCATGCGGTTTACCATTCTTGTTTGTACACATTAAATCACAAAAGCATAATTGGACAGTTTAGTTTTCAGACAGTGCTCAGTTGTGACAGAAGGTGGCGCCTGTTTAACACGTTTATGATTGCCTAATATTTCTAACCGTGGTTTTCAAACTAAACCAGTTTTTTTTTTAAGACAACCCTAAACATCACGCTTCCACACGCGCTGACGAACTCCGCTGCCAGGGTCCCTGTCCCAGAGCGATGGTCTAAGTGGGCGCCTGTGGGTGTCGCTCTGTGGACAGGCGTGGTCAGGACCGCACGCACCAAAACATCCTTTGACGTATTTAGCTCTTAGGCCCGAAAAACTGAAACAAAGGAGCCCCAAAGTGTTACCCGAAAGGCATTTGTGTTTCGCCTGAAACGTTCGGGGCTGTGGGTGTGGCGCGCCCGCACACAACGCACGCTCCTGGGGATGCACTAAGGTGAGTGCTGCCTACTTTTTGTGCTTGTGTTAAACATAAAAACCACAGCTACCTTCCAGGACTTAAAGGGGCGTCTCTCTTGATTGTGTATGAGCGAGGTGAGCACATTTAACTCGCAAAAGCATCGCGTGATACCATGGAGCCCTAAGCAATGGTGTGTTTACAATATACTTATCACACAGCTAATTGCTAATGTACCGAATAGGCTATGTGCTGCGGCTCGGCTGACACACAGTCACTTTCTCTCGTTGATAAAAGGCCTGTATATGCTCTGCCTTTAGCCTACCAGAGATGGCAGTGCCTTCCTGCTTTAATCCTGACATTTGACTGTCGCTGGTGGCTTTTGTCAGCCGCTCAACCGTGTTTATAGACCTTCAGGCGTCACAAAT
Source organism: Neodontobutis hainanensis (assembly GCA_024349245.1). Lineage (NCBI taxonomy): Eukaryota > Metazoa > Chordata > Actinopteri > Gobiiformes > Odontobutidae > Neodontobutis > Neodontobutis hainanensis. The sequence continues at coordinate 2,581,512 of JALDNG010000043.1, read as the reverse complement.
GCGGTTGAGTGGAATGCGGGGTGTTCTGGCCGGGGGAGAGGCGTGCAGACTGTGCATTGCGACATCCCTCGCTGCCGCCGCTGGCCTGTGCTTTTTGCGGGTGGCCATTAGCGGATCCTTGCTGGTGCTGATGCTGCGGCGTGAGGCTGTTGCTAGGCAGCCATGCAGAGGGCGGCCCGCGAGCAAAGAGAAAGGAATAAACAAGTCTATGATTTGTGTTTTACGGAAATTATAACACTTTAGCGCAACACTTTTGTGTGGTAAGATCACGTGTTCACGCCATTATGTAGTCTGTTTTAATCTGGCAGTGGACTAGAGGCGAAGTATCTTGGATTTCCAGCAGTAGCCTACTAAATCAGCACAGAGGAGGAGGCACAATAACAAAGTGGGAACATTTTCTGTCGTTAAACTGCAGCTACAAAACAAAAATGGAACTTTTACATTTTAAATGGTTCAGAAACGGTCTCTATTGTTGATCATTACAGATAAAACTTCGTTTGCGGAATGTACAAAGACAAATATTGATGTTAGTGTGTTGATTCAATGTTTTACTTAATGGTGCATTAATCTTAAAGGGCCACTACCCTATTTTTTTTTTTTTTTTTTTAGCGTCCCATTCTCAAAAACATCACTCCTTTTTCTTCTTTTCTTCTATTCAAAAAGCTTCCACCACAAAACAATAAAACAGAAAACTGAGCCAGAGTAAAACTTACGTGATCCTGCAATCATCTTGACCTTGTGAAACATTCCCTAAATGCTTTACCAATATTTATCCACATTCCAATTTTCTTACTTTTCTTTTTTTTGGCGAAGACCTTATATTTGCTGAAAATTTTCAATCAGTAAAAATATATAATACCATTAATGATAAAGTCTAGATGATGTCTTTAGGTCAGATAAATGCTGTGTGGCGCAATTGTCTTATGGTGGCTCGTGTGAATGTGAGTGAATGGGGTGAATGAAAGCATCATGTAAAGTGTTTTGGGTGGCCAACAAGGGTTCAAACAAGTATTGTAGAAATTCATACCATTTACTATTTACCAATATGCTATTAGGTGATTATACTTTTTTGTTCACACATGCATAAAAAGAGCATTCTGTTTGACACCTTATCCTCTTTGAACTGTAAATAGCTAACAAAATTGTAATTCAGAGTTCTGCTCCATGCTTGGGTAAAGCTTTGAATATTTGTATCCATTCATCGTTCAAGATAAATCTATTTTGACATGCCCTATCTGTTGATACTGCAGACGCTTTATTTCTTACAACTTTAACTCACTAATAAACGATGGAAGATTAGATATTAAAGGTGCTTATTACTCATAATATGTACAATGTAGGCCTATAATTTAATCTATAAGTTTATGAAAAACGCACGCACTGGCACTGCACACACACACACACACACACACACACACACACACACACACACACACACACACACACACACACACACACACACACACACGCACACACGAAGACCAAACTGAGTGAGTTTAGTCCATGGTGTAAAAGTCTAATGTCAGCACTGATAAAGGCACATTCATATGATTTTGCCAAATCAAAACATCACCTCTTCCTTGAATGAACAGAGAGCTCCCCAGCCATTATTACAAGGCCTAATGAAAGTGGAGCCACTAAAAATCAATCCAGACCTACTTAGGTAATTCCACTCCGATGTGCCTCTCAGCGCTTTTGACAGACACGAGCAAAAATCACTCCGAGCAGGTAGATTTGCAGTGGTCAATGCACACATGTAGTGAGTTGGTTTCCAGCTCAGTTTGAGCCATAGACATAGATTTTAAATTAAAGCCAGAACAGCAAATGTGGTTGTAATCAGCGTTGTGTAGTAACTAGTTATATTTACTCCATTACAGTGACTTAAAGGTCAAATATGCATGATGTTATGTTGGCAGAGGTATAACCATACCAGTGTAACTACGGATATAGTGAGGAGGATGCGTTCGCAACGGGCCAGCAGCCATGGCTCCTCCTAGTCATTATGATTGTCCCGGGAGAGAGAGGCTTTCTGTCTGCTCACTGTTAGCAGCTGTGCTCCTCTTCCCTCAGAGACAGTCACACTGAGACCAATCCTCTTTTGTGAATCACAAGGCGATGGAGAGTGCACTGCTGCTGCCTGCACATAATCAAGTCTGGCTCAGTTAATCTTTTATAACACCAGAGATGTGTAGCCATCTGAATGCATCTAAGTATACACCAGAGAGCTTCATGTAAACTCAGAAGACACATATGAGTCATGAATGTTTGAGGATCCTCATGATTTTATGTTACATGTTAATGCGTCATGTACCAGATTAGTCAGTACAATCAGATTTAGTCCTGCTGCACATGAACTGGGTTAAAATTTTAACATCTAAAATCTTGTGCTTTTGATGGAAAAAGTTAAAGCAAATACAACCATGCATTATTGTAGATGTATAATTCATATTTCTTTTGGCTTTTTGGCCTTTATTGATAGGTTGACAGAAAGGGTAGACAGGAAACGGGGCCCTCCAATGTACAGTATAATGCAGCTTTAATGGGTATGCTCCTATTATTTAAGTTTTTAGTCATATACTAATTGTCTGTATACTTATAAATCTTCCTAAATGAACTAGAAGCAATATAAGGAATGTCCAGATGCCTCCATCTCCAACTTTTCTGTTGGGTTGAAGCCTCTTGCATATTTGTCTTTGACCATTACTGTTGTCTGGGTTTGCTAACTGATTTTTCATTTAATTAGACATAATGTGCTGTATTTAAACAATATTAAAAAGGCTTAGAAAGTTCAGATCAGGGATTCTTGTTATATCATTTTGTACCACTAGATGGAGTTTTGATCTACTGCAGTGCTCCATGCAACTCAAAAAGGAGGTTACTTATGCCACATGGCCAATGAGAACATCTTGTTATTGGTGCGAAAGGACAGGTATTTCCTAAAGAACAGTAAACCCAGACTGTGGAGGTAATGTTAATGTTTTGGAGCTACACTCCTGCACACAACAGTACTATGTGCTGATGATGTTAAAACTATATGTAGTTGGTCTCACTCCTGAACTGTCCCTTTAGCCAAAGCAGCATTGGCATATTAAGTAAAAGCATCACTTGTGTTCCTACTCTTAAGAGAGGGTGTGGTGCGTTCAGGGCCTTATCTGCTCACACCAGCAGTGTGCAGACGCGTCGTTTCAGCCTGGGAGTGGCCAGCCTTTCTCTCAGGATCCTTACGGTAACCCAGTCCTCTTTCTCCAATTACCAGGCCGTATCACTGGCTAACTTCCTGTCGGGGCTGTCTGCATGTAAGCTCTTAAAGCTAATGCTGTGTTTTTCATATAGCTCTGCATACCCACCAGCCCAGAGGAATACACCATCTCAGATGTGAGGGTAGGTTTTCATCTTTGTGCTTTGATAAATGCACATGTAGGGTTAGTTAGTTTCTGTAACAGAAAGTAGACCATTGGTCATTTGAGTCTGTGGATATGAGCAATAGCAGTGATGCTTTTTCAAAGAGAGGATGTGTTTCTGTATCTTTGTCAGACCTGTCAGAAGGATGTGATTCTTGAGAATGTTTGACAGTGCAAAATGATATCCAGACTATACAGGGTAGTTTTGTTGGCTGCTTGCTGTGTACTAGCTCATGTTCCGTACTCACATAAGCTTCCGTCATGTACCATGTGACAACCTTATTGGCCAAAATGTGTGTGGGTGTTTGTTATAACATAGGTTTTAAACTAACAAATTATATGTTGTGCTGCTGTTACTACAGAGATGGATCTGCAGTTGCATCAGTTTGATTTTCTTTTGACTCACCATGCAGCTTCTATGTGGATCTATTGTATTGTGTTGTATTTGTATTGTATTGCATTTCAATGTAACAGCTGTTGTGTCTAGCTTTGTACTTTATAAATAAAGTCTTTTTATAGTCTTTTTTATTTAGAAACATGCACTGTTTTACTAAGCTTGGGTGAATAGTCACTGGCCTCTTTTAACGCCGCCACTGAATAAGTGTTCAGATTTGGGTCACCTGTAATCTTTCTGCACTTTAAATGAATGATTTGTCTCCTCTCCTCACTCGTCAGGATATGTCTAAGGGAGTTTGAAGACTATTACATCTAACCACACCCAGTTCTGACAATGGATCCAACCAGAGACAGAGAGAAAAGTGTACCAAGGCACCAGACATATGTGTAGTGCAGACACTTGATATTATATTATATAAAAAATAGGGTAGTGGCCCTTTAATGTAGCATTAACTACAACATTGAATCAACACACTAGTATTTTCAATTCAGTGGGAATGTCATTTTATATAGTGTGACCAAAGCTCTTACAGTATGGCATTTGCAGTTGGCATTGCATTTTGCTATTAACCAAAGTTATAATGTTAAAAAGTAGCCTATACAATGAGATACAGGCAAGCACTAACAAAAACCTAACATACTCAGCTAACAAACATTTATATGGCTCCACCCAATTTGCCATTGTTTGTTAGGTGTCAAAAGACGGTTAGGTCACCCAAAAATATATTTTCTGTTTGTTGAAGCATTGATTTAGCATAGAACAATTCAAACCCTTGTTTTCTCTAAAGAATGTTACTTGTGTGTTAATTTTTCTTGCTCGTGATTGTGTTCCATTTCCTTTACAGTCCTCCTGGTTGTAAGACAGTCACAGCAGAGCGGTAGCAGATGAGTAAGTCCCCAACCCCTAAGGGCACCCCGGTGCAGCGCAGCCCTAGTGATGGGCTCCCCGAGGGTCTCCAGTCGCCCCAGTCCACCCCTGGCTCCGGGCCCCAGCATAAGAAACGTATCTCCTCTCTGCTTCAGAGCCCGGTGAGCAGGATGCCAGTGATTTATTGTCTGTTCTCTCTTCAGCGTGTAATCATGTCAGCATGAAATATATGTAACAACTGCAGTCGGCTCTGGGAAACATTAAGTATATTAATGTTTCAGAGGGAGTGGAATGGGGCGAATGTGGAAAGTGTGAAAGGACCGAGAGACACAGGCTGACTTATGTTTAGGCTTTTTGTTCTAGTGTTTCCAACCCAGGTAATTGTCACATGTAGCTAAACTGTATTAGAAAATGCAAAACACATATTTATATTGTAATGTGTGTTGCCATTGTTCAAAATTATACAAGATCCAAAATTCAGGTGCACATTCAAAGAAATTGCCAAAAATGAAAATGCACATAGTCAATATACAGTACTATCCACACATACCAACCCTCACATCCATATTCTAACAATCATGTCATTGCCAATAACTGCATTTGGAGTAAACTGAATACTGCACTTTTATCTGAGGAGGAGATTTGTAATACATCAGTTTAGTGCCTTGAAGTATTCATTTTAAGTGTGTGCTTGTGTTTTACAGTCATTCAAAGAGGAACTGGACGTGCTGATCCAGGAGCAGATGAAGAAGGGTGGCAGCTCGTCCAACCTCTGGGCTCTGAGACAGCTGGCCGACTTTATGGCTTTGCACGGCTCTCCTGCCTCTCTGCCCGTCTCCCCTTCCAGTACGTCGATACTCATTAAGTTATAGAATGAAATATGTGAAGAACTGGATCCATAGTTTCACTGAGGATATACTAGCAGCCATGACCACAGCAGCAAAGGCCTGATGGCTTTACTTGTTTACTAGAAAAGAGTACAAACTTATGTTAATTTCATGACACATTACTCTCTCCAGTGGTAATTTCCAGTTGTTATTTGTTTGTCAGCAGGATTTCTAATCGCTCACAGCAATTGTTTCCTTTTTGGATTTAATTTGTATAAAATTACCAATAACACATTCATTACTTAATGACAAATGAATGTTATTTTAGTTTAGTTTATTTCGGTTATTAAAAGTAAATAGGAAAGAATACAATACTTTCATTTGATGTATGTTTGACGTTTAAATTAAAGTACTATATATATCGCAACAATTATAATAACATTCACAAAACAGAAGAAAAAAACAGATATTATTACTATTATTACTAATATCATCAATTATTGTTAAAATATTTTTTATCATTATTGATATTACTGTCATTGCCATTACTACCATTATTTTCATACCAATATTATTAACATATACATCAGTAAATAGTTTACACTTATAAAATTGACATGCTAAGTTATTAATAACCATTCTTATTTTAATTAATCAATTCTTATTTCGTTTGGGTGACTGATCATAACCATAAGAAAAAAAACTCTTATATGTTTTAATAATTAAGACTTCATTAGTTGTACTAATGCTCCATATTTACCTATAATATTAGATTTATACATTAATTAATTATTATTCATTTTGTATTAAAGTCAACAAGATCATATCATTTTAAAGTATTTAATTTAATAAAAAGGGGATTTCTTGTATAACAGTCAGCTCAATTGTCAATTCTGATTGCTTTCTTTGTGAGTAAATAGGACTAATATTTGATTTATAATTATATATATATATATATATATATATATATATATATATATATATATATATATATATATTATATTTCCACACAGTAATTAAGGAATAGGAGTACAAGAGAACAATACAATATGTAGAGTGAGTTTTGATTTAAAAAGGTTTTTATTTTGAACATTATATCAATAGTTTTGGCCATTTAAGTTATATATATATATATATATATATATATATATATATATATATATATATATATAATATATATATATATATATATATATATACACTGTATATATGCAATTTCCAGTTTAGTTTGTTATCCATATTAATACCCAAAAATGTATTTTCAATTCCTAAATCGATTCTAATTTTGACTTGTTTGTTAATTTTTCTATTGCCAAAAAGAAAATGTTCAATGATAGATTATTAATGTTGTGAGCTTGTTTTTCACTGTATCCAGACGCAGCTCTAGGTCTATTCCTGGGCAGTAGAGACTGGTGTCGACAGCAAACAAAATACATTTTAGCTGTTTAAATACATCACAAACAATATTTATGTTTATAATGAACAGTTTGGCTCCAATACCGAGCCTTGTGGACCTCCATGTGTAATTATTTTCTTATCACAAGTAACATTGTTCATATGTACAAACGGATGGGTTTGATAGTCCATTATCTTGAGTTGTTATCCAAGCTCCAAGTCCAAGTTTGTGCTGTTTAAGCAGTGCAACCAAACCTAAAATACTGAAAATGGTGCTTTCAAAATGCATCTGAATGTGGTCTAAGCAGTAATGGAAATTCATTTGGACTAAATGCTCTAATAATGTGCCCACAAGCGTTCTGTTTTTGTCTGAGAAACATTAACAAATGTAGGGACTTTGCATTGCTTATGGTTTTCTGTCCTTTTTCCTGCGCTCGCTCAGACATGATGATGGTCACTCCCATTAACGACCTCCAGGGCTGGGAGCCTGGACAAATGGTGAAGGGGGAACGATTGATGCGCTGCAAACTGGCCAGTGTGCACCGCCTGTTTGACCTCTACGGCTGGGCACAGTTCAGCCACACCTGTCTCACAGTTAGTACTATCATTGTCTCTTAACAGTAAAATAATAGTCTGACTAGTTCTGGCAACATACACTACACTAACTGTGATTTATTGAGTGATACTTTCATTATCTAAAAGTATGATCATCACTTCTCTGTCTTTGTCATCCACAGCTGCGCGTTAGTAAAGAGCAGGAACACTTCTTGATGCTTCCAGATGGCCTTGCCTTCAGTGAAGTGACCGGCTCCAGTCTGGTCAGTAGATCGCTGCAGAGCTTTATCCATTCAGTACGTCTCTTACTTGTGATAATTGTTTTGTGCGCTTTGCAGGTGAAAGTGAACATCCTCGGGGAAGTGGTTGAGAAGGGCAGTACAAACCTGGGAGTGGACATTGAGAAGTTCAGCCTGCATTCGGCGATCTACTCGGCTCGACCGGACGTCCGCTGTTTGCTTCATCTCCAAACACCAGCTACAGCTGCGGTACGTGAGTCTGGACAGAGGTTTGAAGCATGAGTTCAAAATGTTTACCGTCTCATAAAAGTGAATCTTGTGTGATTTAAAATTGCGTTGTGAAAAATAGAAGAATGAAACCTATCAGTGAAAATGTGTATTCAGTAGTGTATGAGCACTGCTTGAGGCTATGCACACTCTTTGAGCAAACATTGTTGCATGAAAGATTAGGGCATATTTGTAAGTAATAATTACCGTTAGCCTTAGTTCCAGTGGGGTTTTTGTTCATAGACAACAGCAAGTTCAAGTTCATGTTTTCTAAAAAGGACAAGTGTAAAGTTTGGAGTTGCAGAGATGTTTAAAGATGTTTAAAGATCAACAATATTTCATGAGACACAAAATACATGTTGATAATATTATCCTATATCCACATGTCCCTCATACAGTATATTTTATATTTACATATTTTGTCCCTATAATTGTTTTAAGTTCCTTTACAGTGAGAACAACAATAGTGATTGACATTAACTATGTCTAGGTTTCGTCTATGAAGTCTGGTCTGCTGCCGCTGTCCCACGAAGCACTGTTGGTCGGTGACGTGGCTTATTATGACTACAATGGAGTCATGGAGCTGGAGGAGGACAGAGTAGAGCTGCAAAAAAGCCTGGGCCCCACTTGCAAAGTGAGTATAACGAAATAACCTACAGCTAATCTGAATGAAACTGTATAGATTTAACTTCATGTGTTTCAGGTGCTTGTGCTGAGAAACCATGGCATTGTGGCTCTGGGGGAAAGTGTGGAAGAGGCCTTCTACTCCATCTATCACATACAGGCTGCGTGCCAAATACAGGTAAGCACTGACTACAGCTGACTTACAAAACACAAAGTGCTATTGCTCATGTGTGTTTGAGTGTGTAAAGGGGAAGCAAGTGTGTCATTGTAAATGCTTTAAATGCAGCTGTGCTTTATGCTTTGACTGTAATGCAGGCCGCAGGGCTGCACTGCAGTACAACACACAGTGTCAAGTGCCAAACAGACTCTGCAGTCGTTTAACTGCAGAGTCATCAGTCTTTGAAAACAGTATCAGGCTGCACAATAGATCAAAAATTTATGATATCAACATGCATTATATGTCCCTCTTGAAAGATTGTTTTAACTGCAGTAAATGTTGCCAGACATTCACCCTTGCGTATCAATATTTCTGCTAGGGCAGTGGTTCTCAAAGATTTCACATCTAGTAAAACCTCACAATATGTGTCACTACCAATCATCTCATATGGAACCCCTTAAAAGGTCTTCGAGCGGAAATACAAGGAGAAACCCATTGTCGACTGTAGTGTAAAAATCATGTTTACAGCCTGGTACAAAAGATGGCTCCGGTCTCTAGAGCTAAGTTTTTACTACATGACAACTCTGGGAGGGGTGACTTTTTGATTAATACGCCCGTTTATGGTATCTGAAAACTATGATTTTACTATTGAGTAAAAGCCGAAAATCCTGGATGTAGCCAACCTTTAATTGCCCTGTGGTAACGACAATATCGATGAACAGGGGAGCAATGGGCGGAAGACATCCATATTTTTACAGTCATTGGTCACTAATCTCCACCCTTAACTACTTCCTGTCCTCCTTCACCAAACACCACCAAAGCACTTATAGTTTGTTGTTATTGTGAAAATAGACTTGGGCTGGTCTCTGGTATCTCTTGTATCATGTATCAGTTGCTTTGTCTTTGTTATGTCTTGTTAATATTAATGTGCTTCACACAAAAGTTTGCTTATTTTACCAGGTGTCGGCCTTATGTTGTTCCGGGGGTGAAAAGAACCTGATAATGTTGGACCGCTCCGCTCACAAACCAGCTCCAGCCGGGACAGTAGGCTGGGCCGGTTCCACATTTGGCCCCATGCAGAAGAGCCGCACCGGGGAGCATGAGTTTGAGGCCCTGATGAGAACTCTGGATAACCTGGTGAGCACAAAGCAAACACATTTGCTGAATGTGGTTAGACGAGTCACCAGCTGCAGGACTGAGAGGAGGGTTTTCAGTCACTGTAGATTGTGGCATTTCCTGTATATACTTCATAGTAAAATCATAAAAGCCTTACTGTGGTTTGCATGTAGAGCAGAAGCATTAATGGGAAAACAATGCTGCAAATACTAATCTTTTGTGAGAGAGTCAGAAGAAAAAAAAGTATATAATATGTTGTTTTACATTTGTTATTTGGATATTTTCTTGTAAATGCCTTAATCTATTTATTAAATAGTGGAAGTTCTCATTTGTATTTGCTTCAATAGATGTTTTTGTTTTGCCCTAGGGTTACCGTACTGGCTATGCCTATCGCTTCCCTCTGCTGCTGGAGCGATCACGGACACGGAGGGATGTGGAGGTGCCTGCGACCGTCACAGCCTTTTACCCCTTTGACGACGACGGGGGTCACCCGGCCCTGAGGCAGCACCCGTTTGCCCAGCGTCAGCAGCAGGAGAGAACGCGATGGCTCAACACCCCCAACACCTACCAAAAAGTGAGCCAGGACCAGGCCAGTCCCGGACACCTCCGCACCACTGTGAGCAACGTTATAATCTCAACTGGTTTTAAGCTGAAACATGGAGGGCAGATGCAGTGATTACCTCTGACAAAAACACTGTGAGGAGGCTGTGTTACATCAGTGGGAGGGGCTTGATTTTGCCTTTGATTTTGCCACATGCTCCTTGCTCTCCACTTCTCTGCATTGCAGGGGAAGCCCACTGCTCACACATCTCAACTACTGCAGTGCACAGGCTGCCCTCTGCTGGTCATCCATAGCATTTTAAAAATAGTCTCCTACTAACAAATACTATTTTGCTGTAATTTAAATACAATAAAGTGTAAATTATTGATAGCTATATGCTGATATGAACTTTTTTTTTTCTCGAGCAACTTAGACAATACGGTTCAATCTGGATGGCCAAATATATTGACATTCAAAGTGTCAATATATTTGGCCAGCCAGAATACTATGCACTGCAGCCCAAATAGTCTTCAGTAAGCATTAAGTAAGTAGTAGTTTTGGCCAGCATAAAAGGGATCAAATTTAAAAAAAAAAAAAAGCTTAACCAATTGTCTGATTTACTCTCTTGTTTCGCTCTGTAGTGGCTAAAGACAGACGAGGTGACACAAGCTGGAAGCACGTCCATCAAAATCGAAAACCCAAACCTGTTTGTGCCTCTTTTCACCAACCCACAGGAGGTGATTGAGACACGAAACAAGGTAAATCACAATTCACTGGTTATCACTAATAATATTTTCCTACTTTTTGTATGAGTCACATTAAGTTTGTCAGTCTATTTTGCTACAGATCCGACAACAAAATCGGCAGGACATGAAGACGGCAGGCCCCCAGTCTCAAGTCCTCGCCAGCGTCATATCAGAAAACAGCCCTCCGGTACTTTGCAATCACTCTCTTTGCCGACTGTCTTCAATTACATTTACGATAAGCTGTGTTTCATGTATTTTGTTTTCTGCATTAGTCTCCAGAGAGTCCACCCAAACCTCCACCAGAGCCTGAAACTCCTAATCCCTTTAACCAGCTCACAGACCAAGAGTTAGAAGAGTACCGCAAAGAAGTGCAAAGGAAACAGCACACAGGAACCAACGGTACGATAAAAAAAACAACTAAACTATTACTGCTTCTACTAACATAACAAACCACAGGCTAACCTCTAGTTCATTGTTAGGGGTTAAAAGTAAGCAACCCCGTCTTTTTGTTTAGCTTTTAGTGTGTTAGCATAAACTGTAGTTTAAATAATGTCATATGTCTTGTGCACTTCACTTGTCGTTGCCTCACAGATCTAACCACAAACGCTTTTAAATGTTCACGTTCCCTCCCTGTATGTGTCTGTGTATCTGTCTGTCTGTGAGTAGGGGAGGAAGTGGCAAATGAAATGGAGTCTTCCCCTGCTACCTCCCCTACCAAGGGGCCCTCGCCCAGTCACTTCCCTGTGTCAGGTGAGGCTTGGCAGAGCTCCCACTGCCGGCCTGCATGCCTCTGCTTTCTGTCCAGCAGCATGATTTAATCCCAGACAGTACTTTCAATCAAGTTACTGTTCAAAATTGATTTTTGTAATGGGTTGTCACATTCTGTTAGCATGTGCTCTTTTCATGGAGGACATTCAAAACACAGAAATAACATGAGACAGAAAAGCAAGCCACACTTATGTAGCCAGTTTGAAATGAGAAAAGTCCACCATGAGAAAGACTTTTGTTTTGATGCTCTTGATTTGTTTGATTATTTTTCCTACATTTGTCCTTTTCCGTGTTAATGTGAGGGCATAGCCTACTAGAGTTGTAGTACCCGAGACCAGTCCTAAGACCTTTTGTCAGAAGACTCAGCCTACTGTTGTTGTTGTTGTCTATAAAACCAATGGTTATAGGTCAGATTACGGCTGGGCAATAAAGTCAATAAATTTGATTAATTTTCAAGTTTAAAATTTGAAAATGTACCCTCTGTATCTAGGTTAGGGCCTATCCTACACTGTGTTGTGGCTAATGCTACTACTAGGACTATAGCAATTCAAATAATGTCCATAGTGACTTTGCAGACGCTAAAGACTCTAATAGACTTCAGAGAAAGAAGATTTAAATAATTGTAAAATGTAATTTAATTACTTTTTAGGTCAGTGGCCAGAGAGAAGGAAATCTATTAAAGTTATAGGCTACATTGTCTGAAGATTTGAAATAACCAATATTAAATCTTTTTGCCATATTTCCCAGACCAAGGTCAGATGATGATGAACTTTTTTTGTAATTTATGAATTAAATCCATTAATGGCTCCCTGTAATGTGAGTTTTATGGAGTCTCTTTTTCCAAGACAACTGACACTTTTGTATAATACTAAAAACATAAGCTTCATTCATTTGTTCCATTTTGTTCAGTTGTTAATTAAATATTAATTAAATCCAGGTTGCAGTATAGCTCAGTGAGTAGAGCGGCCGTCCTTTGACCGATGGGTGGGTGGATCGATCCCCGCTTGAAACATCCTAAAACATCATAACATCCCGCTCTCCCCCACATACTGTCGTTGTGTCCTTGGGCAAGACACTTAACTTACATTGCCTCCAGTGAAGTTCTGTAACACTGGTAAATAGTTTAATATATGTAAAGAGCGCTTTGAGTGCCTACTACTGTAGGTGGAAATGCGCTATATATATATAAAAAAAAAATTATTATAGCTAATACAGTCAATTAGCAGCTAACCTTCTCATTATGAACCACTAACAGTGACCTGATGAGCATGTGCAGATCTACCAGACTCAGATTTCTCTGAATTCTAAGCTTGTCATTTACTCCTATAATATCTTTAGAAGAGACCTTGACCGACAGCCCAGTGATTCAAAATGGAGGCGAAGAGGAGAAGCAGACCACAGAAGAGCTGGAGAAGGGGATGAAGGCTCTCTCAACCAACGACACCACCACGACCCCTGCCGCTCCACCGGCCAAACCCCAAGGCAACACCCCAGAGGGATCGCCGTCCAAGTCGCCATCCAAGAAGAAAAAAAAGTTCAAGCCACCGTCGTTTCTAAAAAAGAGCAAAAAGCAGAAGGAGAAAGCTGAGACCTGAGGCGGTTTGACACAGCCCCTTGGTTAAATACAATTGTGAAATATTTTTTAGTGTTTGAGGGCGCGAACAGCCAAAAGGTGCATTCAAAAACAGTACACTCACAGTAAACATGCAAACTAACTGTAACACTACTTGATTCAACACTGAAAAGCAGTTTCACGTTGTACTATTTGACCCAGGTCGGACACATCCCAACATTTCAAAGCACTACTTCTCATCGCTGTCACGCAACCAGTCCCAGTCTTGCTTTAATCATTTTCACTGTATAGCCATTATTAAAAGTTTTGTTTGTAAATGATCCAGTGCACTTCCATTCACTTTTTTTTCACCAAATTTACAGGACATTGTTTAAATGATGCACCCTTATCCATGTATAACCACTTGACATATGTATATTGACATTCTAGTAAGTTACATTTTTTCATCCTGAGCAACTTTGTCATGATTCGGTTTAATAATAAATGTTGCAGGTTTGTTACGTCTTGAGCACAGATGCAGAACGTGTTACTAATAGCTACTGATTGTGCTCTTCTGAATTTGAATGCCGGTTTTGATGTTACTGATGTTATTACAGCAAGCATAAAGAGAGGAAAATATTGGCTACAATTACTTTGGCTCTCACAAAACCCACCTCACGCTACTGATGCTTATATATTACAAAACAAAATAAAGACAAACAAATGTGTTGCTTGTCAATGCAGTCCCAGATATAGAAGCTACTACTGACGGTACTAAACATTCCACTTTCCTCATTTCACTTCAAATGTATGTGTGCAAAATACCTCTGAACAGTTGTTTTGTGTTTTAACCAATAGCTGTTAACGGAATGCTGACGTGTGATGTTTGCTCATGGTTTTTAATTTATTTTTTATTAGAATGTTTAAGTGAGTGTTGCAAGGTTACCATGTATCAGTCATTAAAGCTCAAGTTTGATTTAAAAACAACTCAAGTCTGTATTTTGTCTTTTTAATAGCTTCACTTGAGTTTGATTGTGACAGTACCCTAAACAAATAGTCCTATCAAAAACATCTACTTGAATGCTTTTATTTTGCTTAACTCTGTGAAGTTAATCCAAACATCAAATCCATGAACTAAAACTAAAATTGTTTATGGATTTTTATTATTGCTTATATTGGTCATGTGTTTGTTGAAGCTGGAGGTGATAAGTAACTTTTACAGTATTTCTCTGTGCCATATACTGCACAAATGTATACAACAACAGGTATGTTACTTTGTTTTTGTTGTGTCTGCTGCTCAGGATGATAAAATATCCTTTTTAATTTTAAAATGTAGCTGCTTGTCTTGGTGCACACATCCAAGTAAATAACCCACATAATAAAAAAAATACAATAGATTAAATTAGATACTTTATTGATCCTGAGTCAAATTCAGGATTAAATGACAGCTGCAGTTTGTTCACAGTTGCTATGGTTACAAGGCTTGGCAGAAAACAGAAGACTATAGGGTAAACAGTGTTGTTGGACATCTGTTGACAGCCAATCAGAAGAGTTTTCAGTAGGACTTGAGGCCTGTTGCTAGAAGTCATTTTAGGTTTAGATCCAGGTCAGTTCAGGATTAGTTTGAGCACACTTAAACTTTTCCATCTCCAGAAAGTGGTTTGGTTTTGAGCAGGTTTTATTACCATGGTAACTTACACCACAAGGCTACCCTGCTCTGGAGCGGATTTAGTTTTGTTTAAAGCAAAGATAGCCAGACTTATACTTTTCAAGGTGAAGACATTTTGTCTCTATATAATAGAGCTTATATAGATTGGCAGTGGCTCAGTGGAAAAGCGGATGACCTTCAACCAGAAGGTAGTAGGTTTGATTCCCGCTCTCCCCACAAGACAATTAACCCACCTTGCCTTGTATGATTGTGTGAGAATCTGAATATATTTGGTGATGATTGGAGAGTCCACAACTCTGTCAGTCTGCTCCAGGCCAGCTGTGGTTACAGATGTAGCTTACTACCACCAGAAAACTAAGTCGAGGTCATTTGCTTTAACATTTTCTTCAAGAGAACATTTACAGACTTTATTGATTATGTTCAGTAAACCTCATCAGAGTGTAAGAGAGGTAGTGAGAGTGTAAGATATGTTAAAGCTGGAGGTGATCACACAGGACCAGTGTGTGGATCATCCTGTGGACGGGTTTTAGCAGCCCCTAGAGAAGGATCTTGAGGGCCGTTGTGTTGTGGCTGGAGTGGTCCTGGAGGCAGTGTGCGGGTCACAATTAGGTAAATGTGGCTTTGTGATCAATGTATTGATAAGACAAAAACAAATACAATAGTTGCAACAAGAACAAAACAACCCAAATATGCAGCGCACAGCAAGGTTTCCACTATTGTGGCTGCACTTGTTACATCACAAGATTGGACTCCACTATTGTGGCTGCACTTGTGATGTAACTTTTGTAACTTGGACTCGGGTTAACTGTGCTTTGGATGTTGTTGTCACTTGAGCCAGCCGTATTTAAAGCACCACAGGTCTGACATCTGTGGCTCGTTCTTGCTTGTACTCACATTGATTTATCCAGATTCTAACTCCAGTCTGGGTTTCAATCTCTATGAGACTAGGAACAGCTTCGTGTTGGACGGGGGATCCCTCTTCCTGGTCCATACGCTGATTGATACAGGGGTCTTCAGGGGAGTCAGCTTCAATCTGGTTGTCTGTCTCAGTGAGACAAGAGACATCAGCGAGATTGGACTCTTTTTCTGACACTGGTGTTGAGTCACTTGGTTGTGGGGCGGACTGGCCTCTATTGTTGGCGCTAGCCTCATTTTTGCTGTTCTCTGGTTCCAAATCGTCTTCTCTGCTTCCATCGTGAGGGGCACTTCCAGGTGTTAAGTCCCTAAGAGTGAAGGTCATTATGCCACGTGTCTCCTGTGCATAATCTGTGTTGTTCAAGACCAGATACTCCATTGTGATGAAGGGATGCCAGAGCGCTTCGCCTTGTGTCATCCTTTTCTCCGGATCAAGATGGAGTAGGTTTTTGAAAAGGATCAGAAAAGCCATTCTGTCTGTGTACTCTGGAAACTCAATGTTTGAAGAACAGCTTTCAATGGCATCATTTAAATTTAAAGCATTTCAAAAGGACCCTCCAAAACATTGGGGCTCTTACCAGTTGAGTTTCTGTACTCTTCATGGGTTTTTAATTTCCACTATGAAGAACCATTTGTCTGAACAAAGTACTCTTTGGTGAACAGGCCTTTGTTCAACAGTTCATCGTTTGGTTGTCCCAGAAGATGTACAATGGGCCTAAAGTTGTCAGAGCAGGAACTTGCAGAGAAGCTGTTGTAGCCTAAGTACCACTCACCCGGAAAGCAATGGTCTTGTCACGGGGCGCTGGCCCAGGGGAAGGAAGACTCCAATGCAACAACCCAAACTCCGATAAAACGTTGAACAAAAAAATTTATTTAAAGCGAACAGATGAGCATACAAAAATCCAAAACCAAAATTCTCCCAGAACAGACAGGCAAAAATCCAGAGATAATGAAAATACAAAAACAACGGACTAGCAATTGCACAAGCGACAAAAGGAACACAGCCAAGACTTACGGGTAACGAAGACAATGACCTGGCACTGAGGGGAAGGACAAACAGGTATAAATAGACACAGACAACAAGGGACAGGTGAAACATATTAGGGCGGAGCAGGTAATCACACAGGAGGGAAAGACACAAGGTAGGAAGTCAAGCAAAGACACAGATTAGGGCAAGACATATCAAAATAAATCCATAAATTACAATACAGACTAGAAACAATAAAAAACAGACATGGATCCTGACAGGTTTGCAACTTCATGCCAAGGCTAAGTTTAGAGCTGTGTCCCGCCAGAAAAAATAACTGTTACTGTTAATTATTAGCAACGGCTAATGCTAACACAACTTAAGGAAGACTTAACCTGTGTCACTCATCTCCAAACCCTCCTCTCACACCTTTTCTGTTAATCTCCCAAATGAACATGTGTTGGGTTCAAATGAACATGTGTTGGGTTCAAATGAACGCAAATAGCGTGAGCTAATTCCTCACGTTTGTAAATGAGGTCAAATATGCGACAAACGAGTCAAATCCCTAAATTACAATACAATAAAGAAGTTGACAGACAAATGTACACCTCACCACATTATTAGACGTCCTCACTTTCCTCTGAGTCTTTTTAATCCTGACATGAAAACTGTCCAGTCCTGGTTCAGTTCTGGATTGATTCTCTGATTATCACAGCAGCCGGGACAAGAGGAAAAGGGGCTGTAGGAGCTGTATTTTCTGATTGAAACAAACGATCCCTCTCCGTCCATAACGTCAGTGAATCTTCGTTATTTTTTGTCAAGGCTCAACTTTTAGATTTTAGTCGTTTCTAACGCATTATCGGGCTACGCTAAACATGTTGAAATTTCCCGCTGCTATGGCTCTGTCCGTAACCATAGTAACCTGAAGACCCGCGCGTGAAGACATAGCTGTCCTAGGAGTGCCGGTTCAAAAAAAGGTTTTACTTGTAATTATGAATACTGTCTTGCGGTCCAGATCAAAGCCTCTCGGGGTCCGGATCCGGACCGCGGTCCGCCTATTAGTGACCTCTAAAACAATTTCTCGAATGAAAGACAAATGGTCTTTCCGTGGTAACTGGCCTCCTGTCCGGTAGGTGATGCTGTTTCATAAACGACTCACCGGATGTTTCTGTAAACTCACCGGAAACAGTACGTACCTGAAGAACGTTCTGGCGTACACGATAAACATTGGTTCATTTCTGATTGTCTTTTGGAAGACTCCTTTTTTACTCTTGTAGGTTATATTCCGTTTGTAAAGAAAATGGGAAGGAGCAGGAGCCGAACTCCGCCGAGACGAGGTAAGGATCTGCTCCAGAAGCGTTTGTTTATCTCCAGTGAGACACACCGACGGTCTGTGATAGTTTGCTGGTCTGGTGCTTGTTTATTTAAAACCAAGCAAACGATGTAAAACAAAGTTTTTGAATTCTGAGTTCTTTAGTTTTTTTTCTTACATTCGAGCTAGTCTGCTGGGCATTTTGGAGATACCTTTTATTCTTTCAATGCTCGTCTTATTGTCGATCAAAATAGCTGGTAGGCTAATGGCTCAGAAATACGGCATCTGACCCAGTTTTATGGAAATTGTACAGAAACCTGTACTTGTGCAATGAAGAAAAAAAATGTTGTCAATTTTAGTGTTTTTATTATTTTATTACGCATTTGAATATTCTGGGATAAGACGTATGTTCTTACGCCATGAAATGTAACCTGCTCTATATACTAAAATATGGACAACAGATGGGACTAAAGAACATTATATATATTTTAAAATACACAATTAAATCATTTGGACTATTTGGTTTTGGAATTTCCCTTGTTTTATTTTATAAAGAACCACGAGAAAAGTTATGAGAAATAATTGCTACATTGAATTTTGATATATTGGTTTTCAATTTAGTACTGAAGAATTAAGGCCATGTTTTTGTGGCTTGTCAGAGAGAAGACGCTCCCGCTCCACTTCTCGGGATCGTGAACGGAGGAGAAGGGAGCGGGATCGCTCACGTTCCCGAGACCGAGAAAGGAGGAGGAGCCGCTCACGGTCCCCTCACAGGCGCCGTTCGAGGTAAGGAAACTGTTCTGATGATTAAGTGATTTATTATAAATACCCTCCAATTTAAGTTTTAAGCCAGTGGCGACAGTCTAAGCACTCAAGAAACTGACTCCAGCTGCACTACTGCCAACTTACATGTTGATTCATAATATGAACGTATAGGATGTCTGCAGAGTTGTTTATATCTAGCCAAATATTTATTCTTGAAATTAAATGGTTGCACGCATTGTTGGAGTTAAATGGTGGAGTATGGTTAGCTGGAGTCTATTAATGAAAGATTCAAGTGAGAACAGTGAGGTTCGGGCCATACATTTAATAGTTTCAAGGTCATATATAACCCAAATTTTGGAAATGTTGGGATTTTAATTTATTTGTTTAAAATGAATAGTTTGAATGAAGACTTTCCTCTCACAAGAGCCAATATTATATTTACAATAGAACATGGATAACAAAAGTTTACACTGAGACATTTTACACTTTTATGCACAAAATGACCTCGTTTTAAATTTGATGTCTGCTACAGGTCTTAAAATAATTGAGACGGGGAAAACAAATGGATGAAAAAGCAAAAAGATTCACCTGGAAAAAACATCTAGCAACTAATTAAGTTAATTGATATCAGGTTTGTAACATGATTATCTGTAAAAGGGATGTGTAGAAGAGGCTATCTGTAAAAGAGCGCCTGAAAAGATTAACAAATACTTTTAAAAACAGTTCTATTGCAAAGGCTTTGCAAATCTCATCTACAGTGCTTACAGTGCTTATCTACAGTTATTATTATTCAACAAAAGCAAATATATTGTAAAAAAGGGTAAACATTCTTTATTAAGCACATGAAATGTGTTAAGGGCATGTAAAACAAGAAATGCCCTATAGAAAGAGCAAAAAAAGAGGAAACAAAATAAATTCAGCCCGAGTTTAATGTTCACTGTGGGGCTTTGGTTTCTAATAAATTAATATTGCACCAGAATTAATTGCAATAAACAATATTATTGCAGCGTTAAAACCAATTTGTGTATTCACTGGGCCACGTGCATTAGTGTGGTGGCCAATGGTCACATGACCTGTTAGGGGGGTTGGGAGCGGGGAGAGGTAAAAGTAATAATTCATCTAACACAGAGTTTACAAGGATGAGGGATAATTCAATATTCTCTATTTATATGTTGTTTTAATTTGTGATGATACCTTCACAGCTCTACCTTCATTTAACAAATCAGGGTATGGCATATGTGTTTAATTTAAATGAATAAAACTACAGTAGTAATACAACAGCTCATTATCAAAGCTCCCCTAAAAGACTAGAGATCATATTGGCGAGTAAAGGCTTTTCAGGGTCTCCATGGTAACGCTCAGAGGGAGGAGTTTCTGAAAGCCCAACTGTTGCTCATGATGTTAGCTTTCATTTAGGTCTGTGTGCTCTGTGTCTGCGGGCCGCGTGTCTCTGCGCGCTCCCGTCTCCTCTCGGCTTGTCTCGAAGCAGAGTGAGTGAGAACAATGCAGCGTGTGATGTTTTTTACTCAATAAATAAATAAATACCAGATGCAGCTTCAATGTAGCAAACTAAAACTCATTATGAAATCAGTCCATATTAGATTATTCCCCATCTTTTTAGTAATAATGTTTGTAGACTACTGGGCATTTATGCGAAAGGCCAGGTGAACTCAAACTCAAAAATGTTTCTATGGTCAGACGAGTCCAGATTTGACATTCTTGTTGGAAATCACGAACACTGTCTCATCTGGGCTAAACAGGAGTGTTTTCAGCATTCATTTCAAAAGCCAGCATCTCTGATGGTATGGCGGTGTATAAGTGCATACGGAATGGGCAGCTTGCACGTTTTGGAAGGAACTATAAATGCTGAAACCACATACTGCAGCTATTAACAACAGAGTTAATGCGGAGTTGGCCTGCCTGCAGTCTAGATCTGTCACCTATAGTCGTTTGACGCATCATTAAACAAATAATGCGTCAAAGATGACCACAAACTCTTCAGCAGCTGGAAACTTGTATCAATCAAGAACGGGACCAAATTTCAACACCCAACTCTCAGAAACTCATAAATTTAATGCCCAGAAGTCTTCAATCTGTTTTAAAAAGAAATAATTTCTCAGTGTTAACATGTTATCTATGTTCTATTGTAAATTAAATAGTGGCTCATGATTTGAAAGTCTTTCAGTTTTCATTTTATTCAATTTTTTTTTTAATTTAGAGTAAGAGGAACAGAAAAAAATAGGAAAATTGTCTACATATAAAATCACCATTGTACAATTGAAAGCTTTACCATGGGCTTCCACAGTCATTTACTTTACATCTGTCAAAACAATTGTGGTACACCTAAAAGAAATCGGAAAGCCCAGTTTTTGTTCCTGACAGATGCCATGAGGGCAGTCCTAAATTTTGACCTCTTTTTAGCTGAAAATTATTTCTGATTTAGTCCATGTCAGTTTTGATTTAGTCCTAATTTTGACCAGAAGAACTCCAATCTTAGATTTCTCTATACATTTTAATTCAACTGAACTTTTACTCCGAAAGGGGCATTTATATTTTTCAGGTCATATTGTTTTTACATATTTCCCGAGATCATGCAGCCCCAGTATAGCCTGGCTCCGCCCTCCTACGTACTTCCGCTCAATTTCATTTCGCTTTAGTACTTAGTCTGGGATCGCTGTATATTCTTAGGTTTCCAGAAATCAATTTTTTGTAGGACCAATCAGCGAACAGAGGGAGTGACTTGTTGTTTCCAGTCGGTTTCGGCGCATGACATACGTCACGACCACACGTTAGCGATTGGCTATGGCAGATCCTGAGTGACTCTGGGCAGATCCAATAGTTTTAAACTTCAACAGAGTTCCCGCATACAAGGAAGTAAACACTTGTCAATGGAGCGAGGCCAGACTCTCTGTACAAATGAAATGTACGAGAGTCTGGTAGAACCAGGCTAGCCCCAGTACTGTGTGGAGAAACATGGTGAAACCCCAGATTGTGATAATTTGTCATGCAGCCATCTTGTCTGCTCTACAGAACTCCTCCTCGACGCCATCTCTCCACCTCCCTTTCTCCCTTAAGACAGAAAGACAGGCGGGAAGATGACCGCAAGGAAGGGAAGGAAAAACAAGCAATAGAGATCTCAGGTATTCTTCATCTCCTAGTAACAATGTAAAACTAGGTCATGTTGAGGTCATGTTCAGTGATTTGGTGTGCCATTGAAATTGACATTTTAGCCATTTGTTCTCTGACAGCTGAAGACATGCAAGGCAAAACCGAAGACGAAATTGAGATGATGAAAATGATGGGATTCAGTTCGTTTGATACATCCAAGGTAAGAAAACTAAGGTGTTTTAAACGTTACGGCCACAAGAGGGCGAACTGGAATTTGTATTTTAAACTTGGTAACTTTACTTAAACAACTGGTTATTTATTTATTACATTTTTTTTGTTAATGTAAGCTACTAAAAAGAAATACAACTTCATTTTTCACTGTTTATATCCGTAAACAACAAAACTCCAGAACTGAGCTACATATAAACTGTTATCCTTTTATGATTTTGTGCATGTTCAACAAGTGAGTCAAATGGAAATTTTTATACTACAGCATGATAGAAATATTCTGCCATGGTTCACTTTGGTTTGTACAAGGTTTCCCAATGCATCAATCTGATTTTAGAGTTAAATCAAGGTGTGGCAATAATGCAGTGTTGTTTTTCACAGGGTAAGAAAACCGACGGATCAGTAAACGCTTATGCTGTGAATGTCAGCATGAAAAGAAAATACAGGTGGGTCAGGACAGTATACATAAATACATAAATGTGCATCAACTTCTGTTATTGTAGCCAATCACTTGTGCAGGTGCTTCTATGCAGAAATCCTCGCTCTCCCATTGGTCCTTGATGATGTAATCTGGAAGTGTTGCGAGGGTAACAGTGATGTAATGCTTTCCTATATATTTTTATGTTACAGGCAATACATGAACAGGAAAGGGGGATTCAACAGACCTCTGGACTTTATTGCATGAGAGTATCTAGGGCTGATAGTGCTCCCGAACAACTTACCTCTGTTCTCCCTCACATTGGTAGACATTGTGTGATTTTGTGTGTATTTTTTATTTTCTTCTTATGACTTGTGTGTGATGCATCAGTTCTTTATTAAATGTTTGACAGGTTTAAATAAAATGCTTGCCTTAAACCACAGCCACAGTCCTAATAGCAGACTTTATGTGGACTTAATGGAGTCTTACATTATCTAGGTGTAATATTTTCAAATAAAGCTATTTTAAAATTGTATAGTTGAACTCTTGATTCCAGCAATTATTTTTCTTTCATTTGTCTCATGTGATATGCATAATAATGGTTTGCCTAACAAACACACATAAACACTCCTTATGTGAATACCCTCTAAGGAAACTGTTTTTATACAATATATTCCTAATCTACATGCTCGTTTAGCAAATATATTCATATTGCTCATGTATATATTTCTCTTTAACATGGAAATACTATGGTTCCCACATTAATGGAACGTATGTTCCCTAAAGCTGTTCGTTTTGTGCGCGTGCGTAGAAGCCGTGTAGCAGTGTTTTGATTGGAGGTGCCATAAACCAATAAAAGGTAAGCATGTGAATATGGCAAATCGTTGATCTCGAAATAAGACAAACAACAGCCCATCAGCCAATCGCTGTCAAACACCGCGAAACAGCATGGCCAAAGGGGCGTGTCTTTAGCCCCAAGCGGGCGTTGTTACGTCTTCTCGTGGACCTGGCGACCAATGGCTGTCGAAGTCATTAGAAGGCAACCAATCTCTGGGTTTGACTGTTTGGCATAGAAAATTGGGTCCATTTTGGATCTAAGTAGCTTCTACTAAATTCTTTTACAGAAAAAATGTCTCAGCTACATGTTGAAATATAAGAGGTGGATTAACATTTTTATGAGAACCAAAAATTCTGGCATACTTGAAAATAGACATAATGGTAAACATTTGGTTTGAATGTGAAAGAATGTGTTGTTTTTATTCCAATAAAATGATAAGTATTTCATAATGAGTTGAATAATTATCATGGTAGTATTTACACAAATATACAAACGTACTAAACTCATATAGTCCAAAAACATAAATATATAAAATGTGATGTGACCTTGGAAAATTAATGTGTAATAATGTAACTAGGGCTTTTATGACAAGGTTTATTCTATGAACTGCTTTGTAGATTATGTTCATGCCTTTTTCCAATTAAGAACCAAAATGGCGGAACAAGGGCTTCAGTAGCAGTAACCGCCGACCCCCACGAATGATTGACGTGGAAGAAGACCAATAGGAGCCCAAGTAGTTATGTCCAGTATCCAATCAAATGTCTGCTGCCAGGAGCTTTGTGGTGATGTACAGTAGTTAGCTGTCGTTCAGATCAACAAGCCACTTTTTTGGAAGCAGTTTGATAAACACTCGCTGTCCGCAGTTTATACTCGTTTTTTTCATCCATTTCACTTCAGGCAAGTCTCAGTAAACTGCAAAAGACAGCGTTACTGCTTTGAAAAGGCTGCTTTTTTGGGATATTAAACCGAGTTTGTGACGTTTTGGTGGTTTCATTTGACAACTCCTAATCCGAGCTAACTGTTAACCTTACACATCTTAATTTTTTGCCAATCGTTTCAGTTTTATGAAAAGAACGACCAGCTTTAATACATTTATGTCGAAGAACTATCTAGAAAATTGACATTACACGACTAATATTTTAAAGGGGTCAAATCAGCCTTAGCTGAGAAACATTTACGTCTACCTTGACTTGAAGCTTAAACCAAGCCCCTGTTTTATCAAGAAAGACGCAAGCTTTAAAAGACCAACATTTTCTTTAACGCTATTCCTGCTTTTAACCTTTATAAATAGGCCGTTTTTGCATCGCAGGACACTCATCGCGCCTTAAAGTAACCAAAAAGCAAGCCATCTGAGTGAAGAAGAGGAAAGCCAGTGCTGGACCTAAAGCAGCTTGAGCACCGCCACGGAATCCCTCATCGGATTGTTTCATTATAATCAGTGTTATTGTTGAAAATGGCGGCGGTCGGAATGCTGCAGATGTTGATTGAAGCTGCTGAATACCTTGACCGCAGGGAACGAGGTAAATAGTTTCCCATAGACTTACACTGGGGTACAGGACATGGCAGGGGTCAGGATTTTTTTTTTTTTTATCAATCGAGAAAGGCACAGCACCAAATGTTTTTTTTTTTCCTGCTAATTGTTTAGTCTGTATTTAAAAAGTGTGGTTTTCTTTCTTATTTTTAATGTGTTTTTTATTTGTGTATAAAATAGGATCCAGGTTTATTTTGTCACTATGGGGGCAGAGGATTAGACAATGGTTTGCCATCTTGTTTTTGAGGGGAAATCACTATAAAATATATGTTTATAATCTCTTTTTCTTTAGTAAGTGAATGACACTACTTAGACTCAAGTCCAACTGCACACTTCTTGATTAAAACCCTTCTGTGGATCTTTTCCTGGTGTGTTTTTTAAAAATATATTATTATTTTCTTTAAAAATAGGACTAAACAGGTTTTACAGCAATACTGCACATTGCACCAACCTCTCAGAATTTGCAAATCTCAAATTATTACAATTATTGCACATATGCAAACAGACACATTAGGCATTTGAAGATTTTTCCACTGTTAATGACAATCCGTATGTGGCAGATGCAGTCAGACATGTTTTTTATGGTAGCCCCTCCTTTCTCCTGTGTTGTGGTTAGCTAGAAGGTTTATTTCAGTTCAAGATGACATCATTGTCCAGGCTGGGGGGAGCAAATACAGTTAAACATATGGAAGCTAGTCCAACAAATGCACTGGTTGCTTTTGAGCATATATATTATATATTTAATATGAATAATTTCCAGCTTGCTCTTGTGGTGTAAATGTTCAGCACGTCTGATAAGTGAACATGTGACCACTGTGTGTTTATCTGCCTGCAGAAGCTGAACACGGCTATGCCTCTATGCCACCCTTCACCAGCAGTCAAGAGAGAGAGAGCCTGAAAAGGAAAAGCAAAAGCAAGAAAAAC
The DNA here is from genome assembly GCA_024349245.1 of Neodontobutis hainanensis. Taxonomy (NCBI): domain Eukaryota; kingdom Metazoa; phylum Chordata; class Actinopteri; order Gobiiformes; family Odontobutidae; genus Neodontobutis; species Neodontobutis hainanensis. The sequence continues at coordinate 2,555,385 of JALDNG010000043.1, read as the reverse complement.
ATGAGTAGCAGGTAGGTACAATGAGCTCAACTATTTGAATATCCTCTTGCTTTCTGAAGCTGCTTTATATATGTTGTGTCTCAAGTCAGCATCAAATTATGCAGTCATTTTACCAAGGCCTAACATTCTGTACAATAAAAGCAACAATGTAGGTCCCATAAATACTTCTTTTTAACTACCACTGGGTGTCAGCTTCCTTCAGTTACTTCACAAAATATTTGACTTTTCCATTAAAAAAATACTTTTATTACTGCGCATGTGTAGCAAATCATAATCAATTTATCAAGATTGTGATTTGCTTTTATATCATCCAGCCCCCTAACTTCTCTAAATGTTTGAATAATGAAGGCAAATGACATTATGCCAGTAGTGTTAGACGTTTTGTCAGTGTTGGAAGCACCTTGATGTGATTCAAAGCAGGTTTGGAACCGGCGCAAGGGTATACTGGCTTGTGACCCCTTTTTGGCTCCCTGTTGCGGAATCAAACCCCGATTTCTCGGTGAACATAAAATGTGGGTTAAATGAATTCCTATTTAATGTTAGAACGATTGTACTTTACTGACTGTGATTGTGTCTTAAAGACGCATGATCTGGCAGTTGGCCTGCTCTGCAGATTAGACACTCGGTGTAAACTCAGGATGTATGGTACATTTAAGGTGAACATGCCTAAAATAGTTGTATAGATCTGTTACCTCTCCTGACCCCATGTACTGTACTCATCTGTACCTCTCACATGTACTCGCATGTATTCCACTGCCAACACAGACATCTGAGTATGCCGTCTGAATGTCACAAATGCACATCCTTAACATTTTGACCTTATAACCTCAATCTACCAGTTTAATAAACAGAGGAATTACGGCTTCTTTTGACATTGACTGGGATTGGCCAAACAAGCTAGATCAGCAAGTATTTTTTGACTGTCTCAACTGCATCCAGCAGGTTTGTCTGGATAGTAATCTGATCCACGCCCATTATAATGCAATCAAAATGGAGGGAAACAATAGCTAATTATGTTCTCAAGTCAAGCAAAACAATGAAATTAAAGTAACGTGGCAGCATTCTTTAGTAATCGTGTAAGCTCAGTCATAGTAATTTATAAAAAAAAACTCGGTGAGAGCAACAGGTTTACTAAAAATATCTTTAGTTGTAAACAAATTAAATAAAGACACAAAGTAAATTGTTTGTTGTTTGACAATAGTGTGGATCAAAAACCCCAATGTTACAGTCAAACAAATCAAAGTCAGGTGAAGAGAACCTATTTGTATCTTAGTGCAGACGTACGTATCTCTTGAGCACCAACTGACCGATCCTCTCAAAAAGGACCCCTCAAACTGTCATGAGTGTCTCACAGTTTCAGGTGTGAATATTCGCTAACAGGGACGCATTTTCACATATAGGTCTCTAAGACTGTCTTTAAAGTGTTTTAAGGTTATTTTTTTCTCTCTTTTTGCCTTGAAGTGTACACAAACTGTAGTTTCTCTTTAAAGCCATTCTTGTGGTTGTGGCTGTCAACGTAAATCCTTTGCATACCGACCCTTTTAACCCCACACTCCAACACTGTTTAGGTGTGTGTTACTGGCTGCAGTAGGATTGACCTTGTTTGATGAATGATCAACTGTTTACGATATGTTAGTCTTTTTTTTTTTTCCTCCATCCTTATTACTATTCAAAAACAGCAGCCACACTTCCTGCTAATAAAGACCTATATGGGGTTCCTCATTCATTTCACTTCTGGTAAAATGTGTCATTAATTGTGATATTGATTCGAGGTCATATCGCTCACCACAACAGCATTTGATAAAGGAGGATATAATTGTGACTTGGTTTACTAGTGCAGTGCTGTAAAAAAAAAAAAAAAAGTATTTTCCCTTTCTAATTTCCTTATATTTTTGCATATTTGTAACACATAAATGTTTCAGATCATTATCACAAAATGTACTTTTTAAGTAATTTATTTTATTTATTTAGAGAAAAAAGCTCATTGAAGGGTTTCTTAGCTTTAGCTTGAGGTCACAAGCTGATGGCCGAATAGACTTTGATTTGACTGTTGGTATGATGTTCTCTTTCTGAAATGCTGTGTCACTTTGTAACTTTGTTACTATGTAATGAAATTGCACACCTTCTTGTCAGTCCATAGAATATTTTACCAAAAGTCTTTGAGATCATCAAGATGTTTTTGGCAGAAGTGAGACCAGCCTTTATGTTCTTTGTGGTTTGGAACTCTGCCATTAATGACATTTTTGCCATGTGTGTGTCTTACGGTTGAGTCATGAACACTGACCTTAACTGTTGCAAGTGAGGCCTGCAGTTCTTTAGACGTTATTGTGGGTTTTTTTGTAACTTGTTGGTCAACTGCTGGGTTCGTTTTGTGAAACTTAAAGGTGCATTACGGAAAATTCTCAGTTTTTGTACTAGTGTGCCACCTCTGGTGTTAGCGGTACTGCATCCAGTGCTCACTGTGCTCCTGCCTGCGTGCACGAACGAACAACAACCAATGAAGAATCTGTCGGTTTTGAGTACACTGAAGGACACTCTTCCCTGTGTTTGCAGGATTCATTTTAGGGGTGCATGTGGCAGAGTGGTTAGCACTCCTGCCTCACAGTTTAAGGTTGTGAGTTCAAAAACCCGGCCGACTCAAACATTTCTCGGCCGATTCCGGTCTTTCTGTGAAGAGTCTTCATGTCCTCCACGTGTTCTCTTCATGTACTCCGGCTTCCTCCCTCCGTCCAAAGACATGCATGTATTGGTTAATTGGCCTAAGTGTCCCTAGTGAATGAATGTGAGTAAAAGGACCCCCTCGGAAAACAAGATAATTCATCTCAAGGGATTTATCCTCACAAAATTGTGAATAAACAAATTTTTTTTTTTAATTTTGCTGTTTACTTAAACCAGGTAAATGAGCACGCACATGCATTACGCCACATTGAAAGCGCGGTAGTTTCGAAGCCCAGGAGTTTTGATACCGAATTTATCTCATTTAATTGACTGTACACAGGCTTACAGAGGCAAGCGCAGCAAATTCTGCACATCAGGTTGTTGCTGATGCATGTATGGGTTATACATTTTTGACCATTGAAACTTTTCTTCTATTATCATAGCAACATTTGGCCAGCCAGGCTTGTACGCAACACTGAAGTGAATAAAGACAACTAAAAGAACAGAATAATTCACAGCAACAAGAATTTTCTTAATAGAAATTATTCATTTATTTTCTACTGCTTTGTCCCGTTAGGGGTTGCGGGTGACTGGAGCCTATCCCAGTAGCTTTGGGCCTGAGGCGGGGTTCACCCTGGACAGTGGCCAGTTAGCCGCAGGGCTGACATTTAGAGATGGACATTGACAGACAACCATTTAACTCTCAAATTCATTCACTAGGGACACTTATTCCACTCATTAACAGTGTCTCTGTTCTGATTATTCAGTAAATAGCACATACACATTTCTACTGAAGCTTTGAAAGAATTTATCAGCAGAGTGAACGCTCATAAAAGAAATAAAAAAATATTTATAACAAAGTCAACCTGATTAAAAACAAGAAGGTAAGAAAAACTGAAAAGCTAATTTATTAGTATACGTACATTGTTCACTCCATGAGTAACCACACCATCTGTAATATTTTCACTCTCCAGCCTCTTTAGCGCATCTGTCTGAGTAGCCACGAGCATAAAAGCCTCAAGGTGCTGTTGTGAAAGAGAACATCTAAGCTTTCTTTTAATTCATTTTAGATGGAAAAGCTTCCCTGTTACAGACAGGGTAAGCACAAACTTGTATGCAGTCCCTGATGTTCTATGCATGTGTGAGGAAATTGTATTGCTTATGAAAATCATAATAAGTGCCCCAGGCCCAGAGGGTACTTGTGTCACGTGGGAGGCCTAATGGACAACACGTATGTGAATTTTTTTTTTTCTGCTCTCTGCTGGTCCCTGTCTCAGAAGGGCTTCCCTACAGCGTTTCAGCTCGTGTTCAAATGTGCATGCTGCGATCGCTCACCTCTGGGCCTGTCTGCCTGACTGGAGCCGAGGAGAAGCACAGAAGGTGTTTTTGGGGGTCAGGCACTCCCGCGTGAAGGTTCGCCACTGTTCAAAAAAAATTTTTTTTTCCATTTGTTGATAATTCCTCTCACCATGGTTTGCTGGCAGTAATCAGAGTGTAGTGAAATTAAACTCCCCAAAAATTTGATTAACCACAGTTAATTCTTGATTTAACAAGTGGGCAATTTTTCTAATGGGGCCTTGTAGGTTTGGATAGCTTTTTTCCTAAATAAATAAAAATATCACTTAAAAACTGCATTTAGATTTTTACTTGAGTTATTGTTATCTAATATGTAAATAATTGATGATTTGAAACATTTAAGTGTGACAAATTGGCAAAAAATAAGAAATCAAATAGTTTTTCATAGCACTGTATATGGACCAACATTATCACATGGCTTGGGTTTTGCTTGGTGTGATTATTCGGTTTGTGGGCCTAGCTTATTTTGCTGCTGCTGAAGATTGGTTAAAAAATGTAGGGCATCAGTGCTTTTGAAATGATAGATCCCAGTATGGAGCCTCCCTCTGCGGTTTGGTGTTTCCCTATAACGTGGATGTGTGAGGTTTGGGGGAATGGGAGGCTGCGTGATTCTGGTGTGTACATGTTGTCAGTAGTAGTGACATCCCCCCTCCCCCTTAACTCCCCCGTCTCTTTCCTCCTCCTCACCTCCTCCACCCATCCTCTTGGCAAGCTTCAGCGAGCACCAGCGCATCCATTACAGCAAAGGAGAATCCTCCCCCTCTCTCCACATGCTCCATGCATCGACAGTGCACTATAGAAATCACATAGGGTTCCCGACGTCTGTGTTGAGCGGGGAATGGAGTCTTTCAGTGCTCACTCTTATGCCTTGAAGCAACAGCCATAAACAGTTGTTAAAGAAGTAAGGACTTGGTCATACACAGCATGAACACAGCAGCCTATGTAAGACTTAATAGGACAAATGGACAGCATGCCATGTTGGGAAATCCAATTATAAAAAAAAACTTGAAGCAAAATTCCAGTCTCATCTTGTATCCCAGCGTAGTAATCATCTCTTACTAAATAAGGAAGAGAAATGTGATTGTAAGGTTATTATCATTATTATCATAGTTTTTTAGCATATCTTTAAAAAGACTTCCTGTCTCAACTTGTTTTCATTTGACCAAATCTCCACTATCACTGATACCTGCCAGGTGACTGGCTGTAATCTGGTCCAGTGACAAACTATACTACTACTAGACAACCTAAGGCTTCAACTTGCACACTTGCAAATGAGCCCAACATATGTGTATCCTTTACAGTGTTTGATTCTACAATAGCCCTATGAATGTTTATTAGCTCAGTTGGCTAAGTCTGTTGTCAATTTCTACTTTTATTATTATTATGTATTTGTTTGAGGTTAATAAGCACTACTCTCCCTTACGTCTATGGTTCAGGGACAACCGGGTAGCTACTTCCTACAATTTTTAACACAATGTTAAGCACGTTTAGTAGTAAAGAAATACTATAAATGATGAATGCACTTTTAGTCTAGCTACAGAAATACACATTGCCCTTAATGCAAAACTCTTGGATACCATCTGTAAAGGGTCGCCATATCAGCTGCACTTTGGCAGAGGCTGTGGACAAGGGCAGCAGCCTGAAAAAGTGGTCTCATTTTTCTGCTCGCACTGTTATGTCATCACAGTGGCTGTCTGCCCCGCACTGGAATGCACACGGGCCTGAGGGTGGCCAAGTGAGCTCGAGGGCCCCCAAAGAGTCAGCTAAAATAACATGACGCCTAGTGCCACCCGGAACAGTTAAAGCATGTTTTTAAATTTTTTTTTTTATGATTATTTCATAAAATTTCCTTATTCTCTGAAATATAATTTCCTTGGGTGTAATCTCTAATCTAATTTTTGCGGCCACTATTCTCTTAATAACTTCACAAAAATATATATATATATTTTTGTAGCTTAGAGCAAAATACTAATGCTTTATGTTCTGATAAAATGTTCTGATAAAATGTAAAAGGGGGCGGTACATTTTTTGCGTTTGTTGCAAAGTAGAAGAGCTGTGGCAGCCATGTTACTGACTAAACACTCCACTACAGTAATGTCTGAATAAAAGAGTTAGTTTAACAATACATTCTTGTTTCAATTCAAAGTGCAAGGCGCCTACAGGATGGGGGCATGTGCAGGGGTGAGTGGTCACTGTGCAACCATCCGAGCAGAGCCAACAGGACAGGAGCTATTCTCGGAGAGGTCAAAAGGAGGTAGAGGAGCGTCCAAGAATCCAGAGTGGATCTTCTTCGCTGCCTTTTGCCTCCTTTCTCCACCCACTTGCCCCTTTTTCATACCTTGACCTTTGCACTTTGCACTTGACCCAGTTTCTGTCCTAGGTTTAGCCATGTCTTGTGTTTCCTGAAAATACAGCTTCTTGGCATGACATAAGCCTCGAGAAGAATTAAAAAGCTTTTGGAAACTGCTCTGGAAACTGATCTGAAATCTGTTGATGAGTTGTACTTTAATGTGACATTGTGAAGTGTTGTATAAATTGTGTGAAAACATAAAGCTTGCTCATACACAATAAGTAATCAAGTACTATTACAGGGCATAGTCGCTGCTGTTTCTAGTTACTGTTACTATGTTTACCCACGGCCACTGAGCCAACTCTTTGTGTTTCTAAAAAAGCACCGGTTTCCTCCACAGCACTGGCCTTTTCTTCCCCGTTTTTTTTATTTTTTATTATTTATTATATTTATTTTTCAGGTCTCATTTTGTCATCACAGTTTTTATTTTTTCCTCTCACATTCTCCTGCAGTAGGGCCTTGGACTGCAGAGATGGCACACAGCAAGGGTGGACACCTCATTGTTCATTCATCACTTTTTGGTTATTATGTATTTTTTTAATCTCTAATCGCGTGTACTTTTTTCTGTCTCAGCAGGTCTACGCACAATGAAATGGAAAAGAACAGGTATGTTAAATGATCCTGCGTGACTATTATGGTTGATAATATTCATCAGTTAAAATAAAAGTCAGCTAAACCGTATAACTTTCCCAATGTGACCTGGGAGGAGTTTAGGCATGTAACAAAGCTATAAAAACCTGTATAAAAATGAATCTATCATAGCTCAATGACAGCGAGAGATGTTAAGCTGTACATATCATTTATACGCTAATTACGTAACAGGGACCAATGTCAATCCCTGTCTGTAATTTGAGTCAGAGGTAGGAGAATTATCTGATGGAAAAAATCCAACTTGGCACAGCAAAACCTAACGGATGCCAAAATGGAAACAAAACACCTCTGCAAGCACTTTAATGAGAAATAATTCTATTGATAGACTTGGTATACTTGTAAACAAGCATGCACAATCTGTAATGCCTTAAATGTATAGCATCCACTGTCACTGTAAGTTAAACAATGCACAGACTGAGCATGGTCTTTTCTTGTTTATGTTAAAGAAGAAATCAAAGAAACACCAACCCAACGTGAAAATTGGTGCAAACCATTATCCAACAGCAGGGGTGTTGCTATGGGAACTGTTTACGTTGTGCTTATTCGGCTGAAGTAATTCCTGTTAAGTTACTGAGCTATCGAGGCTGGATCGGGTGACTTATTGTGCCCTTTTGCACTTGACAGCAGCTCCCCAACTTAAACCATGTCTTTAAAAATAACAACAAAAACAACAATGAGACAATCTATAACAATGTTTTTGCTAAGTGATAATATAAATATTTAAGTGAGGGTGGGAACTGATTGTACTTTAGCAAGACGTCTACATTAGTACTAGCATCAAACGTATTGTACAAACAAGGACAGCCGCAAAGACTGGTCCTAAAGGTAGTTCTTTTACATAAAATCTCTTTCTACTTTTTTTTTTACTACCCAAATAAAATTTTGGCTTTTCTTTGGTGCTGACTTCGCCCTCACTCGCTCAGAGCTTACTCCCTGTGCTAGCTGATCCAAACTAGCTGCCTGAATAATACATAGCACTGAGGCCTATGCTGCAGGATTTACCCAGTGCATGTCACGCCGCTCCAGACAGCCAAAGCCTGGGCTCAAAGTCAGAATTAGAAGCAGAACTCGTCGTGCTGCACTTGAGACGCCCCACAGCCTGTTTCTTTCCAGTTTCTCCCACCACTAAGTCCAATGGCACGTAGTAAATTACTCATGGAGACCCAGAGCATTCACGCCAAAGCAGTGTAGCAACACCCATCCCCCTCCTGCTGCAATATTGGCTTGCTAATACAGGAGACGCTGCTTAGAGTGATCACACTTACAGCATGAACTGCTCAAACGGATCAGAAATAAGAACTTCAAAAATGCTGCATAAATTATTCACTATTAACCAATTCATTTTGGGTCATTAATACTCCAAGCAATGAAATCCTATATTTATTATTTATATTATCCTATATTTATTTATTATTATATTTATATCTTTTCTGAAAAACAACTTAACCACCACAAAACAGTCAATTAAATCTTTACAAAAATATCAAGAAAATTCAAGGAAAGGCATCTCACAGACAGACATTTACCACAACACAAGGACAAAAGAATTGATCAAAAATCTACTGTCCCATTTATGATGGCAAGGGCTAAAAACCAAATTGCAGTAACTTGTAGGTAAGCACCACACGTTTGACACTATTTACTGTAATTGTACAGATTGTGGTAAAATGAGGTAATTACGTTAGGAATTAGGAAAATCATGTTACATCACACTATTGTTATATCATCTTAGCAATATTCAACAATAGTATTCCATTTATTTATGATTGTTATAAGTAAATCTTGATTGAATAATGATAGATTTGATGATGCTATGGAAGGCTCTTTAGCAGCTTTGCATCCATCTGTCATCAGCACAGCCCTAGGCGCGTGCATGTGAGCGTGTGCATGTTTGTGTAACACGACTCCAGCTCCACCGTCGCTCCTGCTAGTTATGGGCCGGTACTGTCAGGGGTCAGAGGGCGAAAGCGAGGCTGATTTACTACCGCTCTGACATGGGTCACTCTGCTGACCTAGTAGTAGTTTTTAGTAGGTGAGAGACTAGAGTACCCGCCCAGTCACCACTGTTTTTATGACCTTTCTGCTACAGACCGAAGATGTGACAGAAGTTACATCTTTGCAGAAGTGGGACTTGACAGTGTGGAGTTGGGTTTGTTTAAACCGCCTGATGGCACACTCACCTGTTGACACTCTGCACTGTAACAAAATAACCCGTCTCAGATGTAGTTCATGTAGTAAGAAAGTATTTTTTACAAATAAAATTAACTTTTAATACAACTTTTTCCAGTGTACTTGAAATTGAGTACTACCTTTTGTGAGTAGAAATACAAGTACTTAATATTTATGTGACATGCACAGAAGGTGCTGTAGAGAGAAAAGGGGGAACAAAAACTCGGTACTGGGTCAAGCACTCATATGACAGTTTCAGATTTTATGGTACAGAGTAACCAAATTGGTTTAAAAAAAATATATGAAAATGTGGTTAATTTGCTGACACTGACTTTTGTAAATTTTATGATTTACTAAACAATTTTTCTTTTTATATTTTTACTGCTGGACTCAATTACTACTACTTGCTACTATTGCGCTCATGAAAATATATTGTTGGTTGGCTATTGAAGGAAAGGTCTAAAGAGTTTAATAAACATTTAATAAACCATTTCTAATGCAAGTAAAAATGTGCAATTATCGGAAACAGCTGGCCAAGTAGCTTGCTACGTTACTGGCAGTATTTTCTCTGTCAAACATCATGTGATCTTCATTCCATAGCCTGTTGTTGTCAGTGTTGTTTAACAAACATTGCCTGGCTCTACTGAGCTCTTATTATGTCAGAACAACAGGCCAGGGCATTTCCATGTTATGTAATAGTAATCTGCATGCCCTTTGGACTAAGTCAGCTGAGAAACAGCCTTAGCTTCAGCTGCTGAATTGTGCTTTGAATGGTTGTGTGGGCTTCTCATTTGCATGGCATGTGTGTCTTTAAAAGCACAAACTTAAAGACTTGTCTGCATACTTTACCCACAGTCAAATCAAGTTCTCTGGGCATTTGAAAGAAGTATTTCCAGCAGTGACGCTCACATCACCTGTAAAAGAACAGCACATTCAGCCCTCAGCTGCCGAAACCATTATAACTAGTGACGCTGCACACGCCCACTTACAGAGGCTCACAGACACGTACGCACTGGGCCCGGGCTGGAGCTGGAGGTGCTTGTTGTGTAACAGTGAGGTCAAGTGCTCACAGACGCCCACCAGATATGAGCAGCTGCCAAAGCCACCAGCTCGCAGAGAAATAACAGGAGGAAGTGGAGATGAGAAATACAGGATTCAGATCAAATATGAACAGTCTAACTTCATCCATATTATTTGTATGTTACAGTACTGATTTGTTGCAGAAGTAAAGCAAACCACATATTTTAGGTGTTTTTGTAGTGCGGCTTATTTCATAGGCAGATATTTAACAACCATAATGAGAAAAATACAGATAGTCCATGTGAGGAGAGTCCTCAGAAGCCCTGAAATAAATTTGAAAATCTGGAAATTTGGAGAGTAGTTTTGTCATTATAGTAATTACCTGAAATTGATTCAAATGTTAAAAGATCCTGGTAAAAATAAAAAGATTTATAGTATTTCTTTCCATTAAGGGAATCAAATACTGAATTTTTGAGTATGTTTTTAAGATTTACCTGGCTTTAGATAAACAAGATGTGTGTGCCCTCCTAAAAAAAAAAAAAAACACCGGAATGAGGCTGCTGTAGTTTTAGAAATGAAGTTCAAAACTGATGCAAAAAAAAAAAAAAAGACTATTTAGGAGAATTCCAGGTAGCGCTGCATGAATCCTGAGGAAAGGAACTAGACCTTTGGAAAAATAAATTACCATTTATGACAAAATCCTTTCCTTTTGTTTAGAAAAAAACCTGGGAAATGATTGAATCCTCACTTGAAACCAAACCACCATTCAGCTTCCACTAAAGCCGACATTAAAATTTTTCAAGGCCAACATTACATTCTAAGGTTTTTGTGGCATGCTTTAAACCAGTATTAAAGGTTACTGCTTGAGCAAATCATTATTCTGAAACAGTTTAACAGCCTTTATTATTGGTATTTATTGGCATTTGTTGTTTTTATATTTATATTGATTTTCTTTTATCTGCAATTGCCTGTTAAGCACTTTTGTTTTATAGAGATAAACTTTGACTTGACAACAACTCCTTACCTACTCACAATACTGGTAAATAAAGGAAAATGTCAAATTTGAGCAGTTCAGTTGCGTATATTACCCCCTCGTGTCCAGCTCACGTTGAGTTATTTTTCTTCTCTGTGTCCTCAGACGAGCACATCTACGGCTGTGTTTAGAGCGATTGAAGTCTCTCGTTCCCCTGGGACCAGACGCCAACAGGCACACCACCCTCAGCTTGCTGATGAAGGCCAAAGATCACATCAAGGTGAGCGCTCTACGCCACGGTGCTTATCAGTATGAAGAGGGCAATTTGTGCGCATGTTAAGTGGGTTAGCGTCATGTTAGTCTGGCCGCAAGTGTCTCAAAAAAGGCCACAGTTAGGGCACTTAAGGCTGCGTAGTTGTGTTAACGTGTGTGACTGTTGTAGAGGTTGGAGGAGAGCGACAGGAGAGCGCAGCACACTTTAGAGCAGCTACAGCGAGAGCAGAGACACCTGCAGAGGCGCCTGGAGCAGCTGGGGGTGGAGAGGACCCGCATGGACAGCACCGGATCCACCCAGTCCTCTGACAAATTCGACTCCGACCAGGGTGAGCCCCAAATCAATAGGTGTTTTAGTTTGTGGTTTTTATGAAGCAACATGGTCCCGGAGGAACGTTGTTTGGTTTTACTGTTCCGTGTTTACCGCGTAAATGGTTGGAATTACAATAAACTTGAAAACATCTACCCTTACAGCAACTTAAAATATAGAGTTTGAATATTGTTGCCAAAATTTGTACATAGTGTTGCTTTTGATTGACTGTTCACCAAACCTGGGGAGGGGAAGTGTAATAACTAAGTGCAGTTAGTCTTAAGAAAAATTGTAAATTAAAGGCCAACTATCCTTTAAAATGGAAACACAATCGAAACTGACTAAAATGTAGAAAAAACATTGCTCAGTAAACAGCCTTTAGTTTATGGTTTAGCTGTCAGTTTAGATAACTGTCACCATGGGAACAAATTAATGAGGGCTTATAATACAACTTAAAAACTTCTGGAGGTTCACATAAATTTGATCTTCTAGCTGTTTCAGTATGTTTCACTATTTATTGGGAAAAGGGTGAAGGGGGATGGTCTATGTACACAATTGGCAATAGCACTTACAGTTCCATCTTTAGACAAATGTGACCCCTCTAGCTTGGTAGAGCGCATACCAAATACGCAGGAGACCTGGGTCTGATTGTTGTTCATTGGCCCAATGTCACTCCCTTCTCTCACCCTGTTTCTTGCCTATCTACTGTCCTATCAAATAAAGGCAGAAAGGCCAAATGTCCTCCTGTCAACTTAATGTTAACTATCAAGAAATGCCAAAAAAGTATAAAGGACTTATACAACATACTTTGTGACAACAGACTTTGTGGACCTAGATGTGGAACGAATAAAATCTAATATTTTAAGTTGGAACCTTTTGTTGTTATAGAACCCTTTAGGTGGTACACTGGTCATTAGTGGTCTAAGTCTCTGACATTTACAAAATAAAAAAGTCTGGAAAAGTCTGGACTCTTATGTTAAAAAAGTTTTTCAGTCTTTTTTTTGTATTTCAGTGGTGACTTTTTGGACTAATGTTTAAAACAGCCTCTTATTGTGATGATGTCCTTTTGTCTACAGAGGACCTGGAAGTGGACGTGGAGGGTACAGACTACCTGCTGGGTGATCTGGAGTGGAGCACCAGCAGCGACTCAGGGGACGAGCGTGGCAGCCTTCGCAGCAGCTGCAGCGACGAGGGCTATTCCAGCGCCAGCGTGCGGCGCCTGCAAGACACTCAGGAGATGGCCAAGCAGCTGGCCTGCAGCCTTTAAACCTCTGCTCACAACCCACCTCCTCCTTCATCCAGGCCCGTCCCGACGTTGTGTCCCTACGACCCCTGTCTCCAAACCCTACCTCCCTCCAGGACTGACCAAGTTGGCTTAAGTCCGCACACTGATTTTCATTCAAACTGCTACACCTCCAGCACCCACCGCTCGCAGCACACGACCCGCGTCCATCTTTAAGGTGTCGCCCGCTCTGCACCAATCAAACGAGTGGGATTTAGAAGACACTCCAGCTGCCCCTGCGTCTCTCCCTCCATCCTTCAAAAACACAACTTTCAGCCAGAGAATGTTACCACACAATGTCCCACTGCCTCTTTTTTCTATACCTCAAGAGCCATGGGAAGCACTTACGAGATTTCACCCTTACTTCACAGAAACATGCATACACTCACTCTCCATCGATGTCCAATAAGACAGAGTTCTCCCCAAAGATTTGACACAGATGTCCAGTCTAACATCTGTGCAGGGGATTTTGCACTTCAAAATGCTTTTGTAAACTGTCATCTTTTACAACACTGTCTCTTTAAACCTTAAAGGCCCCAACAGTTTTTATAGTCATGTTAATATGAAGGTGTAATCCAGTAAGTGTTGCGTGGACAATAAGCTAGACTGTTTTTGGTGTTGAACTGTTTGGGCCGACAGCAATACATCCCTTAGTACCTGGCCTGACATTAGGCTCATAAGCTCCCCTGTAAATGTCCACACCTGCTAATCAAAAGCAAAAACACAAAAACAAAAAAAATAATTGTGCAGCATGAGATTGTGAAGGGGGGGTGGATTTTAGAATAGTTTTTTGTTTTTCCTCTCTCTGATGACTGTGGCGCTCATCCTTTTTATTGTGTGTGTGTGTCTGTGTGAGTGTGTGTGTGAGTGTGTGTGTGTGTGAATGAATGTCTTTGGTCACATCCGAGAGCCAGGCAGCAACAGGGGTTACCGGTTTAAAACCGGTGTGGCAACCCCAGGTCGAATGCTGGTGTATTTCGGCAGGTGCTGGTACATTTGCGTACACTACTACACTGCCTTGTTTTTTTTGGAAGGGACAAGCTTATCAATGGAGAGCAGTTGAGACACATTCCACTACAGCCACAGTTCCTCCAAGTGGTACAGGATGGTTTCACTTCAGTGTGGTGCATAGCTGTTGATAAGAGACGTTTGCTACGTTGAAATTCCTGTTTTCCAAATTGTGGGGCAAGTACAAATTATCAGACTGCTCTTTGTTCCCTTGTATTACTGCCTTAAAAGACAGTTGGACTCCTCTTAAAAATGGAAACTCAACTAAACCAGTCCACACTGTTAAACCGTGTTGTACCACTTGATGAATACTTTGCCTATTTTGACAGAACAGCTTTTTTTGCCTGTGGATTTACTTTCTGAAGGGGAGGGGGAGTTGGTTAGACACAGACGGGTTAGCCTGAATAAACAACTGGCTTGGACTTCACAGAGCAAACACCCAGATGTTCGTCCTAAACTCCTCCATTGCTTGTTTCCATCTAACAAGCACCAAAATCTCCAAACCACAGATTAGCTCTCCCTTGACATGCCTTCATAGCTATTTATTGTTTTTAAAAAAATATAGATGTTTAATGTAAATAGTTCAAAGAAAGATCTCTATGTTTATCTACAAATGTATTTATTAGCAACACTGAATATATAGAAGAAAATTATATCTATCTAGCTTCTGTTCTTGTGAGGTTCCTGAGAGTTTCCTATGTTTAGTTTGATGTGCACAGCATAGTTGACCCTTAGAATACTTTAGACCTGCCTCTTGTGTCTCGAGGCTTTGGTGTCTGTTCAAAATTTGACACGGTGCTCCTAGGAAAAAAAAGAAAAGAATGGTGTTTGTTGTGGTTGTTTGAATTGAAATAAGAATTGGACAAAAAAAACTATATAATTTATGAAAATGTGAATTAAAAAATATAAAAGGGAGACGAGCGGGTGTTGCAATCGAGAGGGAGGTTAAAAATGGCAGCTGCTCCGAGAGTAGCTTTGAATGTAAATGTCAAAAAGCAACCCCTCGTGTCTTTTTACATCACCTGTCAGTTTCCATTAATGCATGGAGATGGTACACCAAAAAAAAAAAGTTATATGATATCTAAAAATGTTTTATATATATATATAAAGTAATTGTTGTATATATATATATATATATATATATATATATATATATATATATATATATATATATATATATATATATATATATATATATATATAATATATATATATATATATATATATATATATATATATAATATATATATATATATAATATATATATATATAATATATATATATATATATAATATATATATATATATATATAATATATATATATATATATAATATATATATATATAATATATATATATATATAATATATATATATATTATATATATATAATATATATATATATATATATATATATAATATATATATATATATATATATATATATATATATATATATATATATATATATATATATATATATATATATATATATATATATATATATATATATATATATATATATATATATATATATATATATATATATATATATATATATATATATATATATATATATATATATATATATATAATATATATATATAATATATATATATATATAATATATATATATATAATATATATGAACTAATTGTTTAGTCTTTTATTGTGGATTGCTGCTTTTTGTCAACCTCCTCAAACGGAGAGTAACTGTGTAACCACACTAAAAGGGTCTGCTACAGGGAAATGTATTGATGTGAGTGGGCAGGTGTGTTCATCAAAAATACCATCTGTCAACGTGCGCTTGTTTGTTTTGTCACTGTCTTCAGAGAGAAATTTTCAGGAGTGGTTTATATATATATATATATATATATATATATATATATATATATATATATATATATATATATATATATATATATATATATATATATATATATATATATATATATATATATATATATATATATATATATATATATATATATATATATATATATATATATATGGGTGGATAGTTTGAGAAAAAAATAGAAAAAAAATAGAAAAAAAATAACAAGTTTACAAGTATAATGCAAAAAAGTCCACTTGACAACTGTCATGTAATGCATTAATGTTGTCTGCGACGTTTGTTTTCTCCATCTATGGCCTGCTCCCTGTCCGGTTCTGCACGTGCGTTTTTGTGTGTGTGTGTTATCCTGCATGTGCAGCTTCCTCCTCCTCATGCTGCGTTGGCATCATCAGTGCAGGCAAAAATAGTTTGGAGAGACACACAAAAGACCTGTTTCCAACAAGGAGTATGGTGCACTTCAGTTTATTTCGGTACACTGTGGTTTCCCAAGCGCAAATTCCCAGTTCCAACTGTCCAACAATCTGTTTAGCTTTAACTTTGACTCACTCCACTGTCTTTGTACATACTTGGGACAATACGGAGCACTAATTCGGACAGCCCTCATACCCCTTATGACAAGCAAAACGCAAACAGAAGACTTACCGAACCATAATGGACTGTATCGTATTGCTTGGTGGAAACAGGTTTTGAGCCCCTCTGCACAGACACCGGTGCTGTCAGCATCTGCCCCGTGAAGCAGGTGTGGAAACCCCTCAAACTACAGTCCCACCAGTTATTTAAGCTACAGGTTTTAGCATCAGGGCATCTCATGTTTGTGTCTTGATTTGGTTTTGCACACGTCCCTTCATACAAAGTGGCTGGTTCTGCCTTAAACACCAATGTAAACCTAACAAAGGCTATGTATGAGTGTATATGATATATCGACATGTATCACAAATGTCATTCCTTTTCATTGTGACAGTCTCAGGCGTGGTGCTTTCATGCATTACACACTACTACACACCTCGACACAGACACACACAGCATAGCTCCATGAACATCAGTGTCGCCTGCTGCCTTTCTCACCAGAAAGGTCCAAATGTCTGTCTGTTGAACAATAATAACTAAAGGTGGACATTTTGTGCACTTACTTTTTAAGAATTGGAGAATTTGGACAGTCTTCTAAAGAAGTAACTTTAAAATGTGATCCCTTTGGAAATGAATTATTGAATGCAAGGGAGAATGCAATTTATATTTGACAGTCATATTAAAAATTATATAAATAAAATTAGAAACCCTTGTTTACCTAGCCATGTGTCTTTGTCTTGTGTAATTGAGTCTCCATTGTAATTAGATTCAGAAAAACAAATGATGGCTTTAAACATGAAACTCAACCCACTGGTTTCCAACACAATGAGCTATATTTATATGGAGCTGGAACAGGCAGTAATGAGCAGGTTTTGCACATCAAATAAAAGAACGCCACCATGGGGGCTTGATCCTCGCTGGTATTTTAGAGTAATCTTCTGGCCAAATCCCTGTTTATATGATCACAGCCATCTGACTGCTGCTCAATAACCAACACACAAAGCTAGAAAAGGAGGAAGGAAAAGGGGGATGGGCATCATGAAAGCATCCTGCATCCCTTCTGGAGCTGCCAAGGGGGAAGGATAAAGAGATGAGAGACTTCAGATCCAAGACCATTTTAGTTTAACAGGTTGACTTGGACGGCCATCTTGTCCACCCCTTGCAACTTGGCTCATATACTACGCTCAGGCTCTAGGCTTGATATAAAAGACTGGTCTCACAGAATGTCACATCATCTTTAAATAACAAGTATAAAACACACTTCTATCTGTACTTGCTATCAGGGGGACATTGTTTATAAAAAATTATGTCACTAAAATACAATGGCACTTGGGGTTGTAAGGGTTAGTCCTCTGAATTATCACTTGAGAATGAGTAACAAAGTATTTAGTCAAAACTACTACTTAGCTGCTAAAGCTATTTGAAAGTCCTATTTGGTTGTGGGTTACCTATGACACGTGAGAAACATGTCTTGTTAAGTAAGCAGTTTTCTATAGCAAAGACATGACACATATCCAAACCTGCCTCAACCCCTCCTTGAACTGCAACCTTATCGTGGTGGAGGGGTTTGAGTGCCCGAATGATCCTAGGAGCTACTTTGTCGGGGGGCTATATGCCCCTGGTAGGGTCTCCCAAGGCAAACAGGTCCTAGGTGACGGGCCAGACAAAGAGCGGTTAAAAAACCCCTTATGGATACAAGAAAATCAAGGACGGTGACGTCGGCCGGTATGGCGCAACCGAGGCCCCACCCTGGAGGAGGCTTGGGGAGGGTTGGGGCTCGTATGCGAGCGCCTGGTGGCCGGGTCTTTCCCCACGGGGCCCGGCCGGGCTCAGCCCGAAGGAGCGATGTGTGGCCGACCTCCCGTGGGCCCACCACCTGCGGGAGGAACCGTAAGGGGCCGGTGCAAAGTGGATTGGGTGGCAGTCGAAGGCAGAGGCCTCGACGACCCAATCCCCGGACACGGAATCTGGCGCTAGGGACATGGAATGTCACCAAGCTGGCGGGGAAGGAGCCTGAGCTTGTGCAGGAGGTTGAGAGATATTTGGAGGTTGAGAGTCGGGTCACCTCCACGCACAGCTTGGGCTCTGGAACCCAAATCCTCGAGAGAGGCTGGACTCTCCACTACTCTGGAGTTACCTGCAGTGAGAGGCGGCGGGCTGGTGTGGGCTTGCTCATAGCCCCCCAGCTCAGCCGCCATGTGTTGGAGTTCACCCCGGTGAACGAGAGGGTCGCTTCCCTGCGCCTTCGGATAGGGGATAGGTATCTCACAGTTGTTTGTGCTTACGGGCCAAATGGCAGTGCAGAGTACCCGGCCTTCTTGGAGTCTCTGGGAGGGGTGCTGGAAAGTGCTCCGACCGGGGACTCCGTCCTTCTACTGGGGGACTTCAACGCTCACGTGGGCAGCGACAGTGACACCTGGAGGGGCGTGATTAGAAGGAACGGCCCCCTGGATCTGAACCCGAGCGGTGTTCTGTTATTGGACTTTTGTGCTAGTCACAGTTTGTCCGTAACAAACACCATGTTCAAGCATAAGGGTGTCCATCAGTGCATGTGCACCAGGACACCCTAGGCCGGAGATCGATGATCGACTTTGTAGTTGTTTCATCTGACCTCCGGCCGTATGTCTTGGACACTCGGGTGAAGAGAGGGGCGGAGCTGTCAACTGATCACCACCTGGTGGTGAGTTGGATCCGATGGCGGGGGAGAAAGCTGGACAGACTCGGCAGGCCCAAACGTACTGTGAGGGTCTGTTGGGAACGTTTGGCAGATCCCCCTGTCAGAAAGATCTTCAACTCCCACCTCCGGCAGAGCTTCGACCAGATCCCGAGGGAGGTTGGAGACATTGAGTCCGAGTGGACCATGTTCTCCACCTCCATTGTCGATGCAGCCACTCGAAGCTGTGGCCGTAAAGTCTTCGGTGGCTGTCGTGGCGGCAACCCCCAAACCCGGTGGTGGACACCGGAAGTAAGGGATGCCGTCAAGCTGAAGAAGGAGACCTACCGAGCCTGGTTGGCTCGTGGGACTCCTGAGGCAGCGGATAGGTACCGGCAGGCCAAGCGGACTGCAGCCCGGGTGGTTGTGGAGGCTAAAACACGGGTCTGGGAGGAGTTCGGTGAGGCCTCGAAGAAATTCTGGCAAACCGTCCGCCGCCTCAGGAGGGGGAAGCAGTGCCCTGCCAACACTGTTTACAGTTGGAGGTGGGAATCTGCTGACTTCAACTGGGGATATTGTTGGACGGTGGAAGGAATACTTTGAGGATCTCCTCAACCCCTCCGAAACGTCTTCCACTGAGGAAGCAGAGGCTGAGGGCTCGGAGGTGGACTCGTCCATCACCCGGGCCAAAGTCACTGAGGTAGTTGGGAAGCTCCTCGGTGGCAAGGCACCGGGGTGGATGAGATACACCCTGAGTACCTCAAGTCTCTGGATGTTGTAGGGCTGTCTTGGTTGACACGTCTCTGCAACATCGCGTGGCGGTCAGGGACAGTACCTCTGGACTGGCAGACCGGGGTGGTGGTCCCTCTTTTCAAGAAGGGGGACCGGAGGGTGTGTTCCAACTACAGAGGGATCACACTCCTCAGCCTCCCCGGGAAAGTCTATGCCAGGGTACTGGAGAGGAGAATGCGGCCGATAGTTGAAGCTCAGATTCAGGAGGAACAATGCGGTTTTCGTCCCGGTCGTGGAACACTGGACCAGCTCTATACCCTCTCCAGGGTGCTGGAGGGTTTATGGGAGTTTGCCCAACCAGTCCACATGTGTTGTGATCTGGAGAAGGGATTCGACTGTGTCCCCAGTGGCGCCCTGTGGGGGGTGCTCTGGGAGTATGGGGTCCGGGGCCCTTTGCTAAGGGCTATCCGATCCCTTTACGACCGGAGCAGGAGCTTGGTTCGCATTGCCGGCAGTAAGTCAGACCTGTTCCCAGTGCATGTTGGACTCCGGCAGGGCTGCCCTTTGTCACTGGTCCTGTTCATTATCTTTATGGACAGGATTTCTAGGCGCAGCCAGGGGCCGGAGGGAGTCTGGTTTGGGGACCACAGGATCTCATCTCTGCTTTTTGCAGATGATGTTGTCCTGTTGGCTCCATCAAGCCAAGACCTTCAGTGTGCACTGGGACGGTTTGCAGCCGAGTGTGAAGCAGCTGGGAAGAGAATCAGCACCTCCAAGTCTGAGACCATGGTTCTCAGTCGGAAAAGGGTGGCTTGTCCCCTTCTGGTTAGTGGAGAGCTCCTCTGTGTGGAGGAGTTCAAGTATCTTGGGGTCTTGTTCACGAGTGAGGGAAGGAGGGAGCGTGAGATTGACAGACGGATCGGTGCAGCTTCTGCAGTGATGCGGTCGATGTACCGGTCTGTCGTGGTGAAGAAGGAGCTGAGCTGTAAGGCAAAGCTCTAGATATACCGGTCAATCTACGTTCCTACTCTCACCTATGGTCATGAGCTTTGGGTCATGACCGAAAGAACAAGATCCCGGATATAAGCGGCCGAAATGAGCTTTCTCCGCAGAGTGGTGGGGTCGCTTCCTTAGAGATAAGGAGAGAAACTCGATCACTCGGGAGGAGCTCAAAGTAGAGCCGCTGCTCCTCCACATCGAGAGGAGCCAGCTGAGGTGGCTCGGGCATCTGTTTCCTCCCTAGGGAGGTGTTTCAGGCATGTCCCACCGGGAGGAGACCCCGGGGAAGACCTAGGACACGCTGAAGGGACAATGTCTCTGGACTGGGAACGCCTCGGTATCCCCCCGGAAGAGCTGGAGGAAGTGTCTGGGGAGGTGAGAAGTCTGGGCATCTCTGCTTAGACTGCTGTCCCTGCGACCCGGCCCCGGATAAGCGGTAGAAGATGGATGGATGGATGGAACCTGCCTCAAAAGATGCCATGGAAACACACAACAACAGTGAGCCCTTGGGGACAACTGAGCACACAAGCCAATCAATTAAATGGAGACAACCATAATCACTCATTATGCTCTGTTTACCCCTGACCTCTGTCAGTAATTCCTCCTGATTACACTTGACTGTAACTGTTGGAAGCTACTAAGACATTATAGTACTCCTTTGTCGGGATTTTACATTGAGGGCCATGAACTGCAAATGTTACATATATTAGAGAACCTATCATTTACATTTATTCATTTAGCTGACGCTTTTATCCAAAGCGACTTACATGCTGTTCTATAGTAATTACCAGTGTTAGAGCCACTGGAGACAAGGTGGGTTAAGTGTTTTGCCCAATGACAACAGTATGAACTGTGGGGAGAGCGGGAATTGAACCACCTACCTTCCGGTTGAAGGACGCTTTACCCACTGAGCTACTGCCGCCCAAGTTAAGCTTCTATTCTATTTACTGTATTTGTTCTTTAATTTTAAGGACAATGCCCTTACAGTGAGTCCATTGCATATAAACAAATGCAACCTAAAACACAGATATGCACTGTATGTAAAGATTCTTTGTCTAAGAGCAAGTTGGAAAGGAAATCTAGCCACAAGAGTTCACTAGCCAGTGTACTTTTGTGCAAGTCCTAAGCCCGGATAATAATGCCCAAGAGTCGAACTCTGGACCTTCTGTGACCAGCACACTATGCAACCAAATGGAGTGGGCTGCAATATGACGGGCATCTGTAGGAATATGGGAAGCGCTGGAGGAATTGCTGTGGTGACACCTGAAGAGAAGTGTTTATTAAACACAGGTTTCATAAATCACTAGAAGAATATCTGAATAATGTAACAACACAATTGTTATTTAGGCCTTCACACTGTTTGCATTGTGTTCTTTAGTCAAATGAACAACACCACTCCCATCTGTCTTCCTGGTCTTTGTCAACTATTTGCACAAACCATCATATTATGCAACGTATAGCAGTGGCTCACCCATTCTTGCCTTTATGACATAATTCCCCTCAACCGTGTGAGTGCTAAGGGGAAAGAACCCGTCTAACCACAGTTTAAAACCTGTTCCCACAGTCAGTCGACTCTCAGACATACCACTCTACAGCTAACCTTTCGTCTTCTGTGCTCTGACC
This sequence comes from Neodontobutis hainanensis, assembly GCA_024349245.1. Taxonomy (NCBI): domain Eukaryota; kingdom Metazoa; phylum Chordata; class Actinopteri; order Gobiiformes; family Odontobutidae; genus Neodontobutis; species Neodontobutis hainanensis. The sequence continues at coordinate 2,532,909 of JALDNG010000043.1, read as the reverse complement.
ACTACCACAGCCACACGGCCCTCGCTGTGGACTCATCTGATGAAACTAATGAAGGTTCTTTGTCCATAGACACAACCTGCTGATCGTGCCAAGAGTGTAAATGGTAATGGTGTGTAAGGACTTGTGCCCACCAATGTTAAGTGTGGCCAGATTATTATTCTATTTCCATTCAAGTGTACACAATCAAATAAATCTTCAGCCCATTTACTTCTAGGAATGTCCCAATACCACTCAGTGAGAACCAGTATTTGGATGGATAGTGAGTACTTGCCAATATCCAATACAGATATGAGTTCTTTGTTTGTGACTGAATCACAATAATCTGTTTTATTCAACCTTATTACTCATAAAAAAGAGACTGGATATGATTATGCTTTTGCCATTGTTCTGCACTGTTTTGTCAAACTGTATCAACATCTAATAACTCAGCAATCTTCCGGTCTGTGTAGGACCTGACACAGGCTGCTCTGCTCCTTTGAAACTCGTCTTCCTCTGGTGCTTTGATATGCCAGGTGTTACTTGCCTGCATTAACCGGTGCTGTCTGTGAAGCGCCTCACTATGTGTCAGAAGCAGGCCACTCAGGCCACTCGTAGCTTTTGTTCTGCGTTGGATGGGATGATCTTGTCTGATGTGCGCTCTCCCCTTAGATTGGCCTTCCCCGCTCAAATACAGTGTTGTCCATCTGTTTGAGCTCACACAAAGCAAAGCCCACATTCTGTGTATATGTGTTTTTGTGTATGAAGCCTCTGGCCCTGGAGCTGTCAGCAGAGATGGAGGAAGAGCTTACAGGGCATGATTATTTATGTTTGTAAAATAGGTCTAGCAAGTAAGATTGTTAAAGGAGAAGAACTGTTATAAAGTGTGCAGTCAGTGACATGGCTGTCCAAATCTCTCTATACAGTTTATGTTTTTTCTATTTTCTTTTAGCCAATCAATAAAAAGAACTTAAATACACAATGTGAGGTGTAATCACAGGGTTGAAAGAATGGGGGTGCTGTGAATACTGGCAGCAATTGAGCTGCATTTGATGCTATTTGGGACGGTACAACATGCTGCTACTTGAATTTCAGAAGGGAAAGGTTTTGTCACAGTAGCTCAGTTGCAAAGGAACACACATGAACACAACAATAATGCAATAAGAAATATAAAACCATCATCAGTTTGTTTAATACATTGACTTGCATAGTAGCCTGGCCAGCCAGACCCTTTCACTTTGTTAGTGAAGTGGGTCTGGAACCCTTCGCATTGCCCACAGCTTTCATTGAGTTCAATCTGACTGACCAATCAGAACCATTTACTGAAAATGGGGTGGGCGTTATACACTGTTCTGGTTTTATGATTGTTTTCTGTTTTTCAAATTGCTTTGGTCTCTCTGAAATGTCCCATGAATTCTGATTGGTTGTATGTCTGCCATTGATGACAATCTTTGTTTTAGAGGAACAAGAGCACCCTCTTCTTATCATACTTGGTAAAACACTAAAATCCTCATATTTACCTTAGATTTGTAACTTGACAATACCGGTTAGACCGACTATTTCCCTCGAAAGGCCATAACAAAAATGTGTCTCTGGGCCACAGGCCAAACACAAAAATCTTTTGTATATAATCAAAAGAAATAGCTTTCCTCCCAGGTTTATTTAAAATGCCTTTTGTCTGTGAGCCTATTCCGCTCCATTTTGTTTTGACGAGATAGCATCTAATTTGGGATCCTGTGAACTTAAGTTGTTTGACACAGAGTATAAAGTCTGCACAAACCCGACCTGAACTGTCTGTTCAGAGCAGTGAGCACTTTAATTTGAAGGACAATGCCCATACAGTGAGTCCATAACATATCAATAAATGTAACCTAAAACGCAGATATGTATGTAAAGATTATTTGTATAAGAGCACAGTTGTAGAGTTTTACCAATTTTAAAATATAACTTTTTAGTTAAAGGAAGTCCAGCCCCAAGGGAGGAATTGCTGTTGTGACACCTGAAGAGAAGAGTTTATTAAATACAGGTGCATAAATAACTAGAAGAATATCTGAATATAGTAAGAATTAGCACAATTATTATTTAGGCCTTCACACTGTTTGCATTGTGTTCTTCAGTCAAATGAACAACACCACTCCCATCTGTCTTTGTCAACCATTTGCACAAACCATCATAGTATGCAGCATATAGCAGTGGCTCACCCATTTGTGCCTTTGTGTGTTAAGGGGGAAAAACCTTTCTAGTTGTCTACCTGTTGCAGTTTTAAATCTGTTCCTACAACAGGGAACTTTCCAGGGAACCACAGAGGGAACTAAAGATGTCCTATGTTTTACTACTAGCACTTGGTGAATGGTGATGAGAAACAGATAATGTGAAGTCCTGAATAGCCTGGCCAGCCATCCTAATTAATTTTCTGTTCTAAACAAAGAATGAGCCTGGGTTCTGTGGTTTTCAGTTGGATTTCCAGGGGGTAGTATTAACAGACACAGAATAAAGGACATTTGGACACTGGATGAACACACTAAAAACTAGAAACTAATCAAAGCTATAAAGTATTGCATAAAGCCTAAATGTATGGGTATAGCTTGCCATGCTGGGTTTTGAATGGTCTCGAACATCAGAATGCCCTCCCATTTAAGCCAGACTGAGAGTGTCCTCACACCTCCATCTAGTGGCACAACCTTATATGACACAAAGCATGTCATCTTAGAATGTCTCCAAAACATACACATCTTCAGTGTATTATCAGAACTGTTATTTGCATTCACCAATGTCATGTTCAAGTATACGTATCAGTATTTCTAACCCAAAAAGGACATTGAGTCCCTTAGGTTGAAGCAGTAAGGTGAAGACAAAAAAACTTAAACCTGGTAATGGTTGCTGAGTCACACGTCCCATCATTGAAGGCCTGTCTTCAAAAAGCCCGTTTGTTACCGCTGAAGACAAAATGGCTGAAAGAGTGAGGGGCACAGAAATGCACACCTGTAGACACGTCCTGCATTTTAGCTCATGTTCAGAGGAGTGAGCTTTATAGTAAGAGAGTCTTGTACAAAATCTCTATTGCATTTTGAAGATAATGCTGAAAACATTATTATAAGAAAGAAAAACATATATATATATATATATATATATATATATATATATATATATATCAAGCTGTTTTGTCCTTTTCTAGACACTTGACCTCCTTTGACCTTGGGTGGCTTTATTGCAAATCACAGATATTTGTCACAGACTTGTATCACACACAAAGGGAATATTATGTAATCATGATCATATCTGTAATAAATCAGGCTGTTTGAACTGCACGAACAACTTATAAACTGTTAGTGATGCTGTAAAGGTGATGAGGCCTCTTTAGCTTCAGCTTCATGCATAATGCATCAGGTGCATGGGATTTGGAAAGGCTTTACCGCCTCCCAGTGGCGCTAAAATATGTAAAATGTAACGTTGTGGACACACATTGCAGTAACAAATAGGATAAGGGCAAAGGCCTTTAAATATATACATCTATAGTTCATATTTTACAAAATGGTTTCTGTTTCTTTTATTAGGTCCTATATTAACCCAGTGTGTCTCTCATTGTGTGGGGGAACCAAATAAACTGTTTCTCAGAGTTCTGTCTATTGTGTATATGAGGAAACTTTTCGAATTGTTTTAGTGCAAGAGGTCTTAAATCCGAGCCACATGAACAGAAGCAGCTCAGACTGAAATATTTTAGTGGGAGTGAAACTTGGGGTAATTTTTTTTAAAACTGTTGACTGCTGCGTCTTTATGGTGCTACAATAAAATTATGCTGCATTCTCAACACTGATGCTCATAGCTGCAGATTGTTATACATGCTGCATAGACAACAGTATAGCCACTGCTGTGTTGCACCTGTCCCGGGCCTGGCACTGCTCCAGCGACAGGGGAGCTTCTGAGAGAGGCGTGCCCCCGCGGTTCAGGACCAGGGGCCGCAGGGACTGAAGTGGCCACAGACACAGACAGTGTGGGGCTGTGTCTTTTATGATAAAAGAAAGCCTCTGTTTTGGGGGGATGTTTATCAGTGGACATAATTTCTGTGAAACATGGTGTGAACGTTTAAAAGGTTTATTAATGAAGTCCAAACCAGTTTTTGATTTTGAATATTGGCTGTGATTGCCTTGTTACGCCGCTTTAATCAGTCTCATTCCGCATTTATTAAGATGTTGCAGCGTCCAGCTCCGCGTTGGAGGGCGTTAGATGCAGACTGCAGCAGCACTCGCTGAGCAGCCCTCATTGATTGCACGCCGCGTGTCGTGGATAGAGCGGCAGTGACACCGGACAGACTTTAACACACAACACAGTCCGGTGGGACCTGTCCCGCAAACAGAGGGGTTAAAGTCGGTATAAAGTGGTATAAGTGATGTTATTGAATTTCGAGGCGGGACGCGCAGATGGGGTTTATTTGACCCAGGTTCCGCATGAGTGGCTCGTGCCCTCAGCACGAGGGGGTGTGGTGGTGGGGTGTTTCTGCCAAATCCGCAGGTTTCCCCCCTCTCTGTGTGTTGTCTCTGAGTTGGTGCTGCGTCAGATGATGCGCGGTGCGTGCTCTATAAAAGCACATGTCCTGGCAGTCCTCACGCGCATCTGACTCTGTCTCTTCACTCTTTTCGAGCTCAGCTCCTCGCGCATTTAGACCAGTCCAGGACCATGAGTTTCTCCGCTGAACATTACAGCGCCAGCTCGTACCGGAAGATTTTTGGCGATGCTCCGCGCTCCGGGCGCATGGCAATGAGCAGCCCGTCCCGCGCGCAGTCCGCGGGGCTCCGCAACCTCCATCACCGGTATGGGTCCCCGTCTCTGTCCTCCTCTGGGATCCGCCGGTCTGCGGCTCCCCGCATGAACATGGCCATGCACGAGCCGCTGGAGCTGTGCGCGTCCACTGCGGTAACGAACGAGATGAAGATCATCCGCACAAATGAGAAGGAGCAGATGCAGGGGCTCAACGACCGCTTCGTGTCGTTCATTGAGAAGGTGCACTCGCTCGAGCAGCACAACCGCGTGCTCGAGGCGGAGGTGACGCTGCTGCGGCAGCGCCACAATGAGCCCTCGCGTCTGCACGAGCTCTACGAGCAGGAGATCCGCGAGCTTCGGGCACGCGTGGAGGAGCTGACGCACGAGAAGAGCCAGATGCACGTGGACTGCGTGCAGATGAACGACACGCTAGAGCGCGCGCGGGAGAAGCTCGAGGACGAGAGCCGGCAGCGCGAGGAAGCCGAGAATGCGCTCAAGGGCTATCGGAAAGACGTGGATGACGCCACGCTCGCGCGCCTTGACCTCGAGAAGAAAGTGGAAGCACTGCTGGACGAGATCGCTTTTCTCAGGAAAGTGCACGAAGAGGAGCTGCACGAGCTCCAGGCGTCATTGCAAGCCACGCAGGTACCGCACGTGCACAAACATTGCACCTGTCACCAGCTCCTCCTTATTAAATAAGGGTCCCACATACGTTTACTTAAGTCTCTGACCTGGTCCAGAAGCAGTACACACTCACCTGATTTACACACACCTGGTTACACTGACGTAACCCTGTTATTAGCTACTGATCGTAAAGCTATGAAACTACCATAGCTACAGCCTACAAGGTCCAAATATCAATATATATGTATATATGTGCATATAAAAAGTATATGGGATTTATGCAGGAGCTCGTCGCATAAACGTGGCACAGACATAACGTGTCCCGCTCGAGCTGCGCGCGGGTGATTGCTGATAATTAATGGCACTGCAGTAACGCCTTATTCCTTCCACCTGCCTCTGCTCTGCGGTAGCTCCCGCGTCACGCCCCCGCACGCACCTCAGAGCTGACTTTTTTCGATCCTCTTTGTAGTTCTCATAGGCTAATACATACTTTTTCCATATAGGCTATTATTGTAAGTTTTGAGACACTTGCATCCGTGCGTCTGCCTGTTGCCTTGGTAACAGTAATGGCTTGGTTTGATGGTGACAGCAAAACACAAGGGATATTCTGTAACTAAAGAAGAATTGTATAGGTCAGAATGTTGTATTGTATGTGCCTACCTCTGGAGGTCTGTGCGCAAAAACTGGGGCGTTGTCGTCCTAAGGCACTCCACCACTGATATTGCCATACACACTTGTTTCAAATGGACTTCTGTTCTAACTGTTTTGAAAAAGTGTGCGATTCATTTCCTATTACAAAAGCAGAAATGGAAATGTAGTCTTGATCTGCTATGCTACTTGGTGAAACTGATTTGATGATTTGATATGACTTTTTTTACTTTGTAGACAACATGCTAATGGTTGAGTAAGCCATCTGCAAACGTAGCAAATTAAATTTGGATGGCTTTTTATTTTTTAATGACTAAAATAATAATTATTTACTTTGGACTGAAGGATAATATGTCCTTTGTCACAGCTTCAGATTTCTGAGACAGCCTAATGTTTGTTGCTTGAAGGTTTAGATCAGAAAATCTGGGTATGGTTGTTTCAGTTTTTATTTAAAGCCTATTTCTTTCTCATTTATGTTGGCCTATCCTATAAAGCACATTTACATGACACACACATCACAATTTGATATATTACATTTAAATACATACTCTACAATTCCTGGTTGACATCTTTAAGAGATTATAAAACTAGCAGGACCATTTATTGGAAATTTCATTTAATTTAAAAAGAGACATTTAGGGACTGTGAATTAAAAAGAATGGATGTCACTTAACTACTACTCTGGCAACAACTCACTTCCTTGTGTTTCTGGGTAGATTTCTCCTGGGTTTCTTCAGTGCCCCGCAGGGAATTTTTACTGCCATGTAAGCTATTGACAGCACAGCCCTCTTCAGTGCAGAGAGCTGAATCAGCAGTGCGTTCATCAGCAGCAACTTCCCTGGACACAGCACACACTTTATACATACATTAAATGTATATAGTAACAGCAGGCAGATCGAAGAACAGGGTGGAGTTGGACGCAAACGATGTTAGATGTCACCTGTCGTGTTTAGAGTTTTAGTTTATGGATTGCAACGTTTCATAAAAATATTACAGATACCAGGATTTCAGCTTTAGCCTTAGGCTATGAAGCATCTGTGGTCAAACTCAAGCCCTGTTAGTAGATTTGGTCTCTTAGTAATGACCTTTTCTTTGCCAATACATTTTTTTTACAATCTTTATCAGTATTCATTTCAATGGAAAAGAAATATTAACAAAAACAATAATTTTCAGTGGCACTAAAAAGGAAAGCCAATGTTTAAGAGAGTTTTAGAAAATCTGGAAGACTAGAATATTCTCTCATAGTCTCATATTCAGACTACTCATAGAAATACAATCAACCATTTTATGCACAGGATAACCCATTATTGTTTATGACTAAATACTACACAACTGTATTTATACAGTATTTACTGAGAGTTTCATGTGTACAACTGCCATCACATCCAGGTGTCTGTGGAGATGGACATGGCCAAACCGGACCTGGCTGCAGCCCTGAAGGACATCCGGGCTCAGTACGAGAACCTCTCTGCTCGTAACCAGGCCCAGGCCGAAGACTGGTACCGCTCCAAGATCACCACAGTATCTGAGGCGGCTGCCCGAAACCACGACGCCATCAAGCATTCCAAGGAGGAACTGACCGAGTATCGCAGGCAGGTGCAGGCCCGGACCCTGGAGATCGAGGCTCTCAGGGGCCACAATGAGGCCCTGGAGAGGCAGATTGCTGAGATGGAGGACCGCCACAACAATGAAATTGGAGATCTGCAGGTTCGTAGTGAAATTCAAGAGCTGTCTTATTCATTTGACCAAGACAGGAGAAAATATAAGATCGACAGGCAGCATACACTTAAACATGTACAGAAATGAAGATCACCCAGTAAATATACAAGTAATGTACTAAGAAGCATAGTATAGTATAGTAAATGAATAATAGAGACAAACTTAACTTACTGTCCAGTTTAATTTAGGATTGGATGAGGGACAATCCTTGTTCCTTTAAGACTGTCTACATGTCCATATGCCTTATTCTAAATCTTTTTACTTACCTTTCATTTTTTGGTGACAAAACTATACTCAGTGTTGAACTTTTTTTGCAGGACACTATCCAGCAGCTGGAGGGGGCCCTGCGCACCACTAAAGGAGAGATGTCACATCACCTGCGCGAATACCAGGACCTGCTGAATGTGAAGATGGCTCTGGACATTGAGATTGCTGCTTACAGGTCCCTTACATTTAAAATAAATTAATTGGACAGTGGCCAGTTAGTCGCAGGGCTAACATTTAGAGACAGACAGTGACAGACAACCTTTCACTCTCACATTCATTCACTAGGGACACTTTAGAGTTGCCAATTAACCTGTACATGCATGTCTTTGGACGGTGGGAGGAAGCAGGAGTACCTGGAGAGAACCCACGGTAACACGTGGAGGACATGCAGGCCAAGAATATTTGAGTCGGCTGGGTTTTAAACTCACAACCTTCTTGCTGTGAGGCAGGAGTGCTAACCACTCTGCCACGTGCACCTCATAAAATAAAGCTAAACAATTTAAGAAATAATTCATTTTAATACACTATTTTGTTTGTGACAGCCATCTAACGCAATATCAAATGTGTGCGGAGAACTACACACTGCAACTTTAAGTGTTTTTTAATGTAGTGCTGCCTTAGTAAAGTAAATGTAGATTTAACATAATGATATTTTAATCTACAAATAATTCTTGAGACTAACTGGCCATTGCTAGGGTATACCTAAATTGCTGGGACAGGCTCCAGTCAGCCGTAACCCTTAACAAGAATAACTGGAACAAAATTAATGAAAATAATTCTTGATGTTGTCAGTTGTCAAGAGACAGTTACATACACAAGGGATGGAGCAATACTTAGCCACTGCGTAACATAATATATCTGCAACATTGTTAATGTGTGCAATGCTTTGTGGTGATATTTGGCTTCATATGCCACAACAAGGAGTAGATGTGATCCTGGAAACACTAGATCCCTCAATGCTTGTTGTAACAGAGCCGTACCCGAGGGGGGACCTGTCTCTCATCTCGTTGTTGTGTATTTGTCCAAACAGGAAGCTGCTGGAGGGCGAGGAGTGCCGCCTCAGCTCCGTGGGCGGGTCAGTGGTCCAGTCGGGATATCCCAGCTTCTCCTACATGTCGGCCCGCAGTTACACATTAGGAGGCTACAGGAAGTTCGGTGCCAAGCCCGAAGATGAGGAGGAAGAGGAGGGAGAGGAGAAGGAGGAGGAAGAGGAGGGAGAGGAGGGTGAGGAGGGAGAGGAGGGAGAGGAGGGTGAGGAGGCTGAGGAGGCTGAGGAGGAAGAGGGAGAACAAGAGGAAGGTGAGGGTGAGGAGGAGGAGCAGGAAGAGCAAAAGGGCAAAGAGAAGGAGGAGAAAGATAAGGATAAGAAGAAGGAGAAGGAGGGCTCCAGCAGCAAAACCAGCAAGAATTAGCTTCTGTCAATGTTATCAGCATAAATCAAGGACCACCAGTCATTAATGTCAAGGCCGTAGTCACAAGCGACTTTGAGCGGGACACATCTTCATTCAACTTTAAACCCACACAATGTAACCTATCGCCATATATGAAGCATTTCACTGTTGACCTAATCAGTAATATAGCTCAAACTAGTTCTTCAAATACTGACAACAAACCTAACCTACAGACCTAAAAAGACAGCTGTAGTGTCATATTAAGCTCACCTGCTGCTAGTAATCTCTTGATCTATCATTTTTTTGAAACCTAGTCTATTTGCTGACATCTTGGTTCTGATTGGATAAACGTGAGCAGGATACCAGAAAGTGTACTGTTGGCTGCAAAGCAGAGAGACTGGGACACCCATGTTACTGACCAATGACTTTGACTTTATGAACCATATATCACTTACAATTTATTTAGAATTCATTTATGGATAGCACCTTGAGATGTATCATCTTATTACCAAGGTGATACGTACTTCTCTTTAATACATTAATACAGGGCCAGGAGTAGTGGATGCAAGCCTGAGATGCTACTTATTATAATTTTCGCACAGTAGTTCTATCTTGTGTGAGTCAAGATAGGACTACTGTGCGAAAATTATAATATTTAAAAAAATTATATCTCTCTGCTCAGGGCGTTTTGATGGGAGAGATGCTGCCAAACTCAGAATACTGTCTAACTATAGCTATTTCCTGAGTAGTGTCTGGTCTAAACTGTAGATAAATAGTTACACAGCAGTCCATAGAAAATATTCACCAGGTTTTCAAGCCTTCATTCATGGTATAGTCCTGTCAGTCCTGTGTCTGTACTGGAACCAAATGCGAAGGTTAACTTGGAATTTATGAAATATTTATTTTATTCTGCCTAATGTTGACCCCACGACTACGGCCTTGACTCCTGTACATCTCACTCATCACTGGCACCTCACACAGCTGCACTTTTCAAAAGCACCACTCTTGGTCACGTCTTTCACACAAGACATCCATTGAGACTAAGTAGAGTAAGAAAGTGTTTTAAAGGATTAGTCCAGGTTTTAAAAACTGGGTAATTAAGATACTAGGAGTTACTAGTGTACATACAGTAGAGAGTTTTGGATGTGCACATATTTATTACGTCCACAAACTAGGAATTCAAAACTATGTACTCTAGCTATTACACTACCAATTTTGTAAAACCTGCTCTGTCTCTTTAAAACCAGGAGGTGTATTGCCACAAAAGAGTTGAATTCATTGACATATTGGCTTTTCTCATTACCTTGCATTAAAAAAACGAGCCAAGCATGACGCAACAAAGATTGACAAAGGGCAAAGCATCTTTAATGTGCCATTGATGGTTAATACTTACAGTACAATCAACAAATAGTTAGCACACACTTAAAAATGCACACTATTTGAGACACAGCCGGTCCAACTTTTACGGTGCTATTTGATTTTTACATATAATAAAAGTTGGGGAGTCTGAGATTTACAACCAGCTTATTCCTGATAGTGTCAAACAAACGGAGGTCTAGACAGGAAAACAGCTTTCCCCAAAATACCACTCAAGCTTCAATCCCACCACGACACTAAAGAAATGTACGCCAACATCTTGAACTGATTTTTCTTTTTTATTTGTCACTGTTTTGTTACGGCAATAATGACTGAGCTCTGGAAAAAAATGTATATATTGTTGGGAATGGGAGGGTTGTGTTTTCGACTGCCTGAAAACAGGAGAGGTCTAGCGGCTTCACCACAGGGAGGTGCATCTTTGGGAATGATAATAATATAAAGAGTTTAGATTAAACGCTGCTGCAGAATATATATATGTTTTGGGAAAATGAATTATTATGCCCCCCTTCGATTGGTTCATTTGTCAGAGGTCTTTGCCATCTATGTATTTAAACCCGTGTCCTACCCGCAAATCATATCAAGGCTGTTCATTCCACTGTAGGTGAAGTAAAGCACGGCTGTAAGTGTTGCAGCAGCTGACAGTGACACCTTCTCAGATGTAAGGTTAGTATACGGAGTCACTGCTAAGGGCTAACCACTCAAACTCATCACAAAACTGTTCCCCTTCTGCTTTTTCCCCTCTTGACAAATAAACCAGTCGACGGGCACGAATGCATGGCCTGAGTCTTGGAGCTTGAATATCTGTGGGTGGGATAGGTTTTTGCTTGTTGTGTGTTTAAATTATAAAACTTGCCTTAACCATTTGCTGCAGAAAAAGGTACAACAACTACACAATGTTTTCACCCGCGTTTGACCGGTTTAAAGGGGTAGATGAGGAGCGCTGACACTTTTTCAACCATTCCTGCTAAACTACTGTGATCTGTATGTGCTGCTCTCTCATGCAGTGATATTGTCCTCAAAGCCAAATAAAGACATTTATTAACCAAACATCAAGTCTGCAGTGTGGTGCATTACAATTACATAAAATCTTTATTTTTTAAATTTTGTACCCAGTCTCATGCCCAAAGCAGCTGATATAAGCTCTAACCCCAACCACAAGAATAAGAGTTAGCAAATGAATGACATACAAGACTATTTATGAAAACAAGACATACCAGAAAGACATAACAAATTGGTAGATCATGTGACAAAATCTTGCAGGTGATCAACTTAAAATAATGCCACTCACGGGCAAGTACATACATACAGCATAACGTCATGTACTGTATGAATGCAGAAGCTTGGCACTCACATATGTTTGGTCTTATGTTTTTTTTTACCTTGAAAGTGTCGAGCCATACGTAACATCTTAATCTGCCTACAATCAGAGCTACAGCCACAAAAACACAACATTTAGCCCAATGCTTGAAGAAATGCTCTATGGTTCTATATACAGTACGTACCTTCCCAATCTAGGGTCAGAGATGTTTCCAGAGACTACATGGAAACTTAAGGCACACTTTTCTAATCTCTCCATCCTGAGATCCAATAAAAAGACATCTAAAAATAGTGGTTGTCTCTTGTACTAATATGTAGTCAAAGGTCCTTTGGGGGTCCTTTTTGCTTGGGACACCAGAGAATTGCCCAGTTTACCCACTGCAACACCTCTGATGACAATAAAGTTTTATATCTCAGTAAAAAAAAATGCATATTAACTTATAAATGTAATAAAGTAATTCCATAAATTCCATAATTCAAACGTGTAACTTTTCTAGGCGTACAGTACCTTTAGCATTCAACAGCGGGATCATTAGTGATATGATAGATATATTAGTTGTGGATAAGTTCAGAAATTTCACGCAAATTATTTACTGCTACTTTAATTTGAATATAAAATCAATATTTGTTGTTTTTGACTCTGAATCAGAGGGCAGAGTAAAAGGATAAAGAGATTGGGAAAAGCACAAGTATCTGCAAATGGTTTGGCAAATTAGCCATCAAATTTAACTGCTCAGGTGTGTAAGCATTATTTTGATAAACATGCTGTATGTACACTCAAATAATTTCAAAGCTGGATCTAAAAGGCCACTTTCCTCCATAAATCACAGCCTGCACTGCCACATACAGCAGCTTGTACTCAATCCTCTGTCTACAGTATATTTGAACTCACTTAATGTTTTCAGCTGATGTATGAAGTAATATCTGGGCTTTGCCAGCGCTGACCCAAGGGAAGCATAAAACGAGTTTATGCTCGTCTATGCAAGTAAAGGACGTCCTCAGCTGCTAAAGGGCACATACATCATTTTCAATCATGGACAGCTGTGTAGGGAGGAGCTTGTGAAACGGTTCCAATAGTGACCAGAAAGAGATACCAATGGACCAGAAGATTAATATGAACACAGTCTCATGCCAATGATAAACTCCAAGACCAGTTTTCTTTGGCTTGGAGCACCATTGGCACCTAAGAACCATTATAAAAGTGCATTTGAAGACCAAAACTTAAAAATAAAATAAAAATGGTTTTAAGGGTTTCAAAGGTTTTAAATTTTATTCTCCAATAATGCCAGGATAAACTTAAGAGTTTGATGCTCCATGACATTGACTCTATGTAGATACTGGAAAAAAGTTATGTTACTCTAAGATAGGGTTGTGTTTGCGTCGCAAAGTCTATGGCCTCACTTCAAACCAAGCTGAGGAGAGTGACAAAACCCCCAAAGCCCTCACTGTATTCATACTCTTACCAATGTAGTCGTGTACAGTGCATATATCACGATGTACAACACAAAAGTACGCCTTCTGGGTTGTTGCTGTCAGTCATGTGGGAAGGCATATGGCTCGTTATGAAGATGTCTATATCTGTGAACCTTTTCCATTCATTTGTCTTTGAAACAGTTGCTGTGTATGTGCTCTTATGTTATCATGTTATCTTATATTCCGACACATGACTCCTACAACACAACTAACACATGCATCACATTCATTTTGCATTCAAACATTACATTACATTTATTACAGACACATCAACTAGATGCAGGGATATGTAAGGTGACATGTTAAAATGTATATGTCTGGCCTTATTTGTCCATGCTGTAGTGATTTGTGACCTCACAAAATCAGGAGAATTTAATATGGCAAATAGCGATCTAACTTACTAAACCCAAGGAAAAAAATAACTACACTTGTTTAACCACATCTTTTCATTGTTTAATTTGTACATTACTATCAACACATACTTTGCAGATAAGTGGTGGAATAGAGATTGAACTTTATATTATTTTAGTCAATCTGATCTTCATTTTTCTTGGCAGAGGTTGTCCCTCAGTGCAGACGCTCCCAGTCTGTATCCCTGCCTCTGCAGTAGCTGCCCTGTGCTTAGTGGGTGGAGCTGCATAATGGATGCTGGGGTGTTGTTATCGACTCACCCCCAGCTCTGTGTCAGGCTGCATCCAGAGGTGAAAGATTGGCCTGCACAAGATGGATGGCTGCTGCTAACGCTGCCCCACCACCACAGCTGTCACCGGCAAGAACTTTATCACAGGCTGAGGCGCTTTGTTTGCCCCCACACTCACTGGAGTCCTCCTCGTCCGTGTGGTAAGGAGAATCAGCACAGTGGCAAAAACATTATCAGCACTAACAGACAATCAATAACACTGTCAGAAAGGCAGGGGGAAAGTAGCCGAAGACAAATGTTTTTTCCCCTAAAAAAGAAGGAGCATGTGTTTGGGAGAAGGAAGTTAATGGGAAGTGACACAGAGACAACATGATCCCTTTAGTGCTGGGGATTAGTCTTGCAAATGTGCGAAAATATAAAAATGCATCACTATATTACTGTTTATTTAATAATAACACCTGGTTTCTTATTTCAACTATATTGTCATTTATTAGAAGGCAACTTGCCATTGGCATGGCAGTTCTTGTGATACAGACGATAAGGGGTGGGGTGTCTGGGCAGTTGTGTAAATATTTCAGTAAGTCCTGTCTCCTAAGGACTGCACTGCTGCAAAAGGGCACAGATTGAGCAGGCAACATAAATGATAAAAAACAAAAATTTGGTATTAAACTATAGAACTTGTATAATGAAGGATCAGTTGTCTGTTCAGAGATTTCCGTTGAAAGGTAGTTGGCTTAGATTCTATGCATTTTTTGATTAATTTCAGGCAATACTGTAAAACATTTTTGGATGATGAACTCATTCAAACTCATATGGGACTTGTGTGAATGGGACATGCTCACATAAGAGACAACCCAGGACCCATTGCCACTGTGCACTTTGTGGTTCGAGGATTGCACTGTTTATTTGAATGATAACCTCAGGCTTATGATTCTGGGCCTTTTTTAATTGAAATGATTTAATTTACCAGTACATTAATCTCTAGAAGGCAATAAGTACGGAATAAAACAGATTTTCATTGTTTGAGAATTAACTTAATATTTATGGAAATACTGGTAAAAAGTTTAATTTGAGCTTTTGGTCATTTAGGGTATCTGGCTCTCTGGACTCACTGTGATTGATGCTTTTTTTTCTCCTGTGCGACACCAGAGACTTATGACTGTGCATGAGCTTCTGTGGTGGGCTGTGAGACAGGCCGAGTGTCAGAGGGCAGATTTATTGAAAATTTAGACTGAGATCAATCCCTGGCTCACTGCAGCCTTTGGCAGCACACACCGGTCGTCCTCTGTGTCGTGCTGAGCTCTGCTGTCAGCACATTCTGTTGTTGTCGAGGTGCATACATAATTGAAACGCTCTCATGCCCCTCCCTTTTCCCCAGAGACACTTGAAGATAAAGCAATAAATACTCAGCCTCAGCGTTTAGCAACCTTTGTAGGTTGTTGCTAAGAGTCCACAAGTGAGTAATTAAATTTCCTCTTTTTAAATGGGTTAGGGCTGAGATGCAAACCAACTGTTACAGACCATGTCATTAGGGAATAAGTGGTGACATCCTGAGTGGACACTTGGCTTAAATGATATTTCATATTATTTAGTTTGTGCAGAATCGAGGGCTAGCTGCCAAATTGCATGGGCATCCTCCATCCTAACATCTTCTAAATGTATTCTGACGGCTAATGGCTAATGTTTTCATACTGATCCCATAACTTTAATATTTCCACAACTTATGGTAGCCCTGCAGGAACTTTCTGTTGTTTATAGAACAGCTCTGTGAAAGTAGTTCACTTTAAAAATTTGTACAAAAAAAAAATATATGTACCAAACTCAATGACAGTTGAGCATACTTAGCCGTTGGTAATGACCTCTTACACTTAAGAAAAGACAAATATATATTCCAAAAACAGCCCTCACCCATAGGATTCACACTAACTTTGAAGATTAACGGGTGTTAAAAAAGAAAACTCAGGTAACTATAAGGCAGTTTTGGATGGTTTGTGCACATCTGCATACTTTGTAAGTACATTGAAAGCAATGGGAGGTGGGATCTTTAACTCCCACCTCCGGCAGAGCTTCGACCAGATCCCGAGGAGGTTGGAGACATCGAGTCCGAGTGGACCATGTTCTCCACCCCTATTTTCGATGCGGCCACCCGAAGCTGTGGTCGTAAAGTCTCCGGTGCCTGTCATGGCGGCAATCCCCAAACCCGGTGGTGGACACCGGAAGTAAGGGATGCTGTCAAGCTGAAGAAGGAGACCTACCGAGCCTGGTTGGCTTGTGGGACTCTTGAGGCAGCTTATAGGTACTGGCAGGCCAAGCGGACTGCAGCCCGGTTGGTTGTAGAGGCTAAAACTCGGGTCTGGGAGGAGTTCGGTGAGGCCATGGAAAAGGACTATCGGTCGGCCTCGAAGAAATTCTGGCAAACTGTCCGGTGCCTCAGGAGGGGGAAGAGGTGCCCTGCCAACACTGTTTACAGTGGAGGTGGGAATCTGCTGACCTCAACTGGGGATATTGTTGGACGATGGAAGGAATACTTCGAGGATCTCCTCAACCCCACCGACACGTCTTCCACTGAGGAAGCAGAGGCTGAGGGCTTGGAGGTGGACTCCTCCATCACCTGGACCGAAGTCACTGAGGTAGTTGGGAAGCTCCTCAGTGGCAAGGGACCAGGGGTGAATGAGATACGCCCCGAGCACCTCAAGTCTCTGGATGTTGTAGGGCTGTCTTGGTTGACATGCCTCTGCAACATCACGTGGCGGTCGGGGACAGAACCTCTGGACTGGCAGACCGGGGTGGTGGTCCCTCTTTTTAAGAAGGGGGACCGGAGGGTGTGTTCCAACTACAGAGGGATCACACTCCTCAGCCTCACCGGGAAAGTCTATGCCAGGGTACTGGAGAGGAGAATGTGGCCGATAGTTGAACCTCAGATTCAGGAGGAACAATGCGGTTTCCGTCCCGTTCGTGGAACACTGGACCAGCTCTATACCCTCTCCAGGGTGCTGGAGGGTTTATGGGAGTTTGCCCAACCAGTCCACATGTGTTTTGTGGATCTGGAGAAGGTATTCGACTGTGTCCTCGTGGTGCCCTGTGGGGTGCTCTGGGAGTATGGGGTCCGGGGCCCTTTGCTAAGGGCTGTCCGATCCTGTACGACGAGCAGGAGCTTGGTTTGCATTGCCGGCAGTAAGTCAGACCTGTTCCCGGTGCATGTTGGACTCCGGCAGGGCTGCCCTTTGTCACCGGTCCTGTTCATTATCTTTACGGACAAGATTTCTAGGCGCAGCCAGGGGCCGGAGGGAGTCTGGTTTGGGGACAACAGGATCTCGTCTCTGCTTTTTGCAGATGATGTTGTCCTGTTGGCTCCATCAAGCCAGGCCCTTCAATGTGCACTGGGACGGTTTGCAGCCGAGTGTGAAGCAGCTGGGATGAGAATCAGCACCTCCAAGTCTGGGTCTCAGTCGGAAAAGGGTGGCTTCTCCTTCAGGTTAGTGGAGAGATCCTGCCTCAAGTGGAGGAGTTCAAGTATCTCGGGGTCTTGTTCACGAGTGAGGGAAGGAGGGAACGTGAGATTGACAGACGGATCGGTGCAGCTTCTGCAGTGATGCGGTCGATGTACCGGTCTGTCGTGGTGAAGAAGGAGCTGAGCTGTAAGGCAAAGCTCTCGATTTACCGGTCAATCTACGTTCCTACCCTCACCTATGGTCATGAGCTTTGGGTCATGACCGAAAGAACGAGATCCCGGTTACAAGTGACCGAAATGAGCTTTCTTCGCAGGGTGGCGGGACGCTCCCTTAGAGATAAGGTGAGAAGCTCGGTCACTCGGGAGGAGCTCAAAGAAGAGCCGCTGCTCCTCCACATTGAGAGGAGCCAGCTGAGGTGGCTCAGGCATTTGTTTCGGATGCCTCCGGGACGCCTCCCATCATGTTGGTCTCCAAACACAGACCATACATTCAGGAGCTGAGACCTGCTGAGCTAAGGCTAAAAATCACAAGGTTGTCTACATACATTGTACCATGTATTCTATTTTTAACTTAATTAAATAAAAGTATTTGTTTCTTAGCAAAACATTTATTTGGAATTTTATTTGTTGAGTCTCATAAGACTTGAATCCACCTATTAGTATGAATTTTGGAAGCGATGAGAAATCAAGTTAAACTGGACATTTGATACAAGAAGTAATGCAAACCCATTTTGAACGTCATACATTATTAAATTTTTTTGGTCTGTTTTATATGGGCCCGCTTAGGATTTAAAATATACAGACGTAAACCATTTCTCCCAAATTACCTGAACTTAGGTGTCATATCCATTTTTAAATTGCACTGATCTAGAAAGAAACATTCACACTTTTTTCAGCTCTAGAATAGATTACTTCAATGCTCTTTATGTGGGTGACTCCCAGTCCTGTCTCAGCCGCCTCCAACTGGTGCAGAATGCAGCCGCACGCTTTTTCACCGGCACATCCAGACGTCAGCACATCACCCCAGTACTTTATCCACTCCATTGGCTTCCAGAGTTAAAATAAAAAAATATATTTTTTAAAGCTCTTAATGGCCTTGCCCCTCCTTATCTGTCTGAGCTAGAGCCCAGAGCTAGGTACAAACACTGGGGGAACCGGGCCTTCTCTGTTGCTGGGCCCAGACTCTGGAACTAACTCCCTCTCACCATAATAGACTTTGGTCTTTTTAAATCCATGCTCAGAATGTATTTATTTAGACTGTTTTCTAACACTCATTAGGGCTGTGACACTTTTTATATTTATATATTTATATTTATTTATATATCCCTTAGCAATTTTTTTATATTAAATGGTATTTGAAGGGTCACTTTGGTCACTTTTAGTTCTGTATAGGGTAGCTATACATATAAACTTTGATTGATTGATTGGTGCCATGACTAATTACAGATGGGACAAAACTTACCTGGATAGAAATGTGCTACGGTTATGTATGGGTGAATGATAATATATGTTAGTATGATATTATAATATAGTGTTAAATAAAGATAAATGCATTGTGTGGGGTAAATTGTCTGTTAAAGGGTTATGGACTATTCTTATATATATAGTAGTTTCTGTCTTTCTTGTCCTTTCTCTCTTCATCAGTCCATCCCTGTCTCTGTCTGTCTGTCTCCCCCCTTGTTCCCCTCTTACTCTTTGGCTATATATAGACTCCTGCAATGCAGATGTCCCAGAGCCCTGCAGTTCTGAAGGAGCAGCCGAAGAGACTCAAAATCTGTCCATCTGACACACGGCGTGTATGTGTGTGTAGCTGCACTGGATGGGGCACTACCGCATGACACTAGCATTACATGTGCAGTAATGCTGAGTGTCCAACCCTGCACACTGCACCAAGGATAAGGTGCCCCCAACACAATAAAGTCAGAAGCACTGCAGTCATAACTCTGGGTGGGCGTGTGCACTTGAGGGGGATAGTGCCTCTTTTTTAATATTTTTTTCATTATTGTTTGAGATATGATACCAGGATGCTTAAAAATACAAAAGAACATGCCTACTACTGTATTGAGGCAATGCAAAAAATGATTAAAAATAGAAATTACATGAAAAAATATAATAAACATTGGAAGAAAAGTACTTGCATGTTAAGCTTTAAAACAATATGTGTTCCAAATATGTTTACAGCCTAAACTGTCCCTGTGCTAAGAAATATGAAGATAAGAGACAAATTCAAATTAAAACTTTAGAGTCAGTCGTGTGTTGTTGCTGCAGCTTTATAGATCCCATTAATCACCAGACACAGAAAGCCAACACCACAGAATGTGTTAGATCCTATTGAACTGTTGTATTTGGTTGGCAATGCTCAGCCGCTCTTTCTGCTGCTGCAACAGTGGTAAGGCATTAAGTATTTATAACAGATGACTCCACAGAGCAGGTCCTCTCAAAGCCTCCCGATGGTGTACAATGGTATAATCCATGATATGGTAACCCCATCTAGTGTAAAAATGTCAAATTACGCAGAGGCTTTACATTAACCTTTCTGTTAAGAACCTTTCTGTTAAGAATTGTATGTATTCTGTAAAATGCTGTTTGAACAGACTGGAGCACAGAAGTCTTAATTATATTTGCAGGGATCTATAATTGCATCAGAATAACACTCTTAACAACGACACAACGACATTGCAGACTTAATTTATTTTGACCCCACAATTATTTTGTCATTGTTAATCATTGATGAGTCCTAATTTTTTTGCAATCTCTGTTTCTCTGTGGAAGCAGACTTAGTCAGTGCTAGAATAGTTACTTTCCCTGGTTCCACAGTCAATGGAAACATTTCCTATTGGAGAGCCTATAAAAGGATGTGATTGGCCAAAGCCTGCTGGTACTCGCTGAATCTATTAAAATCCATCATAATAAAGTCAATATGGTGTCTTAAGGTCTTTTGAAGCACAGTTAAGCACAGTGGCTGGAGCCTTTATTTTCATTGGTTCCTTTTCCTACATCTGCCTAGCTCTCTAGGAGCGAACAAACTGAGCACTGCTGGGGGGGAAGCACACTCTTTCTTTTTAAACACACATTCTTATATTACTTAGGACATTTATTTGTGTTATTTATTAATATATTAAATTAAGTTGAACACAGTCGCATGTCCCTACAAGGCTACCATAGATGCTCACAGGCGGCCGAAGGAGGGGATGCAAGGTTGGAGTTGCAGTATGTATAGATTGCAGACACTATATATTTTAAGATTAAACATACCATTGTGATTATCATCTATAGTTTTTCTGGTAGACATGTTTATAGGTGAACTACAAGTAAAACCACATTTCATATTTTTGTCTCACTAAACCCAAAAAGAAGATTGTTATTTTTCCTTTTTATTCAGAATATTCACAAATGTGTTAGCTATTGTAGCAGATCAGTCTCCATAATTCCACACTTATCACTTCCAGAGAGGCCCCAGCAAACAAGAGTTTGCACAAAACTCCACACGGATTATAACATCTGTCTTTTATCATTTACAGACCTCCAAACTGTTTTACTAAGGACTCAGGAACCTTCAGTAAACCGTGATTAACTATTCTGCGTTGTTGACATGACCAGGACAAAACCTGGCCAGGGACGCATCCAAGGATAAGGTGCCCCCAACACAATAAAGTCAGAAGCACTGCAGTCATAACTCTGGGTGGGCGTGTGCACTTGAGGGGATAGTGCCTCTTTTTTAATATTTTTTTCATTATTGTTTGAGATATGATACCAGGATGCTTAAAAATACAAAAGAACATGCCTACTACTGTATTGAGGCAATGCAAAAAATGATTAAAAATAGAAATTACATGAAAAAATATAATAAACATTGGAAGAAAAGTACTTGCATGTTAAGCTTTAAAACAATATGTGTTCCAAATATGTTTACAGCCTAAACTGTCCCTGTGCTAAGAAATATGAAGATAAGAGACAAATTCAAATTAAAACTTTAGAGTCAGTCGTGTGTTGTTGCTGCAGCTTTATAGATCCCATTAATCACCAGACACAGAAAGCCAACACCACAGAATGTGTTAGATCCTATTGAACTGTTGTATTTGGTTGGCAATGCTCAGCCGCTCTTTCTGCTGCTGCAACAGTGGTAAGGCATTAAGTATTTATAACAGATGACTCCACAGAGCAGGTCCTCTCAAAGCCTCCCGATGGTGTACAATGGTATAATCCATGATATGGTAACCCCATCTAGTGTAAAAATGTCAAATTACGCAGAGGCTTTACATTAACCTTTCTGTTAAGAACCTTTCTGTTAAGAATTGTATGTATTCTGTAAAATGCTGTTTGAACAGACTGGAGCACAGAAGTCTTAATTATATTTGCAGGGATCTATAATTGCATCAGAATAACACTCTTAACAACGACACAACGACATTGCAGACTTAATTTATTTTGACCCCACAATTATTTTGTCATTGTTAATCATTGATGAGTCCTAATTTTTTTGCAATCTCTGTTTCTCTGTGGAAGCAGACTTAGTCAGTGCTAGAATAGTTACTTTCCCTGGTTCCACAGTCAATGGAAACATTTCCTATTGGAGAGCCTATAAAAGGATGTGATTGGCCAAAGCCTGCTGGTACTCGCTGAATCTATTAAAATCCATCATAATAAAGTCAATATGGTGTCTTAAGGTCTTTTGAAGCACAGTTAAGCACAGTGGCTGGAGCCTTTATTTTCATTGGTTCCTTTTCCTACATCTGCCTAGCTCTCTAGGAGCGAACAAACTGAGCACTGCTGGGGGGGAAGCACACTCTTTCTTTTTAAACACACATTCTTATATTACTTAGGACATTTATTTGTGTTATTTATTAATATATTAAATTAAGTTGAACACAGTCGCATGTCCCTACAAGGCTACCATAGATGCTCACAGGCGGCCGAAGGAGGGGATGCAAGGTTGGAGTTGCAGTATGTATAGATTGCAGACACTATATATTTTAAGATTAAACATACCATTGTGATTATCATCTATAGTTTTTCTGGTAGACATGTTTATAGGTGAACTACAAGTAAAACCACATTTCATATTTTTGTCTCACTAAACCCAAAAAGAAGATTGTTATTTTTCCTTTTTATTCAGAATATTCACAAATGTGTTAGCTATTGTAGCAGATCAGTCTCCATAATTCCACACTTATCACTTCCAGAGAGGCCCCAGCAAACAAGAGTTTGCACAAAACTCCACACGGATTATAACATCTGTCTTTTATCATTTACAGACCTCCAAACTGTTTTACTAAGGACTCAGGAACCTTCAGTAAACCGTGATTAACTATTCTGCGTTGTTGACATGACCAGGACAAAACCTGGCCAGGGACGCATCCCAGGTCAAAGGTGACTCAGGACCAGCACCACATCCTGGCACCATGTCCAAGGACTGTAAATCCTAAAGATAAAGGGTGTTGATTCAGCTTTACCCAGAACTTTCTTTAGCACTCAAGAAGGACGTAGGAATGCGTTTGATCACACCAGAACCCCTGAACTTCTGATGGTCAGACACTACCCCCTTGTGTTTGACCGGACAGAGAACTATTGACTTCTCCCCAAAGGATATTTTGTTATTTTAATAAAATAATTATTGTATTAATGTGCTGTTGTTATACTGTTCTTTTCCAGGACGCGGAGTCGTGACGAGAACTCCTCATCCTAGTTTTGTTTGCAGGTTGTGTTCTGTTTTAAGGAAATGTAACAATTGTTTCCATCATGTCCTGGCAAATGCCTCTGTATAACTTTGCAGTACAAGTGTTTTGCGTGTTTATGAAAAACCAAAAGAAATTGCGAAGCAAGGAATGTTTTAAAACTTAGTTTAAACACTTAAACTTTAGTCAAACTTGCCAAGGCAACACCCTTCTTCGTAAGACACGCCCCTTTTCCAAAGGTGACAAAACTGGCACGCTGCCAGAGAATCATCCCTTCTGCCCTTCTCCCTTCTGCCTTCTCTCTCTCTCAGCTTCTTCAGCACGCTTCACCCTTCGCGGTGAGCCTGCGGCCTTCTGGCAGACGGTCCAGTAGGACTGCCTCGCCCGCAAACCTGGGCCTCGTGGAAACGAGTTAACTTTCCTTCGTTCTAAAGACCGTGCCTGCTAAAGCGCCTGCTCTTCCCCAAAAGAGCGCGCAGAAGCAAGTTTTAACCAGCAAAGCAACAGCTGAGAACTCTTTCATGGACCGTGACATAACCTACACAAACTTCAACTTTTACACGGTACAACCGATGAGAGGTGCGAGTTTGGACAGCAACTAGACGCTTTTGTTCTCTTCCCCCGGGTGCACGGCGACCCCCACCCCTGGAAGAGATCTGCACGTGACGGCAACCCTGGTGTGTGGAGCGCTTCATCAGTAAGTGACGAACTTTCTGGAGAACATTCAGGACGCTCGTCTCGGACCACTGATATCGACCACACCGAACCGGGCCAGCACCCGCTGACTACAGAGTAAGTCCGCACGTGACACAACTGCCTTGGCGGCATTACAAAGTCCAAACTCTAGCCCCGAAGCCTCCATCTTCTTTTCCCGTTAAAAGTCCCTTTAAATTTCCCCAATCTAGATTAAACTGTACAAAACATTCCTGGTTTCATCATATCCTCCATGCAACTGTTTATCCCTGTGTATTCCCATTGTGTTCAACCCTTATTGTGTTTTAATGCTTTACCATGTTCCCGTCATATTATTCACCATTGTATAATCTTTAATAAAATCCCATAAAGACATTAATGTTTCCCTGTTTATATCAAGAAATGTTCGAAAACAAGAAGAATTTACTTCCTTTAGATTAATGAGACTAGACTAAACAGTTTCTCTAGATCTGTCTAAAACTAGAGTGGTGCCCGAAGAAATTAATATTTTGATAAACAAAATATTAATTATTAATTTTCATAATTAATATTCATATTAATTATTAATAAGACCATATTCACTACAGTATTATTTTTGGCGCCCCTCGTGAGGACTTGGAAGAATATTCTTGATTAAATACTGAAATTATTAAATAACACCTAAAGTCTTTATGCAAATTGCTGTCCACTGAAAGCTGTGTCTAAGCTGTGCTTTATCTGGTGATGCGTTAACTGCGTGTGTGTGTGTGTGATCATCGCTAGGTGATCAAATGTGAAGCGCTATCGAAATTGTGTGTTGACTTCAAACCGTGTCAGCTGGCCTGACCCGTGAAAGTCTGATACTGTACGTACAGTGACGCGGAAAGCGTCAATTCAAACATTAAATAATGGCTGCGAGACTCCAGCATGAATTAAATGTTTGTTAAAGTTGCCAAAAGTCTGCTGAAGACAGAGAGACTTTGTTGAAGTGGATTGGTTTGGGTGTGTAAAACACGTGGACCCTCAGAGCATCCATTTTGAGTTCCTTTTAATGGCTGCGAGCTTCCAGCATTAAGAAGTACTTATTAAAGTTGTTTTAAAGTCCGCTGAAGGACTTTTTGAATTATGAAATTTATTAATGGCTGCGAGATTCCAGCATTAAGAAGTACTTATTAAAGTTCTTTTAAAGTCCGCTGAAGGACTTTTTGAATTATGAAATTTATTAATGGCTGCGAGATTCCAGCATTAATTAAATACTTGTCAAAAGTTGCTTAGAGTCTGCTGAAAAGCTCAAAGACTTTGCAAATGTTGCATGCATGCTAACACGCTAGCCAAAGTGTGTATATGGGCCCGAGACAAAGCTAATTGCTGCGTTGTACCAGAATTAAGTTAAAATTGTCTCTTACAAGTTGCAAAATTGCCGCGTTGTACCGGAATTCATGAGAAAACTTGTCTCCCCTAAGGCTTGTAAGCCGGGGTGTATTTTGAACGCATTAAAAACCCGTGCGTGAGACCTTCGCAGCCTAGCTAACTGTGAAAACCCTCCCCCTAAAAGCCACGTGGGCTGCCGTGCGTTTTGTCTAAAAACGTGGTTTGAGCCTGCTATGGTAAATGTGCTTGTGTTTAAAACGTGGCCTTGTACAAAGCCCTGCTGGGTTTTAAACAGCTGTTTTTGTTTTTTTTAAGAGTTGTAGACTCGTCCAGAGTGAACCTCTGACTGGAAGCTGAAAGCAAGCTTCGCGCCAGGACCCCAAAGGGGCGGGCCGGAAACGTCACTCCGGAAACCTCAGACTCGCGAGAGTCTCTTTCGCCCCCTAGCGGAAAGGAGGTGCGAAACCACCGACTCACGAGAGTCTCTATCGCCCCCTAGCGGAAGGGAGTTGCTAAACCACTAATTCACAGGGATAAGCTCCATGCCTCCCTCATGCGGTCACTCAAAGGAATTACACCCTTCCTGAAATTAGTGACGCTGATTAATCATCAAAGCTTAGAGCTTTGATAGTCAATGAATAGTTTAACGCTTTCATTGACACTGAAACACCTCAATGATTAACCTTATAAGTAAATTAACCTTTTGTTAACACTGCTTCGACAGATAACACTGTTTAATAACTTAAATGCTCAATACATCGGAAACTAAACGCATTGATATTGTGTCAGATTACCTGTACTGTAAGTAGCTTTGCTACTGACCCATGCAGTTAATTTGGCTCAATATAAGTGTGACTTTGTGACTTCTCTCTAAGGAGCAGCTAAATTGAATGACGCATTAAAAGCTTACTAAAACAGCTACCCCACGACAACACTGCTGTTACGTCTGAACAGACTTAACCCTGCACGAATCCTGTCAGAGCTGTAATTTAAGAAGCTGATTACCTGCATGAATTGTCAGACTTAACCCCTGCTCCTGAATTGTTAATTTCACAGACTAGCATCGCCTACCCCACAGCACTGCTAGCCCTAAATTAACATCCAGCCAACAGGCAATTGCGAACAGCCAATACAAATTTAAATCTGACTCCATCGATTTAATCCCCTCTCTACAGTTAAAACCCCAATTAACTGTAACTAAACCATTTCTTGTAGAGAGTCACATTATCCAACATGGCTGACCTGACCCCAGAGTCCTCCAGTTCCACCAAACCGCTGGAACAACTGGATGCAGTCCTGAGCGAATTAACAGAGGATTTGAGTCCTCAATATGTGAACGAGGTTCAGGACATCGACCCCCCTGGACTTGATTCCATCCTCGGGTCCCTAGTTAGTTTTGCACTAACCACCAAGCCACAGGGCGAGGACCTAACCAAACTGCTAGGGCAAATGGCTATTGTCCTGCGAGCTCAGCAGAGACAAGCAGTGGATCTCTTGACACGCAGTCATGACGAGATCCATAGCCAGAAGCGAGACCTCAACCGTTTTCAACATGATTATACGGCGTTGAATAATGAGCTCCAGTTGGCCGAAGAATCGTTGGCCAAATCCGAAAAAGCTCTCACCGAACTAAGGAGAGAGCTGAGCGACACAAGAACTGCCCGCGACAGAGCAGAACTTGAGCTCCGTACTCAAGAAGATGAGTACGACACTATACAGTCGGAACTCATAAAATCGGGACAAAGCGCGCAGCTGGCCGCAGACATGCTATCAAAGGCAGCTGAACAGAAAGAGTTCCTGAGAGCACAGGTGGAGGATCTCACTCACGAACGAGACCGAGACCGCCTGCTCATTGACCAGCTTCAGGTGCGCCTGGCAGAAGACACCAAGGTGCCACCAGGTAGAGGAAAGGGGGGTGAAAGCACTCCAAGGCCAAAGCCTGACCCCTTTCCCCAAGCCTTCATGCCTAAGCAATGGGGCTTTGTCCCGCAACCAGTTACCTCAGGTTGCCCATCAGACTACTACCCGCAGCCAACTGCGGTAGGTAGCCAATTAGACTCCGCCTCACAACTAGCTCCTGCCCATAGAGATTGGGACGACGGTCCCACCAACAGGGACTTTCACAAGCTTGCGCGTCATATCACTCGCTTTGAGCCCCATCAAGGAGCGGCTCACGACACTTGCGCGTACCTTAGAGACATTGAGTTCTACCTCCAAAGAATACCCAATGTTACCGTTGAGGATAAAATCTTTTTAATTAAACTAACATCGAGCAGAGATGTTAGCAGCTTCATCGAACGCCAACCCCCTCCTGTTCGAACTGACTTTGCTCTCCTCAGTCAATCCCTCATAGAGGAATTCTCAGACGCCACTGTTAATGTGGGACTGACAGCCGCCCTAGCTATCAAACAGTCACGGACAGAGTCCCCACAGTTATACTATCATCGCCTACGCAATGCGTATTTTGGTCCACTAAATGAACCAGACATGGAGGAGGATAAAAACTTTAAAGCCCTCTTCGTACAAAACCTCCATCCAAATACCAGCCATCATCTTGGCATTGCTGCATGCCCGCTAACTCAAACCAGTCGCCAACTCCGCGAACTGGCCATGAGGGCATTCACTAAGCAGGGACTGAACCATGCTAAGCATCAAGAGACAGTCACTCTCTTTACTGTGGATCAAGGTCTCTCATTCGAAGAGGCATTTGACCACAGTCCAGGAGACTCGGATTAAGTGCACAAAGCCCCTGGGATCTAGACAATACGGGTATGCCCTAACCAGATCCCTCAACCCACGGCTAACTACTCTTGACTAAAACCGCTGCCTCAGTCCTCTTAACATTTTACAGTCTCCATTGATAACTGTGGGCACTTGGTTTAACCTC
Source organism: Neodontobutis hainanensis (assembly GCA_024349245.1). Classification (NCBI taxonomy): domain Eukaryota; kingdom Metazoa; phylum Chordata; class Actinopteri; order Gobiiformes; family Odontobutidae; genus Neodontobutis; species Neodontobutis hainanensis. Next base: position 2,504,663 of record JALDNG010000043.1, on the reverse strand, counting down.
AGGTGTCCACTGTAACCATTGTTAGCAGTTCCTCTAAAAAGCGCAGATCAGCCAACGACAACAGCAACTCCAAAACGGCAGGGAAAGCGTGAAGAACACTGTCAGTGGCAAGCACTCACAGTGAGACTAAACGAAACCCTCTCCGCGGTAGACTATGCACACACGCAACTGGTCACCTTGCTGATGACTGACACGCTTAGAGACACCAGCATCTCAGTGAAAAGCCTAACAATGAGAAGACTTCTGCATTGTATCTTTTGTTATGATCAAACATAACCATTAGGTACCTCCTCTAACCACCCTGTCCAACTTTGCCCCTAAAACATACAAAGCCACTCCAAATTATGATTAATGTGTTGCCCTTAATCAGGTTTACATTAGTACATATGTGTGACGCCAAGGCTTTTGTGTGTGTTTAACGTGGCTTACTCCCTGGTCTGCAAGGATGTCGACAGAAACTTGTGGAACCAGCATCGTGTCGAAAAGGGGGGACTGTAGCAGATCAGTCTCCATAATTCCACACTTATCACTTCCAGAGAGGCCCCAGCAAACAAGAGTTTGCACAAAACTCCACACGGATTATAACATCTGTCTTTTATCATTTACAGACCTCCAAACTGTTTTACTAAGGACTCAGGAACCTTCAGTAAACCGTGATTAACTATTCTGCGTTGTTGACATGACCAGGACAAAACCTGGCCAGGGACGCATCCCAGGTCAAAGGTGACTCAGGACCAGCACCACATCCTGGCACCATGTCCAAGGACTGTAAATCCTAAAGATAAAGGGTGTTGATTCAGCTTTACCCAGAACTTTCTTTAGCACTCAAGAAGGACGTAGGAATGCGTTTGATCACACCAGAACCCTGAACTTCTGATGGTCAGACACTACCCCCTTGTGTTTGACCGGACAGAGAACTATTGACTTCTCCCAAAGGATATTTTGTTATTTTAATAAAAGAATTATTGTATTAATGTGCTGTTGTTATACTGTTCTTTTCCAGGGCGGAGTCGTGGCGAGAACTCCTCATCCTAGTTTTGTTTGCAGGTTGTGTTCTGTTTTAAGGAAATGTAACAATTGTTTCCATCATGTCCTGACAAATGCCTCTGTATAACTTTGCAGTACAAGTGTTTTGCGTGTTTATGAAAAACCAAAAGAAATTGCAAGGAATGTTTTAAAACTTAGTTTAAACACTTAAACTTTAGTCAAACTTGCCAAGGCAACACCCTTCTTCGTAAGACACGCCCCTTTTCCAAAGGTGACAAAACTGGCACGCTGCCAGAGAATCATCCCTTCTGCCCTTCTCCCTTCTGCCTTCTCTCTCTTCAGCTTCTTCAGCACGCTTCACCCTTCGCGGTGAGCCTGCGGCCTTCTGGCAGACGGTCCAGTAGGACTGCCTCGCCCGCAAACCTGGGCCTCGTGGAAGCGAGTTAACTTTCCTTCGTTCTAAAGACCGTGCCTGCTAAAGCGCCTGCTCTTCCCCAAAAGAGCGCGCAGAAGCAAGTTTTAACCAGCAAAGCAACAGCTGAGAACTCTTTCATGGACCGTGACATAACCTACACAAACTTCAACTTTTACACGGTACAACCGATGAGAGGCCGTGCGAGTTTGGACAGCAACTAGACGCTTTTGTTCTCTTCCCGGGTGCACGCGACCCCCACCCTGGAAGAGATCTGCACGTGACGGCACCCCTGGTGTGTGGAGCGCTTCATCAGTAAGTGACGAACTTTCTGGAGAACATTCAGGGCGCTCGTCTCGGACCACTGATATCGACCACACCGAACCGGGCCAGCACCCGCTGACTACAGAGTAAGTCCGACGTGACACAACTGCCTTGGCGGCATTACAAAGTCCAAACTCTAGCCCGAAGCCTCCATCTTCTTTTCCGTTAAAAGTCCCTTTAAATTTCCCCAATCTAGATTAAACTGTACAAAACATTCCTGGTTTCATCATATCCTCCATGCAACTGTTTATCCCTGTGTATTCCCATTGTGTTCAACCCTTATTGTGTTTTAATGCTTTACCATGTTCCCGTCATATTATTCACCATTGTATAATCTTTAATAAAATCCCATAAAGACATTAATGTTTCCCTGTTTATATCAAGAAATGTTCGAAAACAAGAAGAATTTACTTCCTTTAGATTAATGAGACTAGACTAAACAGTTTCTCTAGATCTGTCTAAAACTAGAGTGGTGCCCCGAAAGAAATTAATATTTTGATAAACAAAATATTAATTATTAATTTTCATAATTAATATTCATATTAATTATTAATAAGACCATATTCACTACACTATGGCATGAAATATCTGATATTCCGATTGTCAAATACATGCAAGTGGATGTATATTGTTGTTTAAACACCTTTATAACGATTGCGTTAGTTGAGCTGTATCTTGTGATGGGCGCGCGTGTTAGTTTGTGCCGCAGACGCAGTCCAGAGAATCGGATCTGTTAGATTTACAACCTCTATGTTTACAACACGTGAATTCATCCACTTCTCCCGAAATACCTAAAAGTAAGTGGCTGGTGAACTGGGAATAGAATAGAGTAAACATTGAAGTTACTTACACAATGTGTATCTGATATGATTAAAACGTGTCGAATTATAATAGAAAGGATTATTATTACCTCTTCCATAGACATTAGTGTGTATTGTGTATTTATACAAACTCTAAATGTATTATATTTCATGTACTTATGTGAATTTATATGTTTGAAACCTAAAATAAACAGTATGTGGTTGAAAACACTGAAAAGTTGTGGGGACAAGCCTAGACTGATTACACCTGTGTGATCGTACGTGTGAAAGGCTTAAAAACAATATATTTTCAACCAATATATATATATATATATATATATATATATATATATATATATATATATATATATATATATATATATATATATATACATATATACATATATATGTATATATATATACATATATATGTAAAAAAAAAAAAAAATTGTCCTTCACCCTACGCAGATGGTCTCACCCTACGCAGATGGTCTCATCCTTCGAGCTTGGGTCCTCAAGCTCCTGGGAGCTTGAGGGTTCTGCGCAGTATCTTTGCTGTTTCTAGTACTGCACTTTTCTGGACCGAGATGTCTGGTGTTCTTCCAGGGATCTGCTGTAGCCACTCTTCCAGTTTCGCGGTCACTGCCCCGGGTGCTCCGATGACCACAGGCACCACTGTCGCCTTCACCTTCCAAGTCTTTTCCAGCTCTTCCCCGAGCCCTTAGTATTTCTCTAGTTTCTCATGTTCCTTTTTCCTGATGTTGCAACCACTTGGTATTGCCACATCAATCACAAGGACTTTCCTCTGCTGTTTGTCCACCACCACGATGTCTGGTTGGTTCACCATTACCATTCTGTCAGTCTGAATCTGGAAGTCCCACAGGATCTTGGCTCGGTCATTCTCTACCACCTTTGGAGGTGTTTCCCACTTTGACCTTGGGGTTTCCAGTCCGTACTCCATGCAGATGTTCCTGTACACTATGCCAGCCACTTGGTTATGGTGTTCCATGTATGCTTTCCCTGCCAGCATCTTACACCCTGCAGTTAAGTGTTGGATTGTCTCAGGGGCCTGTTTGCACAGCCTACACCTTGGGTCTTGTCTGGTGTGGTAGATCTGGGCCTCTATTGCTCTGGTGCTCAGGGCTTGTTCCTGTGCAGCCATGATGAGTGCCTCTGTGGTGTCCTTCAGTCCGGCCCGTTCTAGTCATTGGTAGGATTTCTTGATATCAGCCACTTCAGTTATGTTCTGGTGGTACATCCCATGTAGGGTTTGTCCTCCCATGATGGTCCCTCCTTCAGCTCCTCTTCCGCTGTTCCCCATTGCCTGAGACATTCACTGAGCACTTCATCTGTTGGGGCCTTATCTTTGATGTACTTGTGGATCTTGGATGTTTGATCCTGGATAGTGGCTCTTACACTCACTAGTCCACAACCGCCTTCCTTACGGCTAGCGTACAGTCTCAGGGTGCTGGATTTGGGATGGAACCCTCCATGCATGGTGAGGAGCTTTCGTGTCTTAACATCTGTCGTCTGTATCTCTTCCTTTGGCCACCTTATTATTCCTGCAGGGTATCTGATCACTGGCAGGGTGTAGCTGTTTATTGCCCGCGCCTTGTTCTTACCATTGAGCTGACTTCTTAGGACTTGTCTTACTCGTTGGAGGTATTTGGTAGTTGCTGTTTTCCTTGTTACCTCTTCAAGATTGCCATTTGCCTGTGGTATTCCAAGGTACTTGTAACCATCCTCAATGTCTGTTATTGTTCCTTCTGTGTGGACTACCTTCCCTCTCTTTGTCACCATTCGACTACACTTCTCAAGCCCGAATGACATCCCAGTGTCAGAGCTGTAGATCCTGGTGGTGTGGATCAGTGAGTCGATGTTCCGCTCGCTCTTAGCGTATAGCTTGATGTCAGCCATGTAGAGGAGGTGACTGATGGTGGCCCCATTCCTGAGTCGGTATCCATAGCCAGTCTTGTTGATTATTTGGCTGAGGGGGTTCAGACCTATGCAGAACAGCAGTGGGGACAGAGCATCTCCTTGGTATATGCCACATTTGATGGATACTTGTACAAGTGGCTTGCCATTGGCCTCAAGGGTGGTTTTCCACAGCCTCATTGAGTTTGCAATGAAGTCTCTTAGAGTCCTGTTGATGTTGTACATCTCCAAGCATTCAGTGATCCATGTGTGTGGCATTGAGTTATATGCTTTCTTGTAATCAATCCAGGCAGTGCACAGGTTGGTGTGTCGGGTTCTGCAGTCTTGGGTGGCTGTTCTGTCAATCAGGAGTTGGTGGTGATGTATTGATCCATGTGCCCACTTATCTTAGCAGTGATGATGCCTGACATGAGCTTCCATGTTGTGGAGAGACAGGTTATTGGCCGATAGTTGGATGGGACTGTACCCTTTGTGGGATCCTTCATGATCAGGATTGTCCTTTGTTAAGCCATTCAGGGTGTGTCCCATCCCTTAGCAGCTGGTTCATTTGTGCTGCAAGGCGCTCGTGGAGTGCAGTGAACTTCTTTAGCCAGTAGGTGTGGAGACTCTTTCTTGGATGTCTGCCGCTGTGATGGTAACTAGATTCTGTTCAGGGAGGTTGCGGTGGTTCTCTCTCAGAGCCACCAGCCACTGTGCATCGCTGTTTCCCATATATTTTTCCCAGTATTGTTCCGTTTCCAGCCTTGGTGGGTCGGCTCTGCTGTTATTTTTACCCTGCCACTGAGCGTACACTTTCGCAGGTTGAGTTGCGAACAGCCGGTTTATTCTTCTGGCTTCATTCTCTCTTGTGTACCTCTTTAGGTGGCTGGCCAAGGCTTGGAGCCTTTGTTTGGCAGTTTCAAATGCTTCAGGTATGTGCATCTGGTTGTACCTATTGGGTACTTGTTTTCTCATTGCACCTTTCTTGGCCTCTGTCAGTTGGCTCACTTCTCTCCGTGCCTTCTTGATTTTAGCCTCCAGCCTGTTTCCATGGTGGGTACTGTTTCTCATGGTTCCCATGATTGCTCTTATAGCCAAGCATCTCGAGGATCACTGCTGCTGAGGTGTATATCAGCTCATTGGTTTCAGTGATAGTTGTGGTAGAGATCGCACTCAATGCTGCATTCACATCTTCTAGGAGACTTTCTGATGGTACTTCACTTGGTACTTCACTGATGGTACTTCTCGCCATGATCTTCTCTTTCAGGTCAGTCGCTGCCTCGTTCAGCATTATTGCACTTGTTGGGGCTTAATCCTCTGACCTCTCGTCCTGGCTCCCCCTTGCCGTAGCATTTTGTTGTATCTCGTCAATCTCAAGTTGTGATAGCATTTGCTGCTTGTGGCAACTGCTATCACATTGTGGATGTTGGAACACTGAGCTACTAGTTGCTTTGATGTAAGCGTGGATTGTAAGTTTCAAAGTAACCATTCATCCCACATCCTCTTCATGTAACCCCTCTGACTAGGGTTACTTGAGTAGTAGCATTCCAACAGAGCCTTGTTATCGCATCTTCGTGGCTATCGTGGCTCTGAGAGAGAACCACCGCAACCTCCCTGAACAGAATCCAGTTACCATCACAGCGGCAGACATCCAGACTCCTCACAGAAAGACCAGAGACGGGCCGAGAATGTTTTGCGTCGACCGGGTTTTGAACTCACTTCCTGCTGTGAGGCAGGAGTGCTAACCACTCTGCCACGTGCATCTCGTATTTTTAATTTTGGACGTGTTGCCTACTGAATATATGTTTCATAACTTGAAACACCTTTTACAAGAGGTTTATATTACTGCAAAAAACAATTATAGTCATGCCCAAATTAATTATGTGAGGCTCATTCCACAGCCTTAATATTGAGCAGTGACATTTTGTGCAAAGTCTGCACTATGTTTGGTCAAGTTCTTTCCCTGTTTTGCTCTTTGAAAGGCTTCTCCGATTACCATTAAAGTGAGAACTGGTAGATTGACACAGATGTGATGTCATACTTGGGTTGGGTTGCAGCAGAACTTCGGTTTGTCGGAAGATTTTCTCGGCCCAGTTTTTGGTGCTGTCAGCGCGGCTTATTCGGTTTTCAAAGTTGCCGTCCAACTCGGTCGTCTCGGCCGAACCTAGTTTCTCCTCGGTGTACTGCAAAACAAACGTGTTATACTTAAAGTTGACTGGGATTTAAACATAGGCTGTACTAAATCAACCTGTCATTATAAAAAGCACTTAAAAGTACTTACTGGCTCAAGGTTGGCACAGGTTCCAACATAAGGCATGTTAATATTTTGTTTAGTTTGTTATAGAAAAACAAGTTAGGTCCAGTACCTCGATCATAACATTATAACAATGTAAACAATATAAATGTCTGTTTTGTGTTTTCATTACAGTCAGAGCATGTGAGTGTGCCAGAGAGAGAGAGAGTGGCTTTGCTGATGTGTCATAAATCATCTTTTGTTTCCTTTTCTGTTTGTTTTTGTTCTCCTGTTTGACATGTTTCTTTTGTGTACCACTACTTGTATAGCTGGCAGTTTTCTGTTCATCAGTAATTCTACCGGTGACATTCCGCACTCAAGTGGAGAGGCACGGTAACTGAGAAGTGCCAGGTAAGGGTTAGAGCTACTGTCTGCTGCTTTCTTGAGTAGTTGCTTAAGGATGTGGACACCTTTCTCAATGTTTTACAAGTGTCTCAATGTCTTTGTTTAGTCCAGGCCAATACACTGTCTCTCTCGCTCTCCTTTTACATTTTTCAATCCCAAGATGTCCTTCGTGTATCCTGTTTAATAAAACATCTGGCCTCAAAGCTTGTGGAAAACTATTCTTCCTTTCTTTATTAACAGTCCATTCACAAAACTGAGTTCTCCTCGAACATGGTAGAAGTGAGGACATAACCCAGCTGGCCATCTCTCGTCCATGTTCTGAATGACACTCTGCATTTCAGTGTCCTGTGATGTCATTTCAGCTATTTGTTGTGACTTTGAGTCCGATACTGGCAGTGCACTAGATACAAAGTTAATGTGACTTTCTATGTCTTTCTGCAGCCGCTCTGGACAAGGCGTCTGCAAGTACCAAGTGTTTTCCAGGCGTATAGATCAGTTCAAAATCATATCTTTGCATTTTCATCATTAGACACTGGATTCTTGGTGACATCTCATTCAGATTCTTTTTAATGATAGAGACTAGTGGGACGATGATCTGTTTCCACAGTGACAGACGGTAATCCATACACATAACTGTGGAACCGCTCCAATCAATAGACCAGACCCAAACACTCATTTTCAATCTGAATGTATTTGCACTCAGTTTTTGTCATGGCCCTCGATGCGTAGGCTACTGGTTTCCAGTGCTGTTCTTTGGCTTCCAGAAGCACCGCTCAAATACCATCTTTGGATGATTTAAGCCATACTTTTCAAATTGTTTCATCACTTTGTACAGTCTTTCGTCATGCTCCTGGAGTGTCCAGCCCCATACAATGATGTTGTCTATGTAAACTCGAACTCCCTCTAAGCCTTCAATGATTTGTTCCATTGCTCTGTGGAATATTTCTGGTGCTGACTTTATTGCAAATGGCAGTCTAAAAACAATACCTCCCATATGGTGTATTGAAGGTACAGTACTTAGCGCTGTTCTCATCCAGTCTTAACTGCCAGAACCCTTGTGAAGCGTCAAGCTTTATGAAATAGCTAGCTCCTGCCATCTCACTGATGATTTCTTCATGGGTGGGTATTTGGTAATACTCACGCCTGATGTTCTCATTTAGATCTTTGGGGTCCATGCAAGTTCTCAACTCACCATTCTTTTTCTTGGTGACCACCATGGAGTTCACCCAGTCAGTGGGCTCCTAAACCTTTTTAATTACACTTAGGTTGGTCATTTGGTCTAGTTCTTTTTCAGTAAATCACGCAGTGGGTCTGGGACCCTGCGAGGATCCTGTAAAATAAAAAGCATATTTAGCATTTAGACAGACTCACTGACTCGGCTCCAAGCCCGGCCAAGACTCAGAGCCAGACCGAGACTAAGACTGTGCTTGAGCCGGGCTCAACTCTGACAGGTCTGACTCTCAGGCTGGAGTCCCGGTCCTAGCCTTAGTTGAGGTCCGGATTAGAGTCCCAGGTCTGAGAAATATGTAAGCCATATTTACTCACCTTTAAAGAAACTCTAGAGTTGAAGCCAGCTCAGATGGATAATGGATATTAAAACAGTAGTAGCTCCTGAACATGAGGCACAATGCAGAAATGAAGGAGGAGATGTTTGTGTTGATAAGGATCCGATCGAGACTCAGCATGTACCTTGTTGAGGAATAGAAGGACTGCCCTATGAACAAATTATTTAACAGGTTATATTAATAAGTGCAATTAAAAAATAATTAAGGATATTATGAAACAGACCTACCGCAGAAAATAACAGCAGGTGTCAAAGGCACTTGCTCCATTTAGACCTCTTCTGCCAACTATGTATCTTCTACATGGAAGAACATGGACGACTCCTTCTCATCAAAGTAGCTGAGCAGAAGAAGGAGCATCTCTGTTTTATCATCTTTGAAGATCTGCAACAGCCGCATCATACGTCTCTAGGGTACGTGGAGGACCACAGATATTTGGATCAGCCACAAACTCACTTCCTTTGATTTCACAATACCTGCAAAATATTGAGAGCAGCTGAAGTTCTCTGTAAACTCAACTATGCAATGAGAACCCAAGTTATCCCCAGCAATGCAGTAAAGACTCCCTTTTACTGTTTCTCCATCTACATTTATTCCATCTTTTTCTAATGATTTCAGATCCTCCTACAACTCTGAGAAAACTTTGGCTACTCCAAATGCTTCAAGTAATTCTGAACTCACAAGACTAAAAACATATTAGTATTTGAGCACAAATTAATGGGTAAATTTGCCAATGAAAGATAGACTGCAAGAACTTTGTGCGTCTTTTTAGCAGAACCCAGGGAATTCACAATTTCAAATCAATCTTGGTATAAAATCAGTTTGAGGCTTTCAGGGTTTTTATTAAAGAACTGGTGACATTTGAAAATTTGTCCATCATATATGTCTGTAAAAACTTCTACATTAGGATTTCCAAACTGCTGTGAGTGTGTATTCCTCCCTAAATGTGACTGTAAAAAACTCTTCAGAGTTTCTGCCACTGGTATGTCGTAAGCACATTTTTGTGTAATTTTTCATCCATTCCCAATGCCACTTTTTGGGGTTCTGTGTATTAAAACATTTTTGTAAATGTTTGACTTCTATAGTATGTTGTTCTTAATTGTTCCTGATGACAGACAGATAACAAATCTGACTCTTTAATTTAGTCACAAATTTTAGTGACTGCTTCATCGGACAGGTTCATATCATTTTTATAAGGAACTTACTTTAGTAATTGTATATGGTTGACTTAACTCATGCACATTTTGCGATTCCTCAACAATAGTCTGTATAGCAGAGGCAGGAATAAGCAGCTGTGCTTACAGTTTAAGGTAAAAGAGACACATGTTTCTCAGATAAGACTGACTATCATTCTCTGGCATATCACTGGCTGAACTATCTGTTGGCATGGCTTCATGTGTGTTTTCTGAATCATCCGTACTGGCAAAGACACCTGGGGTCTGAGGGGAGTTTCCTGTACATGTTAATACCATCATGGGAAGCAAATGGCGGCCACATAATGAAACTGCGCATTCATTAAAATGTAAAGACTAATAAATATAAGGCACACAAGGATAAGGACTAAACAGTATTACTTTGCATATTGCTATATTTTTAATGACTTATAAACACACTCTACAATAAGCTGCAAATAGCCATATATATATATATATATATATATATATATATATATATATATATATATATATATATATATATATATATATATAGTTATTATAATAGGCAACCTGTCAGGTTCACAATTATTTTTGGAAAAAAATCGTTTTCTCAATCATGTTAAATTACAGCATAAACTTGTAAAGTGACTTACGTACTATATTTGTATTCATAAAAACAACTGACTAAAACTTTAATTTTTTACAATATTTGCATATCAAATTAAAAAAATTGTTTTGTTCTGAGTATTACAGTATTTGTCTATTTTTGATACCATTGTTTGTAGCTTTAACAATTTTTTTTTATTATAATCACATATTGTTGTATTGTTGTAAATAAAACAAAATATTCTGTTTAATAGTTTACAAAAGTTCACTGTGATTTAAACAAAAATTCTATGTTTTTGGGTTTACAATACATTTCTGCAGGGGGTTTTACAGAGTTTTTATGTTAATTTCACGGTATTTTTTTTACAGTGTACAACACATTTACACGCTACTTATCAATGTAGCCAATAAATTGTATTCTGCCAGTGCAATGTGGCTTAGAAAATCATGGTGGATGGTCTCCTGGACAATGACCATGTGCTCTCTCTGTCTAACAAGAAGGCAATAGCTAAATCTTTCACGCACAGAAAATGACGCCAAAATTATATAAATCTTATATTAAAACAAAAACAAAAAAATCAAATTATTAAAAAAAAAATAACAAGGCATAGGCGACTATACCTCCCTGCAGGTGCTCCGTTGCAACGAGGACTAGACAGATTTAGATGCGGCTACTGTACGGTGCAAATAGGGCTACTGTCACTAGATGGTGCTGTTGTAGCATTTAGCGGGCTTTCAGGTACCCACTGTTTCCCACTTTGTAAAACTGTATTTAATTTTTCCTTTTTGAAATACTGTGACCTCATTTCCGTGCTTTCGTAGGACACTTTGTAAATCATAGGCTGGTGAAAATAGTGTTGTGGAATTGAAACATAAAAAAACACACGGCTAATAATCACAACTTCATACAGGGAGCATTGGCATATTACAATATTACACACTCGTTAAGCTAAAGCTAAACAGGCTAATGTCTAAACTCATTGTCCATAGCTATAGACTCATTTGCTAAACTGGTATTGTATCCCCTCACTTAAAGTTGGCATAAATCAACAAAATAGAATTTAGAGAATTTAAGCATCGCATAGCAAAATTTAAACTATGTAAACAAAATTTATCGACCCTATGCACTGCCATATAAACCATACATTTAGCTAAATTTTAGGGTCACATTATTTGACATTGTTTGTGTGTCCAATAGTAAAACATGAATCACACGAACATAACAATCAATTTGCCAAACACATTTCCCGAAAGTAATAAAAAAAAATATTTTTATTTTATTAAGTATTAAAAGTTGTATTATTTTGTAACGTGGTAGGCTACTTCAGAGGACTTTGGGGAACCATAAAAGAATATTATACAAAAAGAAATCGTGTTGAAATCATTTAGCTATTGACTTAATAAAAAAATATTTCTAATATTGTGTTGTTGATTTTTGTAGCTGTAAACTAGGATATGCATTGTTGACAGCTCATAACCCAACGCTTATCCTATTTCCGCGTGCCCCTGAACGCCTTATCGGGCCTGCATCCAGTGGCTAGTATCTGTACTTCCTGCTCAGTCAGCTGTCACAATTTGAGAGGCGAGGAGGACAGGGCTCACAGGCGGAAAAAACACACAACAGCAGCCAAAATGTCCGGCTTTTCCAATAACTTTAGCAGCTATACGATGACTCAGCTCAACGAAATACTCGAAGACGACGAAAAACTCACGAAAATGGTTCACGAAATGGACGAGGTACGTTCAACACATCGCTTTTTTGTTACTTGGTTGCTCTCGTTCTCTGCTTTTCCCCTGCTCTTTGTTTTGTTCAGAATACGCTACCCATAGTCAGTAGATACGCTCTTTGGGATATCTTAACTTTAGGAACAAATCTGCGTCGCTATAATGTGTATGGAACCTTTAAATGTCTTATATATCATTGACAAAGGGTCGAAGTAGCAACGTAGCATTATCTTAAGTTTTGACCCACGAGGATTCGCAGTTTGCGGCATCGTTTATTCCACAAAAATGCCCTTTCGTTCCACCACTGGGCCTCACTTTCTCATCAAAAGTCGAATATATATCGAACTGGGTAAATACTAGATTTTATTTGACCAAAAAAGCAAATTTAAGATATCTTTTAGCAGCTAACAGGCACACTCCAAATCATGGAAACTATAAAACAGTTAAATTGAGTCTCGAAAACGAAACTTACCTGATTTATTAATGAAAAAACAAGCTGTTCTTTCAGTTGTATCCACCACATCAAACATACAGGAAATGACAGGTGGCATAGTTGGGAATACGTCGAATTTGCATAAAAATGCGTGGGAAATGTCTTTAATTTTTGCTACATATTTTTATTATCAGGTAGATAACGCAATAATAGAAACGTTGTAAATTACTTTTACTAAAAGGTCAATGTCTAATTTCTGCACTCTAGTCTTTTAATAGTGCCATTATTTAACAATGAATATCTGTACTGTGTAATGTTTGGCTTTTCACGATAAGCAGCTGATAAAACCAAGGATATTACAATACACTGAGCATAAAACAGATATTTGGCATAGGATTAAACAGCAGAATTAAGTGGGGAGGAATTAAACTGCTGAAATATTGGTTTATACAAAACCGCTTTACTGCTTTTCTACAGAAAATTGAATAAGAAACTCGACCTTATACTTGGGGTGGTATTCTTAAGTAGGCTATCTTGGTTTTGATCAAATTTTTTAGGCATCATATTCCGAGTTCAGATTTAGCTTTTTAGAAACCCAAATACACTACATGGAGTACTCTGAAAGAAACTGTGATGCTGTAGCACCATGCATATGCTGTACCTCGCTGTACTACGCTGTTATTTCTAGTGGAGGGACGCACAGCAAAGCAAAAATTGCGACAGGACAGCGGCTCCTTTTAATACAGCAACAAAAATATACAGTTTTTACTTTGACTTTAACTCTACTACACTATTAGATCACTTCAGTCACAGTCAGGACATGTGTATTTGGCTATAATAATCCCCATTTTACAAAATACTGGACTATCCCTTTAAAGTTGGTTTCATGGCAAACATTAATGGCCTTGTAAGTAGAAATAAATTATGTTATGTAATGATAATGACTAAATTTACTTGATTTAGTCTAGTTTAGTTGCAGTTCAGGTGGTAGAGCGGTCGTCCTATAATGGTAAAGTTGGTGGTTTAATTTCCGCTCTTCCTCTCATACTGTAGTTGTGTTCTTATGTAAGACACCTTGCCTCCAGTTTTTCATTTAGACAGCTTTGGTGGAAGGATGGGCACAAATATTCAATTGGCAATATATATTCAAAAAATAAAACACTATTCAAATTTCTCAGATTAATTTGAATAATTTATTTCATTATTATTATTATTATTATTATTATTATTATTATTATTATCATTTTAATTTTTATTTGCTGGCCATAAATTACATAAATCCATAATGAACATATTTTACACAGATTGTAGAGTCACGTGACAACATGGCGACACACAGACAGCAGAAGAAGTCCACTCACTCAGTGGAGCAGTAAAAAATTTGAGTGAAAATAAAAGAACGGCTCGTAGCCTTCCCATTGTTTGTCTTAAAAACTTGGTTCAATAGATTCAGTTAGTTTGTGAATGTCTTAGCATCCTCTAAATGCAGCAAAGTTGGAAATTACTTTGAACAAAATTATCAGCTTGTTGTGTGCAAAATTTAGCAGGTGAAACCAATAGCAAAAACTGTTTAATTTTTAGCTGCAATTCACAATATTGTGCTTGTAACTTTGTTTCTGAATTAAGGCTTCAATATACCCTACCCAATACGCTTGTTCGGGAATGACGTTCAGAAAAACGTTTCATAAATTTACACCTTTTTTATTAAAGTTAATTTATATAAACAAGTATTAGAACATTATTTTAATTTTAACTGTGGTAAATGCCCAATCGCTACTTTGGTGATGGTTGGAAAGGTCTTCTGTTCAATATGGCTGCTTTGTTTCTCAGTCTGCCCCAGGGCAGCTGTGGCTACAGAAGAAGCTTACCACCACCAGTGTATAACTGTGGAGTTAATGAATAATTTGAACCGCTTTTAAAACCCTATATAAAACCAATCCATTATTAGATACTATTAAACAGGAATTTTCCCCAGTCTGCTGTAATGTATGCGAGTTGAAAACTGCCTGGGAAAGTCAAGTGTGGTATAGATCCTAACATAGTTTCATTTTAAAACAACTAAAACGAAACTAAAGCTCTTGAATTAGCTGAAATGTCATTGATGCATTGGCATTTTTCTGACCTTAAATCAGTACGAACAAACAGGTTTATGCCAGAAGACGAGTTCTTCAAACTAAAACTCTAACAACACACAGTAGGCCTACTTGATTTTTTTTTATAGGAAAAATTGTTATATAATTTATCAAAGATGAGAATATTTAGCCTGTTGAAGACCTGGTTAGACCTGGTTATTTTTTGTGTTCATTAATTAGTTCTTATTATCTTTAGCTGAGACTTAAAACCTGTTCAGATCAAACCCAATAATAAACACTGGTTTCATGTGTTTACCCAAAACAGAACTTTATCTGAACAACTCTCTGTGTTTAACTGTTACCTTTTTATGCATTTTCCCCTATTATTTATTATTAACAAGAATGTATTAACAGTAAAAATTTATGTGAGGATCAGAAGTACTTCACAAAGGATAGTATTTGGTCCACGGACCTTTAGTTGAACACTCCTGGTCATTAGTCTCGGCTGCAGAGACTAAGAAGGCAGCACATGATCCAGAACATTATCACATCTCTCTGAAAAGGACCTCAAACAAATGAACGCTAAGTTATTATACTGTGTTGTGAAATAATAACTTATTGTTCAGCGATGGTTCAGACTTGGGACAACAGCATCTCCTGTTTAAAGTTTAGCCTCTTTGCTAACAAAGATTACTGCTCACATTCTTTCTGTTCTCCACGGTGGCGGAAATTTACGTCACTTTTTGTAAAGAAAGGTTTAGACACAGACTTGTTTTCATTGCGGGCTTGTTAAGCTCGGACATTATTAAGCGACGGACTGTTATGCATAGCGCTCGCGAGCAGCGCAGGACTTCTAGCTTCTTTTACTTTTACAAGGCTACATTTAGTCTGAGTTAAAAAGCGCTGTCATGAGTCAATATAGTAATTATTGTGACAGGCCTAAATGTGTAGTCTGGAATCTGGAAAAGTATTGTTGAAATGTTAAGCTACTTTTTCGTTTTTCATTAGACTTTCATATAAAACATATTTGGAGGGTGAGATGACAGCAGTAAATAAAATAAAAAGAAATGTATGTCGGTTGGGCTGCACAACATGGCTAAAAATATTTATCCTAAAAATGTTACGATTTAGTGCCACGCGCATTTCCACCTACCGCTCTCAGCAGGAAATGTGCGCAGTCACAGACATACACATACAGAGATCTCGTGGAGTTGCGTGCACACGAGGTGACGTTCATCTTTTTTTTTGTTTACTGTTCAGAAAGTAGCTTGTTGTTAGATGTGAACTAAAATGTAGTTTGCAGTTGAGCTGAGTCTGTGAGAAGCAAAGTCTGCAGCACTAAGGTGTTGCTTCCTTTAACACTTGTGCTCTTTTGATATTTACTGTCCCGCACAGAGAGCAGCGTATGTGATGTTTGAGCAGCTCCTTGGTCTTAGTGCTAGTTAACTTTGAGCTTCCCTCTCAGA
Source organism: Neodontobutis hainanensis (assembly GCA_024349245.1). NCBI lineage: Eukaryota > Metazoa > Chordata > Actinopteri > Gobiiformes > Odontobutidae > Neodontobutis > Neodontobutis hainanensis. The sequence continues at coordinate 2,488,567 of JALDNG010000043.1, read as the reverse complement.
TGGCAAAATCCGACCTCTACAACTAGACGCAGATGAGGCAATAGTCTCATTTGGTGTGGCTATTTGTGAGGACAGGACTCTCAAGTAGAAGTTTACAGGAAGCCAACACACACAAATCAATATTTGCTGTTTGATTCCCACGACTCACTGCAGTACAAACTGGGAGTCATCAGGACTCTTCAGCACAGAGCACAAGAGGTGCCTACAAACCTCAGAAGGTCAATGGAAAGAAGAATGATAGACATTCAACTAAACCAAGTGGGCACAGAAACAGACAGTAACCAGTGACAAAAGGGAAGGGTGTAGTTATGCCTAATGTGTCTGGTTTATCTGAAAAAAAAGGTTCTTCTACAAACACAACATTCCCGTCCACTTTAAACCTGGGAACACTCCGCGTCAAAAACTGGTCCGTCCTAAAGACAAGATTCCCTCACACAAACAGAGTAATGTGGCCAAGTGGTTTAGTGTAGTGAGGAGTGTAATGACAGTTATAGCGAAGAAACAAAACAACAGCTTCACAAGAGGATGTTTCAGCACAGAAGAGCCAATCCTGTAGGACCTGAGTCTGCAGTCCACCTCCACCTCAAATAGAACTGAACAGTGTCACTAACAACTCACCTAAGCTTTTAACAACTCTCACATCAGGTCGCATTGTCCTTTTTATAGCTAACTATGACTATGAGAGACAGAACAGCCTGGTCCTATCAGGTTTTGTTTCAGGTCAAACCCCTCTCTCTAGACATAATCTCAGCTCTCTTACCAGTTGATCTTAGAATTGATAGTCTCTAGGAATTAGAAAGTATTAACACATTTTATCTCCTGTATAGTTTAGTAAACATTCATTTACATGAACTGTTGTTTTTTTTTTTTTTTTACTTATCATATTATTCATACTTCTCTATTATTTGTGGAAAAACATGAAACACAATTTTAAATAGGGATAATAAATGTAAAGTACAGTTTTGCTCATAAGTTTGCATACCCTGGCAGAATTTGTGATTGTTTGGCCATTTTTCAGAAAATATGAATGAACACAAAAACTTTTTTTGCTCATAGTTAGTGGTTGGGTAAAGCCATTTATTGTCAAACTAATTTTTTTTTACTCTTTTTAAATCATAATGATGACAGAAACTACACAAATGACCTTGATCAAAAGTTTACATATCCTGGTGATTTTGGCCTGATAACATGCACAAGTGACACAAACAGTTTTGAGTGGGTACTAAAGGTAACCATCCTCACCTGTGATCTGTTTGCTTGCAATCAGTGTGTGTGAATAAAAGGTCAGAGAGTTTCTGGGTTCCTGACTGACCCTTGCATCTCTCATCCAGTGCTGCACTGACATTTCTGTATTATTAGTCAATGGAAAATCAAAAGAATTGTCAAAGGATCTGTGGAAAAAGCTAATTGAACTGTATAAAACAGGACAGGAATATAAAAAGATATCCACTGAAAGGAGAATGCCAATCAACAGTGTTCAAAACTCTAATATAGAAGTGGAAGATGAGAAACAAGGTCAAGTAGACCAAAAAAAATTTCAGCCACAACTGCCAAAAAATTTTTTTGAGATGCAAAGAAAAACCCACTAAAACTGCTAAAATACAGGACTCTCAGAAAAAAAAGTGGTGTGGTTGTTTCAAGATGCTCAATAAGAAGGCACTTGAAGAAAAAATGGGCAGCATGTTTGAGTCGCCAGAAGAAAGCCATTACTACACAAATGTCACAAAGCGCAAGCTTACAATACACCAATTTTTTGACAAGCCTCAAAACCTCTGGAACAAAGTCCTTTGGAGTGATAAGATAAAAATGTAACATTATCCACAACCATAAAAGTTATATTTGGAGATGAGTCAACAAGACCTATGATGAAAAGTATACTATTCCTACTGTGAAACATGGAGGTGGATCTGATGTTTTGGGGATGTGTGAGCTACAAAGGCATGTTCCAACATGACAACGATCCATAGCCAAGGCCTAGTCAACCTGTCATTGACTACAGCAGCATAAAGTGAAGGTTCTGGACTGGCTTCAGTCTCCGGATCTCAATATCATTGAGACACTCTGGAGAGATCTCAAACGTGCAGTTCATGCAAGACAGCCCAAGAATTTTCAGTAAACGAATGGGCAGCTTTATTATCTGAGAAAATAAAGAGTCTCATCCACAACTACCAAAAGCTGTCATTGATGTTAAAGGTGGCAATAGCTCCTTGTGTATCTAATTGTAATAAGATGTAACTACATAGTATAAATAATGGAATTATGTGTACTACATAGTGTAGGTAGGGTTTGTGTATGAATGTACTCTGTAGTTACATGTTATTATAGTTTGTTTCAACATTGTACTTTAAAACGTGTTAAGTGTAGTATAAAATAAAGTGTTACACTTTTTTGTTTTCTCAAATTTGATTTATCAATATATATATATATAAATTTTTTTACCCTAAAATTTGAATTAATTTTATTAGCTTTATCGCCCTGCCTCTGTTACACACACTTGCAATAATATTGTTTGAAGCTGTGGAAGCCTTGTTAGTCATTATAAACGTCAAACAACATTTGTCTGTCTGCTTCTCCAAACCTGAGTTGTGCTGACAATTACAGGTTGTACTTTTTCTTAAGTATCTCGTAGACAGTTTTTCCTAACACAGGACTATACCTTTTTTAAGATTAAATGATACATGTTTTCTTCCCCCAATCAGAACAATGGCATTTGCTTTCTCCATTGGACTACTTTCCTTTTAAAAGCTACTAGTCTGCCAGTATTATTAGTGCTTTAAATGACCACCAAACTCTATCTTTGTTGGTTGTTGCCTGTGTTTTCCACTCGCATCCAATAGTCACCACGGTTTCATTTTCCCAACAAACTGCTTTGGGGCGGAGCCAGTTTACAATAATGACACAGCAGAAGTTGTTGACTTAAGTTTGTCAAACCAAGTACCAACATGTTCTGAAGATACAAGAGCCTCTTCATCTCCTGCTTCAAGCTCATGGGAAAAAAGGACGGTGTGTGTGTCATTCGGCATGAATGACACCTGAGAGTACTGAGAAGTACTAAAATGTACAGCTGCAGTCTGTGATCACAATTTACAGAAGACACTGCTGTCCCCGAGTCACTGAACACGAAGCATGTTGACTTTTGAATAATTCAAATGGGGTTGTTAGGAATTTGTTTAGGGATGGGACATGCTGTTTTTTTTTTAGCACAAACCTTAACTATTCCCTACCTGTTCAGTGAAATCCCAATAAAGCAGAGAAATGGTACTATTTTAATACCCCTTGTTATAAGAGATTCAAGATTCAGAGTGTTTATTGTCATGTGCACCAAAAGAAAGCATGTTTCCGTGCACAATGAAATTCTTTGCTGTTCACAATAAAATGTTGTATATAAGAGCAATAAAAATAGAGGTAGTGCAAACATAAAAATACAAAAATAGAGGTAGTGCAAATACAGCAAAGAAAATAAAGTGATGGAGTGCAGTTTTGAAAATAATGAATGTGCAAAAGTGTAAATCAATGTAAACGGTTATGTCCATGATTGCAACCTCCTGTCAGCTGTTTAGGAGTGATGGCAGAGGGGAAGAAAGAGTTCATCAGTGTTGAAGTCCTGCATTTCACACTTCTGTACCTCCATCCTGAGGGTAGAAGTGTGAACAGTCTGTGCTGGGGGTGGAAGTGCGGTGGTAGATGCTCTGCAGAGAGGGCAGTGGAGCCCTGGTGATCTTCTGTGCAGTCTTCATCACTCTCTGCAGGCGTTTGCGATCCTTGATTGTAGTGCTGCCGTACCACACAGTGATGTAGTTTGTCATGACACTCTCATTCACGCTGATGTAGAAGTTGCTGAGGATCTTAGGCGACATGCCAAACTTACTCGGCTTCCTCAGAAAATACAGCCGCTGTTGGGCCTTCTTGACCAGCTGCGTGATTTGAGGTGTCCAAGTGAGGTGTAAACTGATGTGGACACCCAGGTATTTATAGTTGCTCACCCTTTTCACGTCAAGCTCCCAGATGAACAGTGGCTGAGGCGTTCTCCTCTTCTTTCTCATGTCCACTATCGTCTCCTTTATCTTGTCCGTGTTGAGGGTGAGGTTGTTGTCTCCACACCATGACATCAGACTGTTCAACTCCGTCCTGTAGGCTGCCTCGTTCTCGCAACAATGTGTCCTATCACTTGAACTACACTGGTTGAAAATGCCAGCAACAATAAAAACAGCGTTAGGATGAGCCGTTTTATAACGCACTGATGACGTTTGCGAGTGCTGCAGTGGAGTTGGCATGCAGGGGAATGTAAACAACATAATATATTATTATTATATTTTTATATATAGTGCTTTTCCAACTACTGTATTAGGCACTCAAAGCACTTTACATTAAGCTTCCATTTATTAGTGTTACAGCTGGAACACCACTGGAGGCAAGGTGGGTTAAGTGTCTTGCCCAAGGACACAACGACAGCCCACCCGCCGGTCTCGGCAATAAAAACTCTGCATTTGGCAAATCGTGTTTAACTCTGTATATCTCCACACCATGAATTGTTGACAAACGCACACACACCTCCCCCTTTAGCCTTACCGGACGCTGCGGTTTGGTCACTTTGGTGAACAGAGTGTGTCTGTAGCTGAATGGCGTCCTCTGGGACTTTGTCTGAGAGCCAGGTCTTGATGAAAATTAGAGCGCAGCACTCTCTGATTTCCTGTTGAGTTGTGGTACTGACTCGTAGCTCGTCCAGTTTGTTTTCCAGAGGCTTTTAGCCTAGCATTAAGCCCTCCCCTCTTGCCTCGCTTGCGTCGCCGTCTCCGAGGCACTTTTGTGGGATCAGCTAACTCGGCGGTCCCCAACCTTTTATGTGCCACGGACCGGTTTAATGTCAGACAATTAAAAAAAAAGAGATAAATACAAAAAATAAAAAGATACAAGCAGCATAGAAACTAATATTTTCTAAATAAATTAATAAACGTGTCTTTTTAATGCTAAGTGCTCGGTCTCCAAGTAGCAAAGCAGTTTTGAAGGCTTCATTGCCTCATTAGAGAGTCGGCCGTCGCATATTATGCCGGCGGGCTTGGTGTGCGGAATCACCTGTCGCAAAAATCCATATTTTAAGTAGGACTTTTGGTACTAAATATTGTCAATGAACCTTTTTATCACAAGATGCAACGTAAATGCTTTTCATGACTATACAGACTATAATTAAATTTATAATGCAATATTGTTGACAAATAAACAACAAGACTAACATTCACTCTCTCATTTATTCACTAGGGACACTTTAGAGTTGACCATTTCCCTATCGGAGTCAGTCCTATACCTATAGGATTGATTTCATGTGTACTAAAAGATATTAAAATACAATTTACACTGACTAAAACTAGACCAAATATCATCAGTCTTTGTCGAATAAAACTAAACAAATAATCATGGATAATCCTGACTGAAATAAGACTAAAATGCTCAGAGTTCTAGTCTGAACTAAAATGACAGCCTCACACAGACTAGACAAAAACTAAAATCAAAACGGGCTGCCAAAAACCACTCAGTTTGGTACAGGTAAAAGACTTGTGTTTCCCCATAGTTTGCGTTTCTGTATGCAATATAATTTGTATTTGATTCGGACTTTCAAAAATGTGAATGTGTTGCCAATATTTCAGATAAGGAGAATACTGGTCCTGGAGGCCGTTGGTATAGCTGTATGTTGTTAGCCTGGCACAGTTTGACATGAACTCTCTATATATTCTATACAAGATGTTTTTGCACGCCATGTTCATTTACTACTTTGTAGATTTTCACCTAGCTAACGTCATGTCTGTTGCAATTCCAATTGGTTGGCCCCAAGTAGCTTTGCCTCGCCCTGAGTAAAAGGAGCTGGCATTGAACTTTTCCAGACTTCTTGCTGATACAGCAAGAAGTCTGGCTTACCAGGCGAGTATGCTGCTGCATTAAAACATTATTATTAGCTTTACAAATATTACTTTAAAATTGCTGCATCCATTTGCCCCATTAGGGACTTATCATTAAATGTTAAAAATTCTGTTTGCAATTTATACAATAGGGCTGCACAATATATCATCAATTTAGTGTTAAATACATATTGCAACAACTGTTTGGTCTTCTATGTAATGGACATTTACTTTTGGCCTCAAAATTATCATTGAAACAGAACATTAAATCAAACTGTGTCTGGAATATCTTGTTTGAATTTAAAAAAAAATTCATCCCCTATTTAGTATATTGTAATATCAATCATCTGTGATACAACAAGGCCATCTAGGATTCATTATTGTTATAGTCGAATGTTGCCTATCACATGCTTTAAAAGAGGCTTGAACTACAAGTTTGCTGGAAAAAAGGTGTCTATTTTAGCACTTTCTATGTCTACTTAAACTGAGAATTGGTGCAAAAACAAACCCTAATAGAGAAAACGGAAGCAAATTCAAAGGCACTCAAATATTAGCTATGTTAGTAATGTATCTGCGAGATTGCAGTGGCCTAATGCTGAACACAAAACTAGACGTTGAAGGTAAGCTCTAAACTTCGGTTTGATGTAATGTCTTAGTCTTAGAATAGGAATGTTTCAGGTAAAGCAGCTTTAAAATCTTAAGTGACTAATACAGACTGACTTATAATCACTTTATGAAGTTCAAAGATAATTCAGCTTCCAGTTTGTTTTTTTAGGCTCTTGGAAATACTCTGCACTCTGCACTGGCATTTACATCACAGGCCTGAAGTCTTGGATGCTATTTGAAGTTCTTCATTGGACTGGGATGAATAAGCAGAAACAGTCTGGTCACCCCAGGATACAACGGAGCAAAATGTAGCTCTCACTCGTAATAGACTCCATATCATGTTTTCCCGTTTGATCTAACCACAAAACAAGGCCTGTCTCAGCAAGTCGCAAATCCTGTAAATCCCTGTGCTATATTTGTACAGGCCAGTTGGATGTGTTAAATGAATCATCTGAGGAAGGGAGCGTCTGTTTTCTTTTGTTTGTTTTTTCCACTTGTAGTTCAGTCCTGCTGAAATTTTTAACTGCATTGGTCATTATATAATTTAGACATCAAAATATTACCTCTGGCACTTTTTTGTTTCACTTACGGACCCCTTGACATGTTTCCCTGCAATGCGATTGTCCCTCTTGGAGTGATCGGAGACACTGACACTCAAAGTGTGTTCTCGTTTAAGTGGCTGGTATTTAAACTGGTTGTGCTACTTTGGTTTCATCCACACTTCCCAGAGCGTATTTTAAATGTTACTTGCCGATGAGCATCAAATGAAGCCTTTTATTGATCATATAAACTATGTTGGCACAATTCAAAACCAACTGATTTGACAACCAGTTCAAAAGATTGTGATCAGATCAGAGTTTGATATACAGATCTCTCTTTTTTTTTTTGTCCCTAATGACACATTTAGGGTAGTGTTTTTAAACAATGCATAAAGGTTAAACAATGTCTAGAATGATTCATAGGTTTAATGAGCTCTTGTGGGAAATGAACTAGCTTGTTGGGAATTATTCTTGCCAATATCCTGTCTGAGTTAGCCTTGTTCCTCCTTTACGTGCCACATGTGACACTAGGGCTGGGTAATATGGACAATTTATTATTATTATTATTATTATTATTATTATTATTTTTAAATGAAATTCTAAAATGTAAACATCTTTAAGACATTTATAGCTATATATGATGGCAAAACGAGGAATGTGGTAAATAGGCATCATATACATGTATACCGACTGACTATAATTTAATCTAAATTATTTTTCAACAGTTTTTCAGATTACTGTCAGGTGTGTTTGCCAGTGTTTTTATGTGCATAATTTTCTAGTATGACTGATTAGCATCAGACAAAAGTTTAAAAACTCCTGTGCACGTCTCTCTGACCTCAGCTGGTACAGTATGGAGTTAGTTTAGACCCGATTCTGTTTGAGTTTAGCTCACTTTGCTTTTCAGACCAGTGTGTAAAGTCTGTTGCGGCGTCAGCGAGAGAAAGAGGAGCGAGCAGCGTGGTGCCTAACGCCTTTTTCTAAAATTATCAAAATTAGCTTGGTGTTAGCTCCAGAGACATGTCTCTGGGGAGACAGAAGATCCCGCTAAGAGTCAGAAGGAGACAATAGGCGGCTGTAAGTAGACAGTCTGCAACTTTTATAAACGCTAAATCTACAGTATCTCACCCAAAGAGAGCTGTGCACTTGTCCAGCCCTCTTTCTCATATCACAATATAACAGAGCAAGTGTTCAAATAAACAGAAATGACTGTTCCAGATGCTTGAGTAGTTTACAGATGAAGAACTAGCTGTTGCTGCTCAGACGGAATGGGGGTGGGGCAGAGTGAGGCGGGGCTGCAAAGTAGCGCAGCGACTCTATTGACAGCATATTTATATGGATATTGCGATAGGCATTCCACAGTTCGTAGGCAAGAGACTTAACCCTTCTTGCTTTCAGTGTCCGTAGCGCTGGTGAGTTTGGATGGTGGTCATAGAAGGCGTGAGCGCCGTGTGTATGACAGCCCCCTCTTTGTCTGCCCCAGGTGTGAATGTGTGTGAATGGAAGCATAATGTAAAGCGCCCGAGAAGGGTACAGAAAAGCGTTGTATAAATGTATACCATTTACAATATTGCCCAGGCCTAGGTGACGCAGCAAAAAAGTGAGCCCTTTTGAGCCTCTGATTACACAGTGGGCCAAAAGTTATTGAAACATAAAAGAATACTTTGCATTAAAAACAAAAACAGAAATTCATTATGGAAACTGTAAAATCAACGATCTGCAATGCCAGTCTTGTGCCTGTGATTGCATTAAAAACATGAACCCAAGTTAACAAAAGATATCAAAGCTAAGTTGATCTTCCTTGTTGTTCATTGCAGATGCAGGAAGTCCAACAGAACAAGGAAAAGACGCTGGTGAACAACCGGACTTTGGCAGAGCAGAATCTGGCCCTTCAGCCCAAACTGGAGAATCAGAAAGAGCAGCTCACCAAGCGCTACAGCTTCCTCCAGGAACGCTTCGAGACGTATCAGCTTCGCAAGTCCACTCTTGGTACGGTCCACACCTTGTCCCAAAGAACACTTTAACCTTTCATCTTTTATGGCAGGAAATATTTAAAGTTGCACTACAGTAGTTTGTAAAGAAAAGAATACTAGCGAAAGTGGCATTTTCTTTAGAGTTGTACATGGTACTTGTACAAAATGTCTTCACCTAAACCTACATCCAGATGTAGGTTTAAATACTGAAAAAACTACATCCTGTAGCTGAAGTAGTATAAATTGCAGTCTATCGTGTCAGGAAGTGATTTGTCTTTCCTGAACAAATCTCTTTTCTATTTCTAGTTACTATTATAGTAACTATAGCTATAGTTTTTTAGTCCATTGTTATAGTGGCCAATTTTAAAAGAGGTGGCTAAAATCCAAGGTGTAGCTGGTTAACTCTTGTAAATAAAACATATCTTTACAATAATAACAACTGTAAATGTTCAACCTTCAGCCATTTATGACATTTTATACAAAAATTATTTTAGCTTACCAGTTATCTATATATATATATATATATATATATATATATATATCTATATATATATATATCTATATATATATATATATCTATATATATATATCTATATATATATATATCTATATATATATATATATATATATATATATATATATATATAGATATAGATAGATATATAGATATAGATATAGATATAGATATATAGATATAGATATAGATATATAGAGATATAGATATAGATATATAGAGATATATATATATAGATATATAGAGATATATATATAGATATATAGAGATATAGATATAGATATATAGAGATATATATATATAGATATATAGAGATATATATATAGATATATAGATATATAGATAGATATATAGATATATAGATAGATATATAGATATATAGATATATATATATATATATATATCTAGAGATATAGAGATATCTATATATATATATAGAGATATCTATATATATATATATATATATATATATATCTATATATATATATATATATATATATATATATATATATATATATATATATATATATATATATATATATATATATATATATATATATATATATATATATATATATATATATATATATATATATATATATATATATATATATATATATATATATAAAAAACTTCCCCACAAACATAAAAGTTGAGGCCGTTCCAGATTTTTTCTGCATGAAACTTAAACGCTGCTTTACCTCATTTAGTTTTAACTCTGGGCACGTTCAGAAGGCCTGTCCCAGATGTTCTCAGAGTCCAAGGAGGCTCATAAGCAACTAGCATGTCAGAAATATATTCTGGTGCTAAACCATTTAGAGACTTGTAAAGCAACAGTGCTGTTTTAAAGTCTATTTTCTGAGCAACAGGAAGCCAGTGCAGAGATTCTAGAACTAGAGAACGTGGTTCTACTTCCTGGTTTTAGTTAGAATAACCTGCAGCTGTCTTCAACCTTGTTTTGAGAGACCAGTGAGCAGGCCGTTACAGTAATTTAACCTGCTGGAGATAAATGCATGGCTAAGTCTGTCTATGTCCGGTTTAGACATTATCCCTTTGACTTTTGAAATGTTTTTAAGATAATAAAATGCTGATGTGACTGTGGAAATTAAAGTCTGAGTCCATAATGACCCCTAGATTTCTAACCTGATTTTTTTGATTTTAGAAAAAGACTCGAGGTGACTGCTTACCCTTTCTCTTTGTTTCTGTGGCCCAAAAATGATTAGTTCAGTCTTGTTTCTTTTAGTTCGAGAAAATGATTTTGCATCCACACATCAATCTGTTTGATGCAGTGACACAGTCACTCACCTGCTGTGAGAAAACGTGTCCCCTGCATAATTGTGGTAGAATAAGGCACAGCTGCGTATTAACTAGCCTAAAGTTGAATAAAGATTGAATAATAGGGGTCAAATAGACCTCTGTGGAACCTCACATGTAAATACTAGTAAATTATTTTTGGTATGGTTTGTGTAAAATTTAGGTACCACCAAACCTTGTCTTAAATCACACTGGATAGAGAATTTTTAATTAATAAAAAAAATGTGTGGTGATTACAGTTAAATGAATGAATACTTTATCCACCAAAACAAATGTATGTAGTTCTATTGACACAAAACTATTGTTCATGCTCATTGTAGAAAGCCAGCGTGTTATGTCATGTATCCATTGCTTTTTTCTCTGAAGACCACAGTGCGACTTGTTTTACTAGTTACCAGCCGTCATCCTGTTTGTGCTCACTGTCAACTCATGTGTAATAAAAAACCAGGCACACCTTCGCTGTGTGCACTCCTCAGTTCCAAGGAGGACTGACAATTCTTGTGACTTTGTTGACGCAGTGGTTGCCAAGCAGCCGTCTTAAAATAGCTGCCGACCGTTCACTAGTGCGTTGCTCTGATAAAAGTCAGACTTTGTGTAAGGCTTAGAATGCGTGTTATTTAAGAAAATGTAAGGCTGCATCCAGTATCGCTCATTAGAATTTCAAGGTTTCCTCACATCTTGGGGTACCTGTTAATGTAGAGATAAAGAGTTCAAGCAAGGAAAAATTACCCAGATATTTTTTTTTATGTCCAATTCTCCTGAATTCATGTATGGTATAACTAGTATGCAGTTAATGGGCTTAAGGAGAGCTGTTTGATTACCTAATAAACTGTTAATAAAATGAGACTTTAAGATGTAATTTAAGGTTTATTGTCAAGAATTTTAAAAACATTCTCATCTGTAAGTTTTGGCCGACCACTCTTGAATAAGAAACTCTCCAATTGGCTGTTGGTCTACACTGCAACATTTAATCAATGCTAGTGTAAAATCCTTCTGAGAAATGGTCTATTTCAGCACTGGCTGCGTTTGTTTGGACAGAGATACAGTACAAAAAAAAAATCTGAAATAGCTTTTCTGTAAACCAATTGGGAATGCAAAATTTGAGTTTTGACCCTCTGCTGCTGCCGTAGTTTGGAGTCTAGTGTAAACAAAAGTAGAAAGAAGTGAGGATAATGACAGAAGAGTTGGCTTTCCAGATATTAGTCTCTGAAACTCTGAGTGTGACCTTTACTTTACCACATCAGAGTTTATTCATTTATTCTGTAGCTTACTTCCTATTGCCGCTGAGAGGTTAAGATGGGTCCTGTACATATATTTGTGACACACTATTGAAATCCGTATTGTAAACAGAGACGCTTGATCCAGAATGCTTTACTGCATTACCACAGTGCACCCATGTTCTGTCTCCTACATATTCTATATAAACTACAAATTTAGTTTTATTTATGAGGCAACACGATTGGCCAAAATGCTGTACACCAACATCAAGAAAATTAAAACTCATGAAATAAAAAGGACATAAATAAATAAAATGTTTCTTTACAATAATAACAGCTTTAAATGTTTAATCTTATGCCATTTTATGCTAAAATTATTTTAGCTAACCAGTTATAAAAAACAAACAAAAAAACCAAAACACTTTACTGTCTTTACTGAAAGTAGACAGAGCTAAAGAGGAAGGTTTTTAACTTCCCTTAAACATTGTTAAAGTTGAGGCAGTTCCAGATTTTTGCTGCATGAACCCCTGTGTGATTTATCTTAGATGCAATGCCAAGTCTTTAATGATTTATCAACTAAATGAAAAAACTATTTCTGTTCAGCAAAACGGACATTATCCGTTTTGCTTGGGGGGTTTACGCCAAATTCTGACTCTACCATCCGAATGTCTCAACAGAAATCGAGACTCATCAGACGAGGCAACATTTTTCCAGTCTTCAACTGTACAATTTTGTGGAGCTCATGCAAATTGTAGCCTCTTTTTCCTATTTGTAGTGGAGATGAGTGGTACCCGGTGGGGTCTTCTGTTGTTCTAGCCCATCCTGTAGAGTCAAACAGGGTCGGACAGATGTCAAATGGCAGACGGTTGAAGACTGTTTTTAGGAAAGTAAAGTCAAAGCCTCTGTTGGGCGATGTTTTGGCTGTGCGTTGGAGATGCTCAGTGGCCTTGAAGGACGGAAAGTCTCAAGAGGATAAGATGAGCCCCAGCTGCCGGCTGGACTTCCAAGAGTGAAAAGGCGTGCGTCCATTTCGTGGAGTAACCTTGATGTTTCTTATCCCTGTCAGGCCTGATACAATACAATGCAGCTCGCGGTCAGTTTTTCGATGTTATCCATTCTACAGGTGTTCCTAATAATCCTTTAGGTGAGTGTATATTAACCATGGAAAGGGCATTTTCCACAAATAAAATATTTGAATATTTAAGCTAAATATTTGTATATTTAAATGAAGTTTAATGAGAGAGCGTTAGTTTATGAAACGTATTTCTGAACATCATTTCCTAACCGTATTGGGGTATACTGTAGCCTTTATTCAAAAACAAAGTTAAAGGCTACAATACTGTGTTTTTTTTTTTAGCTGAAAATTTAAACAGTTTAACAGTGTGATAGTGTGATAACTTAGATTTCCTGACAATTTTTTCAGACGACTAGTTAATTATTTTGTTCAAAGTAATTCCAAACTTTGCTGCGTTTAGAGGAGGAGGCCATGACGTACATGAACAAACCAAATCTATTGAACCAAGTTTTTAAGACAAACTATGGGAAGGCTACAATAGGATACAACCTTTTTATTTTTTTTCCTTTACTACACTGAGTGAGTGGGCAGGTGTGTGTTACCTCTTGCTCTGTGTGTCGCCGTGTTGTCATGTGACTCAGTGGCAGAAGTGAACAGAACAGGAAAAGGACAAGCAAGTTCAGTGTAATCTTTTGTTTACTGCAGATAAGCAAAACACCGCCAGTTGTGATCTGTGTAAAATATCCTGGCAGAATTCGTAATTGTTTAATTTTTTTAGAGAATATGAATGAACACAAAAATGTTTTTTTACTCGCAGTTAGTGGTTGGGTGAAGCAATTTATTGTGAAATTTATTGTGTTTACCCTTTTTAAATCATAATGACAACAGAAACAACAAATGACCTTAAACTTGGCTGAAACGAGTATCCGGTACGGATAAAGCACTTTTGCCGAGTACGAGTATTATACGAGTAATACGAGTCAATATCTGTGCTCGTGTAACGCATGTCACGTGAAAAATAGTCCCTTCTCATTTGCGGATGCTTTCCGCTGGACATAAGTTCCGGAGCAGGTGCAGGGATATTCCCGGTATTTGGTTCCTGCTGTGGCTGCAGTCTGCTAAGCGGTGCTGAGAAGTTTGGAAAAACACTTCATATAGAAATTGGAATTCTTATATTTGACAATTGACTCAGCGGTGAGTTTTCCTTTACTTCTACTTTAGTATCTTTAGTACCTTTTTGGGATAATAGTAGCAAATTAGTTTGTTTTATTGAGGTTAATTGGCAGCATAGTGAACCGCGAGTGGAACCTAATTGAAGAAATGAGCGTTTCTGGTTGTTTTAATTTATTTCTTAATTATTTAATTATTCTAATTAAAGGATTTACAGATGAACTGATGGGAAAAAATAATAATTTTTGAACTGAACAGGAAAATGGCAAATCTTTACTGAGTTTTGTTATTTATGTTATGTTGTATTGTATTTATTTGATCCTCTGCTCTTTTCCCTAATAATTAATACCACTTCCGGGTTAAATACCGCCCACTTGCGGGTTAGGCCACGCCCAGTCCGAGTACAGATACAGATACAGATAATTCATATGGACAGATACAGATAATGCTGTACTCGCTCATCCCTAGTACATACCCTGGTGATATTGGCCTGATAACATGCACACAAGTGACACAAACAGGTTTGAATGGTTACTAAAGATTACCATTCTGTTATCTGCATGCTTGTAATCTGGATGTGTATAAAAGGTCAGTGAGTTTCTGGGCTCCTGACAGACTTTTGCATCTTTCATCCAGGGCTGCACTGATGTTTCTGTCTGAGTCATGGGAAAAGCAAAATAATTAATAAGAACATGCAGGAAAAGTTAATTGAACTGTATAAAACAGCAAAGATATATATAAAGATATACATGGAATCTACTTTATTTCAATTCTGAGAGTTGATGAAGTCTCTTGGAATTAGAGACAAAACATCTTCACCTTGAAAACTGAGTCCAGATTATTTTGCTTTAACTTTTTCTCTAATAAAGAACTGAAAAATAAAAAGGTCAATTAGACCAATACAAATTTCAGCCACAACTGCCAGGAAAATTGTTCAGGATGCAAAGAAAAACCCACTAAAAACTTTCGCTGCAATACAGGAGAAAAAGTGGTGTGGCTGTTACAAGATGCACAATAAGGAGGCTCTAGAATAAAAATTGGCTGCATGGTCAAGAAAGCCATTACTACACAAATGCCACAAAGCATCCCGCTTATAATACATCAAACAGCACAGAGACAAGCTTCTAAACCTCTGTAACAAAGTCATGAACAACCATAAACGTACATATATGACAACATATGATGAAAAGTACACCATTCCTACTGTGAAACATGGAGGTGGATTGCTGATGTTTTGGGGATGTGTGAGCTACAAAGGCTCTGGAAATTTTGTCAAAATTGATGAATTAACAAGTAGTGCACTGTTCCATTGCAGCACTGCAGCCAGCTCACTGTGAACAGAGAAAGTGCCAACCACAGACAGATATGGTCTAAATTTCAAAGTCAAAACAAAACAAAAAGGGCAAACAGCTGCTATTCTGTCTTCCTTCACATAGCCTCTGTTGTGTCATGCATCACTGGAGCTCAGGGAAAGGAGTGAGTGCATTGAAGCTGGAGATTAGCGTGAGCTGTGTCCTGCTCATGTCTCTGTTGAGGACACATTTGTGTCAAAAACCCAAACCAGGTCTTTTATTAAATGATTGGTAGCTTATATTTGACAGAAAAATTGTGTACCAGGTCTGTATTATTGTAATAACAATCATAAGAGTGGGTCAATTATCAATGAGCAGAGGAGCCAGGTATCAAACCAAACTCAAAATTTTTGCACTAACACTAAATGCATGACAGCCCAAGATTTTACAGGAACTGAAGGCTTTTTGCCAAGAAGAATGGCCAGCTTTACCATCTGAGAAAATAAAGAGCCTCATCCGAAACTACCACAAAAGACTTAATTACAAGCTGTAATTGATTAAAGGTGGCATTTACAGGGTTTTAAGAACTGGGGAATTTGGGTGGTTTCTGTCATCATGATTTAAAAAGATTAAACGCCAATGTTTGACAATAAATGGCTTCACCCAACCACTAACTAATGAGTCAAAGAAGTTATTGTGTTATTATTCATTGTCTCTGAAAATGGCCAAATTCTGCCAGGGTACTTATGAGCACAACTGTATTTTAAAATAAAATGTATTTAAATAAATTAATCGTCAGAATTTGAATAGTGTTTTTATTTTTCAAATATATATTGCAATTTGAATATTTATGCCCATCCCTAATATAGACTTCCCTTTCTCCAGTTTCTCACAGAATTGTGTTTTTATTTTTCAAATATATATTGCAATTTGAATATTTATGCCCATCCCTAATATAGACTTTCTCTCCAGTTTCTCACAGTATAACCTCTAATTTGATGCCAATAAACCATTTTACAGATTTTAGTGTTGCCCATGCGTTTTTAATTTAATGACCGCAGATGTACTCAATCAAACTGCTGCAACCTCTGTGAGCTCTTGTCTCCTCGGTTTGTTTGTCAGCAAGAGGCGGCTTTGTCAAATGTAGGTTACGCGGCCGCTGTTGCCACCCCGCCTCCCGCTCTCTCGGTCCTTGTCCCAGTTGTGGATTTGAGCATTGCCATTTGACCTAGATGAGAGATTTCACCTACTGTAATGTGTTGTGGTAAAAACATTAGCATCTGGTTTTCTGCTATTTTTAATCAAGGAAATTCATGTCTGCTACGTTACCTCTTTACTGTCCATTGGGTTCTAGAGGTGAAAACACAAAGCTATAGGTCGGTAGTGTTTGTCTTTGAGCATAATAGACACAGCTTGTTGTTGTTAATGAGTTACTTTATTTGCACCATAATTTAAAATAGGTAAACTTCTTTTAGCAAAGTCTCCAATGTGACTCTGAACTTTAGCCAACAATGGGTCTTTGTGTAGACTTGCCTGTGTGAAGCCGCCTCTGTGGTGCTGTGGGACGCTGCAGTGCATGATGGGAACATGGAACTCTGAGTTTATGAGAGTGAAAAGCTAAGCTGGCACTAATTTTTTTTAGATTTCACAGCAGCTTTTGACATCATCAGGCCTCAAGCCAACATGTTTGAAGAATATTTGGTCAAAAGCCAAGTGGTCAGACCCTAGCATTACAAGGGTTTTGGATACAGTTCACTGAAATGTTTCTGGACATTTTATATGCTGTATTAGGTTCCTGTCTGGAGCTTTTATCTTTTATATTTTATAAGCAGTAGGGCTGACAGCTTTTGGTCAGCTAGTGTACCAATTAGTCAGTGAGATCACATTTAACTAAAATTTCATTAGTTGAATAGTTTTACAGTAAATGCACCACAGCACCTGCTCTAAACAGGTTTTTGTCCATGTCCCTCTTTGACTGCACTGCTTGTGCTGAACATTAAACACCCCTAATGAACAGGCTGTGGATTAATAGAAACAATGTGCATGCCACGTCAGGATGGGAAGATGCCACTATTTGGATTAATAACCTTGAATGCTTGCTTTGAGAAACAAGAAAGGCATGAAAGCACCTGATCTAATGTGCACTGGAATTAAGGTGGCACGAGCCGTGCATTACTGGTGAGTGCTGCGAGGAGCAAGTGTGTGTTTGTTAAATTGTGTTTATTTTTGCTTAAAAGTCAGTCATAAGCCTCATTTGTATCAGTGACCAATAGAAAATGGTCATCTGATGTTCTTGTGTCGTTAAAAAGTAGTTGTCTATTCATCCAATCTATATCTTGGAATTATTTAAAAGATCTTGGAGATTATGTATCAAGTAAACATTACACAAAACCCCAGTATCAATTTCAGCTCTCTGAACTTCAGCTTTTCTGAATTTGCAGTCTAAGGCAATACTAATGACTTTTATGTGGTTTTGATGAATGCCAGGCCATGACTGTGCTACTTTGCAAGATTATGAAAACACATGAGGCCAGGAATGCGCTTCACATCACCTCACATGGAAACCCATTGATGTAAAAGCACCCGAGGCTGAATCAGATATCACCTTGCGTTTTTTTAATTCGGAAAGGAAACAGTCCACAGAAAACATAAAGCGCTGTTTACTGGAAATGAGCCCTGGATTTGTTTAACATTGTGGACTTTAAAAGGCGCTTAAAAGGCGTGTCATTCCCCACATGTTCAAGGAGCACATTGTATCAGGGTTTTTTACTGTGTCCTCAAAGACAAAATCAAGTTAATCAGATTTCACTGGCAAATATCAAAATAAAGTAACTGTTCTTTTCACTGCTTTTGTTTTTAATATTTATAAATAAATGTATGGAACAATTAACTCCGGTCATCTTTGTATAAGTTCTTTATAAAGGTGTAGCACTTCAGCAAAATGAAATGACGGGGGGGTGCAGTGGCTCAGGTGGTAGAAAATTTGTCCTATAACTGGAAGTTTGGGGGTTCTATTCCCGCTCTTCCCAGTTTATACTGTTGTGTCATTGGGCAACAACAACAGTTTGTTGCCCAAAGACAACATTTTACCAGTTGATCTCATAATTGAGACAAAACCCCTTTTCCTTCCACTTAGTCCAAAGGCCTTTGCTTTAACCTTTAGTTCTAATGGTTTCTCTCATCCTGCTCTAACATTTATACAATTTAGACATTAGACTTAAATACACCCTTTGATCCCCTGAGAAGACATGGACTGTGGTCAGAAACAAAGTACAGATCCATCATCACAGCTGCTCTTTTCACTGGTGTTTACTACGTTTCATTCTTTTACTCATTTGATCACACTTTGATCACACTTCTTATAAGTCAGTCTTCTTATAAAATCCTCAAAAAACATCCATGTTTATTGCATTTCTACCAAACAAACTTCTACAAAACACTTCTTCTGCAAACTAGCGTACTCGATTTACCGCCATGTACGCCATGTACCCTTGGCGTTTTGCCAAGAAACAAGTTACTTACAACAACCTAAGAATTATCTGATTGGTGGATTATTTCCAGCACCGCGCTGACTTCACGTAACATGAGGCTCTTTGTTTACGTTATAGGGTTTCTCAGAATTGATAAAGTCTCTTGGAATTAGAGACGAAACGTCTTTACCTTGAAAACTGTATCCAGATGATTTTACTTTAACCTTGATGACTGAGAACCTTCACAGACATGTTATAGTGTTACGGTTACAATTCTAATCTTTATTTTTTCCCAGTATGTCCTACTTGCCACAGCGCTGGTGTGGCGAGTGCTGCAGCAGAAACAGTAGTTGCCTTTTTGTGTCCTGTGTATATGTGCACGATTGTCTCAGGAGATGAGTTTACCATCGTGAGAAAAACGCAACATTTATTGTTCCATATCTGTGCTCCGCTAAGTGTATTTCACCAACACAGGGGTTTGCACACAAATAACCACAGCTAAACATTTTTAAACATCAATATGCTGTACCTCATTTGAAAGCTTTTGACTCTCAGCACCATGAACAGGGTTGGCATTGGTAACTCAAACCTATTTGTCAATTGATGTAGTGACACATTTCTGCACCCATGGGGAGCAGTGCCACCTCTCAAAATCTGCCTATGGTAAATGGAGAGGGTTGCTGCAGGAAGGACATTCGGCATTAAAAACATTGCCAAATCACCCGTGTGGAATATTTCGCAGTGGCAGCCCCTGACCAATTGATCTGGATTTTTCAGTATTAAAAAGTAGTTCAGTATTTTTCAATATGTAACATTTTTTACAGCTCAACTCTTAGAACTTTTATAATTTACTTCAGTAAACTCAGTCGTGGTGAAAAGCCATTAGTAGCCGAATCGGCAGCAACCTTTTTTTTTTTTGGCTTAGTAATAAAGAATATGTTTACATTAAGGAAAAACACATTTTATTATGCACGTATTAGAAAACATTTTAATGCTGATATATTTAACTGTTACAATACATTAATTGTCAGCGTTTTAGTTTGATAAATACTTTAAAAACAAGCGGTTTAGGAGGTTAAATAAGAAAACATGTTGCAGTTATTTATTTCACAGACCAGTCATACACTTTCCACTGACAAAAACACGCAACAAATGTGCTTCACAGTGCTTAGCTGCTCTCCGCTTTCTTGACTGTCCTTGGCTTTGATTAAAAACAACTGTGCAGCATGGCCTGGCTTATGAATTTTGACATTGTGACAGCCTGGTCGCTCTACTGGATAAAGAGCACAATTACACCAATGACAAATTAACACAGGGCTTGTTTCCAACACTTCACATTTCAAAAATAGAACAATATTATAGGCATATACAGTCCTGCTCACCATTATTGGCACCCGTGAAGTTTATGTACATATTGTGGAATATCTACTGAAGGAAATGTATCAAATTAACCAACATATTACTACAGATAGCTTGTGTTTGACACAAAACAGCAAATGATAAATACCATTTAAAAAGATAAACATTATGAGGAAAACGGAGAAAACCATAATGCTTGCCTTGTCAGTGGTATTGGCACCCTTTGCTGCAAATCAGTATGGAAACCCAATTTGGCTCACCTGTTGCAGATCTCAAATAAGGATCACCTGTGATGAATTGCCTCCACCAATGTGACCCGAATTAGCCAATAAATGAACATTTTGGTTTTATAAAAAGCCACCTGTTATTCCCTCTTCATGTGTGACAATGGTAAAGGAGCTGTCTGAGGACACCAGAAATGCTAATATTTGCAAGCACAAGACCTCCAAAGGGTATAAGGTTATCTCCAAAGACCTTGGCATCCCTGTTTCAACGGTGCGTAATGTTAAGAAGTTTTCCAGGCATGGAACTGTCAAGAACCTCCCTGGACGTAAGAGGAAGAGAAAAATTGATAACATAAGTCTTCGAAGGTTGGTACGAATGGTGGAAAAAACACCCGTCAAACATCTAAAGACCTGAAGACCAACCTGGAGCAGTCTGGTGTAACTGTTTCAACAAGTACCATACGCCGCACACCAAACAAAGCGGGGCTTTATGGGCGGAGGCCAAGGAAGACCTCATTGCTAAAGAAAAGGCATACAAAGGAACGATTGATCTTCGCGAAAGAGAACCTGGACAAACCTCAAGCCTTCATGGACAATGTTTTATGGACAGATGAAACAAAAGTGGAGCTTTTAGGTCCTGCACACAAACAGTATGTTTACAGACGGCGCACTGAAGAATTTAAGGAAAAGAACACCATACCAACAGTCAAGCACGGTGAAGGATCCATAATGCTTTGGGGCTGCTTTGCTGCATCTGGTATTGGAGGCCTTGATCGTATCAAAGGCATCATGAAATCAGAAGATTATCAAGCAATTCTAGAGCGAAATGTCTTGCCCAGTGTAAGGAAACTTGGTTTGAGGCGAAGATCATGGGTCCTCCAGCAAGATAAAGACCCAAAGCACACCTCCAAAAGCATGCAGGAATGGTTGAAAGGGAAAAAATTTACTGTTTTAAAATGGCCAGCAATGAGTCCTGATCTCAAATCTTTGGAGCTGAAAACTGCCATTGGAGAAAGGAACCCTGCAAATGTTCCTGTGCTCCGCTAAGTGTATTTCACCAACACAGGGGTTTGTACACAAATAACCACAGCTAAACATATGCAATATGCTTGAGCATATTGCAAAGGAAGTGTGGGAGAAAATGCCACCCGAGAAGTGCAAGAAGCTTATCAATGGATATAAGAGACGTTTGGAGGCTGTCATCGCTGCCAAAGGGTGTGCAAACAAATATTAGCTGGTTTTCTGGTTTTTTTTTTTTTTTTTTTTTTTTTTTTTTTTTTTTATAATTACAATATCTATGTTGAAATAACAATTGTCTTTGTTAAATTACTTTGGACCTCCAATTAAAAGATCCTGCTGATATAAATTTGGTACATTTCCACATTTCCATTTATTTCTGAAGACATTCATTCAGTTATGCAAAACATGAAGGGGTGCCAATAATGGTGTGCAGGACTGTATCTGCAATTTTTTTTCCCGATAGCAATCTATGGACTGATAATAATAACTGACTAATATATTGGTCGGGCTCTAATTTTTTATCAATAATATCTTCATATTCAATTCAATAAAACTTTATTAATCTTCAAGAAAAAAAACAGTTGTTAGTTCTCTTCAAATGAAAGATAAAGCAAACAAATAGTTTCAGACTTCTTGTGGCCTTCTGTCCTGCAGCTCACTGATCTCAGACGTCCACTGGCTGCTCTCTGTTGTTCAAAAGCCCAATGCAAGGGATGGTCCATGTTGTTCAGCATAGCATTTTTTCTGTTGTGTTTCTGTTGCTACACTTGAGCCTCCAAACCAATAGCCTATAGTTCATCCAGTGCCCTCTATTAGTTTTTCTCTATTAGTCAAAGTGGTTACTGTGTCATTTTTTGAGAGCGGCCCCTCTCCTCCAAACAAAAAAAGTTGTGTTTGTGGAAACACAAAATAATCAAAAGTGTTAAATTCTAATAACTAAAAAAATATGTAAAGTACAGATTTACAAAAAGAAAGCACCTTCTATCAATTAAAAAGGCCTGAAATTGACATGCAACTACTTAAAAATGCCATTTTAAGTCCAATTGTTAACATTTTCTCTGGAAATTACATTCATCCTAAAACGACTGTTACACAATTTAACATCTGCCCAACATTTGCACAGTGTCACATGCCTCTAAGATGTCTCTTTATTTGAGTCTGTAACCAATTTGGTTGCCACACAGTGTTAAGTTGATTTGCAGCTGACAGCTCAAACAGCTCTAGGGCTATTAACGTTTGTGTTTAAGTGTTCTTTCTTCTTTTACAGACCACAAATCGGGAACACCTCTTTAGACATACTTCTGGCTTTGCTTCAGGCTGAAGGCGCTAAGATTGAGGAGGAGACAGAGGTGAGCGTAGTATTTTTTTTTTTTTTTTTTGAGTTATTCATTCCTCCATCCAAAAGTGCAAATTAAGTTAAAGTTGTTTGACATGCCCTTCTATAAACCTAGTGGGAATTTTAACCCTCTGAGGTTGCTGTAATTTGGAGTTGGGTACATACCACAGTAGAGATGAATATTAGGTTTGATGACGTTATGTGAAGCTAGTAAGATTTTATATTTAATAATTTGAAAGTGCCCTGATTATGTACCTGCTTGTTAAAAATAGTCTAATATATTCATTTGAGAAAGTTGAATTTATGATTTATTAGCCTAAATCTCTTGTGACGGCATGTTTTAGACTGTTCCATCAATTAGTCAGACTTGCACTAACACTTGTTCATAACGCATTATTAAATCATGTCTCTCAGCTAAGGTCTGCAAGTCCCATGGTAACGTCATCTGATTATCAGTGGCGCAAAAAGGGGGTATGCACCATATGTGGCGCATAGGGGCGCAGCACCTTGGGGGGCGCCAAAGCAATGGTATTCGACAGATTTTTTTCGAAACGTAGCTTAGCTGTTGTTGTGCATTTCTAAATAATTTCAGTATTTCCTCAATACTATATAACATTTTAGTGGACTAACAGGCAACAGTAGGCGCCCTCATTAGATTCCATAAATAGAATAAATGGAATATTGCGAGTGGGCGTAACTGGCGGGGGCGCCCTGAGCGAGTAGGTAACGTTATGTTTTAGTTGTCACAGTACGCACACAGTTGTCTTTGAAAGATGGATAAAACAAAAAAAGGAAAGAAAGAGGGAAAGGGAGATGGCGTGTCAAGGTATGGGACAGCTGATAAACAAGTGGATGGTGATATTTAACAAGTAGGATTTAAAGTGAGACGTCTGTGTTTGGAGGCTTGCAATATTTGTTAACAGACTTGGCGTCAGTGTTTGCTAACATTGGGAATGTAGCAGCCAAATGGGGTTTAAATTAAGGTTAGCTTTATATGCAAAACTGAGGTTACAGAGCTGAAAACTGGAAAATTTGATGTTGCATACCCCTCTAGCACTGGGTAGTTGCGCCCCTGCTGATTATAATATAGAAATGATCACATTACACAAAACAGACCACATGACTCGTTTATGCTGTTGCCAATAGCTGACCAATGTATTTTTGCAGAGTTCTATGGTTTTACGTTCTTTGTAAGTAATCAATATTAAAATGCAACTTATTATAGTGCATTTGTTTACAATGGAATAATATTCTGTCACATATAAATATAATAAAAATAAAATATCACGATTTGTTTGCAAGTTGGGTAATTTGTCTAATGTCACTGTTATGAACTGTTAAACTGCTATGTCAGGATTTACTCTTCAAAATATTAGGGATTTAAGTTTGTGTAACTTGGTCTAAAACTTAAAATCTCGCCTTTTGTACCAACAGAACATGGCCGACTGTTTCCTGGACGGTGACATGACCCTGGACTCGTTTATTGATGCTTACCAAAGCAAGAGAAAACTGGCCCATTTGAGGAGGGTTAAAATTGAGAAGCTGCAGGAAATGGTTTTAAAAGGCCAACATCTTCCACAGGTGCCCGTCCCTGCTCCCAGATCTCAAGACGCATCAACGGCAGCGTTTCAATCCGCCGCACCCCAGCTTTTAGAAGATAACTCCTCTCCGCTTGCCCAGCCCAGAAGAAAACCACCACCCCTCCGTCCCAACCAGCTCCTGTTTTAAACCTAGCCCAACAACAGCCGTCAGTCTTCTACACGCCATCTCCATATCCACCAATACCTCCGAGAACAGGCCAGCCTTTCCCCAGCGTCTCATCTGGCTACCCTTTCTTATCACAGTACCCCCCAGCCCTTCCCCAGCGACAGCCTCCACAACTGGCCCCACAGCCTGGCTTCATAATGCAGTAAATAAACGCCATCAAACTGTTTTCCCACCAAAATGAGCGTGTATAGTATACACTGTTTTTAAACTAGGTAAACCCGCTAACAATCGGCTATTTGCTACATTAACAGTGCCAGCAGATCTGGGTCTTAATCGTACAGCAGATGAGCCCCAGTTTTTGTGTGTTGTGTTTGACATCAATGCATTTGCAATGCCAAAAACACACAGGAAAACGGCATATTGCAGAAAGCCAATGAGACCTTGAGTCTTTAACTTATTTCAAGAGAATTGCTGTAACTTCATGTGTAAGCTTGGACATCATAGAGACATTGGTTATAACCTTGTCTCTTAAATCAGGATACAGAACTCTGTTCCTGTTTTGGTAATGTTGCTTCTTGATGAATCTTAGATGGGCGTTTATGAAATTTTCATTGTATTCATCTGCCTCAAGCATCAGACAAGCCCTTACACAGGTGCATTGTGGGTGCAAGCAGAAAACGCGAAAAACATAATTGTTGGCGGGTCCTATCTTTTGAGCTTGAATTGGAAAGAATCTTCGTTTACTTTTTACAAGAGCGGGAAACTCAAACTCAAATCAGGAAAGAGCTAATAGATTTGTTTTGTCAATGTTGCTTGTTGGCTCCTTTGCAATAGACAAGGCCCATCTTTTGGTCTGTTTGGCGTTGTCAAAAGCGTATCGGAAACAGTGAGATGCTGGTTAGTGTGTTCTAACTGTTGGACCCGGGTGGCCAATGCCGATTGTTGCACTCCAAAAAGCTGATTGTTAGCAGGTTTAAGCTGTTTGAGGCCATGGGAAAGAGACATTAGTCAGATAATCTAATGTATGTAGTGGACCTTTTCACTACTCTGACTGTATGGCTACCTGCCGCTTTTTTGGAATCAGACCAATCACAACAGGTATTGGTCAAACTGGAAGCAGATTTCCTTAGACTTGTCACCTACACCACTCCATTCTCAAATCAACACTCGCACACAATAAGAAGGTGTAACAAGTCCAGCCTAATAAGAATATATCAGGTGTCAACCACAAGACACTGAGCTGTATCAGCACTTTTTCCAGGCATTGCCCAGAGTTTTATTGTTTATGCCAAGTCTACACACTTACAGGGATACTTTTGTGAACTAGTATATCCTTCTATTGTTGCATTTGGGTGTTTATGTGCCCTGAAAGAGTTCATGCAAATGTCAAACCATATATTTTCTTTGAATTGCTACAAGTAGGGCTGCAGTTGCTTGGCCAGCCAAACCTGAAGGAAAAGGGTCTGGAATCTTTGTCAGACTCATTTTAACTGCCTTGGGCTTCATGCAATACTTTCTTTTTCTGCTTGGTTTGATATTGTTCCACAATTAATGCAAATTGTCATCATTTATCAATTGTGTTTTCTGACAAATTGTCACTGTACAGTTAAGTTTTTCTTTTTTGATGTAATAGAGGTTCATGCAAACCACAATAGCGGCCGTGCTATCTATGGGATCATTTCTGGTTTGTCATATTAGAAAGAATTGTAATTTTAATCAAAGATTCTTGTAACTGCTTACAAAAATATCCATGTTGTAGACTTGGCCATTATCTCTCTTATGTCTGGTTCCAAAATAGGAGGTTGCGAGTCATTTATATTTTGTAACACAATAATTTAAATGTATATGCAAGTTAATAAGAGACCCTAATTACTGTGCAGTTTAGATGGATCAGTATATCTTCAGGCAAAACTGCATCTATGCTGTGATATATTGTTTTAATCTAATATCACATGGTACATAAGCATATTTAAATTTCCGTATTGTTTTTTAATTAATAGTACTAATGTTTTTATTTTTTATCAAATAGCCAGGATAGACTGATTAACGTATGAGCAGGAGTAAGTTGGTGGATGAGTTTAAAGAACTTTAAAGGAATGTGAGGAATAAGGGCCCTTTAAAAAAGGATTTTGCATAGCCATAGAACACACTTCTGTGTTTTTGTTGTTGTTGGTTTCTGTTTAAATACAACACACACAAAAATAATGCCAACATTTAATTTGAGATCTTTGTGTGTGTAATCTAGTTCAATTATTATTATTATTATTATTTTTCAGACTAAGCACCAAAGATGCCCCATTTTACTTTTTAATTTTTTTGTAATGTAATGAGTGTAACTTCTAGTGTTGTATTCAAGAGCGTAATCAAGACTGAAGAGATTGGATACAAGGGTTTATCTTGTTTATCTTTATTTTTTAATACAAGTCAATGTCAAAGTTTGCTTGAAACGAGACAAACTAATTTTGTTTGTACAAAATCACAAAAGTTGATGCTACAATTCTGCTAGATAACATTAGGTTATGTTTTTTTTAGCTTGTGACACATGACATAAAAGGTTAGAAAACTGTGGTTAAGCTTTCAAATTTAATAGACACAGTAAAATGGTCTAATCTTAGATGTTAAATATAGTCACTAAAACATGAAAACATGAAACATAAAGTTTTTCCTTGGCGGGACCCAAGTATAGATATGCACTGATCTTGCTTTGGACATGCGTTTACATTCACCTTTTGATAATCCCGGTTTTTCAAGTTAGAATGTTTTTTTTTTTTTTTCTGACTTTATGGTTGGAAAGTTGGAATAGTAACATTAGTTCACAAACACATTTAGTTACCACAATTATTTATTAGCATTTATTGTAACTAACAAATATATCTGTTGAATTAAAAGTAAATTTTCAAATATACTTTTAGCTAACATTTAGCGCTATCAATAAAGAGTGACCAATTGTTTGAATCTCAGTCCCTAACAATCTTGGTCTTGACTACAACACTAGTATTCATCATTGTTCCCAACATATCCGTTTGAGAACTTGATCTGAACCCCCTTTTTTGTAATCTGCAAGCCAGATATCTTCAACTTGAAAGGCTAACTTGGCTTTGGGAGGAGTTCTTTTTCTTTTTCTTGGTGCGATACTGACTTGGTTATTCCTTCCAACTGCTGTCACTGTGCACTATTGAATAGCCACATGTGCCTACGCTTGAAGGGACCACATCCTGCTGATCACTCTATTCCTTAAATTCACCTTTCTAGACTTGGGCCAAATGATATTGATACAAGTTGAGTTATGTTGATCAATGTTTGCATTCATTCTCTCCCAAATGCTGTCTTTTAATTTGACAAACAACATACAATGTGAGCCTGACACAGGGAGATGACAGAACTCTCCATTGACATGCATGAAAAAAATTCCAATTTGCGTCTCAGGAAGGAGTGTCACATAGTTTTTTGCAATACAAATAAGCAATAACAATGCATGTATTACAATACAAATATTGTGAAAACAATGCATGTATTGTGATACAAATATGGTGAAGGAAAAAAATCAGTTCTTAACCGCATTTAGTGAAAAACTGAATATTTGTCTCTATGTCTGCAAATGAGTTTATGCTACTGTCGTCTGTCTTTAAGCTTTCCTTCCTCGTCAGACTCCAACGCTATTGAATTTGTGCCATTGTGCCAGACACAGACCTTCAGCTGTGTCTAGTGATGCTGCCTTTTTACCTTGCAGCTTGCATAGCATTAAAGCAATAGTTTTTTTTTTTTTTTTAAGTTGAGAACTAATTAATTCACAGCAACCAATTTTAACCTCATCTTTAGGTTGTATTTTTAATCATTTGCATGAGTAATCCTCTTCTTTAATCAAACAAGAGGTTGCTGAATTTGCCATATCTTTAAACCAACAAGGAAAAACAAGTGGACAACAGGATGTTTGAAGTGAGATATTTGAAAGAACCAGCATTTCTAACAACTAACAGTGAATAATTGTTCTGTGCATGGCCTTTTCCTGTGCAGCCTAAACCAACTCCTCTCTTTTTGTTTTATTTGTAGCTGTAGAGCTGCGTCTGTGTGAACTGATCCTCTGTATCCATGGTTTAATGTGGTTGGTGATATTTTCTGTGTAATGTTGTAGCTATTTACTTAATGAATGTTTAAGTGGAATTTAATGCTATTTTCAAGTTCAATAAATCTTAAGTTTTGATTTGGTGTTTTTTTTTTTACTGCTTACAGTTTACCTTTTTGGTAACTTTACTTTTTGAATGGAAAATGCCCCAGTATATTAAATAAAATTAACTAATTCATGGGGAGAACCAATGGTGGCCCTAAAGGGACATGCTGTTGTCTGAACAAACCCAATAGAGTCTGCTTGACCTGCCTTTAGCAATCGTCATACAAGATAGTGATCATGTAAAGTTTAATTTAACTTAACAGGCCTCTGGATTTTGCTTTTTTTTAATTGTTAAATTGTTTTATAGATATTATGTCTGTAATAATAATTTATAAACTTGAAAGTACTATATGATTCTTTTTTCTGCATCTTGACCTTATTGTGTGGAAGTTTGGCAGATAAGGATGTTCTGTACAGCCTTTTGGACAATCACATGCTTACATAATTAGGGACACTCCCATTGGCTGTGGAACCTGTGGTTAATGACTGAGAGTGTGTCTATTATACAGAGTCAGAGGATGAAAAAAAAACAGAAATTGATGGCAAAGTGACTGTTTGAACTGTTTGATTTCTTATTCTTAAGCAGATGTATCATACCACAGCAGTTTGATCCTCACTTTGGCTTTAATAACTTTTGATTGAGCCTTACACTTTAAAGTCATCAGATTACAGTCTGAGGTAGGTCACATGTGGAGCCTGGGATGAACAGTTGGCTGGATTTGACAAACACAACAGAGACCTCTAGTGGTGGCATTTGCTCATTACAGCTTGGTTCTTTTATTGTTGATTCTTTAAAAAGCAGCTGAAGACACTTACTTACACACAAGCGGCCTCAGAGTTTGATACAGAACCCTGTCACTGAAGGCAATGAACTGTAAATACCTTAGCAAGAGCAAGAGTAATACAGCCACGTTACAATAAGGACGAGAAAGAGTGGTGCATCAGAAAATGTGTGAACATGTTCTAAACTCCCTCTCCACAGCCTCCACTGCTTCTTCTGTCTCCCGGGACAACTACCCCTTCCTGCGCCATACTGAGCTTCCCCAACCTGAAGTGAGATTTCTTTGCCCATTGCTTTCACTGACAGTGGGTGAGACACATTCACCTGCCCCAGTATAGTCCCCCTAATGTAGGCTAACAGTAGCTACACATCACTGAACTACAGTTCTCTAAATCTGGGCTCAATATATCTAAGGCTCTCTCCCAGACTCCCAGATGTGCAGATGAGAAAACTTAAACTAAATGTTATTATAGAACTGAATTTTCAACTGGATAAAAGCAGTTCCAAAGCCAATGAATACAATTTCAAAATATAAAGTCATTTTTAATTTATTGCAATCAATGTACAAACCATTGCATTTAGTTTCAGATTACACTTTTTAAATTCAGTTTTTAAAAAGCATTCAATTTGAGCAATTCGATTCAGTTTGAGCACTTCTTATGGTTCGTAGGAACGGGCCAGTCAACCACAGCTTGGACCTTGGCTGGATCTGCTTCTAGACTTTCCGGTGTGATGATGAATCCCAGGAAGCTGACTTTAGACACATGGAACTCGCTTTTTTCGGCTTTTACGAAGAGTTTGTTTTCCAACAACCTTTGCAGGACAAGGCGGACATGCTTAATATTTTCTTAGAGGTTGCGAGAAAAAAATAAATCAAAATTTCATCCAGGTATACAAAAATGAATCCAGGTATACAAAAATGAATTTACAAAAATTATTTATCAAAGCCTGGAAGACGGCAGGAGCATTAGTTTGTCCGAAGGGCATTACTACCAAGGGCATACTTGGTACTCAAAATGTCCCAATGTGGTGTTAAAGGCCGTCTTCCATTCGTCTCCTCTTTTATTTGGACCAAGTGATACGCATTGCGGAGATCCAGCTTGGAAAAGATGGTGGCGCTGTGGAGAGGTTCAAAAACAATTAATCAAAGACAAAGGATATTTCTTCTTGACTGTAATGTCGTTCAACCTTTGGTAATCAATACAGGGCCGTAGGGTTTTGTCCTTTTTGTCAACGAAGATAAAACGCCCAGAGTGTCTAATGTATCGCCTCTCCTTCAGGACGAGACAGGTTGTATAGCCTGCTGGACGTTAGGGGGCACTAGGAAGGAGATCACAGTCATAAAGTCTGTGAGGCGGAGAAACACTGCCTTATCCTTGCTAAAACTTTTGCGAAATCATGGTATGTAGGGTATCATAGACAGGTCAATTTGTTCAGGAAGTGGAGCACTAACCTGAACCAACGTCTGGGCAGAACGAAGGCAGGTGGCATGGCAGAAAGAACTCCACGTAACAGCTCCAGTGGACCAGTTGAACTGTGGGTTGTGTTTAGATAACCAGTGGATTCCCAGGATGACAGGTGATGCAGGAGAGGGTAATACAAATAATTCAATGGTCTCCCTGTGGTTTCCTGAGAGGATAAGGGTTATGGGAAGTGTGCAGTGTGTTACATTTGCTATGAGTCGACCGTCAATAGCTCAAACTGGTTTTGGTTCTCCAAGGGTGATGATGGAAAAATCAGAATGTTTTTAAAGGACAATAACTTCATAGTTATCAGATGATAACACATCGCATATGATGTTAGAATCTGCACCAGAGTCGATAAGTGTGATGACGGGGAAGGATTCCCCTTAGACAGGATGGTGGATTGAAGCTGGAGGCGACGAGGAGTGTGATTGTAGTGTGACTCATTAGTGACCCCTTACCTACTGATGAGTCCCCTTTTAGCCGCAGGTGACAGTGGTTCCGTAGGTGGCCTGACGCTCCACAGTAGAAGCACAGATTGGATGTCTTGCGCGCTGACGTTCTGCTGGATCCATATGGAGATGCCCAAGCTGCATAGGCTCTACAGAGGGATGAGTAGCTGGAGCACTTCTCAGTTCTGGTTCTAGGTGAGTAGCTGGATGAAGATTATAGTGAGTGCGTGAGTTAGTTCCTTTAACCTTTTCTCATGAAGTCTGGCTCTCAGTCGATTGTATTTCAAGCCCCTAAAACTGACATGATTTATTGACTCTTTTTAAATTGTAATGATAAAGTAGTACTGCAAAGATGGAAGGTTTTCTTGAACTTTCAGGTTGCTCCTGAGGTCTTTGACCTGCAGTCGTACGGGTAAGGAAACTGAAAAACAAAAATCAAAACTGGTTAAACACATATTTACTCCATCTCAGAAATACAGCACTTGCTTCTTTGACTTCAATTTCTAAATAAAGTTTCTTTAAAAAGGTATGCAATGTGTCTATTTCAATAAAATTAAGTTGAAGCGGCAGTAGCTTAGTGGTAGAGCAGCCGTCCTTTGACCGGCGGGTGGCTGGAAACATCGCAAAACATCATAACATCCCGCTCTCCCCCACATACTGTCTTTGTGTCCTTGGGCAAGACACTTAACCCTGGGGGCTTATAGTTCTCTTCATGTCAAGTCAAATTCATGTCATGTCCTTCATGCTAACCCAAGCATAACTAGACGGGGACATGGCTTATCACGGGAGTTCTGCTCCTGGAGCCTTGTACCTTGGGAGGAGGTGGTATGGCAGATTTGTTTACTTCCTTAAGCAAACCTCCGGCTGTACCATTGTTACATGTGTGTCTGCTTTGTTTCTTCTTGCAAGAATAAACATGGCCATTGCTTTTAAATTATACTCTGTCTACGTGTCTCTCTGGATCATATAAGGATAAAGGAAATTCTTATAACACATACAGTTTATAACGAGGATATCTATTAATAATATATCAGAGCAGTAATATTGCTAGCTGTAAATGTATTTTTGAACAGTCTTGAAAAGATGGCAAACATAGAAAAATAAAGTGGGAGAATATAAAAACGTAAATATATGTGTAAAAGTGAAATTTACCTGAAGTAGAGCAGCAGCCAGAGGGCGCTGCTAACACGGGGACAGTGAAGGCGCATCGTGCTAGTTTTAGCTCAGGTCTCTGTTGGCGCTTTGCTGCTCTCTGCAGGAGCGAGCACGTGATCAACGGACTTTCAACAAGCAAACTTCTGATTGGCTCAGTGGTTACCATGCAAACGGGCACTCATATCAGCCCATATGCTCAAATTAGGGACTTCTGGCTCCATAAAATCAACATGGCAACTTCCATAATGGCACTTGAAAGAGCTTAAATGTCGAGGTTTGTAATGCTATGGGTGACATCACACTCCTTTTGTCCAGGCCTTTTACAGTCTCTGGTGGGAAGTCACTTTTTTTCCAGTTCAGCGTAACAAATGCTGACACTGAGCAGATGAAGCCCCTTTAGAGAATTTGCATAGGTAAACAATTATGTGCAGTTTGGGAATAAATTTGTTAAAATAACAACAATCTTAGGTGTTTTGATCTGTGTGTGTTGGCTTCCTGTAAACTTCTACTTGGAGAGTCCTGTCCTCACAAAAAACCACTGCACAGTCTAAGAAATTCTAAATTAAATAAACATTATTTCCTTTTCATTGAAATGGAATCACAGTAAACTGTGTGTGTTATTATTATTCTCTGGGTCAAAGTCCCAGAATGGCGTTGCAGAATCCTAGCACCACATAAGCATCTTGTTAAATGCTCGCAGAAACTGAAGTTCACAAAAGTTCCGCTTTAGCAATGTTAAGTTACTGTTACTCTACACATCCTATAATCCTTTCAAAATATAAGCTATATAATTCAACAACAATTTAACCACTTTATTTTGAGGCAGAAATGGACACAGCATTAGAGCAGCACAACTTTATCTGATTTCACAGAAAACAGCTTCCCCTCAACAGCAGCTGATACACAGCAGGTTAAACAGGAAATTAGATTAAGTCAGTGCCCAAACTGTACTTTAGAGTCGGACGTAAAAGGCCTAAATGGAATAAACCTAACTTTCCAGATGTCATTTTTAATTAATCAGAAATTATTTAAGTAGGCCTCTGTAATATTGGCTTTAGTGTTGGGCTCTGCTCCTGGAGCAGGACACACTTTTAGAAGGCTTTAACTTTAAATAAAAAAAGGTCTGATCAAAATGCTGGTTTACTCTTTCATTCTAAATGCATATCAATAGACATTGTAAAGTAAAAGTATTAGATTTATTCAAGAACAGAATCTATGATTCACAACAACAGGGTCATCATATTTAAAGAGTCATGGTGGTAGTGATGACTTCATCGTTATATAATAGCACTAAAGTTTATATGTAGTTATTAAAGAACTGGTGCTTTTTTCATGGTTTTGTAGTTATTAATGTACTGACCCTGTTGCAGCTAAAAACTTTAGACTGGCGTAGCCATACCCACTTCCTTTATTCTGTGCAAAGAAAATGGGTATGGGCACGTAAGCCCATAGACATACATAAGAAAGGCTAGATGTCTCACAGCGCAGTCTCTGACGGCATCACCGGCGGCCATCTTGAAACAGGCAAGCTTTCTGGCGGACTATGTGGTACCTGATGTAAGGTGAGTGATCTGCACGAACATAAATACTTTTATCTCGCTGAAATCTTGACGGATTTACAAAATGTTTGATTTCTTACAAACGTTAATAATGTGGCTATAATTCTGGATGCGTGAACATGTTGAAATTGCAGCTTTTCTTTTCGAAAGACGACTTAATCGTGCAGCATAGTTGTGTATCACGGCTAACGTTACCTGTGCAAGTTATCAAGGCTGAGACCACCATCGAGCTGTTCAGTTATAGTTTTACTGACACCAATAACGATTTTATGACAACTATTTTTTTTATCTAAATTACAGTCATTGTGAATGTGGTTGTAGTTATTAGCTGGCTTTGAATGAGACCTAACGTTAGTAGTTACAGGTTAGCTGCTACCCAGCAATTTTACATCAGTGGGAGAGGCAGAATTGCTCTTTCTTTTCAATATAACTTAAGTTGCACATGATTTCCAATCGGTTTGGTTTGTTAAAAACATCTTATTTTTATTTTTTGTAAAATGTGTTTTCTGAAGACATGCACATTAACCCTAACCCTAAGACATACACAGTACCTGGAAGTGTCACAAACCATTTTGAGTATATAGAAAAATGCCTGTATTTGTATCTGTTTGCCGAATTTATCACCACTGATACAGTCTGAACTGTATGATAATGTCATGCAACTTAATTTATATGGAAAGATCATTCAGGGGTGGCTAGTTCTAGTGTTTTGTTTTTTTTAAGCATAAAACATTTTTAAAGCATGTAGTGAATATCTGTGTACTATACTCCATATCTTTTTTTTTTTTTTAAGGTGGCTGGAATAACAACCCTAATGCCAGTTCAAGTACATCTTCAGGAAGCTGATGGCCCGGTGTGGGGTTGGTAAACCATGCAGAGGCAATGTGACAGCACAGGATGACACAGAGTCCCTCCCAGCTGTCATTGTCACCTCTACAAGCCTGTCAGCTGTAGATATGTCCTCTGCAACAAATGAATAAATAGACTTTTGTGTAATTATTCCATATTTTGTGTAGTAATTTGTATATATATACATCTCTATGTTCTGTTCAATGTTATTTTCATATGGAAGTCCATGGTTATAATTATTCATAAGTATGCAGTGTCATAAGTATATCTCTGACGTTTATAACAAACTAAACTGTTTAAAAATCGGTAGAAAATTTAGCAAGTTATGGTTATTTAAAAAGTACATGCACCATTAAAACACAATGTTACGAGTGAGCAAGCTGCCTGTGACAAGATGGCCGCCAGTTGCGGACGTCGACCTCCATTGGCCGACAGCGCGGACGAGACATCTAGCCTTTCTTATGTATGTCTATGCGTAAGCCCGTCTCTTCTCTTGGCTGAGACAGAGCCGGACCAATCACAGCTGTGGGGTGGGTAACCTCACACGCTCTGCGGATGCTCTAATAACTTTTTAAATAGGACGTTTTTGCCATACTCCCAACTGGATTCAGAAAAGTATTCTGAAAATATATCAACATGCTCTTTGTTATGTCCGCTCTGTGTAAATGGTTTATTTCGGCACCTGTTTGTCATGACATGATCCCGACACCGTGAAGGTGGCTGCTGCGGTCGCATTACCAGACTAGTTTTCTGGTACCCAGGCCAAAAAACTTTATGAACTCATTTAAAATGCACCAGAATACAGGGAATTGCATTTATTTTAATGAAATAGACAGAATCATTTGCAACTGAGTCTGCCAGTCTACAACATGATGTTGTTGCCCACTCATTCATTACATTAGAGACAGAAACAAGCAAAAAACATCCACTTTCTGTCGCGTTGCAGTTACAGGAACAGGCTGTAGCTTATGTATGGCACAGACATGCTAAATGAGTGAAAATCTTTCTTAACAACCTTCTGTGAAGTTTTTGAGGTAACAGAGGAAAAGAAATAAAAAAATACAGTTAACCAGTTGCTCTAAACTCAATCTCATGGACTATGAAAGTGCATCACAAAACAAGAAGGTTTTTTTCAAAATAGTAGAAGTTACCTCCTTCTGTGGCCAGCTATGTGACTGCTTGTTTTCCACAAAAAGACGCCATCAAGATTGGAACATGTGCTTGTAAGCTATGACAGGAACCTCCAGCAAACATACAGTACATGTTTCCTACATTTCATGGTTGATTTGGTAACTAGGTTTAAACATTTTGACCAGGTTTAAACCAGAGACCTGAGGTGTTTTAAAGTGCATTACTGCAGAGCTGTGACAGGAAACGTCTGACTACTGCATATTTCCGTCTTCAGAAAAAGAGTTGTCTCCTGGCTGTGTTGGTGGAACAATGGCCCTGTCTCTGTCCAGGTTAATGTCCCTCTCACATCTGTCTGAGTCAGTCCAGAAAACTCCAGAAAAAGTGTCCAACTGCAAATCTGTGTCCTGTGTCTAGAGGTCCCTTCGAAAATAAATGTGATGTTTGTCTTTCCACAGATTTCCACTTTTATTGTTTGACAGCTTAAAAATGAAAACTCAAGATGAAAAAATGTTAAAAGAGAAGTCAGTTATATATTTGTTTATAGTTACTGGGTGCTCATAGTTTTCTTCAGGCCATGTCAAATCTGATCATGACATGACTAGACGTAGACATAACTTGCAACAGGACTTCTGCAGCTGGAGCTTGTGCTGGGAGTGTGTGTGAAAGATACACCTCCTACAGCTTTGACAGCAGTGATATAAAATATCATGTATTGGTAAGGATAAAGAATTGTTACAACAATATTTAAAAATATAAGTAAAAATAAAATAAATCAACCATGCAAAAAACAAACAAAATCCAGGCTAAACTATGACTATACCAGAACTAAACTAATCTTCTATCAGGAATAAATGTAGCTAACACAGCATCACACAACTCATGATGCTAATAATTACAAAAGCTCACAAAAATAAAAAGTATTGATTGTTTTATTTGTAAAAGT
The DNA here is from genome assembly GCA_024349245.1 of Neodontobutis hainanensis. NCBI lineage: Eukaryota > Metazoa > Chordata > Actinopteri > Gobiiformes > Odontobutidae > Neodontobutis > Neodontobutis hainanensis. The sequence continues at coordinate 2,451,419 of JALDNG010000043.1, read as the reverse complement.
TTTTATCTATGGTTTTGGTTCTTTTTTTATTAGTTCTACATTTCTCTTTCTCTCAACCCTTGATGGCAAAAGCAATTCTTTCACCCAAAACATTTAATTTAAGTTTTAAAAAGCCATTTTTTCATGTCAAAACCACTAAAGTAAAAAGCTGATATTTGCTGTTATTGTAAGTCTGCACCAAGGTCCACGCTAAGAACTCACAAGTAGTTTTAAAAAGTCTGGACTGAACACTTCAGGTGTGAAAGTCCACTCAGATTATTTCTTTAAATCTAAAAGTAAATTTAATAATTTTATGAAAATAAAACATATAAAAAGAAGGCAAACGGACAATAGATTATTCTTCTATTTTAAAAATTATTTGTTCAAATGTCACACACTTATAGCCTAAACCGGAGTGATCTTCAGACTACAGATACTTCTCTAAAATTTGGAGTAGCTGAGGAGACAAAGCATGGGAGGGGTCAGACGAGACGGCTGTGGAGTTGGACCGGACTCGAGTCTGGAGTCTCCTACGGAAACACATGCAGGATAATATTTTACTATTGAAACAATTTTATACTTTCACATTTTTATTAAATCATAAAGAAGGCCTGATATTTGTGGCACCTGAATCTGAACCTGAATATGTTGTATTTGAATTTGAAGTGCTCCAACTGAATCTAAATTGTTTAAGTTGAATGAATGCTTTTTATATTTTGAAATTAAATTCCTTTTTTTTTATAACTGCTTATTGATAGATTGAAGCTATTGAGCCCAGATTTAGAGAAGTGTGGAGTAATGCAGCCACGTTACAATAAGGAGGAAAAAAGAGGTGCATCAGAAAATGCAGTGTGAACAATTACAAAATATAAATTCTTTTTAAATTTACTGCAATTAATTTACAAACCAATGCATTTGGTTTCCAATTACGCTTTTTAAATTGAGTTTTTAGAAAGCATTCATTCAACTTGAGCAATTTAGATACAAATCCAACATATTCAGTTTCAGTTTCTGGTGGCACAAATATCAGCTCATACATGACAGCCCTCATGAACGAGCCAGAGCCAAAAGTAACGTAAAGTTATTTTAAATCTTTTGCTCTGGCATTTACCTTAGTCCTAGTTGGCAACCATACCAGAGGACCTAGCATGTTTTGATGTTGGTGGGAAACTGGAGTACCCGAAGGAAACCCACTCAAGTATGCAGAGAACAAGAAGGTCCCATCCAACCCCTGGGCCCTCTTCTTGAGAGGCCAGCGTGCTGACCACAGCCGGATTTCTGTGGTATTACGGTGCTTCTTTTCTGTGAAAATTTTGCACCAGGTCTATATTGTTGTTCATCTTCTAAGTTTTGTATCATCACTAAAATAATCATGAAGAGTCCATCAGAGGGACAAGGAGTCCATCAGAGGGACAGCTCATGTGAGATGTTTTGGAGACAAAGTTAGAGAGTCCAGGTTGAGATGGTTTGGACATGTTCAGAGGAGGAAGAGGGAATATATCGGTAAAAAGATGCTTAGGTTAGAGCTGCCAGGCAGGATGCCGAGAGGAGGTTTAGGGATGTAGTGAAGGAGGACATGAAGGTCGTTGGTCTGGGAGAATGCAGGGGATAGGGCTAGATGACGACAGATGACTTGCTGTGGAGACCCCCCCCCCAGTCAAAATGTAATGACAATTCCATTTTTCCACAAAAAAGTGTAGTATGTACAGTACACACCTAGATGTTGGTTGTGAGCCATGTTGGCGCCAGGTGGAGGTGGGCCAGAAGCTGACATCGCTCCGTCTGAGACACATCAACAGGAAGTGAGGGTCTGTCAGCGTCTTCATCATCCTCTGGCTCTCTTCTCTGTAAAAAACACATGGGGACAATCACAAAAGGTCCCGTCAGTAGAACAGTCCCCTTCAGACCCAGTTCATACCTGACTTTCTCCTCAGACGCATCTGGCCCAGAGAAGTACCTCACGGAATATTCACTAAACTCTGAGTCTGTCACGTCCCAGGATGAGCTCTGAAAGATGTCTGCCAGCCTCTGAACCAACTCATGGTCCTTCTGTGGATCCTACAAAAAAATGAAAAAATGCTTTTAAAGCTCACGTTAGCCCTGCTTTGATTTGGCTAAACTGCAGTAGCTGTGTTGGATAAAAGGCTTCGTTTTTTCTGATCTATTTTGTACAAAAGTTCTCCTGATGCCTCATTTTGGAAGCATATGCCCAAAACATAAGATTAAAGTGTGCTGATGTACTCTTTTAGTAGAGATCTTACACACTCTTATAAATGATTATGTACAGCATACACCAACTCTAGAAAAAAAAAACATTCATCAGTATTTTATTTGATTTTGATTCTCATGGAATTAGAGACAAAACGTCTTCACTTTGAAAACTGAGTCCAGATCATTCTGCTTTAACCTTTTCTTCAAGATGACCTGGATGATTGAGACCCTCCACAGACATTAAGAGGGTTGTTTTGTGTTAAGGTTGTCAGGTGTGGTCTACCTGAGAGAGGGGAGGGGCTTGGTCTATGCATACCAGCCCTCCTTTGTTCTGGATCTGTCTTTTTCTCAGATGAGCCACCCTCTTGGTCTACTACACTCTTTGTTTGTCTTGCAGCTCACAACTCATACATTTGACACACATTCATGCACCCCATACTACTGACCCCTACACTTACACACCTCATTAAACTTAAACTAATAATATGATAAATAAATTGGCGAATTAAACTCTTTTTGTCTGTGTAGATGGCTCTCTTTGTTCCTAACCCGAGCTAGTTGGTAGTAATTGTAACAAAATATCTGTGGTAGTGGGTTTGTATCATCAGCACTTTATGACAGTTCAACCTCAGTCTGTCCACACAAATGAGAAAATGCAGAAATGATGCAGTGTTGTTTAGTGCCACTCACAGGAGTCAGGAGTACTTGTTTTAAAAGTTTGGAGCAGTGCTGTGTGGATTAGTTTAACATATCTGTGTATATATGCAGCTTGTTGAATCAGTATTGAATAAAATCTCTATCACACGTTGGACATGAACCTGTCCTTTACCTTCATGATTGTTTCCAAAAGCAACACAGCCTTCTTCATACTGCTCTCAAAATGTTTCCTTTGACTCTGCACTTCTTTCAGCTCTGACTTCAAACTCTGAATTTCATTTTTTTTTTTTGTAAGCGCCTGCAACTTTTGGGAGTGTTCATCCCTGAAACCACACAAGACAATAACATCACCACTGCAGCTCATTTCTGATTGTGAAAAATGTAGTTTAAGACTTCATTAGTAACATATTAGATAAAAATGTAAAATGTCTGACCTGAAAGCATCGGTCTGCTCCTGTGAGACTTGTTTCTGACGGTTTAGAGACTTTAACTTCAGGTTCAGCTGCCTTATCCTCGTCGACAGCGTCTTTATTTCCTGGAAAAGAAGATTCATTGAATTAACTCGGATGATTCCAACCAAAAATTGTGATCCATCAGTAAATTTGCCAGATACCCCTGATACAAGAGGAACTGTTTCTACAGAGGAATAGAATGAGGACCGGTTTATGATAGGAAAATGAGAACAACAAGGGCTAGTGCAAAGAAAGAGTTAAGTTAAGAGCTAAACACATTTTTATATGAAATGAATGAGCTTTCATATTGTTTTTACACGGATGTGAGTTTGTGTTCATAGAACCATCATTTCTTACTATAATAGTAAATGTGTTTTTATCATTTTTTCCCACTGAGTGCAAACTATAACGTTTAAAACTTGTTTGTTGGGTGAATAAGTACCTTTCAGCATGATGGTGATTTTTAACAATTTAAGGTATTGTTGCGACAAATGCGGTTGTAACAATTGTTCAGCTAGTTCAAAAAATGTGAACAAATTGTATTTACTAAGTTCAATTATAAATAGAATTTTGATGGAGTAATATCATAATTCTGGTTATAACTGGCACCAAATTGCAAAGCAAAAATGCTAAATGCTAAATGAACAGCAAAATTACTTTACGCTACATTAAAGAAAATAAATTACAACTCTTTAGACAACATGTGGAAAAACTCAGCTTGCATACAGTCTAATGTGAGTGTTTCCTCACACTGATGCAGGAGTGATTTTCTGTTTCTGTTTCATGCTTCATGTTAGCTGTAGACATGGTTAAGCCCTCACCTGTTCGATCATGGAGTTGGCAGAGCACTTATTGTGTAGTTGGAACTTCAAGTAAACCATGTCTTTTTGTTTTTCGCTCTGTAGGTCTTTCATGTCATCGATCTTGTTCAACAGATTCTGGTTCTCTTTGAACAGGGCCTTAAGTCTGATGAAACTTTCATCATGTAGGACATGCTTCTCCTCCAAAAGCTTCAGCTGCTCTGCCTCCACCTCCTTCTTTTTATCTGAGATCAGCCTAGGGTCAAGTGCATAATGTGTTGTTATTGAGATACAAGTCATTCTTTGCAAAAGTATTGCTACTGCAATGTTAACTGCAATACCCATATTGAAAAGAATGACTTGTATCGCAATAATGCTATTCTCTTCTATTTTATAGACTTTATCTTTTACCAACAAAGCTTTAAATCCAAATGTGTGTCTAAATGAAAAAGTCCTGGTTTAGACCTGGGTTATTCCTACATTCAGTCCTAGTTTAGACTTGTTTAATCCTGCTTTAGTCTTTGATACAAATGTATCTCCAGCTTTGACGAGTGGAAATGAATCCAGAGCATTATGTATTTCTTCCTGTAAAAGAGCATTCAAATAACCCAGATAATATTGTTGTTGCAATATTTAAAATAGCACATTTTTGCTTTATGCTACCCTATAATTCACTATGTTTGCTTGTATTTTTTTCCAAAAGCAGGCCAAATTTGATAACTGAATGCTCATGCAGCTTGCAATGGCTCCAACTAAAATATTAAGAGGCATTAAAATGATACAGTGAAAAGTGGCCATGTTATACCTACAGCACAGTATCATGCTGTTCAGTTTGAACTTGAAGAGAGACAGAGGCTGTGGGGGTACGAAATAATATGGTCTTTGGTCCGGATCCGGACTCCAGACTTTGAGAAACCCTAGTGTAAGATTTCTTCTATGATCTTGCGGAACCCCGAGCTGGAGCGAGCAATAAATACAGATGGTCCAATGTTTTAAATGAACTAAAAACTGAAAAGTTTACCTTCAAATATACTTCTCATTGTATAAAAAAACACTCTATTATTCTTATTGACCACACTGAGAAATAGTGTTTCTTACTTATTCAGCTGCCTTTCCTTCCGCTGCTCCTCTAGTTTCCTGGCACTTTCCAGATTCAACTGATGGTGCTGTTTCTGTTCCTCCAGCTGCTGCTCCAGCTCAGTTATCTGTGAGAGGAGCTGCTCCTTCTCCTCCTCAAACCCCAGCTCTAAGGAAACATTTGGAAGGCAGAATGTAACATCTATTTGTTTAAAAAAGGCTTATTTTTTTGTTTGTATGTCAGGTTAGGTGACTGGAGCCTATCCCAGCAGCTTTGGGCCTGAGGCGAGGTACACCCTGGACAGTGGCCAGTTAGTCGCAGGGCTAACATTTAGGGACAGACAGTGACAGACAATACATTCACTCTCACATTCATTCACTAGGGACACTTTAGAGTTGACAATTAATCTATACAGGCATGTGTTTGGGCAGTGGGAGGGAGCTGGAGTACCCAGCGAGACGGTAACACGTGTAGGACATGCAGACTCCCCACAGAAAAAACAGAGTTGGCCGAGGATGTTAAATAAACATATTAAATTAAATGTGCAGTGTGTACTTTTTTTCAGCATCAGTGACATTAAATGTTGCAAGTAGTGTTACACTCCCCCAGAGGAGAGCGGGACAGAGGGAGGACAGTATCCCCAGAGGAGAGCGGGACAGAGGGAGGACAGTATCTTCCAGAGGAGAGCGGGCCAGAGGCAGGACAGTATCCCCCAGAGGAGAGCGGGACAGAGGCAGGACAGTATCCTCCAGAGGAGAGCGGGACATAGGGAAGACAGTATCCTCCAGAGGAGAGCGGGACAGAGGGAGGACAGTATATCCCAGAGGAGAGCGGGACAGAGGCAGGACAGTATCCTCCAGAGGAGAGCGGGACAGAGGGAGGACAGTATCCCCCAGAGGAGAGAGGGCCAGAGGCAGGACAGTATCCCCCAGAGGAGAGCGGGACAGAGGCAGGACAGTATCCTCCAGAGGAGAGCGGGACATAGGGAAGACAGTATCCTCCAGAGGAGAGCGGGACAGAGGGAGGACAGTATATCCCAGAGGAGAGCGGGACAGAGGCAGGACAGTATCCTCCAGAGGAGAGCGGGACAGAGGGAGGACAGTATCCCCCAGAGGAGAGCGGGACAGAGGCAGGACAGTATCCTCCAGAGGAGAGCGGGACATAGGGAAGACAGTATATCCCAGAGGAGAGCGGGACATAGGGAAGACAGTATCCTCCAGAGGAGAGCGGGACAGAGGGAGGACAGTATATCCCAGAGGAGAGCGGGACAGAGGCAGGACAGTATCCTCCAGAGGAGAGCGGGACAGAGGCAGGACAGTATCCTCCAGAGGAGAGCGGGACATAGGGAAGACAGTATCCTCCAGAGGAGAGCAGGACAGAGGGACAACACCTCCAGATGAGAGCAGGAGAGGGACTGAACTGTCCTCTTACCTAGGTTGCTGATCTCTGTGGATATCTTTTTCTTCTCCAGCTCCAGCTGTACCTTCTCCTTCTCTCGCAGCATCTCTTCCTTCTGTTTTTGACAGTCATTTCTCTGTTGGCTAATCAGCTCCAGGACATCCCAGATAGCTGTCTCCTTCTTATCCAAGGCCAGGGTGGGCGGCTTGACCAGGGCCCACTGCTCTCTGTGCTGACGGCTGTAGCGCTCTTGCAGCTCATGGTCTCGACGGGACAGATTCTCACGTCGCTTCTCACAGCTGCACACAATTTATAAGAGCACACTCATTTCCTGGCCTTTGTATTTATATGTCAGGACTTTGGGTTCTCCACAAAATATTATATAGATATGAAGAGGAGTGTAATATTTTCCCTACCTGCAACCTGATTTGTGCATTGAAATATAGTAAATGTAGTAAAAACTTCCCCTTTAAGAATGCTTTCATTTTAAACAAAGGGTTCATTTGCCTTAATATTTCAGTCACGTGTACATTTACACTAACTCATAAACTATTTCACAAAAGTACAATACCAGAAAGCAATTATTATATTTTTGTTTTGTTATACACTTCTATTTATTAATATTGTTTTGAATATTGTTTTAATCTTCTTAAAAAAGCTAATCCATAGACCCTTTTGTTAGATAAATCATTTCTCTTTTATTAGTCACCCAATGATAAAATGTTTATCTTTTTTATAAATTAATCTTTTGGGTAAATTATGACTTGTTTGATTGTATGGAAGCTAAATGTGTATTAACAGTCATATCCTTTTGGGGCGTTGGCAATAGTTTTAATATTCCCCTATCTCTATACAGTTTAGTAATGAGAGAAAACAGATTATAAAGTGCTCTCACATGTCCTGACGCTCCTGTAGCTCCTGCAGTTCTTTTAAGTAGTCCTCTCTCGTTTTGGACATTTTTAAAACTTGTCTCAACTTTATTTGTGCAGAATAAGTAATGACTTTTATTTGATGTTGCTAAGGAACAATGCAACAAGAACAGCTTTTGACCTGACTGAAGGATATTACCCACAATCCCTTTCACTGTGATGGCTTTTGATTCTAAACAACAAAACGCAATGAGCAAAAATCAGCAACTGACAAAAATGTAAAACATATTTAAAGCTAGAATGAAATGAATTAACCTGTTGCCCAGGTAACAACAGTTTAAAAATGTCATTAAAAATCAATATTTTCTACAAAAGAGTGTAGAGAGTGTGTTTTGTAGAAATGATTGCTAAACTGTTGCTGGATTTATTACGTAGAGTTAGAGAAATTTGCAACAGAAAAACATGGTCTTCACACAACATTTATTAACTGTTGTTACCTGGGCAACAGGTTTACTCATTTCATTCTAGCTTTAAATATGTTTTACATATTAAATATAGGCTACATTAAATATATGCTTTGAATATGTTTTTATCCTCTTTTTTCTAAAAGGTCTTTTTATGATCAGAATGATAGTTACAGAGGAGAGTTACGTATACGGGGTGTCCCAATTCTTCAATTCAACTGCTTTGGGCCCTTGTGCACTTGAGCACTTTGTACATTTTAATAAAATTAATTTACTGCATGGACGTGCTTAGGGCCGTAATATAGAACAAAAAGTCTTGTGATAAAGATAAATATAGGTTGTCTTACTTTTTGCCACCAGCAGAGGGCAGTACTGTTAAGAATAAAAATGGTTGTGAAAAGTAGTGGGGTAAGAATATGGATCTAAAATTAAGGAATTAAGCATTGTTTTTCAACACTTGTCAGAGACTTCATGCATATTGTTGAAAAACAATGCTTGATTCCTGTTATTTTTATGTTCAACAAAGTACATTAAAAATTGTTGTTTAACCACAGAAAGTACTGTAAAGAGATTCCAGTATGTTTTAGTGATATTTCCAAACTGTAAGCATGATTTCATAAATATTGTGATATTTATCATGTAATGTAATATTGTTAATCACAATTACTGTGGCCAGAATAATTGTGACACAAAATTCTAATATTGTTCCATGTCTAGCCAATAATTTGTTTAACACTGACACTCCTGTGAGACTTCTTGACTTGAAGGGACTGTAGGCTTCGCACGTTTCTTGCATGGCTGTTTTTTCCACTAAGAGGGGCTAGAAAGGGGGACAGACCCCATCCAGACCAAAATAATTAATTTAGACATCACAATGACTGCAAAGCTGCAAAGAAAATCCTTCAAAGTTTTTCTGAAAACTTTAGTTAAAATAAATACTAAACAGCATACTGTCTCCTGGTGGTTTGTGGCTCCAGTTTAAACATTTATTGTTGTGCTCATAAGTTTACATAACCTAACCCCAGGATGTGTGATTGTTTGTCCATAACACAAAAACTTATTTTTTCACTCATAATGGTTGGGTGAAGCCATTTATTGTCAAACAATTGTGTTCACGCTTTCTAAATCATAATGACGACATAAACTGTCCAAATGACCCTCAACAAATAACTAAATGTAAATGTAATGGCAGCAACAGTCCAGACTGTTCCATTGGCCCTTTTACACATGCTGCATCACTTTCTCTGCTGGGGGTGTCGCACCTCAAAGTACCTACATTTGTCAGAATAAATGTGTCAAACATTTTTGATTTATTCTTTTTAATATTTAATAAAACATTTTTTAATATCATTAACATATACTTCTCACCTGTCTGTTCTTTTTTATTATCCTAAATTCATTGATATATATTTTTAAAAAAAGGAGCAGGATGTGATTAGCAACTCCAAAATCAGCCATCAACACTGCCATCTAGTGTCTAAATCTAGTAACAGCAATCAATGTTGGCGTCAATGCTAATATTTTACAAATCAGTAAACATATTTAGAATGTCTAACAATACAAATGCCAATAATTTATTTTATAATAAGTTAAACACTATTTTGATTAAATAGAATATACACAAACCCAGCCACAATGTTTCTGGAAGAAAAGGTTTAAGCATAGGCTTCTGTAATTAGTTTTCAAGATAAAGATGTTTTGTCTTTTATTGGACTTCTGACATCAACAGGTAAGAGAGCTGAGCTTATATCTCTAGAGGGAGAGGTTTGACCTGAAACTAACTCTGATTGGACCTGACTGTTCTGGTCTCATAGTTGTTAGCTGCGAAAAGGACAGTGTGAGTCCTGATGTGAGAGTCGTTAAAGGCTCAGGAGAGTCGTTAGTGTCACTTTTCCATTCTTTGCTGATACATCCTCCTGTGAAGCTGTCACTTCACTCTTCACTGAACTGCATAAAACAACATGTGTTTGTGTGAGGATCTTGTCTTTAGGATGGACCATTTTTCTGAGAACTTTCACTGACATTTATCCCTGGAATATTTCCTGGTTTAAAGTGGACTGGAATGTTTTAACACATATCGTTGGACTTGATCCTGATTCCATTTCTTTACTTCGTTTTCTTTATGTTGTCATTTGATGTTTTCTTGAAAGCGCCTTGTGCACCTTTTGGCTGTTGTAAGGCGCCGCGCTATATAAATAAAATTTGATTGATTGATTGATTGTTGTGTTTGTAGATAAACCAGACAAATGATGGATAACTACACTCTTCCCTTTTGTCCATGGTTCCTGTCTGTTTGGTGTCTGTGTCCTCTTGGTTTTGTTGAAAGTCCATTTGGGGTATCCACAGTCTCTCAGAGATTTACGGATGTGTTGTTCTTCTTTCCGTTTACCTTCTGAGGTTGTGGGCACCTCTTGTGCTGAAGAGTCCTGATGACTCCAGCTTGTGCTGCAGTGGGTGGTGGGAATCAAACAGCAAGTATTGATCTGTGTGTGTAGGCTTCCTGTAAACTTCTACTTGGAGAGTCCTGTCCTCACAGATAACCACTGCACAGTCTAAGAAAGCCAGGCGGTTGTTTATGGTATCTTCACAGGTGAACTTGATGTTCTTGTCCACTGCGTTAATGTGCTCTGTGAAAGTTTCTACTTCCTAGGTTTTGATTTTGACCCACGTGTCATCAACATATCTGAACCAGTGACTGGGCCCGCCATGGTATGGTAAGATTCATTGCCCGCGAGTCTCTAAAGGAGAGTCCAAGTGAATGACAGATTAAATTATATCTATCACAAGTATCATATCTAGATCTTCACAATTATTTGATCTTTTGTTTCCACAGTTTGTTTTTACAATTTTTTTCACACTGTCAAGAAAAGACTGGAACCCACACTTGCAAAACATTTACAAAATTCATCTACTATTTTCTTCTTATTACATATACAGTATGTCAGCATATTTTTCCCATTTTCTGATAATCCATAATAAAAAAATAAATAAAAAAAATACTTGTCTTTAGCTTCGTTTGATGAAAGACAGACAAATAGTACCCAGACAAATAGTTTTTTCTTTTTTTAAAGCATTATGTAACTTTTTAAGATCAAATAACGTTTCTATTTGCTTTTTTTGATTTTTGTTTTTATGAGCCACCAATAATGAGATGAGACAGCTGAGACCTTGATTGTTAAAAACCGTTGTCTCTATGAGCCTGTAGGCTCAATTCATTGTGCAGAATTCGGGCCGGTTTTGTTGGAAAATCAACCTGGATGTGATGTAGAGCGCGGTCCTGTGTACAGCTCTTACTTAGTTTAGCGGCCATGACAGTGAGCGTTTGTCTCGAGATAGACTCTGCAAGCAACAAAAAAACTACTGGCCTATAAAACAGCCCAGACAACAACTCAGAAAAGGAAAACAGGAGTGTAACTGATGTTTGGGTAAAGAACGAACATAGGCAGAGTGGAGAGAACTGCGGTCTACTTAGGGGATAAAAACAGACGCTGAGCTTGCTTTTTTGCTTTTTTTTTACTGTAACGGTAGGACAACATTACAGACCATGTGTAATAATATTGTGGTGTTTTGTTTTCAGTTGTCTAATGATAAATAACGATAGCTTGCATGTAAAACATGGATGCTAAGCAGCTAACGTGAACGGTGACTCAATATAAGTTACTTGCGTGTAAATTCTGAGAAATCTGAGTGAATTATGACCCTGACAGAGGTTTATGAATCTGATACATTTACTGTCTTGACTTTTCAAAGAACAAGGATTATTAGAAACACCATACTAATAATGTTTTTGACCCATTTTCTCCTTCAGAACTGCCTTAAATCTATGTGGCATTGATTCAACAAGGTGCTGAAAGCATTCTTTAGAAATGTTGGCCCATATTGATGGATAGCATCTTGCAGTTGATGGAGATTTGTGGGATGCACATCCAGGGCACAAAGCTATCGTTCCACCACATCCCAAAGATGCTCTATTGGGTTGAGATCTGGTGACTGTGGGGGACATTTTAGTTCAGTGAACTCATTGTCATGTTCAAGAAACCAATTTGAAATGATTGGAGCTTTGTGACATGGTGCATTATCCTGCTGGAAGTAGCCATCAGAGGATTGGTACATGGTGGTCATAAAGGGATGGACATGGTCAGAAACAATGCTCAATAATGTGGCATTTAAACGATGCCCAATTGGCACTAAGGGGCCTAAAGTGTGCCAAGAAAACTTGATGACCATTACACCACCACCAGCCTGCACAGTGGTAACAAGGCATGATGGATCCATGTTCTCATTCTGTTTACGCCAAATTCTGACTCTACCATCTGAATGTCTCAACAGAAATCAAGACTCATCAGGCGAGGCAACATTTTTAAAGTCTTCAACTGTTCAATTTTGATGAGTTTGTGCAAACTGTAGCCTCTTTTTCCTATTTGTAGTGGAGATGAGTGGTACCCGGTGGGGTCTTCTGCTGTTGTAGCCCATCCGCCTCAAGGATGTGCGTGTTGTGGCTTCACAAATGCTTTGCGGCATACCTCGGTTGTAACAAGTGGTTATTTCAGTCAAAGTTGCACTTCTATCAGCTTGAATAAGTCGGCCCATTCTCCTCTGACCTCCAGCATCAACAAGGCATTTTCGCCCACAGGACTGCCCCATACTGGCTGTTTGTCCCTTTTCATACCATTCTTTGTAAAACCTAGAAAGAAATGGTTGTATGTGAAAATCCCAGTAACTGAGCAGATTGCACCAACAACCATGCCAAGCTCAAAATTGCTTAAATCACATTTCTTTCCCATTCTGGCATTCAGTTTGGAGTTTGTCTTGACCAGGACCACACCTCTAAATGCACTGAAGCAACTGTCATGTGTCATTCATTCATTTTTTTTTTTTCATTTTCTACCGCTTTGTCCCGTTAGGGGTCGCGGGTGACTTTAGCCTATCCCAGCAGCTTTGGGCCTGAGGCGGGGTACACCCTGGACAGTGGCCAGTTAGTCGCAGGGATGACATTTAGAGACAAACATTGACAGACAACTATTCTCTCTCATAGATATATAAATATATATATATATATATATATATATATATATATATATATATATATATATATATATATATATATATATATATATATATATATATATATATATATATATATATATATATATATATATATATATATTTATATATCTAAATAGGCTAATTTCCAAAGTGTATTCTGATTGGTTTAAATGCTGCTTTTTACAATACCTAACCAATCCGAAAATAAAACCCTCTCTTTGATGGTGTTAGTCCCTCGTGTAGCTATGTATTTGTAGATAATATCTTAAAGGCCGCGTGTTTAGTAAATACACATCCAAATAATTTTCATTTTATTTCCAGACTTAATTCTCTAAATGCCCCGTGGCTGAACTTGTGCGCCGTGAACGCCCCTGTGGTCACGTGTTGCGTTTCCATAGTCACGTCACCTCACTCCTCCATGTTGAAGGAAATCCACCACCACCGCCTCCTCCCCTCCCGTCTTTCTCTGTCACTGTCAGATTAGACTTTAATCCGGGAGGAGGGCAGTCAAGACGCTGCTCGCATCTTGGGAGGACTCTCCGCTTTCTTTAACAACACCCAACAAAGAACATTTCATTGACTTTTTACGGCAAACGGCCTGTATTTGAAAGATGAACCTCTGGTCTTGCTTTACAGCCTTTTCCCGGTCGCCTATTTGCCAAAACATGTTAGCTGGCTAACTAGCCGCATAAGAGTTCCTAAATCGGATTAGCGGCAAACGACTGCCTCCCTCGGGGTAATAATCAGGTATTATTTGCTTTTCTTGAAACTATTTTCTACCTAAAACTCTTGCCTCTCTTTTATAATGTCATGATTGTTCCCTGTCATTAATGTTGCCTCAAGCTAACCAGGGTTAAACCTCAAGTGCTGTGGTTCGTTTAGAAGCTAATCTTTGCTTTTTCTTGGGCGAAAAAAAAGGAGAAAGTGTACCCCCCGAAGCAGCCCAAAGTGGAGACTGGTGTGGTTGCTCAAGCTGGAGATAAAGGACCTAGAATATTTTTGAACCCAGAAAAATTAGCCTCTACATAAGGAGCAAAGATGTCGGGGAAGGATAAAGACAAAACAGAAAAGCAATCCACAACGGAGCGGCTCATTAAAGGTAAGCATCAAATTAACTATGTGCATGTCAGACCTGGTTTGCATTGTACTACCTGTAGCTTCTGTAATGACTTTGTTTGAATCCCCAGCGAATTGTGACACTTATGGAGTTTAGTCCAAGCTGTAAAACTCTTTAGTCATGGTTAATTTGTATTAAAGTGTACAAAGTATGTGACTGAGAAATTGGACCGTCACTATTAAATTATTTTTTGTAATTTCAATTAACTGTTTTTGCTTTCATAGTTCACTAACTGAGCTTGTACTGTAGAAATTAATAAAAGTAAACAGAAAATTTAAGCCATTGAGTGTGGTTGCAGAGAAAAGGAATTTGGCAGAATCAGGCATAAATTGACAGAGGAAAGTATACGTTTGCAGAATTAAACAAAATTTATAGTAAAAAAACTTTAAACTGTCTAATAACAAAAGTAGTAAGTAAATGGAAAAAGTAAAAAAGGGTAAATCTGGAGCTCAGAGTGAGCAGTTTAAACTAATGCATCTCACAAGGTCTGTATACTGAAAACAAATTTCACGTTAGGGACAGGATATTCTGCCGAATATGGAGATATGTACAGATACAAAAACTTGCAAAGTTTCTGTCTTTTAGTAGGGATTTAACGATTACTTGTGAGTCGGTTGAAAAATTGATTAACATATGTGACGTTTCAAGTTGGTTGAGATGGTAATTAGGGTGGCAGTATAACTCAGTGGGTAGAGTGGCCGTTCTTCGACCGGCGGGTGGGCGGTTCGATTCCTGCTAGAAACATCCCAAACAGCAAACTGTTTCTAGTATTGCAACGATGGGTGTGGATGCTAAGGAAGTCTGAGCTTTATTCTCTTTGAATTTAAGTAGTAATCTTTGTTAACAAAGAGGCTAAACTGTAAAGGAAGGTTGTCGTCCCGAGTCTGAAACATCTCTGAGCCGTAAGTTATTATTTCATAACACAGCCAGAGTGTTCATCTGTTTGAGGCCCTTGACAGAGAGATGTAATGTTCTGGTGTGTCTCTGCTGCAGCCACTGAGAGTAAAGACCAGGGGTCTGCAACTTAAGGTCCGTGGACCAAATCTGGTACATTTGTGAAGTACTTATGGTCCTCACATTAATTATTACTGTTATTACATTCTTGTTATTATTAATAAATAAAAGGTTAAAATGAATAAAAGGTAACAGTTAAACAAAGAGAGCTGTTTTGATAAAGTTCTACTGTTTTAGTAAAACACATGAGACCAGTGTTTATTATTGGGTTTGATCTTAAGAGGTTTTATGTCTCGGCTAAAGTTAATAAGAACTAATTAATGAACACAAAATATTTAACCATGTCTATATCCAGTAGAGGCAGATTTATTCAGGATTTTAAGTAAACTTTGTTAATATCCACCTATTTATAAGCAAATTAAATTGTAGGTTCATGCATGTTGAATTTGAGTTTATGTAAAACCTTGCAAATGGACAAACATTAGCCTATATTTTAAATAATTATGGTTTTACATTTACTTAGGGACTGTTGGAACTGGCTTTTGGAACGGTACTGGGACGATGATGAAAACAGTTAGCCTAGAGCCCTGATTTGTGAAATAATTAAAGGGCACTTGTTCACTTATTAGTCTCAACTCATTTTGTAAAGGAAAACTGTGACAAAATTGAATTGTAAATTGAATCTTCACTTGAGTGAATCGTTACATCCCTAACTTTTAGGCAAATTGTACAATAATATTGGAAATTATGGGGAGCTTGGGTGGAACACCTGACACATTGTGGCTCATCATTTAGACAAAATCTGTAAATTACAGATCCTTAAAAGTCACGTTTCTGAAAGAGGACAAAATATCCCATCATATGTCATATGTAATTTATGTATATATAAGAAAATCTGGGCCCATAGCCCAGTGTCTATGGGCTGAGATGTGGCAAGATCTCAGTAGCAACCATAGCAACCCTTTTATATAGTCAGAGCTTTTTTTTACTTTATTAAGTCTGTATAAAAATAGTTGTATATGTGAAAAGGTAAAGATCTTTTGACTTGTTTAAAGTTGGTACGGTGCTGTGGAAAGTAATTAGCTTTTCTAAGACATATACATTTTGAGAGTGTTTTAAAAAAACGGAGTCCATGGCTAATTTGCATACATTAACATGGACACGTCATATTACACACAGATTTGTCATAGCTAATGCCAAATTAAGCGTTTTATTTGTGTACTGTCAACATTCATATCCCTTTTTAGCTGTAGGTAGTGTGTTAAAATGACAAACGGGCACTCTAAAAATGCATGCGATATCATAAAGATTGAAGCTTAAACTTTTTCTTCAAAGTTCTTTACAAATAAATGTTACCATCACCACCACCACAGCAGAAAACAAAGCTCATATGCAGTCCTACATCTGTCGAGCCTCCAGATGAAGTCTTAATTGGTGTGGCTCACTTGCAGGAATATACACAAGGTCTTCTCAGGTTACAGGAGTTTGACAAGATGGACGCCAATTGTGCTTGTATTTTGTGTGTTGAATTTTGCCATAGTAATATGACCTACAGTTTTTAGATAATCCTTTTGACAAATTTATGAAGACATTTAAGGGGCTGGACTAAGTTGTGAAAACTAAGGCTGAGTTATATTAGGGGTGATTTCAATTAATTTTAAGAATTGTGATTCTGAGCCTGAAAGACTTTTGTATAGATAATAAGTTGGTATAAAGATTTGTTACAAGAAGAAACTAAAAGTAAAGTTTAGGTAAATGTTTTCTTTGGTTAACACTGTCTTTTCATCTTGCCACTTAACTTTCAACCAATTTACTTAGCAAAAGTTACCTTTACTTCAATTAAATCAGAGACCCTGAATCAAAAATCGATTCTGAATCCAATCGTGACCCCAAAAATCTGAATTGAATTGCTAGACACTGAAGTATTCACACCCCTAGTTAATACTAAAAAGACTAAACAAGGCATAGTATGGATATTGCGTTGTGGTTCAGTGGTAGAGCGGTTGGCGGTTCGATTCCCGTACTCCCCACAGTTCATACAGTCATTGTAACCTTGGGCAAGACACCTTGCCTCCAGTGGTGTTCCAGCTGTAACACTGGTGAATAAAAATGTTCCCTGAGGATCTAGTTTTTTTTTCCAGTATTAAGAATAACCATGGTAATGGTATATCATTATCAGGGATGTAATGGTAAGTCTCTCAATATTGTTGCGGACTTGTGACAGTTATGGGAAAAAGAATTGTTTTGTTCCAGTGGCAGTGTAACCGAGCAGAATGGACTGCAAAGAACATTATCTTTTGTTCTCAGATACTGTTCATCCAACATGGCAGATGCCGGTGTTGTGAAAAGCAGTAACAAATGTCATGAAAAATACAGAGCCCAAAAAGTTTTGAAAAGTTGTCAGAAAAAAGTCTAGTTAGTCCAATAGATAAAGGAAATATTTACTGCCCCACTTTCCACAAGAGCTATGGAAATCATAAGATGTGCAGTTCTTCTTTATGGGAGAATATTGAAAAATATATATTAATTATTAGCTTAGGTTTTGAAAGCCAGCTTTAAATATGATTTTTCATGTAGAAACACAGCTTTCTTTAGTTGCACTTGTGACTGTTTTAGAATTACTCTTAGACACAGCACAGTGGAAACCTCAGTTAACCTCTAACTCTCGATGAATTAATAAGTATTAGGATCAATATATAGAACTTTGGAAAAAAGATCTTTTATGATATTATCATACCACCTAACTCCGAACCACAGCATGTGCCTGGCTATTTAGTGTTGGAGGCTAATACATTCACTGATAATGAGAGCAATCTGAAGTGGCACAGTGCTCCCTATTCATCTCTACACAACCGTGTTTTTGCAATTCAATCCTGCCTCATTGTGCCCATTTCTGAAACAATGGCGGACACATTCTAGTCACAGGCTCATGTCATGGTCCAAAACACAACTGGGTGGGAAGGACGGCAGATAGTAGCGCTTTTGTTTTCTCTTGAGCTGTTTGTTGTCATGCCAGACTGCGTGGGTGTTGAAGCAGAGCGGCGTCGGCTCCGGTGGATGTGTGCGAGTCAATTTGAGGGCTTCATCAAACATTAATGCTAATTAGGTCGGCAGAGTCTAATAAGAAGGCGGTTAGTCTCAGGCGAAGGTTGTATTTTTAACTAAACATTTTTCTTGTCATTGTTCAAGGAGATGGAGTCATTGGGACTGACTTTTCTGTCAGAATTTTCAGGGAAAAGTAACCCTAACCTACTAAGTTAACAAACATCCATGTAGCTACAGACATAGCCTACTATGTATCAGTTAGTTCGATTTTTAGGGCTTTGTTTTTGTGCTTTTACAATTTACTCACCTGTCGGGTGACAAAATGTGCTGACAGTTCACACATTTTGAACAGTGCGATGTTGTTTAATTGGTTGTCAGTGATTTCAAGCAAACTTGTTATTACTGTTTTATTGCTGTCATCTTGGTTAGATTGTTTGGAGACGGGCAGAATTTCCTGGAGTTGGAAGCCGTTCATTGGCGTCAATATCAGCTATTCTTTTCCAGCAGTAATGAGTAATGACTGCCAACCACAAGACAAAGTCATGTCTATTTTTTTTCTTTGAGTGGTCAACTCACAATGTTTCACAGCCTTGAGTTGTAAGATAGTTAAGACAATTTAGTTGTGTTGTAGTCAAGACCATATTATAAAAACTAAATCATGATTGAGTTTATTGAATCAAGACCAAGACCAGTGTAGGATGCGGTGGACGAGAACCCAAATTACTGTTATACCAACTATCCAAGTCTAGTTGACCAAGTCCATACTATATGAGGCTGATTTCTTTTGTAATTGGATGATACAGGTTTTCTTACAATTGTAACAATGATGTTTCAAATGATACCAGCTGTGGCCTTGGGTGGTATTGGTCCTGTCCTAGACTGTTATGTCTGAGGCCGGGACTAGATTGAGCAATAATGAGTGAAACCATAAAAAGAGACCAGTCTTGAGTACTTGTACTTTAGCCTTAGGACACTTATGAACTAAACTAAACAGAGACAAGATTGAACTAATCATCTTTGGGCTACAGAAACAAAGAAAGTTTCAGCAGTCACCTCAAGTCTCTTCCTCTAGAATATAAAAATCTGATTTGAAATCTAGGGGTCATCATGGATTCAGACTTAAATTTCCACAGTCACATTAAGTCAAATACACCATCAGCATTTTATCATCTTAAAAACATTTTCAGAGTCAAAGGGATAATGTCTCAATTAGTTCTTACACCTGCTTTGTGCTTTTTTAGAACAACCATCGGCTTCACGTTTCACGGCTTTTAAGTAAACATCGCTTGAATCTAAAACACAGCTAATAAAGGCTCTGGCTAATCTTCCTTAAGGCCAACCCTGGACTTATGGGTCTCTTTCACAATGACTGTGCCTCAGTCCATGGCCCAGAGCACTTAATGTTTATTTATACCACAACAGGCTCAATACATGACGCCAATCCTTAGCACAGACTACAACACATCACAACAGAGGTGGTGTGAGAATCTGGACTGTGGGCCCTTCTTGACCACTAGAGGCATCAAGACAATAGACTTCAATAATTTTAGAATTAAAACTATTATGTCAAATATTTTAAATAATTGTAACTTTCTGTCTCAGTTAAACAGTGTTTCTGTGAGTGAGTTCAAACTCCGGCCAAAATGAACATCCTCGGCCAACTTTGACCTTTCAGTCTGCATGTCCTCCCCATGTTACTGTGGATTCTCTCTGGGTTCGCCAGCTTCCTCCCACCGCCCAAACATATAAGTCAGTTGGCAAATCTAAAAGGTCCCTAGTGAATGAATGTGAGAGTAAGAATGGTTGTCTGTCAGTGTCTATTGCTAAATGTCAGCACTGCGACTAACTGGCCATTGTCCAGGGTGTACCCTAAGGCCATGAATTGCTGGGATAGGCTCCAGTCACCCGCCACAGCCTAACAGAACCAAGCAGAACAAAATGTGGCATAAACTATGGTCATAGACTGTTCGGGACTGAAATAAGGATGTACTTAGTGTTCACACTTGTAGTCCACTTCATGTAGTTTTTACCGAAACAGAAAATTATCTTTATAGGCAGTGGTGCACTTTGCGTTACCAAATGGCATTATAAAACGACCACAAAAAAAAAACAAAAAACAGGCTGTTCTGAGGATGGTAATAAAATTTTTTTAACCCCTCAGTGCCACCTTTTTTCCTTCTGCTCATTTTGTTTTGTTTTCTCGGGAAAGCTGTAACGTTTTTTTTGGCAGTTAAACTATAAATTGCTATTTTACTTAACGGACTCTGGAGCGGTTGCTGTGTTAGTGCAGGCCACTTGGATAAGTGTAAAACAACTGAAAACATGGGTCTTGGTTTGCTTCCTACCGAATTCTGGTGCGGTAAATGTAAACCCCAGGCAGACCGCAAATGAGCCCAAACAGAGAGAGCGCCTTAACAATAGATTAATCGATGTACTAAGGCATGGGCCAAACTGTGGCTAAACCAAGACAAAACTGTGTCTAAATGTGAGACTAAATCAAGACATTATAACTAAACTATAGAATAAACCAGGACTAAACAAGAACAAAACCAGGACAATCACCCACAATAAACTAGGCTCTAAACTCGGACTAATCCATGACTAAACTAGAACCAAAGAAGGACTTGTGTCTTGGCCTAAATCTAACCTAGGATTAAATTAGCTAAAGCTAGTATGAAACCATAGCCTTTCTATGATACACACACACACACCATAGACCTTGGACTAAACTAAGACTAACACAGAAATAAACAAAGATTTACTTTATGACCCAGTGACTAAACCAGGACCTAAATCACCTGTTCTTTATTATGAATTATTTTAACAGATGAGTTCTGCACATACTGTAAGCTTTAGCCAAGCTAGAGCACTTGATTGTGAAATATAACTACCTCTGCACTGCTTCTCTGATTCTTTAATACACCCACTCTCAATCCCATCACTGTTTTCTTATGTTGCACTTTGATTTGCAGCGTGGGTGAGATGACATACTCCGAATGTGTCGCTGGCTTTGCGTTTGTCATTTAAAAACTAGTCTGCACTGATTTTTAAACCAATTCAAGTCCTAGCGCCGACCTCAAGATTAATTTAATGACCAGGAATTAGGAGGTTTCTTCTGTATTTCTCTTTGTATGATTTTTTTTTTTTTTTTTTTTTTTTTTTTTTTTTATAGATTTAATGGAATTCTTTGTTTGGTGTAGTATAAAAAATGTCCCTCCAGATTGCTTCAATGTACATTTATTTTGGAACTTTTGCTTATTACAAGTAAAGTAAAACCAATGAGATTTTTGAGTTTTAATTTCATTTTGAATTTGATGGCACCTTTTTTTTGTATGATTTTTTTTTTTTTTTTTTTTTGTAGTTACTGGTGTACAGAATAATTATGCATTTCCTTTTTTAAAATGAGAAAATTGTGTTGTGCTGGAATAGGTTAAATTATGAGCCTTTAGGTTAGGTTTGTTGAATTGAATAAAGTAACTAATAGTTACTAAATTAGTTATAAATTAAATTAAATTAAAATTATATATAATTATTTAATAATTTTTGAAATTTAAAAATAACAGCTGCAAAATCTAAATTCTTTTCTAAATTCCCCTAAAAGACTTGGTCCCAGCCATATATCAAACATTATACTGCCATAATTAAACCTACAGATATCCTTTTTAATGTAACATTTCATATTTGTTTATTCACTTTAATCCCATGCAGTTTTTTGCCTGGAAAGCTTTCTTTTGCTTTGGTGACTCTGTGCCGTTGCATACTTCACTGTTTGATCATAAAGCCCAGACTTAAAAGCGCTGACCTTTGCCGGCTGCGGTAAAAGGATTGTGTAGGTGGCAGATTACGAAGGGACAGTGGGTCACTCCAGGCTTATTTGTCTTGCGCATCTTCTTTGTGGCATGTCATTGACTGTATAAAGCATTTTAACTTATTATTGTAAGTTTGTCTATCTCTTTGAATTATAATGGGTGAAGTGATTGTTGTGCACGGACACAATTTGTGTCATCTTTTTCACTAATGGTGTGGACATTTTCAGCTTGAAGCTATAAAGCAAACAAGTTTTAGTTTGGAACTTTTTTAATTTTTTTAATTGTTTTTACGGATAAAATATCTTTAAAATTATAGCTGCATTCTCTTATGAACTGTATCTCTGTGTCACTATTTTGGATAATAATCAGGGGTGGGTTAAGGTGGTTAGGGGCCCCTAGGCTGTTGTTTGTGTGAGGGCCCCTCCCCCCTTAATTATAATATATTACTGATGGAAAAAAAAAATGTATTTAGTGCCATACTTGGTCCACACACTGTGATGTTATCTCAGCCTATAGCAGTCCTGCTGCTGTGGATATTTTCTTTGACTTTGTAAAGATTTTTCCAGTATATCTTTGTTACGCTTTTATTTTAACTTTTGTTTTTTGTGTTTTTTGTGATCCACAATTATACTTTCATTCAGAGACTGATTTTACCGCTGGGCCTTCTAGCAACAGCAGTGACATTGGCGTAAATGATAATGATTGACATGATTTGACAAGCAGCTGATTGGACAGAAAGCGTCACATCTATCCATTCAATCACCTGCTTATTTTCCCTGTTTCGTATAGGCCAGTGTGGCTGTGGCGCCTGAGGATTTTTACATTAGGGAGGTGGGCCATATTAAAATTTATGGTATTCTGTGTTTTTTATTTTTCTGTATTGCAGAAATGACTAGATCAGGGGTCTTCAACTAAAATCAATCGGGGCCCACTTAGTTAACTTTTCTTACCGTGAGGGGTTCAGAAAATTTAAATAAAAGGATATTTGTTTTAATATACTTTTATTTAAGTAAAATCCCATTTATTCCACACCTACAGCCTCTTGAACACCTAATTTACAACAGAATAAAGAAGTTAACAGACAAATGCTTAACTCACCACATTATTAGACATTCTTGCTTCCCACTTTTTAAATAAATTCTGTGATTTATAACAGCAGCCCAGACTGGAGGAAAAAGTGATGTCATTCAGCTTTGACATGGAGCTTAGTAGCTGTATTATTAAAATATACGTTCCCTCTCCTTCCATAACGTTAGTGAATGTCTGTAATATTTAGCCATCGGCGCGCAAACGGACCCTAAGGCTTGGCTTTTTGACTTCTGTTGTCTAACTCGCTTATCAAGCTATGCTAAAGTTGTTGAATCTGC
The DNA here is from genome assembly GCA_024349245.1 of Neodontobutis hainanensis. Lineage (NCBI taxonomy): Eukaryota > Metazoa > Chordata > Actinopteri > Gobiiformes > Odontobutidae > Neodontobutis > Neodontobutis hainanensis. Next base: position 2,428,173 of record JALDNG010000043.1, on the reverse strand, counting down.
TGTAACCTTAGTATCCCGAAGACCCACACATTTATACATAGCTGTGCTAGGAGTGCCAGTTCAAAAATATATTTTTTGCAAATTAGTTAAATAACATTACGGACGTGTCAATTAACAAACATATTACAGATGGGCTGGCTAAAGTACAGATTGCAATTCCACACCTCATACACCCTTTTGGAACAACTTTTATAACAGCTGTTAAGGACACGCTGTTGTCTATGAACAAAGCCAATAGAAGTAGGTCTCTTTTCATTAAAATTTTAATTAATATTGAAAACAAAAGGTTTAGTTCATAAATGCCCCAAATGAGTGTTCTTCTTTTCTAGCGGTGCTCAGTTTGTCCTCTCTGGGTAGTTGTAGTAGTAGAATTGGAATGCCCCTTCCACTAGGTTCTATGGGGCTTAAAATGTCCTACGATATAGCTTTTTTTCCTTTGTTTTTGACTGTAGCTGTATTGGAGCTATGATTATTTCTGACCCACGAGGGAGGAAATTTATTTTTTTCAATATGTGGCACTGACCAAACTAAAAATATACAGTGGCCGTTTTTGTCTCTTCACATTCATCATGTGTGAGGTGTCAGGGTAACATCTCTTATTCTTGATGGAGTGTTATTCAAATCTACTTTTCTGAGAACGCTTTTTGCCTGGTAAATGTCTTTTATGTTGGAAGAATGATGTTTTACAACTGACCACTGCAGCAGTCACTAATGTTTATTTTTCATTTCTTTTGTCAGCTGTGCCATACCCGCCACAACATAAGCTGACGATAAAGGAGCTCTTTGAAGATGGAAAACCCAGTGCCGAGATGCTGCGAAACCACTTGGTCAAAGAGGGCAGAGTCGAAGAGGACGTGGCTCTGAAAATTATCAACGATGGGGCAAACATTCTCCGGCAAGAGAAGTGCATGTTGGAAGTGGAGGCGCCTATTACAGGTAGATGATCTGAGAAAGAAAATCAACAGTGAAGTGTAACTGTGTAGTGGTGTAAAAAATATTACCTGGTGGGTTTCAAGTAATTGCTTGACATTTCAAGTTATAAAATAAAATAATGTACTGTAATATGAAGCAGAGGCCTCAAATTCATGTTGTCTAGTATTTACAACAGTGTTTTTAAACCCAAATCAAAACTGAATGGAACAGTGTCACTAACATCTCACCTGAGCCTTAATGACTCATTTCATGAGTCACACTTCCCTTTCATAGCCAACGACTATGAGACCAGAACAGCCTGGTCCGATCAGAGTTAGTTTCAGGGGAAACCCCTCCCTCTAGCGATATAAGCTCAGCTCTCTTGCAGTTGATCTCAGAATTGATGAAGTATCTTGGAATTTGAGACAAAACTTCTTCACTCTGAAAACTGAGTCCAGATGCTTTTGCTTTAACCTCAAGCTGACAAGGATGATCCTTCCTATATATTATGTAAATATGTAAATATTTTCACGTTGTCACCTGGTGTCGCATAAATAAAATAATATATGCAGTAAAGTGAAGGGCCATTGCTATCAAAAGTATTGACTTTGCAACTGAGTCAGTATGTTTATATGCCGAGCTTAATCAGCATATGCTCATAGCACGATTAAGTCTCCGCAGCTAGAGTTTACACCTTGTCCTTGGGTTTTACATGAGAACAAATTGAAGTACTCTGTCCGCTCTGGCTGAGGCTGCAGGCCCTAATGGCTGGTTTGCTCATTAATCAATAATTAATCAATAATGAGCTAACCATTAATTAATCGAGTCAATAATAGATATCAACGGTTACACACCAAGTTAAAGGTCCTATGTTATGATAAATCGACTTTTCTGAGCTTTTAACCATGTTGTTTCTACCTCAAACACGTACTCAAAGTTGGGTTTATTTAATTTGCGCATGTTAGCGTAATTAGATATGTTGAGCTATAGTCCTCTCCACAAGCTGTACCAAGTAATGATGTTAAAAATAGGGCAAACCACTCCTCTACAGAAAGTGCTCCTGCCTGCTCCTCGTGTTTACTCCAGTCTGTTTGCAGCAGCAGCATGTACAGCACTACTTGATGTCAACACAGGAGCCTTAAAGACACAGGCCTAATTTGACCTTTTGCTTTCGAGTCATGGTGGGAGATCAACTAAACAGCTTGTATAAGATAATTATTGTGTTTCATTTTGCAAAATGTAAAATGGTAACATAAATGTATCCACAATACACTGTTTAATGTATGAAATAGTATAATGTAGGATCTTTTTAAGTACTAATAATAATTTAAATTGTGTGAAATTTATTTGGATGTAGTTTAATGTTTAAATTACTACAGGTTGCAAAAAAGATGATTGAATAATACGGGACATACCCATTTTACTGCACTATGCTTTTTTCTGTAACTAGTTAGGTATATCTTCATAAGATTTCACTTCCAGACATTCAGTCAATAATGTCTTAAATGTATCTTCTTTCTTTTGCCTGACCTCTACATTTCCTCAGTTCAAAGCATTTCTTTAAAAATTACTTATATGCGTGAAAAACGCATTCAGTTTATATTGTTCTTTTTTCCAGAGACTTAAAGCGCTGACATTATTCATTCACTCCAGTCGCACACTGGTGGTTAGCTGCATCTATAGCTACACAGACGGGGCAGCCATTTTGCGCCTACGGCCTCTTCGACACCCACCGAACATACTCACACTTTTATACAAGGAGGCAAGAAAGGTTAAGGGTATTGCCCAAGGTCACAATGGCAGAAATTGAACCGCAAACCTTCGTAAAAATTTAGCCTTTATCTCCTCATTTTTCAAGGATAAGAGACCGTTAAGTAACATTCTTTTCTTGTGGTTATTTAGTGTGTAAATTTAACAAGATGGAAACTTGTTAAAAAGAATGTCTCAGTTTGTAGAGGATGTGCCCTGATTTCAGTGACCTTCCCAGACTACTAACAATATTGTACCTGTAGTTTGTTCTGGTAAATCATGTTTTTGTCTGCATATATGGGGCGGCAGTAGCTCAGTGGGTAGGGCGGTCGTCCTGGTTCGATTCCCGCTCTCCCCACAATTCATACTGTCGTTGTGTCCTTGGGCAAGACACTTAACCCACCTTGCCTCCAGTGGCTGTAACACTGGTAATTACTTTAGAACAATGTAAGTCGCTTTGGATAAAAGTGTCAGCTAAATGAATAAATGTAAATGTATACTCTTTTCACATCTCCAGTATGTTATAGCCTTTGGAGTCAACCTGTTTCAGTATCAAGGAAAGTATGTCAATGATTGTGGTATTTTTAAAGCTTCATCAAAATTGAATCAAAAGTTGATTGTTATAATGTTATTGTGGGTGAAATAGTAGTGAATCGTAACTCGGACTCAAATCGGATACAACCAAAACATTTAAAGGTCTTCTGCATGTTTGGTATTATACATATTTATACGTATATACTTTTTGCTTTTGAATATTTACATAAAAAAACACTCTTTGCATATGTCTGTTGGAAAAATAATTATTTAAATCTCCATACAGTGGAAGGAACCGTTACTTCCAATTTCTACAGCTGCCAAGTATAGACAAACTGAGGACTGCTGAACAAGAAACACACTCACTTTTCATTTTAAACATATTGTTTTGTGAATACTTAAGATGTTAATGAACAAAATCAGACCAGCTTCCAAAGGTCCCTGCAGGGCAACTGTAGTTCACATTATGAGTGTGAGCTGTACAGTATATTTGTAATCTGCACGTTGCCACCAACTGTTGCCAACAGAGGCATAAACATAATTTTTTTATGCGCGCTTTAGTGGCAGAATGGGTTAGCAGTCCTGGCTCGCAGTCTCTGTCCCGGCCAGGTCAGGGGCTTTCTGTGTGGAGTTTGAATATTGCCTTTTCCTTAAATACTTTTCTCATGCAATATTTCTAAATGTAAAATTTGTCTACAGAAATGTATTTTTCTGTTGTGGCTTATTAAACACAACTATTGTTATCCATAGCAGTATCTAATACAGCAAATCTTTTGTAGTATGCGGAGATGTCCATGGACAGTTCTTCGACCTCATGAAACTGTTTGAAGTCGGAGGCTCGCCCAGTAACACTCGCTACCTGTTTCTCGGAGACTACGTCGATCGAGGCTACTTCAGTATTGAGGTAAGGTGTTGAATTGGTAATCTGTATTACCAATGCTTACTATGAACGTCCTTTGATATTTGTAGATCAAGCAAAATTGGGATTTAATTGCTGACATGTTGCCATTGAAGTGTATGGCCAAAAGGAAACAAAGCAACCATTAAAACTTGGCCCATTTTATATTTAGAATCAGCTATGATTGATTTGATGGGGTTTTTGACGTGAATTGGTAAGACTCCGCAGGCTAGGGCTTTGGGGTCACAGTGTGGTTGCCACTTTATCTAGAAAGACCATTGGCGAAGATCAAATCATTTCGGACAAATACTAACAAAATATTTTAATCACCATTTAATTATTTTATTATCATTTAATTTTAATCGTCTTAATTTAAGCATCCTTTGAGTTTTCTTGACAGTCACCCCTATAGTATCACTCCATTGAGCAAGGTTTTAAGACTAAAGCCAAATATATATGCCGCAAAACAAGAAATTTGTTCATTTGCTTGAGGTCGCAAGGACAAAATGACGTTTTTTTCTTGCCACCTCAAGAACAAATTTCTTCTGCTTTGGTTTGAGAGTTCTTGCTGCTCCGAGTAGAACATTTTTGTTGTTTTGTCCTTGGGCAAGACACTTAACCCACCTTGCCTCCAGTGGCTGTAACACTGGTAATTAGAAGCTTAATGTAAGTCGCTTTGGATAAAAGTGTCTGCTAAATAAATAAATGTAAATGTAAATCTGATGTGGGCATCGTAACGCAGAAAACTGAGGAGTTCGGAGCTTGAGTTTCTTGTGAAGTATGAATAGTCCTGGTCAAGAACTAACTTTGTTCTTGCCACCTCAAGAACAAGAACATCTTTCTTGTTCTTGCTTGTATGTAGTATGAATGTATTGGCCTTAAAGGTGTGTTCACACTACAGTGCCAAATAAAAAAAAGGGCTCAAAATCAGCTTTCTAATAATTGAGTCACTCTGGGAACAAGAAAACAAATAGCATAATATTCTGGCATTCCACCATCACTGTTTTCTTTTTTTTTTATTATTCTAAATTTGGCCTTATAAACCCTATAAGCAATGGTTGACGTCCTACTTTATTAGTCTGTTGTTTTGTTACTTTATAAATCTGTTGTTTTTTATTGTCGATTGACTAAACGTCTTTTCTGCCTCTAGTCCTGTGCTCCTTGTCCAGTTGGCGTTAAACAGTCTTATAGGCTATTTAAATGACTTTTGCAAAGGTCACATTTCATACATAGTGATTGGAACAGTTAAAAATAAGACACAGTTGAAATGTGGGACAGCTCTCTGAATTTACAACACTCACTCTAAAGGTCTGCACTGCAGTGAGTAACTATTGGCCCTGGATCAAGGCAGTACATGATACATTGTATTGAAATTTTGCAATTATTGACAAAATTTATATATACATTTTTACTTTTGGATATTTTATTATATGTTACTGCCATTGACTTGAACAGCAAAGTCATTTCTTGTTACTACAGAAGTATTGAGCTGATGAGTTATTGTTAGAATAGTTTTTATTTTTATAATGTTTAGAGTTACTGAGGGCTTATAGTTCTCTTCAGGTCATGTCAAATTCATGTCATGTCCTTCATGCTAATCCAAGCATAACTAGAGGGAGACATGGCTTGTCATGGGACTTCTGCACCTGGAGCCTTGTGCCTTGGGGTTTGTGGGTATGTAAGATACACCTCCCACCAAGGCCTTCACTGGGTTGTATAAAGTCTTATGTTTTGTTTACTCCCTTAAGCAAAACTCCAACCGTACCATTACTGTGTGTCTGCTTTGCTTCTTCTTGCAAGAATAAACCTGGCCATTGCTTGTTGCTTGTTAAATTATAATCTGTCTCTGTGACTAAGGACATAGAAAATTATTATTATAACAGTTATACAATGAAGTTGTGGGAAAGAGTAGTGGAAGCTAGGCTAAGAGGAGAAGTGAGCATCTGTGAGCAGCAGTGTGGTTTCATGCCAAGAAAAAGCACTAAAAATGCAATATTTGCTTTGAGAATGTTTATGGAGAAGTACAAAGAAGGTCAGAAAGAGCTGCATTGTGTCTTTAGATTTAAAGAAAGTTTATGACAGGGTGCCAAAAGAAGGAACTGTGGTATGGTATGAGGAGAATGAAAGGAAAGGTGTACAAGACAGTAGTGAGAGAACAAATGTATGGTTTGGAGACTGGCTCTGAGGAAAAGACAGAAGAAAGAGCTAGAGGGAGCAGAGTCGAAGATGTTAAGGTTCTATTTGAGAGTGACGAGGATGGATAGGATCAGGAATGAGTCCATCAGCGGGACAGCTCATGTGAGATGTTTTCTCTGTGATTGATTCTTTGTGATTGGCTTAAAGCTACACTCTAAAAAAAAACGCAATCATGAATTCATAGCAATGTAGTACAATCCAAGAAAAAAAACAACATAGCATATAATGTTACGGGATATTTTTGATTGATTTTGATGATTAATTGTGAGATATGTTTTCTATTTACAGTTTATGGTGAAATGCTTATAATAAACTTGAAATAACTTCTAATAAACCTTAATTATATTGTGCCCGGCTAGACGTTCTTGCCTGCTTGTAGAGCAAAATATGGACATTTTCTGTGAATTTGCAAGTATTTATGATCTTTTTTTTTCTTCAATATTTTGTCATCTTCCAATCTTACTTCCCTTATTTAATTGGGAAAAATACACTGATGTTTGTTAACCAGCTGTACCTGTTTGTATTTGTGTATTTGCTTTTTTTATGGACAGCTGCCACAAGCGCTGAATATATTTCCCTCACACTTTGATGGCTGACAGTCCACTGAATTTTAAAGACCATCCACAGAGCTCATTCGACAGATATAGGAGAATGGATATGTGGCTGTGGTTACCAAGGCAACGTGAAGAGCCACTGTAGCCTTTTGAAGGAGCATATTACCTTTTCAGACGAGCAATTTGCCAAAGTCTTAAACCCACTGCATGAAATGAATCAGTTTAATTTTATATCTATTTATTCAGAGAAGCTTTGATGTGCAAGTGAGGACCTTGGGTTAATGTCTGCTAAGCCGATTACATACAATGGACATTTGCATTTGAGAGAGTCCAGGTTCGGAGGTGAAGTTAGCCAACGTCTGCCATACAAAACAGTTTTTTTGGTCTGAAATAAGCCACTTTAGTGTTCACTTTCCCTCAAGGGATATTCCTGTCTTTCTTACATCTCGATGTAAGATAGACAGGAGGAATATCCCTATAGAAAAAGGTTGCAGTGCAGGAATTAGTGGTGGTGTAGGGATCCTGCAACAGAGGAAAGATGTCTTTATCAACTCTGCTTTATTTTGTTAATACATTAACATATTTCTGCAAGGCTACTTTAGGGGTGTAGAAAAAAGGGTGGGTAAGGTGTGGAATGGCAGTCTATGATTTCACCACCAGATGCTGCCCAAAAATTCTTTTCTGTACCACCTATACTGCATGAAGCTGGTTGGCTTTTTTTTTTTTTACAGAAGAATGCATGTATTTCTTGTGGTGCATAAATGGAACACAAGGCTGACAGAAACAGGACATTGACTAGGGAAATTCACACCATTATTACCAAAAGAAACCTGCCAATCAATTTGCCAAGTGACGTGGGTCTGGAACTCCTTTTATTCAAACTTGTTCCCACCTAAATCAACCCTATTTGACCAATTGTTGGTATCGCCTTTTGAGCCATGCACCATGTTGTTTCCTATCCTTTTAATTTACAAAGTTTTGTTACGAAAAGAAATGGTTGCGAGTCCATTGTGTTCAAGTCCGAGTCATCAGTTCTCAAGTCCGAGTCATAAGTCCTTGTGTCTTAGAATAAACAAGTTTGAGTCCGAACCATTAAAAGGCAAGTCCAAGTCGAGTCATTGAGGCTTCCCCTGAAGTTGAGTCATGAGTCACAAAAATGAGCCTGATGACTGGACTCGAGTTATGATCCTTTGAAATAGTTTGTCTGCTGTAGATTATGAAGAGGGATACTGACAATAATTCCAGGTAGCTTCCATAACTTGTATATCCAATTATGTAAGCAAAATGGTCAAATGTTCCCCCATAATTTATCAAGAAAACTCCTGGAAAATGTTTCTTTAATAGTTTTTTTTAGTTTTACCTTTGCACTTTACTAATACTGACTCAATGTTGTGTGTGAAACGAGTGGGCTGAGAGTCGCATGTTCCAGCATTTTATAATGACAGCAAAGTGTTCTCTTTCAATAAAAATGTGTAAACCACTACATGCATATTACATCAATTATATTATAATTTATGTTTCCTCTAGAATTGCTTATTCTGACATTCTTATAGACCTTTCAAGATTTAATGTTATGACTTACTGTCAGATCTAATTTGGCCAGTCTTGTGCAAGCATGTGAATGTAAATTTAAACAGCCAACATCTATGAATAAATTCGACTCTTATCATTAAATGGCAGCTTCATCTTCAGCTGTATCAGCCAAAAGTTGTGGGCTGCTGTAAAGAAAGTAACTTTGCTGGAGTGTTTCTAATGTTTCAGCTAAACATTGTTCCTCTGTCTCTCTCCTTGTGTCACCGCTCACTACTCACACATTTGCAGAGAAGCCAAAGACGAGACAGTGCTGTTTTGTTGGAGCATTTCATACAATTTCAGCAAAATAAATCCTGCATTTCTCTGGCGAATAACAGCTTGTTTGGTGTCGATAGAAGGCGTCCCCTTGGAATCACACTGCAGCGGTCACTCGGCAGCCTCTGCTACAGTGTCTGCGCACTGGGCTATTCACAGAGCAGTTAATAAAACTCGACGACAAAAGTTCAGGCTGAAAAATATCTACGTAATTGAGACCTATTATACTCTGAATGAGCCTACGGTGGAACAAATTAGATTATGAGGGGCCACCAAGCTCCAATATGGGAAACACTGGAGTACTTAAAGAAAGTCATTTTTTGGCATATGAAGTGGGAAGGTAAGAACGAACCTAATGTGGAGTCACTAGGACACATGTAAGTTCCAGGTGTGAATATGAGTTGAACTGGACATGTCGAGAGAGAAGACTGACTAAAATGTCCTCAGGGTATGTACTTCATAAGATACATTGTCTAGAGAGTTGAAACATTATCCCATACACATTTGAGAACGTTATACTACTTCCACATTTTTAATAGTAGTTGTTAAATTAATGTCAGTCCACATTAGCCTTAAAAAAAAATCTATTTTCTGATGAAGCTGAAACCCATGTTACATAGTTTCAGAAGGGACTGATTTATTTTTAGATCCTTAAATGTATGAATTCAACATAGAAAAGGCTACAGAAAAATAAAAGTTTAGACCTAGCCTTAGGAATGTGCTCAGTCATCATGGTGTTTCCAACATCCACAATTTTAAGGTGTGATTGTTCTAGCATTAACCTTTTATTCATTAGTAACATTTTTAGTAGCATCTAGATCTCTGTCTGGGAAGCACAATTACATTTTTGTTGTTAGTGCATTAGTGGTGACCCCATGTGACTGGAGTCTATAGCGGCACTAATTTATACAATTCAGTGTTGTGTTCAGTTGCCTCCATCTGTTGTTGCCTTGGGAACAACTGCTCTCCATGAAGTCCATATAACAGGTTTATTTATAGAAGGGAGTTTCCAGACGGCAGAACCTCTTGTACTTGCCTTTCCTTGTAATATAAGTGACTTTTATTAACGGCAAATTATTAACTTACAAAAAAAGTATGGAAAAAAATATTTTTCTCCCAAAAGAACTTCACATACCATTCAAGACTTTGTTTAAATATAATACAAAATCAATGTACTAGTGTTTTAGAGCTATTGTTAGTTGTTCTTGTCAAATTAGTTCATTCCAGTGGCTCAACTTCCCAGCAGAGGGATTAAATACTCTCTTTTTTGCATGTAAGTATTAGTAATTGGTGAGTAGTTATTCATTTTATGTTTATTTGAGACTCCTGTGTTTTCAGGACTACTATTTGTTGTGCTATTTGTTGGAAACTAACTTTAGATGGAGCAATACAATTTAACATACTGAGTCAGACATAGGACTTCCTGAGGCGCCTGTAGTCTGGGCAGTGACGTTTAAGCCCAAGTGGAGAGTATGTGATGGCTTCATATAAACTTTGTCTAACACATAACTGAGGTAAAAGTTGATCTGTTAGTCCATTTATTACCAAAGTCTGTCCTGAGTTGTTCTTAAAAAGCGTATTTCACTTTAATCTCCTCCTCTTGGCTCTCTCTTTCTCCAGTGTGTGCTCTACCTCTGGTCATTGAAGATCAACCACCCCACGACCCTCTTCCTGCTGCGCGGGAACCACGAGTGCCGGCACCTCACCGAGTACTTTACCTTCAAACAGGAATGTAAGTCCTTAGCGCTGCACTTTGTCTATCAGTCCTTACATTAAAATATTTGCACAAACAAATATACATAAAGAAAGCTTATAGTTTGCCCAAAAACACTTCGGTTCCCTTTTCTCTATTATTTTTTTTTTCTGTGTAAACAGAAATAGCCAGCGCTGGAATAGACACTTGTCTCTGGTGTTGAGGTTTACAGTCTGAGTAAAATGAGTTTTAAATGAAGTAGCAAACGATTCCCTTGAATACAATCATGTGATTGGCCTAGGCTTGCCAATATAGGCTGAATGTTATGTATAAAAATCCTTGATAATGAAGCCATGTTAAGCCCTTTTTACAATGGTATCTGTAGGTAATGAAAACAATGCAAGAACAAAATCATGGACTGTCCGTTTAAGTCTTGTTTGAATAATAATTTGGTTGATTTTTTTGCTTTTAGTGTTACACAGTTTTGATATGCATTAAACTTAACTTTAATTTTGAACACGTATAGCTCCACTTAAGCATAGGGCTACAAAATTACTGCAAAAAAGCTGATGTTTGCGCATAAACGAGTCTGGTATCATTAAATAGTGGTTTATCTGGAACTGGATAAGAAGTGACAGGCTTTTGCGAAGAAGGTAACTTTAGGTAATGGTTTGCTAATCCTTTAGCATCTCCCCCTCAGTCTTTGCTTGTATCCACCGCTCATTACTCGTAGCCTTGTTTCCATTGGAGTGGTGAAAACGGTGTGGGTCAGATCAGTGTAGTAGTTTCAATTACCAAAAGAGGTCCAAAGCATACTTTCAAAAAGTTGGAAAACAAACACTGAAGCCAGCTTTTCAATAGGTTATGCTTACTCAAGCAAAAACAAAAAGCAAGGGAAAACATAACGATGAATTGTGTTTTCAAATAAAATTTGCCTTGTTCTTGTGATAAACATCAACACGTTTCTTAAAGACTGCTTCAAATACGTTTCTATCTCAACTAGAGACACAACTTTTGTGGCACTCCTGTGATGTCATTATTTACATAGAAGACATCGCTGAAAATCAAGAATCCAGGAGAGTGGAGAAGTGAGGCACTTTGGGGTTTCCCACATCAAACTGAGCCGAGCCGTACCGTGCCAAAAGTGGAAACAAGGCTTCTGTCTTGTAAATGTCCTTAAAACTGTCTTTGATAATGCAAGCCCTATCAGCTTTAACAGCTCTACAGTCTCTGCCTGAATATTCTGGAAGCAGCAGACTGTGAACTGCCAGCCCTGCCTTTGACGCTTCTCACAGTTGCACACTCTGATTTCAGTCTGAGAAAAACGCAAAGTGTTGGAGCCGGTGTGGAATCATTATTATGCAAACTCCGAAACAAAAACTGGGGTGACAGTAGGCAAAAACAACCGTGCCAGCTGCAAATAGCTTCTCTCACTTCGCCCACAATGCCTCCTACGCTCACTGTTAACTGAAGTGAGTGGTGGTAGTAGGAGGCAGCTGTAATATTATTTAACTTTCACTGGCAGGGTTTCCACATGCTCTAAAAAAAAAAAAAAAAGTATTTTTTTTGAGTGTAAAAATTCTGTTATTGAAATGACCTGGAACATTTAAAAACTGTTCAAATAACTGCATAATTGATATCTGTGTTTTAAACTTTGGACAACACTGAGAGAGTTTTCACACCTTCACCTGGACTTTCGAACATTCCTCTGGATTAACAAACCCAAGACCAAACAGCTTTTGTCTGGCAAAAAAAGAATGTCTCTGTCTGGACCAAACTGATCCAAGGTAGGATTTGTTTGTAGTGTGAAAGTGCATTTGGCAGGGAGTCAACAAGGCCTTTGATGAAAGGTACACCTTTCCTACTGTGAAACATGGAGGTAGATTGCTGATGTTTTGGGAATGTGTGAGATACAAAGGCACAGAAAAAGATGAATGCAGCATGGTATCAGAAAATACTAGAGGCAAATTTACACTCATCAGCCCTGAAGCTGCGCATGGGACGTACTTGGACGTTCCAACGTCAATCCAAAGCACAAGGCCAAGTTGACCTGTCATTGGCTACAGCAGCATAAAGTGAAGGCTCTGGACTGGTCATCTCAGTCTCCTGACCTCAATATCATGGAGCCACTCTGGGGAGATTTCAAACGTGCAGTTTATGCAAGACAGCCAAAAAATTTACAGGAACTGGAGGCTTTTTGCCAAGAAAAGTGGGCAGCTTTACCATCTGAGAAAATATAGAGCCTCATCGACTACTACCACAAAATACTTTAAACTGTCATTGATGTTAAAGGTGTCAATACACAGTATTAAGAACTGGGGTATGTAAACTTTACATACATTAATTTGGGTAGTTTCTGTTGTCATTTTGATTTAAAAAAAGTAAACACAGTTGTGGGAGGAACAAGTGGCTATGTCCTCACTGTTACACACCTCCACAGCATTACATGCTCCATCACGTCTCAAACACACAATGGTTGGTTGTGAGTTTAATGTTTGACCCTTTTTTATGGAGTTTTAACCAAAAGCAGAGACGAAAAGCAAATGTAAAACAACTATAACATCATGAAAAAGCTTGAAATTGAATTCTGAATTTGATTTAAAAAAGATGTGTTGCATTCTTGTGTATATATATGTATTTTATTTTATTTTATTTTTCTAGAATCAAGTCAAAATTGTCACCATAATATTATGTAATAAAAAATAGTATTTTCATATTGTTGTCTATTTTCCAACTGGCAAAGCTTTATGTTGACTTGTTACGTTTGCTGGTTAAATTTTCTGACTCGTTTTTCTCCCTCCATTAAACGTAGCTACCATTGAAGCAGAGAAGGCCAAAGGTATGCTGTGCTGGCTATTTGTGGTTTTGTGGTGTCAGTTTTTCCTAAAAGTAGACCCTCCATTAAAATGTGTTTTTCTTGGTGTCATTGTGTTGTAGTGTCCCCCAAATGTAATGTACTGTATGCATATGACCTAATTAGGTAGTTCGCTCTTGCATTATCAGTGTCTGTGGGGTTATTGGGGTTGTTGCTTATCAATCTAATCTTGCATGGACTAGTATAATGCATGTATTCAGAAGTAATAATCTTAACAATAATTTATGTTTGTATAAGTATAATAATTTATGTTTGTATAAGTATAATAATTTAGAAATAATAATATAATTTTAAAAGAAAGTAAAAAAAAATCTATTTGGCCAGTTACTATTCAGACAAGTTACATTATCATCAAAGTTGGTGTGTTGTTACCATGGCAACATTCATTTTACAATAATTGATGAGTAAAACCTTGAATAGGTTGCTGCTTATTTGCCTTGTTATGTTACAGTATGTTATGACTCTAATAAAAAAATATATCGCAAAAACTAAGGAGGACAATATTCAACGGTTAATTTTGGTTAACCTTTTTAACTTTAACTCCTGTTGACAAGTTGGGGTTGTTCTATCTGCCACTTAAAAGTAGATTTGAGTCTATCTGAGACCCTGAGTAAAGACAATGCGTAGAACAATGCAAATGCATTTAAAGCAAATAACCAATTTATCACAAATTAATGTTTTTTGCAATATCCGTATTGCTATAGTTCAAAATTGTTTGTTGTCTATGTGATGGACATTTACTTTTTGCCTTTAAAAACCTTAAGTCAAACTGTGCTTCGTCCAAACAAAAATATTACAGTTAACTTCTACATTAAATCCTAGTTTAGCCCTGATTTACTCTTCAAGATTGCATTTCTTTATATTTCCCTAATCAGTTTTACTATGTCACAGAGCATTTATACAATGCAGGTAAAACTTATCACATGCTTATGTTTTATCACATTGGGCTCTTGCGGTGGCGCAGGCCTGGCGGCGATCAACATGGTGATATATTTGCTTTTTTGTGCCCGACGCAGCTACCTCGTGCCTGTCCGCGACAACGCTGCGAGGGCACGGGGGTTAAAAAAGCTAGGCATGGCACAGGCGAGCTAAACGGCTGTTCTTAGTCAGAGCACGGACTGATGCAGGAATCCTTAAATTCAATTTGGAAGTTTTTGCGACATACATTTTTATTGTGCCAATGCTCTAATATAATAAAAATAGAAACGCATCAAGTCTATTAACTTTCTAAATTGCTAATTATTAAATACTGTTTTTTTATTTATTGAAAATATGTAAAATAAATAAGAAATAATTTAAAATAATCTCTTAATAGTAGGCGAATGTAGCAGAGCTAATTTAGAGCAAATCAGCCTTTGTGACTCCTTTCTATAAGGTTCCAGTAAGTTCCAGTTTAATGATAAAAGGAAAGAGGGAGAGCTTCTTCCTTTTATCATTAAACTGGAACTTACTGGAACCTTTATATATTTCAAACATAGTATAAAGAATAGAATAACTAAGCCTATGTCTAAAACAACCTATTTAAGGTTATAACCATGCCACAACAAAACACACAACACATCAGCACCACAGCCCAGAAAACACAGGAACTGATCCAAAGGGAACTGTCCGTGGTTCTTCACAACATTGACAAATGAACTGTCCTGACACAAACAGTTTAAAGGCATAACAAGAACAGACTCTTTTATTCTTACTATGCAACAAGTGCTCAGTTTATTCAGTTGCCAGTAATGTCAAACATGGTTATTTTCTTCTGTCTAAGCGTTGCGTCTTTGCTCCTCAACGCATCCATAAGATAACTGCAGCTCGTTTCTTTTTGCTGATTAATCAGTGTCCGTGTTTTATATCGTCTACCTGCAACTTATCAAGCTCCAGAGCAGGTTAGCCATTCAGCTCAAGTAACCAGAGATCTACCTTAATAGAAAGTGAACGAGCCTGGTGATACTGAAAACCCAGGGTTAACCCTGAACTTATCTCTAAACCTCCTAATTACAGGGCCCAGCAATTGTTGGTCAAGCAGCCATCCTTATCAAAAATAATCCAGGGTCAGTTAAACAGCCGCTGAAGTTGAGTGTTGGCAGTCAGTGCGGGCAAAGTTCTCAGTATTCAATGTCTGAAAACCCTTTTTTTCTCTCTGAATGTAGCTCAAGGTTCAACGTTGGCCTGCCATCAGACTTTGCCATCAGAAGCTGGTGTTCAATAGATAACTTTGTAAAATTATTCTCTACTAAGTATTTAACACATTAAATGTCCCGCACTCAAGGTGCTTTAAATCATATAACATCAATTCTGTAATCTGATTTGTGTTCAGAGCAAGGAAAGCCAAGGGAAAAGTGGCTCACTTTTTTTTATTTTTTTTTATTTTTTATTTTTTTTACATAGAGCAGCATCGTGCTTCTCCGCTCATTTAACACAAACTCTTTAGGATGCGGTGTTTGATAAAATTAGGGTAATTACAAAAGAATAAATAAGAAATTTATGGAAACAACACAAAAGATAAACTTAGTTTTCTTTGGACTACAAAACTGAGGAAGCATGGCTTCCCATGGCATCGGAGTAAAAACTAGGAACAATTAGATGACTTATCAAGAAATAGTTAAGTAAGTTGAAATAAAATTGTGATAATACTAAAAATTTATTGAATTGAGAATTTTTTTTACAGTTTTGAATCTAGATTTAAATAATAGAATTAAAATAAATAGATTGGTATTAATTATTATTAAGCTATTAATATAGCATTCATAGGTTCAGTTCAATGGTACATTACATGGTTGTACACTGGTCTGACATACTCATCTTTATTTCCATTGCACCACAATTTAATTCTAAAGGTGTTGGATGTACCAGGGTTAGGTTTGTGTTGACAAGATGCTCTGGGCTGAAGTCACAGGGGTCAGTGTTGCCAAGTGAAGCTCCCCCACTCCGAGCAAAGCCTCTAAGACCTGGCTAAGATAAGACCAGGCCACATCCCTTGCCCGGGATATTTTCAGGAGCTAATCCAGTTATGCCATTTACTGCTGCTACACCGTCCTCCCTCCTGATGGTGGGCCGATGGTGTACTCAAGTGGCTCACCAATCTTTCAAGTTTTCAAATTTACACAGTCCTACAAACAATTGTTTTAAGAATAATAACTAGGTCCATATATTGGTAACTTATTAGCCAATATTTGTCAATTACATTTTTATTAATTAGGTCTTTTTGTCAAGCCCCGCCCTTCTCCTGGTTACTGTTGCTAGGGTACATTTCTGCTCCAGGCCTTTAGTAAATAATTCAAAAATGGCATGCTTTGGGCTGCTTCAGCGGCTCACTTCATACTCGCGTGACCCGAGTTCAATTCAGGCTTGGGTTTATTTTCTGCATGTGATTCACCTCTTTCTCACTCCATCTCGTGTCTATCTACTTTATCAAACACAGACAAAAAGGCAAAAAAAAAAAAATAAATAAATAAATCAAACATTTTAATACAAATTAAATGAACATATTTATATTTATGTTTTGTTTCCAATGTTAAAATGTGGACCCTTTTTTAAACTTCAAATGTTGAAAATGAGACATTACTCATAATGTGCCTAACCTAACAATACATGGATGTATTTAAAGACCTGAATATAGTACCATCTCCTTTGCCCTGTCGCCAAATCCACCTGTGGGCACTTGTGGTTTTGCTGCAAACAAACAAAAGCTACTTGAATAACGTAATTCTAATCCAGCAACAGGAAAAAGGTTGGTTTCTTGAGACAAAATGTTGTTTATAGAACAGATGTTTCTGAATTTTGAAGATAAAAGTACTGAACGTTTTTATGGCAAAAACTAAAGTAAAGTGCAGGTTGTTTTTTTTTTCTCAAATTGGTTTTGCCATCAAGATAAAATACACACAAGTGATTAATATGACAAAGCAAAACCTTGTTGCAGATCTGATAATGCAAGAGCACCATTGAAAACGTTGGTATACAGTAGCTGTAAACTCAGCTGCTAATACTGGGTGTGATGACTTCATACTATGTCCAAAAAGTCTTTTACAAGTTTGATTTTTCATTTGCACACTATGTCTGGTTTCCTTGGCTGTTCGGGATGTTACCGTAAGTTTTCAAGTGTCGCGTGTTTTCTGTCCTATTTGTGATTCTTAAAACTAATACTAGTCTCTATCTCTTGTGCATGTGTTGTATTTGGTGGTAATTTGTTTTGAGATATTTGATGTGAATTTACAAAATTATGGATGATAAACAAAGCAATTCACAAAATTTTAATGAAAGTCTGTAAAGTATATTTTTATCATTCTGACAACTTTACATATTCTGTTTGCAGCCTTAAAAATAGCATTTAATTAAAATATAGCTATAATTTTTTTATCAAAACAACGAAATGTTTCTTGATGTTATTGTCATTATGCTCTTTTGACAAACAACATGTGAAAATGACAGCATGACACAAATGGAATAAAAAAAAAGTAGTTCACTTCAATTGATAATTCTTCTGAGTTTGAGGACCCGTGCTATCTCTTAGGAGGAACATGAATAAGACTTTCTTATTTGGGGAAAAATAACTAAACAATAACTTGAGCACAAAATACTTTATTCATCTAATCTAATCTAACATTGCTTTAAACGTAGCAACAGTACGAGTAAACATAGCTGGTGCGCAGGAGCCCTAAAAGTACATTACTAGATCATAGTTTTTGTAGCAATCATTGCATTTCATACTGTAGTAACGCTAATGGTTAATAACAAACCAAACCCTGACATAGAGTCAAATCTGGCCCTGGTTTTGCCATTGTTTGAACACAGTCAACACAGAACTCTATTGAAGAAGTTCTTGATTCTGATTGCATAAAACAATGTTAGTGAATCAACACCCTACTACCAATATGTTTTTTGTTTCAATATAGTGCCACTTAACACAAATTTTTATTTATTTTTATATAATACATCATATTCATTAGTGGATTTAATAAGCATTTTATAAGAACTCAACCCTTCAGTCCATATCGATATACTGGCTCGGTAATGGACACAAATATTCAGCCCACATTCAAGGCCAATGTAATAGGGTCATGATTATACATTAATACATTATAATCTCTTGTGATATAGGTAATATATGGTAGACGTGTTTAAGCGGTGTAAATAGTCTCTTCACACCTGGGTACAAATAGACAATTTTTAGCGTATTTTAACTCCATCTTGCTTTTTCCCGCAGCCATTCAAGGCTTCTCTCCAACGAGGAAGATCCGTAACTTTGAAGAGGCGCGTGGTCTGGACCGGATAAATGAGAGGATGCCCCCTCGGAAAGACGGCCAGCTACAGGACGGCACTATCGTCAACACTACCAACAAGAACGGCACAGACGGATAGACAAATAACCCAACACTCCTTTTCCACGAAACACTCCAGCCCCAAACTCCCTTCTTCTGTTAGTGTCAATTTCTCTCCTAAGTAGTCTGTTTCTCTTTTGAAAACTGGCTGTTTGCATTTTCCTCAAAAAAATCCAAACGGACACAATAAGTGGTGGAATAAGTATGAGCTCACATTGCTGGGAAAATCCCATCCAGCTTTTTAAAATGACTATCATATTTGGGAGGAAATTTAATCTTATTTATTCAAAGACTTATATTAGAATACTTGTGTAATAGCAACAAACATTGTCAAATTTCTGCTTTGTTCAAACGTATAATGTACATTGAAGTTAACCTAAAATGAGGGAATTTTAACAATCGTTCAACAGGAGTATTAGTTGTTTTTAATTGTTGTTCCTTATGTGTTTTGGTAAGGGAAATTTGAATTATGTAGTCTCAATGGCCTATGTTGGGTCTTGTGAGGACATTTTAGGAACAAGAGGATCTACAAACAGTACAGTGTTTGCTCAAGCCCTGTTTACACTAAGCATAACGACAAGGTAAATGCAAGAACAATTGCATTTGTTTTAAAGGAGAAGAACATGAATCAGTCATTTTGGCCTATTTTGTGACCGTTTTTTCATTAGTCAAATATCTCCAAACACTACAAAGCTATTAAATAACTACATGGCTACTTCACCCTCTCCACCAATCTCTTCTGATTGGACAATAGAGGACAGGATACCAGAACATTGATTGTCTGATTTGTTCCATGGGTTAGCATTGTTAGCTGAAGTAGTGAACTTTAGTTTTTTTTTTGCCTCTGCATTGCCAAGAAATGATGGATTACTACGCAGAGCATCCTTGTGTTCTTTACTGGAAACATTGAGAGCTTTGCTATGCTAATGGATAACAATAGTTCCCAGGTGTCCACAGTTAGCCCATGGTCCAGATCAATTGCAATTTATTTGTAACTAATTTATTTTGTACTATGATGCGTACAAATATTTTACATTTGCTTTAAGGACCAGAAGAAGAAATAATATTATATATTATAATATTATTATAATATTTATCTTTTTGCTAAATTTTGCATTGTTTGATCATAGGTCGTAACCTTTTTTGTTACAAGAATAAGAGCAAATGTTGCTGTTTTTCCTTTTTGATTTCCCAAGTAACAATTTCACTTCATTATTACGTTGCTTCAGTTTTTGTACATTTCTACGTTCTCAGTCCCAGCAAAGGTGTGCACAAAGTGGGACAGAACTTAATGCTCAGTTGGGACTTGTCATACCAATTTTATTTCAATGAAAACAACTCAAAGCTCACATAACCGGTTACTGTATGCTTGGTGTAAACAGCTTTTTACTTTAGTCAGTTATATAATAAATTATATATGTATTAAATGGTGAATAAAATAAGAAAGGAATATGCTTTTATCAAAACAGTAATTATTTGCTATATTACTATAATTCTAATGAACTGTAATTTTTGAATTAATGGACCTTTTGTTCAGTGTTTTTTCTGCTTTCTGTGTTAATGTTTGCTCAAAATAGGGCTGCACAAAATTGGACAAAACTTACGATACACAATAACTATATTGATATATTAATACCTGCACTATTTGAATTTCTCTTTTGGCAAAGTAAATAAACAGAATTTTACTAAAGAGAAATGCAATTTGCACACACTAATTTACAAAAACTGAGTTTCTGTCACCATAAAAGACTATATGATTCCGATACAGTTGAAAATATGGATAGAAATGGATCACACAATTGTGATACTGTGATATTTTGTGCATCCCTAGTTCATAAGGGAAGGTTTGAAGCTTGTTAGTTGCTGATTACGACTTGTGTTCATTGATGGCAGCTAGGATGTCTCACTAAACTAAAAAAACTTGGAATAAAGGGATATATTGAGTATCGGTTTCATTGCAGCGCCACAAGCACAGTAATCAGTACTTTAAAAGGGAAAGGATATTGAAGCACAAAAGGATCCTTTTTAAGCGTCGCACATGAAGAATATGGCACAAAAAACAACTTGTTTGACTATTTGCAGTGGACGTTTTTGCTCAGAATATGAAAACCTGCTTATTGTGGTATATTTAAACTGGACTTTATCAAATTAGAATATTCACAACAATACGCAACAGGCTGGACCTAGATATTTCTGGATTTGAACACATTTGTTGAAGCAACAGTTCAATGATCCATGCCGATTTATTGTTTGAGTCATTCCCCCTCGGCTGAAATGAGACTAAAAAAAGAAATGTCTGTGTATCGAGGTCAAACAGTACTGTAATCATCTATGACTCATATTCACAATTGTATTTTTAGGTCAACCCGAGATGGGGACCTTGTCGTGATTGCAGGTGTGAATGGCTTTTCTTTCTGCTCTACAAGTGTTAAAACGGCTCTTTCTCTTCGGAGACACTCCTGAACCCTTTAAAAACCTGCTTTTTTAGGATAAACTACTGGTGCTTGGACACGTCGAACTGTTATGTATCATTCACAAAAGGGATTGCCATCGTTGTTTTTGTAAACCAGGCGTCACGTGCCATGCCACCTTGGCCAAGAGTTAAGATCAAAGTGAAGCCAGTTAATCTTGATTACGACCACAAATCTTGCACGTATGAAATACATTTTTACTTGGCTTTTGACAGTGGCTCACAAACTGCGGTCCTGGACAACTGGTGGTACGCTAGCTCTCTCTTGGGGTCCGCAGGAGTTTCTGACATTTTTTTAAAAATAATTATGAATAAACATATTTGCATAATGTAGGCTTATTTGCTTTTTACCAGAGCTTTAACAACATAACAATTTATGTAAAAAAAAAAACTGACGTGGCTCTAAATGAGACATATTTGAATTGGAAATATTCCATAATCTTACAGGATATCCTATATCATATTGGAGAAAATGTTTACCACAAGTGTTGGAGACTTATGTTTTTTAATTGCCATAAAGGAAGTACCATGAATTTGAGTACAAAGATTTGAGAAACATTCACAAAGTAGACTTGTATTAAATCAGGACCAGTCAAGACCAATCAAAACCACAACATTTTCATTGTGTGTCATTATTGTGATTGACAACAGAGTCCTGCTGCTGTAGGACGCTAAAGCCACAACATGTCAGTAGCGTCTGTGCTTAGGGAAGTCAACCACATCTCAGAAGCTTTGTCTTGGTACTCTTGGATCCTGGAGAAAAAATATCACAATGTAATACAAAGAAACTATTTTTTTTCCATTTTACAGAAGTGTGGCCGAACATTGAAAAAAATGGTGACTGATGAACAGGAATTTTCTGTCTTGTCTTTCTGTCTGGAGCTTTAGTTTCAAGCTTTCTAGATATTTCTGGGTTTGAACAGATTGTCTTGAACTGAAATGTAATCTAGTTAGCCCAAACATTGGTATTAGTAGAAGTACCTTGAAAGAACAAGAATGCTTTATCTGGTGATGGCGCTTAGTCTTTGTTATACTCTTTATACATAAATGCAGCACCATTTTCAGGTGTTATATTTATGTTAGAAAATGCACAGTAATCAAATCTTACTCTCACAGCCTCTATGTTTTGTCCTCTTAGTTCTCTAGAAAAACATTGAGAGCTTTGCTAAAGGCTAACATGTAATTAATAACATCCACAGTTAGCCCATGTCCACACAATGTGGTCTAAGCCAAGGTCAAAACATAACCATCTTTAGCGTTTCAGAAATTAAACTTGAGAAGAACAAAAAATAAAACCATTAGATTTATATATATAAAATGTTAAAAACAAAAAGACAGGATTTTATAACTCTTCTTCATCACATCAGACACTGGTCTTGACTCGGTCTTCATTTCTCCAGATTTTGGTCTTATATTGATTCACTTGGTTATGACTCATATCTTTTTTTCACCACAAACCAACACTTAAAGCGATATAATCAGTCCGTACCCCATTACCCACTTTACTTTGCAGTTGATTTTGGTTTACATACATAACTGTGATGTTTTAAAATGGTTTTAAAGGCAAGGCTTTATTGGGTAAGCCATACAGTGCTCTGACCTCCTGTTAGGTCCTACATATCTTTAAGAATGTATAAGGTATTGTTCAAACATTTTCTTTTAATAGTTGTAAACAAGGGTATAACTTTACTATTTGTGTCATGCAAGGCCATGAAATCTTTTAGATGTATTTCACTTGAAGGAATAACAGTCAATAAAAAAGTGTTTAATTTGACTTTGTGTGGAGTTTATTTTGAGTTTTATTCAAATAGATAGGTATTTGAACAGTGAGCTTCTTGGAAATCCTGAGCTATAGTAAGTTTCCAGACAACGGAAAGGCTGTGGATAATACACGTCCTGTAAAATAATTTCAATAAAATTGTGATATGCAAATATTACATTTTGTTTCCATATTAGTGTTGGATCTTTTTAAACATGTTTTCATACTCTTCAGCTTTTTTTGCAACTTTTTTGTTTTTTTCCACACATCTCCACATCTGAATGTGGCCTAAACTAAGACTAAATCCAACAGTCTTTAGTCTTTGGTGCAAAAGCGTTTTAGAAAGCAAGCTCCAAAAAAGCATGTTGCTGTTGGATACAAGCCAAAACAACAAAAAAGTTTATTTTTAATTTTTTCATTTAGTAATAAGTCAGACATTCAACAAGCAAAGTGACAATAGTAAAAAAAAAAAAGAAAGAATTGCATTTGGTTTCGATCTTGACTCCAAGATCCTCCTAGGCCTGATATCGAAGCCCATTAGAATTGTATTGTAAACATCAGGTTTATATTTTTGATAATATGCTCTCATCTTAACTTGTAAATATACATATACAAATAGGCCTTCTTCAGACCTTGCATTACCGTGCAAAATGTTACTGAAATTGTGAACACATGTTTACCTCAACCTCATTGTGTGATTTATGATTTAAAATCGACAGTTTGACCTCAAAGGTTTCCTGTCTAATACCCGTCCCAAACGGAAAGACAAGATAGTTTGCAGAATTTGGCGTAACCTCAACTCCCCAGAAAACGAAGTTGCTGAAATTACTTTCTTTATCATCAGTTTGCAACTCTTAGCTGACACAGCTCAAGAGGAGCCCATCGTTTAATACCAGACTCTAAATTATGCAAGTAACACAAGCACAGCGAATCCCACCTCCTCTGTGGTGTCCGCACTGGACAGAGTAGGTTTGTGTAGGAAATCTTAAGCGTTACACAGTCAGACTGACTTTCATTTTGTGGAAAAACGCTGACTTAACTAATCATATTTTGTGTCATACCTCACTGCCTCTATTACTTACAACTGATATAATTTAGCTCTTAAATACAGAGTTGTGCGTGATGCTTTGGCTAAAAACATGACGGAACACTATTTAGGAGGTCTCTCAATGAGATCCAGGACTCAGAGATCTGGATACATCTGACCAGGACACCTCCAAATGAGGACACATTACTTGTATCTTGTGTTAAGTCAAGCCACATTCGATCAGGTCATGTTATCTGTTTTTAATGCAAGGTCTGAAGGGGGCCACAGTGGACAAACATCTCCAATAAATAAAGTTAATGTATTGCTCTGCCATAATTACGTATAAAAAGTTCCAATGTTTAAAAATCCTTAAATAGAAGTAAATCAGTCATTTTGGCTTAGTTTTTTGTCAGTGAGCTGTACATTTTACTGTCAGTGGAGAATAGCTCATTGACCTCAAACAAGTATGTCCAATAAACACTGACAGACGCTTTGCTGAATTCTCTTTTTTGATTGGATAAAATACAGGATGCCAGATAATTGATTCAATCGCTACAAACTTATTTTACCAACAATATATTGCTTACTCCCCCTTAACATTATCATATTTAGTCTATTAGTTTTCATTCTTTTATGAAGTTATCTGTAACAAACACTGACATTATTAATGATAGTTTCAGTCTTAACAATAGTATTAAACTTGCGCAACTGTTTGTACCATTAAACATAATATGGCTCATATTTGGAGCCAGAGCAGTTTGAACTAACCCTGGTCCAAGTATAAAAAGTGCCTTTAAAAAAACAACACAATAAAAGTTGATCCCTGTAGTAAGGAGCCTCTGAAAAGAGCTTAGAAGAAAGACTGAACAGTTCAGTCTGTGTAGTCCGATGCAAAAGCTGTATTCTCGAACTAAAATGTCTGGACGACTCCAAGAGTTTTGTCCAACAAGAAGCAATTTCTCTTGATGTCCAGTAGGTGGAAGTGTCAGACCTTTGGTGGAGGGACAGGTCTCAGACCCTAGAAAACATCAAGAAACAAATCAACTGAGCTTTATAAAAAAAATTTGATCTATATCAATATGATCAAATATCTAGTAAAGGCCTATATCTATGAAACTAATAATTTGCTAAAACATAGTCTATTAACACACTTTAAACCCTTTGCAGCTCATAATAAAATTGGAAAATACCATAAAGAAACCTGAAAAAGGAGAAACTAGCACAATGGAATGGTACTAATAGATAACTGTAAAAACTGAATTGGAATGATTTTTCAAAGACATTGAACATATGGTAAATGGCTTTTAAATAGTGCTTTATGTATCCTATTTAGGCACCCAAAGCCGTTTAATGCGTTAAAATCATCAGTTAGAACATTCTGAGCTGAAGTTATTGCACAAATAAAACAGATTATATAAACTCATTTTCAGTCTTGACTCATTTTTGATGAAATATGCAGTTACTGTGTTCTGGCTTTGTAAGCAACACATATGATGCAATCTAGTATACTGAATATACAATAACAACCAGTCAATATACAGTAAAATGACCCCCCCGACACCCCTCACGCACACTTTGGCAGTGTGGCCTATTGCCACACCCCTCAGGCTGTTTGTCTTGTTCATTGTTGCTAAATGGCATTTTAGCGGGTGCCTAAGGTGGAGTTTGTCATTGGTTTAAACTAGCCCTTTTTAATCCTGTTTTTGTGCTATCTCTGGGTGTAACCTGCAGAGGAAGAGTTACCTGTCTGGCAGCAGTGTAGTTCTGGTTTGGAGGTCTTGGCCTGCTCCCTGCGGGCGGCGGAGGAGGGGGAACTCCTTTGGGCTTGGGTTTAGTAGCCTGCACATACATTATACTGTTAGCCATTCACTTAAAACAGCTGGAAGAATGGGAAAGTTAAATGTTGTGGGTCATTACCAGCGGTACAGATGGTGGGACTTGCTTTGAAGTGAGGTACTGCTTCCTCTGAGTGTGAGTGCTGTGGACATCAAGCACATTAAATTGATTTACAGCTTTGGCGGTCATCAGGATAGACATAAACATAAAGTTAAAAGGTCAATATATACGTTGGCAACATAGGACTTTGACGTTTTTTCCAGATGAATGCCAGAACTCCAGCAGTGATTCCCAGGACCAACAATATGACGGCCACAGAGATGCCCACGGCCACACCTGCGAGAAGAGACAAATAATATGACATCTTCTTCAAATGTTATTCATATAGCGACAGGTATTATAAACAATAATACAGCAATTTTACTCAGACTTTTTTATTTAGATGTACTCTCTGAAGAGCCGACGGATGAAAGAAACGTTAGCCACCATAAAACAGCTGAAAACCAGTATCTGGTTTGACCACCTCATGCAGAGCAACACATCGAGTTGATCAGGACGTGGAATGTAATTACTGTAGAATAATGTAAGTCTCTTTGGATAAAAGCGTCAGCTAAATGAATAAATGTAAATGTAAAGAGCTTTTCTGAGACGGTTTCTGACAGTTTGTGCAGAAATTCTTCGGTTATGCAAACCGATTGTTGCAGCAGCTGTCCACTATATCTAGAAGATTTACATTTACATTTTTATATTTATTCATTTAATTATTTAGCTGACGCTTTTATCTTAAGTGACTTAAATTATGCTTCACCGGTGTTACAGCTGTAATACCACTGGGGGTGGGTTAAGTTAAGTGTCTTGCACAAGGACACAACAACAGTATGAACTTTGGAAAGAGCGGTAAATCGAACCATTAACCTTCCGGCTGACGGACCCCTCTACCACTGCGCCCAAGAACGCTGGACGTGGAGGTCCTGGGCCGCTGTGGTTACACGTGGTCTGCGGTTGTAAAACCACTTGGATGTACTGCCCAATTTTCTAAAACGCCTTTAGAGACTGCTTATGATGGAGAAATGAACATTCAATTCACGGGCAACAGCTCTGGTGGACATTCCTGCAGTCAGCATGCCAGGTGCACGCTCCCTTAAAACTCGTGACATGTGGCATTGTGCTGTGATAAATCTGCACGAGTGGCCTTTTATTGTGGCCAGACACCTGAGCAATAATCACGCTCTGTAATCAGCATCTTGACATGCCTCACCTGAGAGGTGGATGGATTATCTCAGCAAAGAAGAAGTGCTCACTAACAAAGACTTGGACAGATTTGTGAACAATATTTGAGAGAAATAGGCCTTTTGTGTTCATTGAAAAAGTCTTAGTTGTTTGAGTTCAGCTTATAAAAAATTTCTCATCTATACAAATAATTAGTCTGGTCCCTGTCAATTCAAGTTATATTTTCAGGTAATGGAACTGAAATGTCCATGTATTAAAGGCAAGCTCTCAGAATTCAGGAGGAAGTACCAACAGATGCAGAAATAATACAGAGAAACAAAACATTGCATAAAACCTCACCATTTTTTGCAAAGTTGTTGTGAACCAGTAAGTGACTCCCTTTAGAATGGCAGGAATTTCAGACCCACTTTGCTAATAAAGTGAATGGGTCTGTATAAACAGGCTAAGGACCAGCACAAACAATAAAATCTTTCTGACAATAGAAAAAAGTTAGAACAGATAAATAGAAAAGAAAAGCAGGTTTGAGATGTCTTTGCCAGAGTCATTGAGAAGACAGACAGTAATGTAAGGTCTGATGGGGGCCAAAGTCTCACCAGTCGACATAGCTTTGAATTCTCCATCCTTCAAGTCACAGTTGGGAGGCATCCACCCAGGCTCACACTGACACTCGCTTCTATGATTGCAAACCTAAAGCACAAAGAAGCACTTTTGTCATATTCATCCTCAAACAAAAATCACACTATTGTTACTTTGGGATGTTAATGTGCACTTACTGCGTGACCTGGGCATTTGGCTGAACAATTTATATTTCTATACGCCGTTTGAAGTTCCACACATTCATTCTGGCTGCACACCTTTAAAAGAAAATAACTTTAACCTTGGTGCGACTTGCATGTCAAAAGTCAAAATGGTAAGAGTGAACTACCTTTCCTTCTTGACATTTCGTTCCTGTGTCGACCTGGCCGTAGTCTTTGGTGAAGTCTTCATAGAAAGTTGCTTTACAGTCGCTCACTGTCACCTTTCGGCCGTAGTTGGGGCCGTCGTTCCCATTGTGGCAGAAGAGCTTTCCACAGTATATGTCTCTGCAAAATGAGATTAATGATGATTCAAAAAGGGATTGTCTTTAGTTAGTCTGTCCTCTGTGCGTTTCATTCGGACTCACTGTTTTTGGCAGGGGATGAACTGATCAGATGACGGCCTCTTGCAGAAGGCGAAGTAGGTTCCTCTAGTGTTTTGGTCAAAGCAGAAAGCACGGCCCTCAATTGCACCTTAGAATAGAGTATTTATAATACTTTTTAAATATACTTCTATTTGATAAAATTCAGTATTGATCAATACCAATAATATATTATCAGAAATCAAAACCTGAACTTCATCAATAATCTTGATGTGTATTGCAAGGCACCGATTGGCTTTCTAGGACATCTACATTTTGACATTAAATGCTTTTTCAAACAAAAGCCCTTTCAAAAGTTTGCCATTTCATGGAGTGAGATCATGTCTTAATGTAAATGAATGGACAAAACACATGGCCACATTGGCAGAGTAAAATCTTTCAATTATTTGTTTGCACCACAATTTGATTTGATGTCCTCACTGGCCAATTAGATGCAAAATGCATAATGTGAAAGGCAGTCACATGGAAGACTTTTTGTCAGATGAAGGTCATTCTTTGTGAAACAGATAGAGCAATAATGATACAAGCACAACACGAGTCCATATGTGTGTGTTATTTTACTTCATAATACATTTAAATAATGCTTATGGTCAGTTTTGTGGCTTCAGCAGTGTGTGCGCTAAACTTGTCAAGCAGATGTCAGTCTTTGATGAGAAAGCTCAGGTCCTACAACCATCTGTGTGTAATTCTAGGTCCACCATGTGGTGTTATTTATTGTTCCGTACAAGTCCAGCAGAGCATTGACCTGTGTATGCAGTGGTCTGTAGCTTGTAGCTTTAGCTGGTAAAGCTTAAATACTTGAATAAATAGAACAGCTAAATATTGCTCCACTTGCAGGTGTTCTCTACCCACACACATAGTCAGTCACTTGTAGCTTATATAACATCTTGAGAATGAGAAATTGCCGTTTTTAAATGGTCTGTCTTGCACTCACTTGGTCCGTACATCTTGGTGCACTGGTTGGGCCTCTGAGGACACTGTCCATTGTAGCAATATCCCATGTTGTTTTGACAGGGCAGGCCGTTTACAGAGAACACGTCCTCGGGACAGACAGGGCTCTGACCGTTGCAGTACTCGGCCAAATCACACTCGTCCTGCTTCATCCGACACTCATGTGTGCGGGGCAGGATCTGTGGGGTTGAGAGTGGGCATGAGATTATTCATAAACGTTATATCAAAATGATTAAGCTGCAAACAAATAAGAGTAAATACATGTTAGTGTTACGACTACATACAGCATGCGACCTGACAAATAAATAATTAATAAATAATAGTCCCAACAGCATTCCCTGGGTCTGCTATAAAAAAACCTCAGCTGACCCCCCTCTCAACGTGGAGGAGCAGCAGCTCTACTCTAAGCTACTCACCCTGGGTACATTTTTATATTTTCGTCTTGCTCTCCACTTACACTGAAGGTCATTCTCTGTGTTCCATACTCACCTCGATCCCAAAGTTAGCAGCTGAATATGTTTTAGTAACAATTGATATGGCGGCCTGACCATCATTCACAGAAAACATTGCAAAGAGCCGGTTCTTTAGATTTGTTAAGCAGCCTCAGCTCAAACCCTGGTCTGGTTTGTTGCTTCCTCACCTTGCAGTTCTCGCAGCACTCTCCCTCAGCGCACTGCGCTCCCTCTTTGAACAAACAGGTGGTGGCGTTGCAGCATTTGTCAGTGCACTCCTGTCAGAACGACACACAACAACATTTGTTAAGATTTTATATAAACCATCCCATCTGTGCCTATACAGTGGCAAGAAAAAGTATGTGAACCTTTTGGGATGTCATGGTTTTCTGAATAAATTTGTCTTAAAATGTGATTTGACTAAATCTAAGTCAAGGGAATGTACATGATGTGTCTAAAAATAATTACACAAACCAATTCTGATCTTTCGTATCTTTATTAAGAACAACCATAGTGCTTGTGGAAAAAGTATTTGAACCTTTGAGTTAATAACCTAAAGAAAGCTAATTGGAGACAATTTTTAGCACATCTGGAGTCTTGTTATATAATGTTAATGTTTGGAGGTGTGGACTACAGTTACTTTGATAAAAACCTTTGGAGTTTGCTCTGCATAAGAAGAACACGCTTATGTGAGCCATGCCAAAAAGAGTTTTCAGAGGAGCTACAATCATGAATTGTTGCTTTACATAAAAAACTGGAAAGACTCATCAATGAGGTAAAGAAACAAACCTGGATGACAGCCAAAAATTTGAAGACATCATTGGAACTTTCTAACATCTCTGTTCATGAGTCTTCAATACAAAAAACACTGAACAGGTTGGGTATCCATGCCCAAAGCACAATGACACTCCACAGTGTTATTGGAAAAATGTTTTTTGGACTGAGGAAACTAAGGTTATACTATTTGGAAAAAACAGACAGTGCTACATCTGGTGTAAAAAGGGCACAACATATCATCATAAAAACATCATCCCAACTCTAAAGTATGGTGGAGGAAACATCATGATATAGGCCTGCTTTGCTGCATCAGGGCCAGGCCAGCTTCAATCTTTGAGGGGAAGATGAATTCACAAGTATATCAGACAATTCTTCAGGATAATGTGAGGATATCTGTACATCAGCTGAAACTGTGTAGAAGGTGGGAGATGCAACTGAATGGTTTCAGAAAACCAAAGTCTGCCTTTTGGAGTGTCCAAGTCAGAGCCCAGACCTCCACCCAATAGAGATGCTATAGAGTGACTTGAAGAGAGCCATAAACATGAGACGTTTAAAGAATATGACAGAGCCAAAGCCATTCTGTAGGGAGAATGGGCTAACAATGTGCAGGTCTGGTCCACAGCTACAAGAAGTGCCTGGTTGAGGTTATTGCTGCCAAGGGGGAGGGGGGTCAACAATTTACTAATTCTAAGGGTTCACTTACTTCTTGTACTGCCATTTTGAATGTTGAAGGAGTGTGTTCAACAAAGACATGAAAGATCAGAATTGGTTTGTGTAATTATTTTAGACACATCAGGTTTATCAATACCCTTGACTTAGATAAAGATCAGATCACATTTTAAAACAAATGTATTCAGAAAACTATGAAATTCCAAAAGGTTCACATACTTTTTCTTGCCACTGTATCTTGATAAAGTCTGTAGAGATAAGACTTTGTAAACAATTGTGTTGCTTCCTTCTTAGTTTCTAAGAAGTAATATGAAAACATCTTAAGACAAGGTTTTATGGCACGATCAACACAAGTCTGGACATATTCCGTCTCGGGGAATCTCAGAGGAATGTGCTACTGAAAATTGGCAAAGAAAACATGGTCTTAACAAAAAAAAAAGCAGCAGGTAAAGGTAATAAAGCATTATTCACACCTCACTTCTTATAGACTTTGTATTCTAAAGTGTAAAAGTAGTGCAGGTACTTTTAGAGGTTTAAAAATGCTATCCATTTTAGTTCTAATAGTCAAACGTGAATTGTCAATGGTCCCACGCAGTAATTAAAACATTATATTAAGACAACAAATATAATTCCTGCTAAAATATCTTGCAGGGATGATGGTTATTTTTTGTAAAATATTTTGCTAAATTAATATTTTTAGTTTCTTGCAGAAACACCTCAAGATCAAGAGCCTCCCATGAAACCTCTTAAATGGTCCTCGAGTAAGAGCGCCGTCATACAAAATACAGCAATATACTGCCGTCCACCAGAGGGCAGGCTGCAAAAGCGAAAATATAAGGAGAAATGGGGACTTTAAAAGTGTAAAAATCATGTTTACAGCCTGGTACAAAAGATGGCTCTGGTCTCTAGAGCTAAGTTTTTACTGCGTGACAACTCTAGGGAGGGGGAATTTTTGATTAATATGTCCGATTATGCTATCTGAAAACTATTGTTTTACTATGGAGTAAAAGTTCCTGTTGTAATGACAATATTGGTGAATAGGGGACCGAGGGGCGGATAACATCCATATTTTTACAATCTATGCTCAAGATGCGATGCATTCAAAGGCTGCTCAGACCATTTACGCCAATATTTACACATTAATAAAAA
Organism: Neodontobutis hainanensis; assembly: GCA_024349245.1. NCBI lineage: Eukaryota > Metazoa > Chordata > Actinopteri > Gobiiformes > Odontobutidae > Neodontobutis > Neodontobutis hainanensis. The sequence goes on along the minus strand of JALDNG010000043.1, from coordinate 2,396,105 downwards.
ACTTCTCAAGTAATGCAATGTTTGTTGATTTTCTAGTAGTTCATGTATAATTTGCTGAAATCTTTGATTTCATCTATTGCCCCCTACAAGTTTTTTATAAAAACACAGAAGTTAAAACCTTAAAATGTGGCTCTTCACAGACTTGATTGGATTAAAGCCATTATTTAACTTTAACCCTTTAAAACCGAGCCTGTTTTTGGTGTGTCTGCTTGAAAAGGACATGTCCACAGTAAATTGACTGTGTCTCTGTAACTGCAACATGTATTTCAACAATTCTGGTGTCAAAATTTCCCAGACACCTGAATTGTTGAAATACGTCTTGTGTGAAATGTGTAATGTTAGAGCGTCAGAATAAATCAAGATGGAAAGATTTGAATTAATATCCCTTTCGATGAAGGCAGCTGCAGCGCAAACATTATTTTAAATTAAAGCCACACATGTCAACATTTACCTGCACCAAATATAATTCTTCTAATGTGAAACAAACCAAAACTATTAAAGGTTTTAGTATGAAATGATCAGGCGGAGTCTCCATTTGGCACAATATGGCAGAGTTTGGCAGAGTTTGGCACCACCTGTTTTTGATTGCACGCTGTTTGGTCTGTGTTTGGATTAAATGCTATATTAGGCCTGGGGGTGTAGTGTATCATGCTGTTTGTTTGTGACATGTGACCATGTCCCAGGCTTAACGCGTTAAGATTAAACAGTCTCAGATATGTGAAAGCATTCTTTACTAATGCATTGTGGGAAACCTTGATTTCAATCACTAGACATTCGGACAACACTACAAAAGGCCGTAATCACTATATAGTGCACTGTAGAGTAATAAGTGTGTTTTCAGACACAGCCCTAGACTAAGGAACAGCATCCTCAAAAACATTCAGGTCTATTGAAAGGTTTTATGTTCAAAAGATTTCTTCAATAACCTTTGAAACATTTTAACACCTAGAGTTTTTTTTGCAGACAGAAAGTGAAGTGTGCAACTGCTACCCGCAATGTTTACAATAATTTATTTCACAACAAATTGTCCCTGCTGGGTTATTGCAATTGTCCACAAACAGGAAGTAAAGTGTGCAATTTATAATTAACATTGTTTTAAACCTATTTTTGAGAGCTAAATTAAACCTTGTCAAATTGAACTAACTATTTAAAGAAAGTTGCAATGTGTTATATGAAGAGCGAGAGACTGATATACTGCTGATGTGGCCCCATTTAAACCTAATTTTGTGGCATGGAACAAAGTGTGAGCAAAGAGGAAATTTCATGTCTGAGCATCCCTTGTATTGATTTGTCTAAAAGAGAATAGTTGCCAGGAAATGTGCCAGGGCATGTCTCAAAGCCCTATTCTTCTACAAACCCCTGAAGGAACAGAACAAAGCTGTGAAGCAACAAATAAAACAAATAAACAAATAAAGTTTTTGTTATTGAAACTAACTTCCAGGTAAATACTTACATAGGCTTAAACAAGCACTATGGAAATACCTCTTGGTGCATTCAGGGTCAGAGTCCTGCTCACTTCCTGATTTGGTAGAGGAGTTGCCTTCACAAAACTTTAGTAAGATCCGATCTTATGTCCTTATAGGGGCATTAGCAGGTTGTTTCTTATGTTAATATTCTGTTAATTGTATGTTAATGAAGCAGCCTGGAGTTACACATCTAAGATGAGTCACACTTGGACCCTTCTTACAGAATCTCTAATAAAGAACTTTTAAGAAGCATCAAAGAAAACATTCATCAATGAAGCCTATGTCCCGCAATAACCTATTTCACACACAACAGATTGTCCCTGCTGGGTTACCAAAGTTGTTGGCGGACAAGAAGTGAAGTGTGCAACTGCACTTTCACACACAACAGATTGTGATTAAACTATATTTGCATTACTTTATACTGTAGGATGTGTACAAAAGAACAGCTTTTGACAACTAATGACTGATATTAGACAAAGTAAAAGTGTTTTACCTCCAAAGTGCCACAGTCACACTGCTCTCCTGTTTCTACAAAGCTGTTCCCGCAGACGGCGGGGGCCACCAGACTTTTGTAGCTGGGCTTGTCCAGCAGGCAGCTGGGGTTTCGACTCAGCAGGTATTTCTCGTAGCTAGTACCACTGCAGCTGCTGAAAGAGCGAGGAATGTTCCAGCTGGAGAGAGAGAAATGAAGATATGAAATAGTTCTTTATAGAGCCGTCCATCTGTCTTAGTTTGCCTGCATTGCTTGAAAGTCTAATATGGCTTGTCACCTGAGGGCAGCGGCCATGATGCAGCTCTCTCCAGAACAAGCACACGCACTGGAGTCGTCGTGGTCCATCCCCAGGTTGTGACCCATCTCATGAGCCAGCGTTGCTCCAATAGCAATGGCTCTGTCATTATGATCCTAAAAACACATCAAGAGTCTTAGGGTGTCACAAGGTCTAGCTCTTTATATTTAAATTATTTGCAGCATTTTCCCTTTAGTTTTACTGTAATTTGGCCACTGTAAGGTCTTTCTACAGTGAATAATTGTATTTAGCAAAAAATGTGTGAAAATACCAGTGATACAGTAGAGTGTGGAGGAAAAAACTGACCAATAGCAAGGGAGATGACAGATTTTTTTTAAATCTTTGCTAACAGGAGAACTAAGGAGAAGTGTCAGACATTATTTTCTTTTTACTATATGTTGCTATATTAACATTTTTGGCAAAACAATGAAAACAAAACACTTGATTAATGTGTCTAATATGTATTATATCATTTACTGTATATGAAAAATCTGCAAATTAGGATAATCCCAGGGAAAACTAAACCAGTTGTGGTATTTGTCTGTCTGGATTTAAAATGATGAGCATTTCATTACCTGTACAACACCAACTGAGTGTCCTGAGCAGAGGGTCCCGACAAAAGCCAGTCCAACTGTGGCTCCCTCAAAGTCAATTCCACTGAAACAAACAAGACCAGTTAAAAGAATCTTGCAGAAGAAAACTACTAACCAGGATACTGTCTGATAGGGCACAAAGTCAAAAGTTCATCAACGCGTCCTTGTTTCAATGTTTCGAACTTTGAGTTTTCAAGGACCACATGAAAGCTATAACCACAATCAAGTGAAGTTAAAAACAGCATTGAAACCTGATGAGGTGTGCGTTGTCGTGCTGCTTTATCTTCACCAGCTCTGTGTTCCTCCAATTCATAAAGGCGTCCAGGTTGGCTCCAGCTGGAGGTGTGACTGAGATCAAGTCCCCACTAGACCAGATCTCTAGACCAACTAAAGCCACAAAGGTCCGCAAGGGTTTATAGACCTGAAAGTGTAACAGAAATTACATTTTGTGCTATAAATGCATGCTAGCTTTCTACATTATCGATATGGTTGTAAGTTTTATTTCTGCTCAGAAGGCTAGGTAGGCATGTATTGCATCCAAGCCTCTCTCATGGAACCCATTATAAGGGCCTCGAGTAAGGGCGCCACCATACACCATATACCATACACCTATTATTGTTCCCAGGGTGCACAGCTCCTGAGAGAGAGCTGAGAAGGGAGGGGCTGGGATGTAGCTGAGTGATATAAAACGTAGTGTACGGATGATTTTCGGGGCTGATGGCAGGAGAAGCACTCTGGTGAATGTTCTGTTTTTAGCCCATGGACATGTAAACTTTATATGTGATCTGTTATTAAACTACATTGAACTTGAGCTACTGAATTATAGTGGTCTTTCACTCAACACTTCCAATCTGGAGTGAAGTGAAGAATCAGAATTCCTTCACAAAGTAAATGTATGAATAATGCACTTTAAGGTTTGTATTTTATAAAAGTTTCTGATTTATTTCCCCACAGCTCTGGTGGATGAATGTGTGTGACTGTGGACGTGGGTTTGGTGGACCCCCTCTCTATCTGCCCCAGGTGTGAGTGTGTGTGAATAGAAGCATCAAGTAAAGTTCTTTGGAACAGCCAGGTACAAAAATGAGATATATAAATGCACACCATTTACCATTTAAGTTATTTGCAAAATCATTTTTGCATTCATCGCCTGGGCTTAGATTGAAATCTGTCTGAACATTCAAATTCATATTTTTCTGAAGTGAAAGAAAGGTAATTACCTTTGAGTCTGTTTTTTATTAAAAGATTGCCAAAATGTGCAATTATTCGTGATTAATTACAGCCAGACCTGCAATTAATTAGTACATTGTTTAAAACAATTCCCAGACCTAGCATAAACACATCAAAATATTACTCTTTTGATTTGTCTATTTAGAAAATTAGACTTTAAGCTTTTTGGAAAAAAATGAAAAGATCTTACAGGGATAGCTGTTCACATGCTCCAATAAGGGAAAGTGAGAGGTGGGGAATTGCAGTCTGAACTCCTGCCACCAGATGTCACCAAAAGACCCTCACTCACTGTTGCAATATGTGTGTTCTGTGTGTGACAGCCATCAGACATCCTGGTGCACGGTTACATGCTCGGAGCTGTCATCAGCGCTGACTCACCATGTTGACAAAGTTGACGACTTCAAACATCCTCTTTCTCAGCGCGTTGGTATCTTTCCCCATCTTCAAGTACTAAAACAGACAAGTTCACGTGATTTATTTGACATTCAGTTATTTCTTTATCATTTGCTATGTTAAGATAACAGTATGAAATTTGTTCTTTTTTTCTGTTATTAATTGTAACACCACACAAGTGTCAAACAATGCTCTGATTCTCACAGCTTAGAGTCTGGTTTACGGTCCATTAACCTTTTGGAATAAAATAGTTAAGACCCCCTCTTTGAATTTTAGGTTTATGTGTCTTAACATTATCTGAAAAACAACTTCCGATAAACAAGACTATATAATAATTTCACTGATATAAATAAATATATACAAAAAAAGCACCCGTCAGATTCAGTATCCTTACCCATCATTAATCATTGCCCTTTTGTATAACCCAGTTTGGGTCAAGTTTAAGCTGTGGGACGCACTTTGCCTCTAGAAGAGTTCATGCGTGACTTAGTGACTGCAGCATGCCCTGGTTCTGTGTGGATGCAAAACCAACTCAAAACATCAAACCTCCACTGCTGTGCATCACATCTGCTTCAGTGGATTCAAAAAGAAAGGTTTGTACCCAATGAGTCCATGTCATTCAGACACTACACAGAGGCGGCCAGCAGCAGCTCATCTCTCTGAAACACTGCTATCCTCCTGTGCATCTATGTCTGTGTGAGGCTTAATTACTTAACAACACAAGTCTGACGAGAATGTCAGACGTGTGTTGTTAAGTAATTGCTGGGATGTCAATTCCTGGATAGACTGGTGAGTGTCTTGGTTGCATTCTACTTGTGAATATGTTTCTCTGTAAATCAATATATACATCTTTCTTTTCTCCTAAAGGACCCAAAGTCCATATTCATTCACTCCCTCACTCCACAGTCACACACTGGTGGTGGAGTCATGGCAGCTATTCTTGTGACTACAGCCCCTCCAACCACCACCAAACACACTCACACACATTCATTGTGCTGCTCTACCTGAGCCACCGCTGCCCCATAAACTTAATTCATATATATTTTTTAATGGTTCTGTAACCCATTCCAGACTGATGTGCCGCAACAACCGGTTCTTTAAGACCATTGTGGACGTTGTCTTGAAATGGGGTACTCACTTTTGTTCATCCCAGTTCTATTCATCTTTTATGTGATCCGCTATATCAGATTCAGTTTGATATCTTTTTACAAAGAAAAACATCAAACTAAAAGGGTGTGCCAATATTAACTGTTTCACCTGACTGTAGAACCCAAGGTTTTTTTTTGTGATTCTGATTCTTACCTCTCTGTTATCAGCAACAAGGATGAGCTCCAGGTATTTCTGTTGTTGAACGATAGAGATTCCCTGGAGAGCACAAAATTATGAACATCACAATTCAGCTCAGCATTTTAGGTTTTAACTATATCTTACCCCTGATCGTGAACGACTGCGACTGGTTGGGGGCTCAAAGTCGTCATTCCATGAAGTGTTGGTGACTCCGCACACAGCCGGAGTCGGGTTTTCTTCTGTGAATTTGACCACGGCGTGTTCCCCCTCGTCATCAGCAGTCAGCGGCTCAATCAGATACCTCTGGGCCGACGTCCGGAAATACCCTCTGAGGCCAAATCCGTGTAGAGCCAGGTTAACAACACATTTCTTTAACCTTCTAAATATCAACTATTAACATTTCTGGCACTATTGCTTGATGGACCGTGTTGTTACATATATTCAGGTTTCATACAATATGTTTACTAAACTTTTATATACTGGACAAGAAACTGCTCACAATAAAACTTATATTCTCATGTTTTCAATGATGATTTTAATGATTTGCTTTTTATTTATTGAAATCTCACCTTAACCCGTCACAGGTGCTAATGCTCACCGCTGATGCGCTGTCATTCACAATTTTGCCTTGGTAATAGCAATGGTCCTGTAATGACAACATGAACGCACATACAAAAATCAAATCTTTTTTTAGATTTCTCACGGTTTTTGAATGATGTCAACGTGATTGTGGTTTTGTTTTGAAGGAAGTGAGACTGACGCGTTTACTCACAATGTCCTGCGGAGTTGTGGTAACTCGGGTCCCATCTGGGAGGTAGTGTGTTTCAGTGTAGTCTTTGGTGAGTAATTCACTGATGAAGAGGACAAGAATAGTCTGAGCTGACCACACTTTACATGAAATGCAATGCATTTTTGAATCAGGAAAGAACCACAGTTTACAAAAAAGAAGCCCAAATTACAATATGTATCTACTTCATTAAGTACACACTGTAACAAACTGTAATGACATGTAACTACAAAGTACATACATACTCCAACTCTAACCTACAATGTGTCTTGATACAATGTATCAAGTGTAGTGTCAAATAAAGTGTCACTCAACAGGACTATATTCAATAAAATACATTTATAGATTAGTTTAATTTATTTAATAGCACAAACAACAAGTTAAACTATTTCTAGTTATTAAAATAAAGAAAATATTGTTAAGCTATTTTTTATTTATATATTTATGTGAACTTTATTTAATTATGAAAAGATCCACTGAGATTAAAGTAATTATTTTTATGGAGCTGGATTTGTAACTGATTTGGTTCAGTCATGCATGTTTTAATATTCTTGAAGATTTGACGGTTTACTGTTCCTGTGATTGTACATAATAGGGATTATGATGTGCATCTCTTTAATGTTCAGTTGTCTGCTTGTACCGTGCACATAGTCTGTACTGTTGCATATCTTGGCCAGGACATCCTTGAAAAATAGATTATTATTGCAAATTACCCATCCCATTAGTGCTATATGTCTGTAACTGTAATGTATGCATTTGTTGGGATTTGGAAGAATGAGAGTTACACAATATCCCAGTCCAATCAAAAACAGGACAAATAACTAAAGGATGTCTGTGCTAATCCTTTTTTCCCCAAGCCATAAGTCTTTCTATACCAATCTGTTTTCAAGAAGGAAATATCATTTGGTCATTCTAATAACACATTATCCTGAAAGTCTCCAGCACTGCAGATCATAAACCTATCTAAAGAGACTATCTTCCAGCGACCTGTTTTTTTTATATTATTTGACTGAGATGTGATCTGTGCAGGATCAGTATTTTGGTCACAGCAGAAGAAATCAAATGTAATTGTTTGGAGAAAGATAAACTTGTGGATTACTTTTGTTTCTTTGAAAGTCCTAGGAAGTTGATTTGACTGTTAAAATTACAGGCCCCTAAAAGTCTATGAATTAAAAATTCTAATAGAATACTATATGTCACAGTTTTTGAATAGCATACACACATAGACACAAAAATGCATCCTAAAATTTGTTGAAAACTATCTGCATTAATAAAGGGCTTGTCCAGAAGTGCACTCACTGACAGTTGTGCACGGACACTAGTCAGACGTGCACAGGAGAGTTCTTAACTAGCTCGAAAATCTTGGGATTTTCGACCACTGACAAGACTGAGAGCTTTAAAAATTGGTCTTGACACCAAAGACCACTTGTTTACTTCTGTACACTGCGTCTGGTTAGTTTTCCAGAAGGAATTTGCTCACACAGAAATCTACTGCAGGAATTAGACCAAAATGATGCTTGTGCAGCATACAACACTACTGTGACCTCTCCACAGTATGCTGTAAGCTAAAATAGTGACCACATTCTGCTCTCCAGACTACAGCCAGGCTGGCTAGAATCCCAGAGGTAATAAGTTACATAACTTATACAAGCCTACATAAAGTTCATACTATCCCTTCATCTGTAAACATTTGTCTTCTTTCTTTGTTAGTTTTATTTTGTCAATACGCAGCATAGAGGGCAAAATAGTGAATAGTTTACCAGCATTATCAACTATGCACAAAAACAATACAACTTTTGAAATAAAAGATTTGCATTGACAAAACACTAGAGCCCTGTTTGAAAGTGGAAGGACAGAACCTCGCAAAGTAGTTTTTATTGTTCTTTCTTGAGATCTCAAAACAGAGTCTACAGAATGTGTTGGAATCTTACTTGTTTCTCTCTAGGTGCATTTCCAGGGGTTTTCCACCCACGGTTATTGCGTATTTAATGGTCTGCGGCCTGTGAAGCTGCGGAACAGAGACACTTTCAGTACTGCATTCTGTCCAGAGGGCTCGTCAACAAGAGCTTCGAACACAAAAGCCATGTTTGGCATTTTTACCTCTGTGTCTCGTTTGTGCACTGAGTGGAGTCTGACAGGTTGAACCACCTCGTAGTCCTCCCCCAAGTTCAGGCCTGGACCATGGCTCACTGTGGACAGGCAACAGAAATACAACAGCTGTAATGAATTGTTAAGAAATTCTTTGGATATTGCTAAGAATGTAGGACAACATAAGAAAATAATACAAAAAAATGTACATAGTTTTACATTACACAAGTGAGACCACAGTAACCTAAAGTCCAGTCAGGCCAGGTTCACACCTCTGGAGGGGTTAGTGTGTGGCCAGTTGTCATCCTGACGAATCTTTCTCTAAAGACTGACCTTTGTTTGAGCCTAGTCCTGACGTCTACAACACTATAAAATGCAGTAAAAGTTGGTCCACTCATTGAAAAAATAAAAAAAAAACAGAACAGGAGAGGTCTAAAGCAAAGTTTGCTGTTGTTTGCTAGAGATGATAACAGCCAGAAAAATATCACAGAAGTTCATAAAGCATTAGTGGGACACATTGGAGAGCATCACATTTTAATAGTTGTCAATAATGTAATGTACCTCTGTCCCATTTGCAGCATTACACCCCCTATTGACCCTGAGGCTGAGAAACACCCCTCTTTCACCTCTTAACTAATTACAAATTCCAATTCTGTCATGTCCTAGTGTTATGTGTTAGTCTGCTGTGGTAATGTATTTAAGTTCCTGTGTCTTAATGTGAAGTGTCTTACCTCTGTTTGTATGTGAGATTGACTTCCTGTCCTTGTGTCTTTCCCTCTGTTTGTGATTGCCTGCTCTGCCCTTAATGTGCTCCACCTGTGTCTCATTGTGTTCCCTTTTATAATCTGTGTGTTTCTAATGTTCAGTTCTCAGATTGTCTGTTTCCCTTCCTTCACACCTGGTTGTAGTGGACCCTGTCTTGATGTCAGCTTCGGCTTGTGAATATGGACCTTGCACTTGTAAACCTAAATAAATTCTTCTGAGACCATATGCCTTTGTGGGCTTCTGCCTTGAGAGTCCTTTTACCTGTTCCAGACACCAGGGTCGTGACAAATTCCACTGTAAAAAAAGTTCGGACTGAACATGTTTAACTTTTACTATAGCTCAAAGAACAGCACCTTAATGGAAGGTCCTTTATGGAAAATTCTGCGCAAAATCAATATTCCGCCAGTAAACACAAAAATAAATGTTACTTGATTGCATTGAGTAACTTTATTTTATTTTATTATATTAACATGTAACAAAAATGTGCTTTCCTAAAAACAAACAGTTGTATTGTTCCTTAAGTTCTATAGTAAATGGCCACTTTCTTTTTGGCTGATGACAGACTGAAACAGTCAAAGCTGGAGAACAGACGCTTAAGCACGTGAATGGACAAATCAGTATTGAGTTACAGACATGTCGAACACCGTTGATCTTTTTCAATTGGTTAATATTGCTGTAACCATGCCAACTTTGTGACTGACACACAGATAGCCTACTGACAAATGAGTTACAAGCAAAGTGCGCTTCTTTGGCTTCATGACTGGCATTGATGGCAAAAAAAAAAAAAAAAAAGACAAACGGGACAATGGGAACAGAAAGAGGGGAGATCTGTGTTTTTGATGATGATTGAGGGGTCTGGTTGGTTAGAGTGTTACTTTAAAGAGCCACTCTTTTTACTTAAGTAGTGCTCTCTTCTGATGAAAAAAACAAAGCAGAATACCAGAAAATGGATTATGTGTTTGGTGTAAAGCAGAGCTACATTCCTGTCTCAATTCTCTAGAACAGTCCTATAAACTACACTAAAGTTGGCTTAAGTTTAGTTTATTACTGATCCAATCATTGTCTACATTCCAATAATGCAATAAAGGTATTTCTCCACTGATAACGCATTTCCTTTCAGATATAATGTTGACAGTATACGCACTTGATTAATGTGCAACAGAGGGGGAAGTAAATCCTATAATTATTGAATGGGTTGATTGCACAAGTGAGCAAAGCTGAAAGGGCCCGAGGACACAAAAACATGAAGCACAGTCTTCTGCCCCAGTCTACCTTGTGTTTACGCTCTGTTATCAGTGAGCAGCTGTGAAGAACAAATACTTTTACACTCACGTTCCTTTATAGGTAATCCTAATCTTGTCAAAAAGGAGCCACGGTTCTTGTTACTAATGGCTTGGTTTTATTGTTGACTGTGTTGTGTTTTTACAATTACAGCTTATACCACCTTGTACAACCTTACACCACCAACCAACTAAATAAACACAAATACATAAAAGAAATATAAACATTACACAAATTAACCAGAAACATACTGTACCTCGCTGGCTGGCCCATTTAATTACTTTCCTTAACTTTGCACGTTGCATTGACCCACACAGAACGCTACACTAAAACAATAGTTCTTAACTTGGATTTTTTAAATAGGTAAATCAAAATACGACCACCCCTTTTTGAACCGCAACCTTATCGTGGTGGAGGGGTTTGAGTGCCC